>CM072257.1:10378800-10464476 GCA_036851935.1 Coregonus suidteri | reverse complement strand
ACTCCTTAGTTGCCCTGGCTTTTTGGTTTCGGATCGTTGTCATGCTGGAAGACCCAGCCACGACCCATCTTCAATGCTCTTACTGAGGGGAAGGAGGTTGTGGCCAAGATCTCACGATAAATGGACCCTCCATCCTCCCCTCAATACGGTGCAGTCGTCCTGTCCACTTTGAGAAAAGCATCCCCAAAGAATGATGTTTCCACCTCCATTCTTCACGGTTGGGATGGTGTTCTTGGGGTTGTACTCATCCTTCTTCCTCCTCCAAACGCGGCGAGTGGGAGTTTAGACCAAAAAGCTCTATTTTGTCTCATCAGACTCACATGAACATTCTCCCATTCCTCCTCTGTTCATCCAGATGGTCATTGGCAAACTTCAGACGGGCCTGGACATGCCTCTGGCTTGAGCAGGGGGACCTTGCGTGCGCTGCAGGATTTAATTCCATGACGGCGTGTCGTAGTGTGTTACTAATGGTTTTCTTTGCGACTGTGGTCCCAGCTCTCTTCAGGTCATGACCAGGTCCTGCCGTGTAGTTCTGGGCTGATCCCTCACCTTCCTCATGATCATTGATGCCCCACGAGGTTGAGATACTTGCATGGAGCCCCAGACCGAGGGTGATTGACCGTCATCTTGAACTTCTTCCATTTTCTAATATTGCACCAACAGTTGTTGCCTTCTCACCAAGCTGCTTGCCTATTGTCCTGTAGCCCATCCCAGCCTTGTGCAGGGGGCTTGTGCAGGTCTACAATTTTATCCCTGATGTCCTTACACAGCTCTCTGGTCTTGGCCATTGTGGAGAGGTTGGAGTCTGTTTGATTGAGTGTGTGGACAGGTGACTTTTATACAGGTAACGAGTTCAAACAGGTGCAGTTAATACAGGTATGAGTGGAGAATAACAGGAGGGCTTCTTAAAGAAAAACTAACAGGTCTGTGAGTAGCCGGAATTCTTACTGGTTGGTAGGTGATCAAATACTTATGTCATGCAATAGAATGCAAATTAATTACTTAAAAATCATATAATGTGATTTTCTGGATTTTTGTTTTAGAATTCTGTCTCTCCACAGTTGAAGTGTACCTATGATAAAAATTACAGACCTCTACATGCTTTGTAAGTAGGAAAACCTGCAAAATCGGCAGTGTATCAATTACTTGTTTCTCCCCACTGTATATCCATTTTCAGAAATGTTTTTTTTCAAATTTGGTTAAAATGAAAAAACCGAGATGACTGCATTACAATATAAACAGTAGGCTATAGGCCTATTTCAATCAAATTGAAATATATTCCATGTTCAATATATTTAGTTTTATTTTGCCTACTTGTAGGCTACTGTCTGTAAATTGTCTCAAATATTTCATGATGTGTAGCCTAACATGTGCGCAATGATGTGCCGAATCTGGTGATTTAGTGCATTTTTATTGGGTAAGCATTCGAATAAACTACCTCAATATTTTGCAGCCGTAGGTAGTAATATCTTTCTAGAAGCTGATCCGTGGTCAGTATTGTGAAATAATTATTATGTTAAGGATGATTTTAATGGAGAAAACTGATCCGAGAGCAGCGGTTCCCTTCTTTCGATCCTATCAGTATCGATACATGCTCCACCGGACGTGATCCTGATCCAGTTTCTGCTGGTCTGCCTGCGGATCTGGAACTCTGACCTGTTCACCTGACGTGTGACCTTGTCCCGAACCTGCTGTTTCGACCCTCTCTCTCTCTCCCTCTCCTTCTCTCTCCCTACCACACCTGCTGTCTCGACCTCTGAATGCTCGGCTATGAAAAGCCAAATGACATTAACTCCTGAGGTGCTGACGTGTTGCACCCTCTATAACCACAGTGATTATTATTTGACCCTGCTGGTCATCTATGCACATTTGAAAATCTTGAAGAACGATCTGGCCTTAATGGCCATATCCTCTTATAATCTCCCCCCAGCACAGCCAGAAGAGGACTGGCCACCCCTCAGAGCCTGGTTCCTCTCTAGGTTTCTTCCTAGGTTCCTGCCTTTCTAGGGAGTTTTTCCTAGCCACCGTGCTTCTACATCTGCATTGCTTGCTCTTTGTGGTTTTAGACTGGGTTTCTATATAAGCAGTTTGTGACAACTGCTGATGTAAAAAATGTCTTCTGGGAATACATATGAAGCAAACCAGGCCAGGGTTTGGGGTTTGAGAAGTCAATGAGTGATAAAAATGACTTCCTTAGTTGTTCATTTAGAAAATGTTCTGTCTTAAGTAGTTTAACAAACTGACACATTTTCATGTTGGTCAAAAACAACTTTATATTGAAGGAGTGCCTTTGATTTGACATCCAGCACATGTGCAGTTCGGCACAAGACGACCAATAATATATATCTGCCTCACTCTCAGAGAAATAAGTAGTACTGCTAGGTTTTACACAGTAATAATATATATCTGCCTCACTCTCAGAGAAATAAGTAGTACTGCTAGGTTTTACACAGTAATAATATATATCTGCCTCACTCTCAGAGAAATAAGTAGTACTGCTAGGTTTTACACAGTCAAATGTGACCAACCGGCTCGATTTTATGTAGCAACATTTGAAATTGTGTTTTTTACATTGGATAAAAGTAGAGACTAAGCTAGAAAAAGGTATATCATACACTACAGTTGAGGAACAATGGGAAAGTAATTCTGCTTTGAAAGATGATAAACTTGTAACCTCACTTTTGAGAAAATGGCCTTTGAATGTTTTGGTTCACCTACTGGAGAGCTCTTCTTTATCTACAGTGGTGTTACTTTGGTAGATAATGTCACCCATCTAAATAAATAGTATATATATATATATAGTTAACTAAATGTATGGTGTTTTTGGTTTATGTCAGTTTCATTGTTTGTTATGCTATAAATTGTTATTTTATGGTTGTAAGTGGTAAAATGAACTAGAAAATGTCATATTTTGCAAATCTGAGTAATTACTACTTTAGATAGGATATTCTTTATTCAGTAGTACTGCAGTTGCTAAATAATTCCATTAGATGGCAGCATAAGACCACAAATGACATTGCAGAAGATCAGTTTAGTTTTCTCCATGGATACACCACCACTCCCCCTCACAGGAAAAACTCCTGCACACGCTTTTTACTGTCCCTTTCCACACTGCTAACGCAACAGGAACAACTGAAAAAGCATTTAACAGATTACTGTGAAATAATATAATGATGATTCATGTTTATTATTACCTGTTTTTATGCTCACGTTTTGAAATTATACTTCATTACTATAACGATTATCAATAAGCCTGAACATTAATTTAGTCAACTCTGGTCGAGAAAAACGTATATTTCCTGGTACATTCATTGTCTGTAGCTCTCTTGCTCCACCCTGTGGCCTTCTGTGGGTACAACATAACTCATTCACTCCACCTGCTAGGCTCATAATCTGAGGTAGCAACTGAGTCAGATCTACAAATCCATTAGCTAGACCACCCGATTAGACAACAATCACTCCATTATACCCATTTGGTTTGCAACTCAGTGAACCTGCGCAGCATCGCTCAATTTAATGCCTACGAACAAAGATGTCGATGCATATCAAATTACACAGCAGCCATTTAGAAACAACAAGTCATCAGAAAAAAATGGTTATTTCTTAATAAAAAAATGAATTCTGGCTGTTTAAATCGGCCACAGCTTAAAAATGAGGACAGGGACATGCGTTTTTGTTTAGATTGTACACTTTTTTCTTAAAATAAATATGGTTAACCATGATCAGAAAATGTTTAATTGCGATGCGCATGCCCATCGCTTCTTAGACTGTGGGTCACCATGACGTGTATCAAGGCGAGTCGGTGCCACGGAGCTCAATAGAACTAATAGGAGCTGTAGGGTGAAAAATGCCCTAAAATAAGGCCTGTTTTTTCGCGATTACTTCATAACCAGGGACAGAAGGTAATATTATGAAACTGGGCTATATGGCGGATGCAATTAACTAATTTTATCAGAAGAAAATGTCACTTGAGGCACCCCGAAAATAATATTCAAAAGTTTGGTCCTTGGACACAGAGGGGTTAAACACTAAAGTTACCGTCCATCTAGTGACGAGAGGAGAACCGGACAGAGGGATGGTAGGAAGCCAGCATCCGTCAACGAGAGAGGGAGAAGCCCTTCACGGTATTTAACTGGTGGAAGAAACAACCCGGGAGCTCCATCGGTCCACAAGAAATGCAGGCAGCCGGTGATGAAGTAGTGGTAGCTAGGATAACTAGGATGCTGCTGGTAGAGTAGCTAGCTTAGCTAGCTGTACCGACTAGCTTTGGCTAGCTAGCAGGTCGTCCGTCTGTCCCTCATCTCGAGGATGATGATGAATCCGGTGAACCACAAAATGAAACAAGGATAGCGAGTGAAAAGGATCTGGCTACACTCATACTGTCCCTGACCATTATGCAAAAAGCAAATGGAACAATAAACTTCGGTGTCTCAACACTGTAACGAACTCTGCGCCTAACTGGACAATATCCTTGCCACCACACCGTATGTGGACGCGGACAGTTCCAGAACGCGGACATGAGCAGTGCCACACAATAAACTAAACACAGTCTTTACAGTGGCTTACATTAGTAAAATGCATTTGTTAAATTATGTAAAACAAACATTCTAAGTTTTTTTATAACAATATTTTGAGATCTGTGCCCATACCCACAAAGTGTCTCAGAGTAGAAAATTGGTCGTATAAGTGCTGACAATAAAGATATTTTACACTTATGGGTATACATTTAAAGCTATGTATGAAGCCTCTAGTCCCACCTAGTCGGCAGATATTTAGGACACCTCATGTATGTTTGCATAGCATTTTGTCTTCATTTTGGCAGATTAACTCACGCTTATTTCGGAAGATTAACTCAGGTTTTCGCCCAGCGTCTAAGGAGTTGGAGCTGTGGCAGGAGCTGGACCAAAGGCAGAAAGGTGGCTGATTCGAATCCCGGGCCGGGTGCTGGAAAAAATGGGCGGCTTGATCTGACCACTGGAAGGCTGCTGGGTTCACATCCTCAAAACATTCACCTTTCGTTGATCAGAACTCTAGAGGTTCTTCTTCACTGAACCCAAAAATATATCTAACTTTTAGTGGTTCCATATATTAAGGAAGTGATAGAAGCCTTTTTGGTTCTATAAGGAACCTTCTTTTCTATGTGTATAATAAACACGTTTTTCTTTTTAATTACCTACCTACTCATGGTATTTCAAGTTATCCCTTTGGAGCGCAACATCACGTTGTTAAAATATACTTCTAAATTGGGCATGGCTATAAATTGGGCAATTGAAGGCATCTAGGGCGAAATATGTGTTAGATGAAAATGAACATTGTATGCAACGTTGTAGTCAACATTATTGGCAAGGGACTTGATGCCTACTATGTCAAAGCTATTTAGAGTTGTTAAACGGGTGTGAAGAGTGTGTTGGTATAACGGTAATATTGTCAAAATTCTGCTTGTAACAACCATCAGAATTGGTTAAAAAAATATGCATTCCATTATATTAGGCAATAATGAAGAGTAGGCAAAGTGTTCGTGTCGTCTGAAAATTCTATCAAATGTCTTCCATTGCAACGAGTCCAGTCTGCAGTACCTCCGTGGACCTCGGATTGAGAACTCTTGATTTAGCCAGTAGCTCAAACAGACAGCTCGGTGTACCCAACATGAGTAGTAATGAAGTCAACTCATCTTAAGATAGCTAGATGAGACAACCACATTTCCATGGTAGCGTTTCAAACACTGGAAGACATCAAACTGAATGTGTAAATAAGGTGTCCAGTAGAGGTCAGTGTTTGAAAAAGACTTTGCTTCGAAAAAAGCACTGGCACCAGGGAGAAATCAGTGAGATCTCTCACATTTTGCAACACATGGCTCGAAAAAGCACGAGATCAAACGAAGCTTCGGACATCATTGATCATGTGGTAATGTTACTATATATATAGTAAATAGTAAGTAGTAAATAGTATATATATAGTAAATATATATATATATATATATATATATATATATTGTTATGCTATAAATGGTTATGTTATGGTTGTAAGTGGTAGAATGAACTAGAAAATGTCATATTTTGAAATTCTGAGTAAATACTACTTTAGTAAGGATATCCTTTATTCAGTACTACTGCAGTTACTAAATAATTCCAATAGATGGCAGCATAAGACCACGAATGACATTTAAGAAGGTTAGTTTAGTTTTCTCCCTGGATACACCACCAACTCCCCCTCACAGGAAAACTCCTGCACACGCTTTTTACTGTCCCTTTCCACACTGCTAACGCAAGAGGAACGACTGAAAAAGCATTTAACAGATTACTGTGAAATAATATAATGATGATTCATGTTTATTATTAGCTGTTTTTATGCTCATGTTTTGAAATTATACTTCATTACTATAACGATTATCAATAAGCCTGAACATTAATTTAGTCACCTCTGGTCGAGAAAAACGTATTTTCCTGGTACATTCATTGTCAGATTCATCAACCAGCAGCGAGCACTCTGCCTTCTAGCACAAGCGAGGGGCATGTTGAGGTACATTTGCTTACCGGGAGGGTTGCATGATGTAATTTATTGGTGGGCTGGAAGACGCACTCTTGTCTTATCTATTCTGAGGTTGTTTAATCGCAATATTAGATATTTAAAAATGCATGTACATTAGGGTTGAGGTTGGAGCATCTGACTAGTGATTATTTACCAGGGGTTCAACACCTGCTATAGTCACTATTTAATTGCTCTCCCAAAAGCATCACAGGCCTAATACGAGATATATAGCTAACTAAAGTAATGACTGACCATTTTAGAAAATCATGGGACATATAGTATTTGGTTGCATGCTATTTTATGTAAATCATATTGCTGCTTGTAGCCTATAACTGATGCTTCCTTGTCTTATGCTCCCATCTATTGGAAATATTTAGCAATTAAAAGTTATTAATTCACGTACAGACATTGGTGAGGCAGCTGAGAAATAAAGTGTATTAGATCAGTCTCAAACCTGCCCCACGCCAATTGCTGGACTTTCACACAGAGGTTACTAGGTCACCCAATTCAAACCACATTTGAAAAATAAAACAAATGTGTCTTATTTATCAAGTGTTCTGTCTTGCAATTATACATATAATAAAATAACAACAAAATAATCAAAACGCTATTTAATACTATAATTGTATTTACTAAGATAATATTATTACTAAAATAGTTTCTAAAAGTGTTCTAGGCTACCCTACCCTAGAATTAGGGGTTAGGGTTAGGGCTAAAATAGGTTATAAGTAGGGTAAGAGTTTCTGTATAGCACTTTGTGACATCTGCTGGTGTAAAAAGGGCTTTATAAATACATTTGATTGATTGTTAGGTTTAGGGTTTATATGGCAAAAAACAGTATGGGTTTATGGCACTCTTGCTCCTCCTTGTGGCCGTATGTGGGTACTACATAACTCACTCATGACACTTGCTAGGCTCATAATCTGAGTACTGATCTACAAATCCATTAGCTAGACCACCCGATTAGACAACAATCACCCCATTATACCCATTTGGTTTGCAACTCAGTGAACCTGTGCAGCATTCGCTCAATTTGATGCCTATGAACGAAGATTTCGATGCATATCAAATTACCCAGCAGCCATTTAGAAACAACAAGTCATCCAAAAAATTGTTATTTCTTAATTAAAAAATGTCTTCTGGCTGTTTAAATCGGCCACATCTTGAAAAAGAGGACAGGGACATGCGTTTTGTTTAGATTGTACACTTTTTTCTTAAAACAAATATGGTTAACCATGACCAGAAAATGTTTAATGTTTGATGGCTATCCGCCAGCCATCGCCTCTTAAACTGTCTCACCTCACTATAGGTGACCACAACATGTACTCAGGTGAACAGTGAGCTGCTCACCAAGTAGCCGTAACCTTGTTAATAATAAGTTACCTGAGGTAAACCTACAGGGTTAACGCTCACCAAGTAGCCGTAACCTTGTTAATAATAAGTTACCTGAGGTAAACCTACAGGGTTAACGCAGGCAGGTCTCATTGATAACAATAGTGAAGCTGGCATTGTGATGCAGAACAATGGGCTGGGAATAGAACGTTCTGAAGGCGAGTCGGTGTCACAGAGCTCAATAGAACTAATAAGAGCTGGTAGGGTGAAAAAATGCCCAAATATAAGGCCTGTTTTTTTCTCGATTACTTCATAACCAGGGACAGAAGGTAATATTATGAAACTGGGCTCCATGGCGGATGCAATGAACTAATTTTATCAGAAATAAACGTTGTAAAAAAATGTCACTTGAGGCGCCCCAAAAATAATATTCTAAAAGTTTGGTCCTTGGACACAGAGGGGTTAAACACTAAAGTTACCATCCATCTAGTGAAGAGAGGAGAACCGGACAGAGGGAGAGTAGGTACCCAGCATTTAACAGGTGGAAGAAACAACCAGGGAGCTCCATCGGTCCACAAGAAATGCAGGCAGCCGGTGATGATGTAGTGGTAGCTAGGATAACTAGGATGCTGCTGGTAGAGTAGCTAGCTTAGCTAGCTGTACCGACTAGCTTGGCTAACTAGCAGGTCGTTCGTCTGTCCCTCGAGGATGATGACGAATCCGGTGAACCACAAAATGAAACAAGAATAGCGAGTGAAAAGGATCTGGCTACACTCATACTGTCCCTGACCAAAAAGCAAATTGAACAATAAACTTCGGTGTCTCAACACTGTAACGAACTCCGTCGTTGTTCCCCAAGATCACCTCAGACCACTCTGCACGTAACTGGACAATATGCTTGGCGCCACACCGTACGTGGACGCGGACAGTTCCAGAACGCGGACATGAGCAGTGCCACACAATAAACTAAACCCAGTCTTTACAGTGGCTTACATTAGTAATATTCATTTGCTATTATAATTATAATTATTATAACGTAAAACAAAATTATTACTTTTTTTATAACAATATTTTGAGATCTGGGCCCATATCCACAAAGTGTCTCAGAGTAGAAAATGTGTCCTATAAGTGCTGACAATAAAGACTTCTACTCTTATGGGTATAAATTAAAGCTATGCATGAAGCCTCTAGTCCCACCTAGTCGGCAGATATTTAGGACACCTCATGAGCTGTCCTAACCAGTTAAGAGTTAACAGCAGGTGTCTTGATAATACTATAGAATAATGCAGCGAGTCAGTGGTTTCTGCGCCACATGTAATTGCTTTGGAGTAGTTTAAATAATGTTTCTATATTTCTATATGATCAATCCATAAATAATATAGATCTACATGCAACAGTTTCTCTTCAGCTTTTGACAATGATTTCTGTATAATAATGATGTATAATAAGTGTTGGTGATTCAATAGCCTAGTTAATCATTACATGACTTTTAACACACTATCTATGTTTTGCTCAGTCTGGCAGTTACCCAGAACTATCATAGGCTCTCTCTTGTGGCTGCTGCTGATGACAACTGCATGTATGTTATCATAATAATGATGTCTGCATAACATTTTGTCTTCATTTTGGCAGATTAACTCATGCTTATTTCTGAATATTAACTCAGGTTTTTGCGGCAAATGAGTTGGAGCTGTGGCAGGCGTTGGACCTGTGGCCGAAAAGTGTCCAGTTTGAATCCCGGGCCAGGCGCTGGAAAAAATGGGCGGAATTGATCTGACCCCTGGAGAGCTAATGGGTTCACATACTCAAAACAATCACCTTTCCATGGGCCCTTGAGCAAGGCCCTTAACCCCACAACATGCTCTCCATCCAGGGGAACTGCACTGCAGCTTGAACCTGTGCTGGTCTCAACTGTATGTGTGAGGTCTGCTGTTTGGGGGGGGTTAAGGACGGAGCAGACGACACATTTTGTTGTTTGCTGTAACTAATGGACAAAGTTGTAATGTATTGTAATGTATTGTATTGTAAAGAAGTCAGCCAGAGTTGACGTGGGCCATCGTTCAAACAAAGAGATGCCTCCCTGGCCACCAGTGTGTTTGCATATAACCAAGATCAATTCTACCTCCCATACAATACTTTTATACACAGTAATTACTTTTTTATATATATATAATAATAATAATAATAATAACAATAATAATAATTAATTATACACATTACATTTTGAATAGATAATACTCAGACATCTATAGTGTTTACAGTAATGACTATTACCGATCATGATCTTTTTTAATCCCACCCCTCTGCTACTCTCAGCCCCGCCCACCTATCTCCGTAGAACATCCTCTTTTGATTTCCACCTGCCATATTTTTTCAACTGCGCTGTCATTTCTTACATGCATTTTTAACCTTTCTAGTCGCATAGTATCCACAGACTAAATTAAAGGTCAATATTTTTCATAAGAGCATTATTCTATTTTTGATTGACTGACTATGGCTTTCCAAACCCCCAGCACTGCTATTTCTAAGGATCATTTTAAATGAATATTGGGATTTTTCAACCATTCCAATTTTCCTATAAATTATATTCTTAGCTAAAAATATTCCTATTTAATAGTAGTAGCCATAATTCATAAATGGCACCATGCAGGGTTCTATATGGAACCATTTTGGTTCAGTGAAGAAGAACCTCTAGAGTTCTGATCAAAGAACCCTATAAAAGGGACTCTATATAGAACTTTTAGTGGTTCCATATATAAAGCAAGCGATAGAACCCTTTTTGTTTAAAACAGGAGTGAAGAGTGTGTTGATTTGACGGTAATATTGTCAAAATTCCGCTTGTAACAACGATCAGAATTAGTAAAAACAATAAGGTTCTGCATGACAACATATTAGACAATAACTAAGAGTAGGATCAATGATTGTGTCATGCAGAGCTTCTATAGATGCGCGTGTGTATGCTGGTAAAGATGTGTGTGTGTGTGTGTGTGTGTGTGTGTGTGTGTGTGTGTGTGTGTGTGTGTGTGTGGTGTGTGTGTGTGTGTGTGTGTGTGTGTGTGTGTGTGTGCTGGTGAGACATCCACATATCACAGCCAAATATACAGGATACAAACATTTCATTCCAGCTATATAGCGTTTTTGCAAAACAAAAATTCATACACAAAAATCTATTAATTAAAATCTTAGAACAACAATATTTGACAGACACATGAAGGTACACATAAGCAATCATTTCTGATGTAAAATAACAAACGTGAAAAAATTGTGGATATAACGTTTTAGAAATAAACTCCTTATAAATTCTTAAACAATATTGTCATCTCACCTCTTAGCTTTGGTGTCATGTTCCCCAGAGAGACTAATTTTAGAGGCAGGGCCCCCCACCTCTCTCTCCCCAGAGAGACTCATTTTAGAGGCAGGGACCCCGTCCTCTCTCTCCCCAGAGAGACTCATTTTAGACCACTGACCCCTAAACAGAGATCCAGCATGTTGGTTGTTGTTAACACAGTGACAACTAATTATTGAAGGTCAATTCTTCTAATTTATCTCTTAGAAATCAAACATTTACTAACAGACACATCCAAACAGTCAGGTGATTTAATGCAATCACATGTAGTCATAACTGATATTTTTCACCTTTTCTCCATGTAGTGAAGCTAATAATAATAATAATAATAATAATAATAATAATAATAATAATAATAATAATGTCTCACTTTCTCTTGTAATAATTCCACTCATTCTAGTGTGTTGCTTTGTTCAACAGGTCTGCTATTATTATGATATTATTGAATTTAATTCATAATATCAATGTTAAGAAAAGTACGTTCAGGTTTCATACCAAATTACACAGGAAGTCATTGTAATTTTGAAAACAACAAATGTTCTGACATTCTGAAAGATGATTTAGAACTATGATACATCAACATTTTTACAAATTGTAAAATAACCACGATATACAAATCCTATAATACGAGATATGAACAATATGTTTTTGAATTTGACTTGCCTACGCCCAGTTAGCGCCATTTTGTATGATTGAATTGTCACGTACCTGTCCCAGGTGAAATGGACTGTTAGGTCTGAGTGTTTTACTGTCATTCTCTATACTATAATAACACCATATATTTAATTTCCCTACACACTTTACAATAATCCTTGGAAGATTCTTACCTTGTAGCCTGTATTCACAACCAGAACATGTCAAGTCATTGAGATATTTTCCGTTCTGCTGAGAGAGCACCTTCCTGATGACAAGTGGCTCTGTATCTATGTTGTAGGTACAGTTGATCTTTGGATGCAATAATATCTGGTCAAAGTCTAGTGGCACAACACCATAGTATAGCATTAACAGAACAGTAGTTTAACCTTTGGCCAGTAATGGCCATGGCATACTATAAAATGTAGAATCATTATGAGGGATCCAGTTTCAACATATCTCTAACTTTGAAGTATACAGTGGGGTCCCAAATTATTAAATTAAATGATTTTATACTAATACAATTGCTCAGAGAAAGAGATTTTGTTTAACAAGTAATACTTTTTTTCTCAAAAAGGTAGGGGTCAAAATTGGCTCTCCCTTTCAATACCTCCCTTGCGAGGATAACGGCACTGAGCCTTTTTCTAAAATGTTTTGAGTTGGAGTGATATTAGACCATTCCTCCATACAGAATCCTTCCAAATGACCAACTACAGGAAGGTAAAGGTACAACTAAACACACAATAAAGAAACAAATCTCCCTAACTGACGGGAGGCTTGAATCTTAGTCATTTACCCACCGGCCTCTTACTACTATCCCAATGTATACATTCTACCAACATCATACATCAATAATCCCTGGTAGGATCCTTACTACTATCCCAATGTATACATTCTACCAACATCATACATAAATAATCCCTGGTAGGATCCTTACTACTATCCCAATGTATACATTCTACCAACATCATACATAAATAATCCCTGGTAGGATCCTTACTACTGTCCCAATGTATACATTCTACCAACATCATACATAAATAATCCCTGGTAGGATCCTTACTACTATCCCAATGTATACATTCTACCAACATCATACATAAATAATCCCTGGTAGGATCCTTACTACTATCCCAATGTATACATTCTACCAACATCATACATAAATAATCCCTGGTAGGATCCTTACTTTGCAGCCTGAATAAAAATAAAAATAAAAATGATTGCCTTGGCAACGTCTATTTGGGGATCCCAATAAAAAACTAAATACTTAACATGACCACAATAATGTCAGCTGTAGTTGTTGTAAGATGCCCATCATACACTGGTGGCAGGTAGCCTAGCGGTTAAGGGTGTTGGACCAGTAACCAAAAGGTTGCTGGTTCGAAACCCTGAGCTGACTAGGTAAAAAAACTGTAGATGTGCCCTTGAGTATCTTTGGATAAGAGCGTATGTTAAATGACGAAACTGTAAATACTATTATTTAAAATGGTCAAGGGCTTTATGAATGTATTTTAATGCCTATCATCTGCCATGTAAAGTGTTACCATGCAATTTCTGTGAAAAAAGCCTGAAATGGTGGAAGGTCAAAGATCATGAGTATTTGATGTCTGTGTCTCTCTCAGTCTCTGTCTGTCTCTAACCCCAGTTGTCAGTAAAGAAAACAGTTAGCTACACCTCATGGTTAATGGTTTATCCTCATGGTGTGTAGAAAACATACCTATATAAAAGTATATTTGTTCTTGTCCAGCCATTACATATTTTTAGATGAAAGAGCAGGATATTCTATAAACTCTAAACTGGAGAGAGGACAGAGCAGGATATCCTATAAACTCTAAACTGGAGAGAGGACAGAGCAGGATATCCTATAAACTCTAAACTGGAGAGAGGACAGAGCAGGATATCCTGTAAACTCTAAACTGGAGAGAGGACAGAGCAGGATATCCTATAAACTCTAAACTGGAGAGAGGACAGAGCAGGATATTCTATAAACTCTAAACTGGAGAGAGGACAGAGCAGGATATCCTGTAAACTCTAAACTGGAGAGAGGACAGAGCAGGATATTCTATAAACTCTAAACTGGAGAGAGGACAGAGCAGGATATCCTGTAAACTCTATACTGGAGAGAGGACAGAGCAGGATATCCTATAAACTCTAAACTGGAGAGAGGACAGAGCAGGATATTCTATAAACTCTAAACTGGAGAGAGGACATAGCAGGATGTGTGAGTCTTTTTATCACACTGTAATTCTGGAAGTTGGAACACACTCCTAAGATGAGTGTCTCTGAGGAGAGAGAGGAGGGGGGCACTGCCAACCCCCAGACCCAGAGAGCAGTCTCCAGTACCCAGCTGTCTGTCTATGACTGGTCCATGTACAATCCTCTCAATGTTATCTGTGGACCAATGCCCTTTGACCCAAAGTAAGATTACTGCCATACATTATAGGTTATAAAAGGGGAATTCCTCAAAGATCTGTGGAGAATGTGAGAATGTAACAGACTGTAGTCTGGTTGGGAGATTGGGAGTTCAACGTTATATCAATCATTTATTTATGAAGCTCTTTTACATCAGCAGTTCCATGTGGGGAGAAATAGAGGGAAATGTCTGACATGATGAATGATGCAGGGCGATTTCTAATAATACTGATCATCATTACTGTATGAAATACTATGGGGTTTAAAAATGATCCAGGGTGATTTCTAATGCTACTGATCATCATTACTGTATGAAATATTATTTTTTTCTTTAAAAAAACTGCATTGTTGGTTAAGGGCTTATAAGTAAGCATTTCACAGTAATGTCTACACCTGTTGTATTCGGCGCATGTGGCAAATAAAATTTGATTTGATTTGATTTGACAATATATTGGGGTTTGTCTGTCAGAGACAGTACCCAGCTGTCAGAGACTCCAACCAGACACAGAGAGTAGAGTCTCCAGTACCCAGCTGTCAAAGACTCCAACCAGACCCAGAGAGTAGAGTCTCCAGTACCCAGCTGTCAGAGACTCCAACCAGACCCAGAGAGTAGAGTCTCCAGTACCCAGCTGTCAGAGACTCCAACCAGACCCAGAGAGTAGAGTCTCCAGTACCCAGCTGTCAGAGACTCCAACCAGACCCAGAGAGTAGAGTCTCCAGTACCCAGCTGTCAGAGACTCCAACCAGACCCAGAGAGTATAGTCTCCAGTACCCAGCTGTCAGAGACTCCAACCAGACCCAGAGAGTAGAGTCTCCAGTACCCAGCTGTCAGAGACTCCAACCAGACCCAGAGAGTAGAGTCTCCAGTACCCAGCTGTCAGAGACTCCAACCAGACCCAGAGAGTAGAGTCTCCAGTACCCAGCTGTCAGAGACTCCAACCAGACCCAGAGAGTAGAGTCTCCAGTACCCAGCTGTCAGAGACTCCAACCAGACCCAGAGAGTAGAGTCTCTAGTACCCAGCTGTCTCTATGAAGAGTGACTGGTCCATGGACAATCTCCACATTTTATCAGCAGAACTACGCCATTTGATCAAAGGTAATATGAGAGAGACAGCACTTTCAACAGTACCTTTTATTGTTCAGAGGGTTTTGAGTTCACTTCCTGGGTCGGCGAGAAAGGGACAGAACTATATATCAGTACCTGTTGCTTACTCTGCTCTGTTAAAAAGTTCATCATGACATCACATTTCATTGAGAAATAGCAGTGAACAATCTCAATGTCCTTATGTTTTTATAATGTTCCTTCAGCTCTCTGCCAGAGGATCAGTCCAGGTGTGCAGTGTGTCAGCAGGTGCTGAGGGATCCAGTCTCTATCACCTGTGGACACAGGTTCTGCAGACAGTGCATCACCAGATACTGGGAGAAACCTGCTCCTTCAGGAGACTATGACTGTCCTCAGTGTAGAAAGAGATCCAGAACACGTCCTGTACTACAGCACCTGAGTGAACCCAGTGATGCAAACCCTCAACCATATTTGTTGATGTGACATGGCAGGTGGAGAGGGATCCCCATATATAACTCTGTGGGGACACCACTAGGTGGAGGCAGAGTGCCTCTGTCACACCACAATTTATTCTCACCACAACAACAAGTTATTGTTTAAATGGAATGGAATAGTCCCAAAGGTGCAAAGATCAGTGGAAATCAAGTTCATCTAAAATACAGTACCTAACATTATGAATCCTTTACCCAAGTCTAGTATGAAGCTATGATTTCAGGATGTTCAGAACATTCCATTTTCAGACAGAAAGGTAGAACTGACCTGAAACAGGATACTGGGCCTCATAGTAGGAGTGCTGATCAGGGATCTGTCCATATAATCTTATTCATTATGATCTAAAAGGCTAAACTGATCCTAGATCAGTACTCCTACTCTGAGATGGTTTGTGGATACGGCCCCTGACCTGAAACAGGATACTTTTCTCTTCATTTAAGCTTTTGTGTTAAAATTCTAAATCCCTGTAGCTCATCAACATGGGCTCCTACTGTAACTATAGCAACCAGGACCAGATATACTGAATTACTGTGTTGATGTGTCTCTACAGCTGAACAACTCTTTCCATAATGGAGGACCAGATATACTGAATTACTGTGTTGTTGTGTCTCTATAGCTGAACAACTCTTTCCATAATGGAGGACCAGATATACTGAATTACTGTGTTGTTGTGTCTCTACAGCTGAACAACTCTTTCCATGATGGAGGACCAGATATACTGAATTACTGTGTTGTTGTGTTTCTACAGCTGAACAACTCTTTCCATAATGGAGGACCAGATATACTGAATTACTGTGTTGATGTGTCTCTACAGCTGAACAACTCTTTCCATAATGGAGGACCAGATATACTGAATTACTGTGTTGATGTGTCTCTACAGCTGATCAACTCTTTCCATAATGGAGGACCAGATATACTGAATTACTGTGTTGATGTGTCTCTACAGCTGAACAACTCTTTCCATAATGGACCAGATATACTGAATTACTGTGTTGATGTGTCTATACAGCTGAACAACTCTTTCCATAATGGACCAGATATACTGAATTACTGTGTTGATGTGTCTCTACAGCTGAACAACTCTTTCCATAATGGAGGACCAGATATACTGAATTACTGTGTGTTGTTGTGTCTCTACAGCTGAACAACTCTTTCCATAATGGAGGACCAGATATACTGAATTACTGTGTTGTTGTGTCTCTATAGCTGAACAACTCTTTCCATAATGGCCTTGTCATTGAACAAGCCCAGAAGGCCAAAGCCTCTTCTGCACACAACATGATGGACAATATCTTTAAACAATATTGTTGGGATTTAATTTGTTTGTTGAAATACAAGAGTTTAACCTTTGGATAGAAATTGGTTTCTCAATATTAGATAACTTGTTTGTTGAAATACAAGAATGTAACTTTTGGATGGAAATTGGTGTCTCAATATCAGATAACTTGTTTGTTGAAATACAAGAATTTTACCTTTGGACAGAAACTGTTGGTGTCTCAATATCAGATACCCAGGCTATAGATATTCTACTCAAGGAAGGGTGAGTGTGACTAACTGTCAGTGGAGTTATCAGCTGTTAAGTCACGATAGGCCGTATCTCTGTGGTTTTACTAAAAAGAACAGAACAAGGAGTAAAGTTGCTATGAAACAGGGCTGATTAAGGACATCAATTTGAGGACATCTGCCAGAGACAGAACTACGCCTGGCAACTCAGCGCCTAGGGGTTGGGACCAACCCGCGCGCCAATGAACAGGCGGCAAGTCTAAACCACGCCCAGCCTCTGCTCTGACAGGCCTGTTCAGAAACAGGAACTATCTCTGTCAAGGGTATTTAAGGAAGAACATGTGAGACAGCCACTAGTTCTCTGATCTCCCTGCGTGGTGCATCAGTGAGCCCGTATACGAACCCTCATACTTATCATTTATACATTTGCATTTAATAAACTTAGCTTGATTTGCAATAACTTCAATGATGTCTTTCATTCCAATACCAGACTTGAATTGACGCACTCTTACAATATCTTCAATTAAAACCCTTCATTAAAACCCACTAAATATAATTTTAGTAAATCCCTTGTCCTTCCAGGTGTTAGACTATTATCAGTGAGTCAGGTGTTCTCTGAACCTGGTCCTGGAGAGCCACTGGGTGTGAGCTCTGTGGGCTACGGAGTGAAGCTACACAAAAGAGACTGTTGACTGAAAGTCATCTGACCTCGGCAAAGGACATTGAAATCAGTGTGTCCATGGAACTAGCTGCTAAAGAGGCTCACCAGTTGAGTTCATCAGGAACTTAGTGGGTTCATCTAACAATCCTAATCACCAGCTGATACATTGTAATCTCATACACAGGGTAAACCTTCCACCTAGAAAACATCATTTAATAGAAATCACAACCGCTCCTCTGTGTGATCTATGTAATCAAGGTGCCTTGGGCTCCTTTAATCATATGTACTGGGAGTGACCAGGGGAAAGAGGTATCCTCATACCTTGTTCCCCCAGACTGTTATCACTTAATGATAATTCACTACATATTCATTACAGCAAAGCAATGATCTCCTCCCTAAACTCCCATACTCTCTTGAGAGAATTAGGCCTACCCTTACTTAGCTACCGAACCTCATTATGTAAAAGGATATCATGATGCTCAGCAGACCACGAAACATCAATGTTGAAGGATAAATGTTGATCGGATAAAGTTAATGATAGCCATAACTGAGTCCATTGTTTTTTAAGTCAATGCTGAGTTTAGCCAAAGCACGCTCTGGCAGTGTAGTCTTATCAGTGGCGAAAGAGCCAGTAGGCGGGCAGACAGTCCCTGTACCCCTGTTAGCAGCTCTGATTGGCTGCAACTGGTATGTTACTTATATTGATTGACAGCACTTAATGGGCAAGACTATAGGAAAACAGATTCTCCCATTGGAGAATATTGAAACGAGGGCTCATTTTGGCCCTAAACATTCCATTTTTACTGGGATTGTTTTCCAGATTCTTTTTAATTAATGTTCAGCATTTATCAAAGGGCCATTCTAAATTGATAAATGGTATGGATCTTGCCTGTGGGCTGCCAGTTGAATAGCCCTGACCTAGATGTTTAGAAATGTGTTTGCTAGAGCTCTGCTTCCTTCTGTTTTTATTTTGGAAGCCAGTCAATTCAACCTCTCATAAGATCCAAGTCACTGACATGTGGATTGTCATTTCATTACTTGAAATGGTTCTTATTTGATTTATTTTTCAGTCGAGCCCAAAAATTGACAATACATCTGTTTCAACCAGAGAAGTGGTTCCGCAACTGGAAAGAACAGAGAGTGTATTTGTAAATATCAATGTACAGTATATCACACAGGGTTGGGGTCAATTCCATTTCAATTCCAGTCAATTCAAGAAGTACACTGAAATTCCAATTCTCTTCAATAGTTTTCAATTAGGAAAATGTGGAATTGCAATTTGGTTAACTTTTTTAATTGAATGGAATTGAAATGGAATTGACCCCAACCCCTTATATCTCAACACAAAATGGCTGTGGTTATTTCATTCTTGCACAGGTACTTGTGTTAGGGAAATGTTTTTTGGATACTTGTGTTGTAGCATTTTGGGGCTTGTTTCAATTCCAAAGTTTAGTATGTGTCCCATATTCATAGTACGCAATGGATACATCAAGCTTTTGACTCTTCAAACTCGATGGATGCATTTGCAGTTTGTTTAGGTCGTTTCTGATTATTTTGTGCCGAATTGAAATGAATGCTAAATAATGTATTGTGTTGTTTTCTAAACACTGTGGATGCTACAGACGTCTTACCATGCCCCCACCCCAATGGACGTTTCATGCTGAATAACCACCACTAGTCAGCTTCCTGCTCCCCCTGGCTGTCACAGAAGAGGTAGAGGAAGACCATGAGCTCAGGCCCAAAATACTGTGGATATCATCTTTCTACACTCTTAGGAAAGAAAAGTGCTATCTAGAACCTAAAAGGGTTCTTTGGCTGTCCCCATAGGATTTGGGGCGTGTACTATTCTGTGCATTAGCCTACAAAATAGGTAATGGAATGATTACAGTTTTTTCTTTCTTGATTATATGAAATACACCCTTTTCAGAAAAATCAGGACATGATTGAACAGTTATTGGTTTAGTAAATAAGAGTTGATATGTTGGAGTAAAACAGTTCATGTTTTTCAGTGATCAGACAATGTATTCAGTAAAACAACTGTATGAAATCTGATTGTTTTTATGATTTCAGCTCAACAAACAAATGCTTGGATGTGATTCTGAAGACTCAATCAGCACCATAGAAACAACAGAAGATGAATATGTGCCAGGAACAGAACGTGGCAACGAGAGCAGTTTAGAGCTTTACTGTATGGAAGAACAAAGGCCTATAAGGGACATAGAAATACTGAGTCTGACACCTCTGTGCAATAATCCACAAAGTTCACTTGAAGTCATGCACGTTACAAAGACTAAAGATTGATCGAAACATTACTGTCTCTTTTGTGAGAAACCACAATCAAAAATTGCCCGGCATCTGGAAATGATTCATAAAGGTGAAGCTGAAGTGGCAAAAGGCCCTTTCTTTCCCAAAGAACTCCAAAGACTGGAAGCTCCCACTGACCATACTGAGACAACGTGGGGACAGAGCACACAACAGGCAAATCATAAGAGAAGGCAAAGGTGTTATAGTTTCTTGTAAACAAAGCAGTTTCCCAAATGGAAATCCAAAAGATTTCTTGCACTGTGCAAACTGCCAAGGACTCTTTAAAAGAACATTCCTATTGTTCAGCATTCACAATGGCATTTTCTGTTGTGACAGGATTGTTATGTTTGGTCTCTCAAGTTTCCACTCTGATGCTGCGTTTGTAACCATGTGGAAGTTGGGAATTTTACCAGTTCTGAAGTCGTAAAAAGCAGTTGGATGCATTCATTTAATTTGAACTCATTGATAAACGGTGGTTGGCTAATGGCCAACAACTTCGTCAACCATGAACTAAAAGTACAGTTATCATGTTTGTAACCAAATTATAGAGTTCAAAAACAGATAGATTTTTATAAATAATGTTTTGTTGTTGCATTTAACTGCCAAAAATGCTGTTATAGAAACCATTTTCCTTAGTAGGTGAGGTCAGAGGTCACCATGTGGGAGAAGTGGGGCGCTCAGGATGATAGACCAGTTTCCCACTAGTAATTACCAGTTGGAGGGCCGTTCAAGTGGATTTTTCCCAGTGTTATGTAGTAAATTCCCACTTCCCACTTGGTAACAAACGCACCATGACACTGCCTCCTTCAGTGCCTGATGCGTACTTGTGACTCTCATAAAGGGGGCTTGTCTGTAGCACGGTACATCTCCCACTCCAGGTAATGTGAAAGCCTTGCCCCCACTAAGCCACGCCTCCTAAATCATTTCCCAGTGTGTCTTGCCTTTTATAGTGAATTGTAACGTTACCACTGACTGTACTTGTTAGTGACAGAGACATGGTCATTGAATTCGTTCATTTTCAGTCCTGTGGCCTTAACCAAGTTAGTTCCTAGGCATATATTATCATCATAAAGTCTATCATCATAAAGTATTTGACAATACATTACATATCTCTGAAGGTACATTGTGTATTTTGATATTTTTGTACTCCAGGGAACTATACTGTACCCATATTTCTAAGTGTGTGTATACAGTCGTGGTCAAAAGTTTTGAGAATGACACAAATATTCATTTTCACAAAGTCTGCTGCCTCAGTTTTTATAATGGCAATTTGCATATACTCCAGAATGAAGAGTGATCAGATGAATTGCAATTAATTGCAAAGTCCCTCTTTGCCATGAAAATGAACTTAATCCCCAAAAAACATTTCCACTGCATTTCAGCCCTGCCACAAAAGGACCAGCTGACATCATGTCAGTGATTCTCTCGTTAACACAGGTGAGAGTGTTGACGAGGACAAGGCTGGAGATCACTCTGTCATGCTGATTGAGTTAGAATAACAGACTGGAAGCTTTAAAAGGAGGGGGGTGCTTGAAATCATTGTTCTTCCTCTGTTAATCATGGTTACCTGCAAGGAAACACGTGCCGTCATCATTGCTTTGCACAAAAAGGGCTTCACAGGCAAGGATATTGCTGCTAGTAAGATTGCACCTAAATCAACCATTTATCGGATCATCAAGAACTTCAAGGAGAGAGGTTCAATTGTTGTGAAGAAGGCTTCAGGGCGCCCAAGAAAGTCCAGCAAGCACCAGGACCGTCTCCTAAAGTTGATTCAGCTGCGGGATCGGGGCACTGTCATGTGAATTTCTATCTCTAATTCAACCTAAGTTTGAATCATTACCAGAGGTTGTAAGGCTCTGGTTTTAATCATCAATGATTCAAGGTCCATAACCACGAAGAAGGATTTTTTGTATGTTTATTCATGGAGAGCTCTGGCGCCAAAGACACAAACATACGATTTTATACCTCCTGGACTTGACTCCTCCCACCTTTAGGTGACTTTTCTAAACAGTTTCCGCCTTCTCCCTTGAATGTTTAGTACCGCCCCCTCTGTTAGTGGGTTGACACTACATGATAATTCTAACATTTACACTGTATTTGGGGTGAAATCCTTTAGTCATTATTCTTAAAATCCAAATTAATCAAACAATCCACCCCTTTGACTAAATATTCCCACATTCACACATATTTCACCTTATGCCATTCAAATGCCCAACACAACATAATAATTCAATGCAACCCTCTATTGGTTCTGCAAGTCGCTCCGGACCAGAGCTTCTGCCAAATGACCAAAAATGCAAATGTAAATATTCTCTACTTTCTCACTCATGACGTACGTCTACGTTTGAGCGCGAAAATTCATACATATGCATCGTTGGAATTTTATAGAGACCAGTCAAAAAATCGCTTTGTGGTATTTTTAGCCAATTCTTAATTGACACCAATAATTTTTCAAACATTTTACCCGTTGAACAAAAAAATTGACTGTCCTATTCCTTTTCCCCTGCAGTCACGATGGTTAAATATTTCTTTGTTACCGTTAAAGCACGTTCGCGCTTAAAAAAAACACTTGCTGTCTCTAGCCCCTCCTTTCGCTGTTTTTTTCAAATTCATTTTATATGCATCTGCCTACTAACTTTTTTACTTCGAGATGCCCAATAAATTCATACCTCTTCTCCCAAATGGATCCATAACACATACAGTGGGGAAAAAAGTATTTAGTCAGCCACCAATTGTGCAAGTTCTCCCACTTAAAAATATGAGAGAGGCCTGTAATTTTCATCATAGGTACATGTCAACTATGACAGACAAAAAGAGAAAAAAAAATCCAGAAAATCACATTGTAGGATTTTTTATGAATTTATTTGCAAATTATGGTGGAAAATAAGTATTTGGTCAATAACAAAAGTTTCTCAATACTTTGTTATACACCCCTTGTTGGCAATGACACAGGTCAAACATTTTCTGTAAGTCTTCACAAGGTTTTCACACACTGTTGCTGGTATTTTGGCCCATTTCTCCATGCAGATCTCCTCTAGAGCAGTGATGTTTTGGGGCTGTCGCTGGGCAACACAGCCTTTCAACTCCCTCCAAAGATTTTCTATGGGGTTGAGATCTGGAGACTGGCTAGGCCACTCCAGGACCTTGAAATGCTTCTTACGAAGCCACTCCTTCGTTGCCTGGGAGGTGTGTTTGGGATCATTGTCATGCTAAAAGACCCAGCCATGTTTCATCTTCAATGCCCTTGCTGATGGAAGGAGGTTTTCACTCAAAATCTCACGATACATGGCCCCATTCATTCTTTCCTTTACACGGATCAGTCGCCCTGGTCCCTTTGCAGAAAAACAGCCCCAAAGCATGAAGTTTCCACCCCCATGCTTCACAGTAGGTATGGTGTTCTTTGGATGCAACTCAGCATTCTTTGTCCTCCAAACACGATGAGTTGAGTTTTTTACCAAAAAGTTATATTTTGGTTTCATCTGACCATATGACATTCTCCCAATCCTCTTCTGGATCATCCAAATGCACTCTAGCAAACTTCAGACGGGCCTGGACATGTACTGGCTTAAGCAGGGGGACATGTCTGGCAATGCAGGATTTGAGTCCCTGGCGGAGTAGTGTGTTACTGATGGTAGGCTTTGTTACTTTGGTCCCAGCTCTCTGCAGGTCATTCACTAGGTCCCCCCGTGTGGTTCTGGGATTTTTGCTCACCGTTCTTGTGATCATTTTGACCCCACGGGGTGAGATCTTGCGTGGAGCCCCAGATCGAGGGAGATTATCAGTGGTCTTGTATGTCTTCCATTTCCTAATAATTGCTCCCACAGTTGATTTCTTCAAACCAAGCTGCTTACCTATTGCAGATTCAGTCTTCCCAGCCTGGTGCAGGTCTACAATTTTGTTTCTGGTGTCCTTTGACAGCTCTTTGGTCTTGACCATAGTGGAGTTTGGAGTGTGACTGTTTGAGGTTGTGGACAGGTGTCTTTTATACTGATAACAAGTTCAAACAGGTGCCATTAATACAGGTAACGAGTGGAGGACAGAGGAGCCTCTTAAAGAAGAAGTTACAGGTCTGTGAGAGCCAGAAATCTTGCTTGTTTGTAGGTGACCAAATACTTATTTTCCACCATCATTTGCAAATAAATTCATTAAAAATCCTACAATGTGATTTTCTGGATTTTTTATTTCTCAATTTGTCTGTCATAGTTGACGTGTACCTATGATGAAAATGACAGGCCTCTCTCATCTTTTTAAGTGGGAGAACTTGCACAATTGGTGGCTGACTAAATACTTTTTTTCCCCACTGTATTTCTTCGATCTCTTTAGAAGTTTTATTTCCCATGGCGGAAAAATAAAAATCCCCCCTTTAGTAATAATTCCCAGAATTATTATTCTAGGAGCTATTATTTTAGTGCGTCTCTTGAGCCAATGTATGATCTGCTTTTGTAATTAACCATTTAAAATTATTTAACCCCTAACCCAGAGCTTTTATTTAAAACTCCGGTTTCATGAAAAGAGTTAGATAACCATTTTTTCTCACGCGACTTATTTTTTTAGCTCCTTCCTAGAAATAATTATCACGTATACTGATGGATTCTTAAGTCTCACACGTACACAACATTATACAGTCATTTGCTAAACATATTTGTAACCTAGAGGTCGTAACTGCTCTAGTTTCATGAAACACACAGAGTTCTAGCAAATCCCCAGTCGTATACGGGACTTTTGATCTGTTTTATGTATCCATAGCACACGACAAAAATCATCCCTTTCCCTGTTTATTGTAGCACTGTACCCAGTACAGTCTCAATAAAAAACTAGTTTACATTGGTGATGGCCTTCACCCCTTGTCATTTCGGACTAGATTATTCTGGTAATAGCTATTTACCTAGGGTCAATTGCGGACCCTCCCTGTTTTGTAATAATTATTACTTCCTTTGAGACTTTGGTAACTATTCTCTGCAATTTCACAAGAATCACTATTCTATTACAAGTTCAAATCATTTCACCAAAATCCATGAATAAAAATTACTGACCTTTTCCTTGCAGTTTCGATTTAAATGCTTTTTCAAACTTGTTAACGTCTTTATCGTTCCTAAAGAAGTATCACCGGCCTGTTTATAACCTTAACGTCGAAGGCCAGGACTCTTTTACGGATGCTATCACCCGCCCGTGCACGGGTTTCGGTGTTCTTAGAACGATAAAGATGTATTAAGATCCGGCTCGAAGGACCAATCAGTCATGTGAATTTCTATCTCTAATTCAACCTAAGCTTGAATCATTACCAGAGGTTGTAAGGCTCTGGTTTTAATCATCAATGATTCAAGGTCCACAACCAACAAGTATTATCTGTATATTTATTCATGGAGAGCTCTGGGGCCAAAGACCCAAACATACGATTTTATACCTCCTGAACTTGACTCCTCCCACCTTTAGTGGGTTTTCTAAACATTTTCCGCCTTCCCCCTTGAATGTTTAGTACCCGCCCCCTCTGTTAGTGGGTTGACACTACATGATAATTCTAACATTTATACTGTATTTGGGGTGAAATCCTTTAGTCATTATTCTTAAAATCCAAATTAATCTAACACTAACATATTGAACATGTGTTATATAGCAATGGTTTTACATCAATGATATCTACTGCAGTTGAAATATGATTGCCCTGTCTCCCAAATTGTTTTAGTGGTTCCATTTGTGTAATTGACCACTAGGTGGAGACATTGACCACAGTACCGCTCACCCTGAGGACCAACCTGTATAGTCCACCACACCCTCTCTCATTAGCACCACCAGCTGAAGAGAGTTTCTCCCTCACTGTGTTCCCCATGCAGGCCCTGCGCCACGAGGGTGCAAAAGGGGGAAATGGCATTGTGTCCATGGAGCACTTTAACAATTCCATGTCCAAGGAGGTCTGGGTGCAGTGTTGGGAATGATGGGCTCACCAAGCCTGAACCCCAGGACAGCCATACCACTGTCACCAAGCCTGAACCCCAGGACAGCCATACCACTGTCACCAAGCCTGAACCCCAGGACAGCCATACCACTGTCACCAAGCCTGAACCCCAGGACAGCCATACCACTGTCACCAAGCCTGAACCCCAGGACAGCCATACCACTGTCACCAAGCCTGAAACCCCAGGACAGCCATACCACTGTCACCAAGCCTGAACCCAGGACAGCCATACCACTGTCACCAAGCCTGACCCCAGACAGCCATACCACTGTCACCAAGCCTGAACCCCAGGACAGCCATACCACTGTCACCAAGCCTGAACCCCAGGACAGCCATACCACTGTCACCAAGCCTGAACCCCAGGACAGCCATACCACTGTCACCAAGCCTGAACCCCAGGACAGCCATACCACTGTCACAACTGTGACTCTGATTAAATGAACATGTCCAACATTCAGTCACAGACACACACACACAGACACGCACATACAGACACACACATATACACACAGACACACACACACAGACACACACACGCACACACACACACCACAAAAGGTGTTTAGTTTTTGCCTAGATGTTGTTTGGTTGAGAAAGACCATTTAGTGGAGGGGAAAATAATACAATATTTATTTGTTTATATTTTTATTATTTCTGCCAAATGAAATGTTGAACATGGCAATGTTGCTCTCATGGTCTCAATAAGTTGTACAATATTTAGTTGCATGTCATGATCAATGCCCTTTTTCATTCTGTTCCAATTAAGCCAGACCATGCAGTAAACTGGAACACTTCACTCCTTGTAGTTAAGACAACACCATGCATTTGCAGTTTGATTTACATATATAATAACCACACCAATTTGTAAAGGACAGATGTAGGTTGTTTGTATCAAGGTTTGGACACACCACCATAAAGGATTTCTGAAAAACTGACAAAAAGGTGAAAAGTGTTACAACCATCTCTGGTCTCCCCTACATGTTCAACTTAATAGACATGTTTTCCCTCTCAAGAGGTCAAATAAAACAAATGTCTATAGTGCCTATTAAGTGCAGGCCCAGCGCCACCAGGGGGCAGAAGAGGAGGGTACTGTCACGGATCCCCCGGTACTGCTGCTCATTCCGTTCACCAGCTCCGGAGGTCTACGTCACCGGCTTTCTAGGCGCCACTGACATGGATCATTACCACCAACCCCAGACTGTCTTGTCTCATTACCACACCTGGTTCCCATTCCCCCTGATTAGTATGTGTATATATGTCCCCTCTGTTCCCCATTGTCCTCGTCCATTATTGTCCCATGTCCGTTGGTCTCCTGAGTACCGTGTATTGTGCTCTTGTTATTACGGGTCTCGTCCCGTTTATTATATAGAGGTTTACACCTCTCTCCTTTGTTTTGGGTTACAGCCCTGTGTTATATATATATATATATATATATATATATATATATATATATATATATATATAATATATATATATATATATATATATATATATATATATATGTGTTTGGGTTACAGCCCTGTGTTATATATATATATATAAATATACGTGATTGTTTTGGGCTTCGTCCCCGTGGTTGTTCATGACGTACCTTGTGTTGGGGGGAGAAAATAAAACCCCTATTACCTATTCCTGCGCCTGTCTTCAAATCCTTATACAACGTGACATGTAGATTGTGTGATTTGATTGGATAACGAGTATTTGGAGACCTAGGCCTAAGTCAATGGATATTCAATTGACACATGCTCATTCGCGCTGAGTTTCCACCTTCAAGAAACAGAAAGGAGCGGAAAGTCTGGGTTTTATTTGATGAACGTTTATTGAAAAAGTCTGGTTTTCAGAAGAAGAAGGAAAAAAAAGCTAATTGAAGGTCTCAAAAATATATCCTCTATAGATCCTCTCAGGTTTCATCTTACAAATAAGCAAATACATGTGGTTGAACATGACGATCTCAGGGACTTGCTCAACAACTCTGCAGTATTTGAGGAATGCATTAGATGCATAAGCTCTGAGTGGATGCTGGAGCATTACCGTGTGAAAGAATTGGGCATGGTCCGGCCAATTGAAGTACCACTGAGCAACAAAGAAGGTTATAAAACAAGGTGATTTCAATACAGCTACATGGTCCCCAGGGTATATGAATATAAAGAGACATGAGACAAAACAATGGACCTGTAGAATGGAATAAGTTATAAGACCTCTATGATTCATTTCATTTGTCAGTTCTTCCAGCTAATGTGAGATGTTTAGATGACATAACATTTGAGGACACATACTGTAATTTAGCTGGCCATCTTTTCCCCTCCCTTTCTGGCTGCCCTCCCCCTTCCCTTCTAAGTTCAAGGTGGTTTATTTGTCATATACATGGAGATAACAGTGCAATGAAATGCTGACTAGCAGGTTAACCTCTTGACAACAACAATAGAACAAGTCAGTAGCTAAGTTAATATAAAGAGTAATACAATAGTAATAAACCCTGCATTCATAACTATCCTTAACATACCTGGGGTGTTTCTGGGATAGAGGGTTGATATAAAAGTCAATATAATCAGCAATACAGGAAGATTCTGAGACACAATCACTTACTATTGGTCAGCCGTAGGGAACCGCCAACGTCTCAGGAGATATGTATTTTAGGCAGTAAGTAAAACTGCCTAGGCCTTGGAGAATCTGCCCCAAAAAGATAGACCATCTGTTTATCTGTAATGTACTTATCCTCATATAGTTTACTCACTATCTCCTGGATTCATCTTTGTGTTTTCCGGTTGTGTTGAGTGGGACAATGGAACATAGTGTTTACCATTATCCTATTGTCTATTGGCTTCAAGAAGATATTCACTTTATCCATTACAACAATCTGAGCCCCCTTATCTGCTGGTTTAATCACTATATTCTGATGTTCAATGTTTTCTAGAGCTTGATTTTTTGAAAAATGTGTAAGGTTAAGCTGATATACAGGTCGGGTTCTGAGTTGTGAAAAGGAAGCCACATCCCAACGTATAACAGTCTGTTATAGTTTCTGACACTGACTCCAACTGAGGTTCCCAATGTGAGGGGTTTGGAAATAGTATATGAGGAAAATCTGTTTCATAATCAAAATGATCTAATAACTTCAATCTTCTATGATAGAAGTGTAGATCCCTCCGGAGCTCCCCGCAGTCCACCTGTTTAGGAGTTGGTATGAAAGTCAGTCCTCTTTCTAGAACCTCACTCTCGGCTTGGTTGAGCCCAATGGGACATTGCTGGTCAACACCTCAAATCGGTTGTGAAGTAGTATGGACATATTGATGGAACACAAGGTCACTAAACTGGTGGTTAGACAGGGTAGATCCAAGAGCAGGCCTCTGCTCTCATCTAGAGGGCGTTTCTCTGTACTGCTTGACACATGGCGACTCAATGGAGGCACAGTGCAAAGTGCTCAAAGTAAGGCCCAAACAATTGTTTGTCAGGCTGTGATCTATAAAGCAGCATGTTCTTCAATTAGATGACATGATAATATTCATACAGGGACAATAGGTGGGGCAGGAGGAAGAATGGTGTTCCTGATTTTCAGAGGAATTCCCCTTTTTTCTTTAGAGCTTCAGATTGAGATTGTTGTTATTCTCCAATATGTTTTTCTTCAGTGAGCCACTCTGGATTCTCCAAGGGGAATACTCCCTCTATTCTCCACTAGAGAGTTGTAGCTCCATGCTTTTGCTGGGAATTGTCCACTGTTGGTATACATTTATTTGGTCCCCAAAATACCAAAATAAAAAGGTGTATTTGTCTAGTTTTAGCTGAGTCCCCAGTTAGCATCCATGTGGCTCATTTAAAAGTTTCAACAAAAAAAAACGTACTCCTGACGTTTCACCACAATAGGCTTCTTCAGACAATGGACAAAAAGTAGCCAAACAAAGCCAAAGGAGAGTGATGAGCAGCAGCAGCATCATCAAACCAGCGAGGCCGCCGGCAAGCCCAACAGTGATGATGCTGCCGAGCTCCAGTTAGCTCCGTGTGCAGAGCCTACCCACCCTTCCACAAGCACCGCCAGGATAATGGCTCCACAGCCCCCTCCACCTCCGACTGTTCCTGACTATCTTGGAACAGATGTGCCAGCCCAGATTAGCCTAGAATCCTACCGTAGCCGCAGGTTTTCTGTCCAAAAACCTTCATTTAATAGCAACTGGTTCATAAGAAGAGAGTGTCTGGAATACTCGCTTACTGAAGATGCTGCATTGCTGAAAGTTCTGCGTGGGGTCCATCTATTGGGAGATGGCTAACTAGTCTGTATTTTCCACTGATTCATATGGATACCAGTCCATACATTGGCTGTAAAAGTGGGTAAAACCTGACAAGCATATAACTGTAGCTATGTGGGTGTGTTTCAGCAGGGTGAGGTCAGAGAGATGCTTCCAAGTCAGTATTTTTCAGAACTCATAAAATCCTTTACACAATCTGATGGGATGAATGTTCAACCCCATTTAAATGACCATAAAGTCTATATAGCACCTTTAAGTTAAGACCTCACAGATCTGTTCATGGCAAAGCAGTTCAATTAATGATATTAATTGATTCTTAAAGAATATAACTTATAAATCATGAGCCTCATCTTGAGGAGTCACCTGTGACAGTATTCATAAAGAGTAGGAGTACTGATCTGGGATCAGTTTTGCCTTTTAGATCATAATGAAACAGATTAGATGGACAGGGGGGACCTGATCCTAGATCAGCACTCCTCCTCTGGGAAACTGCATGTATGAAACCGAACACATAGTCGTAGTCTAGTTACAGCAGGTGTTTTACTGCCATCTAGTGGAAGATACCAATAAAACACTTTATTATCAGGATGGGGAGACGGTTGAGCTGAAACAGAAAGTAAAGTTGTTCTTTTGTACAGGATCCATTTTAAGACGACTGAGCAGAAAACGCTATATGGAGAGAACAAAAAAATAAAGTGAGTATTTCTGAATAATAATCTATTCTAATGGACAGAGTAAGAGAATGAATACCTGGAATGAGATATTACTAGTTAGTAGAACTGCTACTTGAGCTGAGTTGCTGACAGACAGCAGTTTTCAAAGTGTTATCACATGTTATCAGTCAAACGTCTGGTAAAGATGGTGGAGGAGCTTTTAAATGATAGGGTTTTATGTTTATCTCAGGGTTTCTCAATCCTTTTGTTCTTGCCCAGCATTTACACACCTGATTCAACTAATCATCAGATAATTTAAGACAGTTTAATATTTGAGGCATACAAATGAACATTCTCAAATTAAAACCTTTTGGATTTGTAGGCCTGTTTACAATTATTATAGGCCTACAGTAATTCACATTTTGGAGGGAAAAAAGCACAGCTAAACCTGGTGGACATTTAATTTAATGACCAATGGAATGGTCTAAAACGTGCCAACTCTGCATTCTAAATAGTCCAGGTGGCCATTTGATTAAGTGTTCAGCAGTCTTATGGCTTGGGGGGTAGAAGCTGCGGTAGCAGAGAGAACAGTCTATGACTAGGGTGACTGGAGTCTTTCACAATTGTTTGGGCTTTCCTCTGACACCCGCCTGGTATAGAGGTCCTGGATGGAAGGAAGCTTGGCCCCAGTGATGTACTGGGCCGTATTCACTACCCTCTGTAGCACCTTTACGGTCAGATACCAAGCAGTTGCCATACTAGGCGGTGATGCAACCGGTCTCTCGGTGGTGCAGCTGTATAAACTTTTTGAGGATATGGGGACCCATGCTGTTACGTGAATTTCTATCCCAATGTTTCAAAAATTAACTTATTCCTCAGTCTGTATCCCAGAGGTTGGAAATCTCTAATAATCAGACCAAGCAGGCCAGAATACAATCATCAGGCTTTATTAATGAGAACGTTCTAAAAACAAAATGGCCGTACAATATTTCTATATGCGCACGTCAGAGAAAAAAAAATCCCTCCCCTCTTTAGGCGGGCTGTAGTTTGCTCTCCTGCTCTCCTGACCATCATGTCACACACACACACACACACACACACACACACACACACACACACACACGCCTAACAGTTTCTCTACTCCCTAAATTTCTCAGTTATCTCTTGTTTTCTCAGTTGCCTGTAGTCTTTGTTGTCTGGCCTAACTCTTACTCACATTGCTAAATAGTAACACAATGTCATATTCTTTACTGGTCCTACACTCACACATTCTAACACATTTCACACAGTTTTCAGGGTGTAATAATTAGTCATTAATAATTCATCTATCAGTTTATTTATCAACCATGTTTGCACACCTTGCTCTAGTGCAGGGATGGCCAACTCCAGTCCTCAGGGCCTGATTGGTTTTCACACCTTGCTATAGCACAGGGATGGCCAACTCCAGTCCTCTGGGGCCTGATTGGTGTCACACCTTGCTCTAGTGCAGGGATGGGCAACTCCAGTCCTCGGGGCCTGATTGGTGTCACACCTTGCTCTAGTGCAGGGATGGGCAACTCCAGTCCTCTGGGCCTGATTGGTGTCACACCTTGCTCTAGTGCAGGGATGGGCAACTCCAGTCCTCTGGGGCCTGATTGGTGTCACACCTTGCTCTAGTGCAGGGATGGGCAACTCCAGTCCTCGGGGCCTGATTGGTGTCACACCTTGCTATAGTGCAGGGATGGGCAACTCCAGTCCTCGGGCCTGATTGGTGTCACACCTTGCTATAGTGCAGGGATGAGCAACTCCTGTCCTCTGGGCCTGATTGGTGTCACACCTTGCTCTAGTGCAGGGATGGGCAACTCCAGTCCTCCTCGGGCCTGATTGGTGTCACACCTTGCTCTAGTGCAGGGATGGGCAACTCCAGTCCTCGGGGCCTGATTGGTGTCACACCTTGCTCTAGTGCAGGGATGGGCAACTCCAGTCCTCGGGGCCTGATTGGTGTCACACCTTGCTATAGTGCAGGGATGGGCAACTCCAGTCCTCTGGGCCTGATTGGTGTCACACCTTGCTCTAGTGCAGGGATGGGCAACTCCAGTCCTCTGGGCCTGATTGGTGTCACACTTTTGCCCCAGCCCCAGCTAACACACCTGACTCCAATAATTAACTAATCATAATCTTCAATTTAGAATGCGATTAGTTTAATCAGCTGTGTTTGCTAGGGGATGGGGGGGTAAAAAGTGTGACACCCCGAAGATTGGGAGTTACCCATCCCTAATAGCTGAAAGGCCAGGCGGTTCTAGTGTTAAGGACTGGTAGATGGGTGTTGCTCATGCATTCACTCATGCTGACCGGCTCCAGTACTTTGTTCTTGACTAAAGCCTCCAGTCAGCCTTAACTTATGGTCTGATAGCATAATGTACAGGTCCTGCTTTCAGAAACGTTGGTTTGCTGTCTGGCTTAATGCTAAGCTTCCCTGTAATGTCGTTCATACTACCCAGCTGTCCATTAAAGACTTCTCCATGTTTCTTTAAGATGGCAGGTAGGTCTGTGTCTCCATGTGTCATTGTATGCACTGATGGCCAGTCCAGTGTGATTTTCTCCAACTATGAACAGTAGTGATGCATAGTCTCCTTTCACAACATAGAGTGGCAGCATTTCAGTTTGTCTGTTTTACCTGAACTGTGACATCAGTGATGCCTCTCACAGCGACAGATTCACCTGTGTAAGTCTTTAACACGAGGTGCGCTGGTTGAAGTGGAAGGTGTTTCAGTGTCTTTTTTTCTGACACAAGAGATACAGCTGCCCCTGTGTCAATCTCCATACCACCGGCTCTCCCTCTAGCAGGGGGGAGACATAGTAGCGTGCGGCCTGCCAGGAAAAAGTCAGGATTTTCAGTGTGACTTCCTCGTCTGATGAGTCACTCACCTCAGTGTTCTCTTACTCAACAGTGTGAACATGTCTATGTGTCTTTCGTTGGAATGTCTGTTTTCTTGTTTCCCGTTTTCTCCTGCGTTTTCTCTGTTCTCTTTTTGTTTCTGGAGACTTGTTCGATGTTGCCCTTTTTACCACAGGCTGGACAATCCATGTCCTTCCACCAGCATGTAGACGTCTGATGTCCCACCATGCCACAGTGGAAGCATGTGACTTGATTTCCTGGTCTCTGATTTTCAGTTGAAACTCTGTGATCAAACTTTTCATTTATTTGAAAGGAAACACAGACAAGAACAAATAGCAGCAGGAATGGTTATACAGCTAGAGACACAATACTGTAAAAAAATATCTATCAGAACAAATAGCAGCAGGAATGGTTATACAGCTAGAAACACAATACTGTTAAAATATATATCAGAACAAATAGCAGCAGGAATGGTTTTACAGCTAGAGACAGAATACTGTTAAATTAAAAAAATTTATATCAGTATATTATGGAAACCACTCATTGCATGTAATACAATTATAATAATAAAATCAGTAAGGTACACATTTGCATGAAATGATCATGAATGGGCAATATGTTGGGTAAAACCCACTACAGGAGTTATTTTATGGTTTCAGCTGCAATTGTTGTTTGGCTATAGCCCCATGGATCCCAGCAGTGGATAGTTCTAAATAAATGATATCTATAAAAGTGCTGATCCAATGAGGTGTGGCTTGTTGCCATCTTAGTTCCAACATCTTTTTAGCTGCTGTCAAACCTGACAACATTATACGTTCTTTGCTGTAATGACAGTGGTGAATTATCATTCAGTAATAACAGTTTGGGGGAACAAGGTATGAGGATACCTCTTTCCAAAACATGTCCCCTGGTCACTCCCCAGTACATATGAATAAGGAGTCCAAGGCACCTTGATTACATAGATCACACAGAGGAGCAGTTGTGATTTCTATTAAATTATGTTTTCTTGGTGGAAGGTTTACCCTGTGTATGAGATTAAAATGTATCAGCTGGTGATTAGGATTGTTAGATGAACCCACTAGTTCCTGATGAACTCAAACTGGTGAGCCTCTTTAGCAGCTAGTTCCATGGACACACTGATTTCAATGTCCTTTGCCAAGGTCAGATGACTTTTCAGTCAACAGTCTCTTTTGTGTAGCTTCACTCCATAGCCCACATACTAGTCTGTCCTTTCTAATGATGTCATTTAGAACAGCATTAAACTCAGTTCTGATAGTTTCTTTAATGCAGCAGCAAACATTGTTACTGATTCTCCCTCTTCCTGATGTCTCCTGTGGGACCTGAACCGTTCAGCATTAATTAGTGGGTTCTGGTGAAAAATGTCCTTTAAGTATCTCCACAATAACCCATAAACGTCTTATTACCTGTTTCTGACTGGCTGTAGCCGGCTGCCTAGTAAATTAAATGTCTTTGGCCCCATTACACTTAAAACATGTAGGCACAATGTTGTCCTCATCCATGTCATTTACAAGAAACAAAATACTCAAACCGTTCTGATATAGTGCTCCACTGCTCAATACTTTCATCAAACTGTCCAATGTTTCCACAATTCCAATAATTTTTTGTTTCTCAATAGCTCCTGATTGTCACTCACTTCAATATTGTCCTCAACCAAAGCAATATTTCCTCAGTCACGTGATCTTCATTCCACTTCACTCACTGACGTTTCCTCCTAAATTCGCTCATTTAGCAGTTTTAATTTAAAGGTTTGTCTTCAACAGTTGAATAAATGTCCTTTCCTTTAATCACTGTATATTCCTCCTTTTTAATCACGTTGTTTTCCCGCTCCAATGTCCGTCTCGAGTTCCTTTTTTCTGGCCGTCCATGACGATGTTAACTCCAGTGGTGGAAAAAGTACCCAATTGTCATACTTGAGTAAAAGTAAAGATCCCTTAATAGAAAATGACTCAACTAAAGTGAAAGTCACCCAGTAAAATACTACTTGAGTAAAGTCTAAAAGTATTTGGTTTTAAATGTACACTGCTCAAAAAAAAATAAAGGGAACACTTAAACACACAATGTAACTCCAAGTCAATCACACTTCTGTGAAATCAAACTGTCCACTTAGGAAGCAACACTGATTGACAATACATTTCACATGCTGTTGTGCAAATGGAATAGACAACAGGTGGAAATTTATAGGCAATTAGCAAAGACACCCCCAATAAAGGACTGCTTTTGCAGGTGGTGACCACAGACCACTTCTCAGTTCCTATGCTTCCCTGGCTGATGTTTTGGTCACTTTTGATGCTGGCGGTGCTTTCACTCTAGTGGTCGCATGAGACGGAGTCTACAACCCACATAAGTGGCTCAGGTAGTGCAGCTCATCCCGGATGGCACATCAATGCGAGCTGTGGCAAGAAGGTTGCGGTGTCTGTCAGCGTAGTGTCGCAGAGCATGGAGGCGCTACCAGAGACAGGCAGTACATCAGGAGATGTGGAGGAGGCCGTAGGAGGGCAACAACCCCAGCAGCAGGACTGCTACCTCCGCCTTTGTGCAAGGAGGAGCAAGAGGAGCACTGCCAGAGCCTGCAAATGACCTCCAGCAGGCCACAAATGTGCATGTGTCTGCTCAAACGGTCCAGAAACAGACTCCGTGAGGGTGGTATGAGGGCCGACGTCCACAGTTGGGGGTTGTGCTTACAGCCCAACACCGTGCAGGACGTTTGGCATTTGCCAGAAGAACACCAAGATTGGCAAATTCGCCACTGGCGCCCTGTGCTCTTCACAGATTTAAAGCAGGTTCACACTGAGCAACATGTGACAGACGTGACAGAGTCTGGAGACGCCGTGGAGAACGTTCTGCTGCCTGCAACATCCTCCCAGCATGACCGGTTTGGCGGTGGGTCAGTCATGGTGTGGGGTGGCATTTCTTTGGGGGCCGCACAGCCCTCCATGTGCTCGCCAGAGGTAGCCTGACTGCCATTAGGTACCGAGATGAGATCCTCAGACCCCTTTTGAGAACATATGCTGGTGCGGTTTGGCCCTTGGTTTCCTCCTAATGCAAGACAATGCTAGACCTCATGTGGCTGGAGTGTGTCAGCAGTTCCTGCAAGAGGAAGGCATTGATGTTATGGACTGCCCGTTCCCCAGACCTGAATCCAATTGAGCACATCTGGGACATCATGTCTCGCTCCATCCACCAACTAGCCACAACGTTGCAACCACAGACTGTCCAGGAGTTGGCGGATGCTTTAGTCCCAGGTCTGGGAGAGATCCCTCAGGAGACCATCCGCCACCTCATCAGGAGCATGCCCAGGCGTTGTAGGGAGGTCATACAGGCACGTGAGGCCACACACACTACTGAGCATCATTTTGACTTGTTTTAAGGACATTACATCAAAGTTGGATCAACCTGTAGTGGTGGTTTTCCACTTTAATTTTGAGGGTGACTCCAAATCCAACCTTCATGGGTTGATAACATTTGATTTCCATTGATATTTTTGTGTGATTTTGTTGTCAGCACATTCAACTATGTAAAGAAAAAAGTATTTAATAAGATGATTTCATTCATTCAGATCTAGGATGTGTTATATATTAGTGTTTCCCCTTTATTTTTTGGAACAGTGTATTAGTTATGAAGGGGTGGTTGTACAATGTTGATATATTAGTTATGAGGGGGTGGTTGATACAATGTTGATATATATTAGTTATGAGGGGGTGGTTGATACAATGTTGATATATTAGTTATGAGGGGGTTGGTTGATACAATACTGATATCTTAGTTATGAGGGTGGTTGATACAGTGTTGATATATTAGTTATGAGGGGGTGGTTGATACAGTGTTGATATATACACTACCAGTCAAAAGCTGGGAAGTAGCTACTAAAACTAACTCAGACTCAATGGGAAGTAGCTACTAAAACTAACTCAGACTCAATGGGAAGTAGCTACTAAAACTAACTCAGACTCAATGGGAAGTATCTACTAAAAACTAAAACTCAGACTCAATGGGAAGTAGCTACTAAAACTAACTCAGACTCAATGGAAGTATCTACTAAAACTAACTCAGACTCAATGGGAAGTAGCTACCTAGTAGCCTGGGTGGTGACAGCTGCACACGCGCATTCTAACGCATGAACTACACCCATCATCAATACTTTTTAATCACAAATAAACAATCATCAGTTTTAGAACTGAAAATGTACCATTATTTGTGTAAAACTAACAGTGAAATACGACTCAGACTCATCCTCTGGCTTAAAAAAAACAGAAGTCCAAACTCTGGTGGTACGGTAGCTCAAATGTACGGTAGTTTTTCCTGGGAAGACACAGAAGAAAAAACAACACTTCTCAATCAAAACCATCTAACCTATAGCAGAGCACTTTGGACACACACCCACTCCTTTCCACATGCCCCCACTACTTTCCTTTCGACACACCCACTCCTTTCCACACGCCCACTACTTTCCTTTCGACACACCCACTCCTTTTCCACACGCCCACTACTTTCCTTTCGACACACCCACTCCTTTCCACACGCCCACCTACTTTCCTTTCGACACACCCACTCCTTTTTCCACACGCCCACTACTTTCCTTTCGCACACCCCCAACTCCTTTTCCACACGCCCACTACTTTCCTTTTGACACAGCCACTCTCGGCCATACTCCGTTGGCCATATTTGGATGCAGCTACCCCCTTTCCAGTGGAAAGCCAAAAGGTGGTTCCACCCAGAGCCATGTGTTTAGACTGAGCCAGCTCACAGTACAATTCCACCCTATCCGCTTACGGGTTAACGTTTTGGTTGCCAACAATATTTTAAGACCTATTTTAATGCCTGTCTGTTTAGTGCTCCTTGCTTGATGTTGCTGAACCCTTATTGGGAGGTCACTTACTAGTCCGTATGAATTCCACTGATTCATATGGATACCAGTCCATTCATTGGCTGTAAAAGTGGGTAAAAACAGAAAAGCATATAACTGTAGCTATGTGGTCTTTACTTGATGTGGTGTGCAGCATAGAGTGTATAGTCCTTTAGTCTCTATGGGCCAGATGGCCAGTTGGTGAGGGCTACAGCATGGGGAAAGAAACTGTTCAGATGGGGGTCTATAACATCCAATCACATAGGTTTACAGCAGCGGACAGTTGAAAATTCATCGCTACTAACTCAAACTGCCTTGGTTTAAATAAAGACAATTTCTGTAAAGATAAAAAAGTATATAACTTTTAAATCATGAGCCTCATCTTGAGGAGTCACCTGTGACAGTATTCATAAAGAGTAGGAGTATGATCTGGGATCAGTTTTAGCCTTTTAGGATCATAATGAAACAGATTAAATGGACAGGGGGGACCTGATCCTAGATCAGCACTCCCTCCTCTGAGACACTGCCTTTATGATAAGGGCCCAGGAGTCACCAGGACCAACTGGAAGTCGCTCTGGATAAGAGCTTCTGCTAAATGACTAAAATGTAGTGTGTAGTATGTAAATGAAAGTAAATGTTTCTTTTCTACAGGATCCATTTTGAGACGACCGCGCAGAAAACACTATATGGAGAGAACTGAAAATAAAGTAAGTATTTTCTGAACAATAATCTATTCTAATGGACAGAGTAAGAGAATGAATACCTGGAATGAGATAGTACTAGTTAGTAGAACTGCTACTTGAGCTTAGTTGCTGACAGACAGGCAGTTTTCAAAATGGAATGGGAAACTAATCAGTAGGCCTACAGTAGGCCTACAGTAAATCATATTTTGGAGAGAAAAAACAACACTAAACCTGGTTTGGAGTAATTATAAGTTTAGCTAAAATAATGTAAGAGATGTCTTGAAGATGCACTATAAAAAAAAGTAGAATCAAGATTTAGCACAATGTCAGAAGTTACTGCAATCACATGAAACTGACTGTTAGCGCCACCGCTCTGGTTACTATTGGTATATAAAGGGGTGAGGCCATGACTGCAGTTGAATCTGAAAATAACAAAGTATCTGTACAGGGGCATTTTGAGATGACAGAGCAGCTCATAGAGTTTAATCTCTAAACTGCAACGCAGTTTGAAAGTAAAGTGAGTATTTCAGGTTAATAATCTAGAATAAAGGGAACATTTGGAATTCACCAAACTAGTGTTTGGAGTGCTGCTGGGCCATTCCTACCATGCAGATCCTTTTTTTTCTGGCCCCAGGAAATATCACTTCTTATTTAGTGGAAAATGTGGATTCCAAAAGGCTTTAAATATAAAGTCAGGTGTCCTTTACCTTAAACTGGAGGCGAAAGAAACGCACACCTGTTTAGGAGAGGTGCTGGCTAACAGAGGAGAACCACCTGTTAGGAGAGGTGCTGGCTAAAACAGAGGAGAACACCTGTTTAGGAGAGGTGCTGGCTAGCAGAGTAGAACACCTGTTTAGGAGAGGTGCTGGCTGGCTAACAAGTAGAACACCTGTTTAGGAGAGGTGCTGGCTAACAGAGTAGAACACCTGTTTAGGAGAGGTGCTGGCTAACAGAGTAGAACACCTGTTTAGGAGAGGTGCTGGCTAGCAGAGTAGAACACCTGTTTAGGAGAGGTGCTGGCTAACAGAGGAGACACCTGTTTAGGAGAGGTGCTGGCTAAAACAGAGGAGAACACCTGTTTAGGAGAGGTGCTGGCTAACAGAGTAGAACACCTGTTTAGGAGAGGTGCTGGCTAACAGAGAAGAACACCTGTTTAGGAGAGGTGCTGGTAACAGAGTAGAACACCTGTTTAGGAGAGGTGCTGGCTAACAGAGTAGAACACCTGGTTAGGAGAGGTGCTGGGTAGCAGAGGAGAACACCTGTTTAGGAGAGGTGCTGGCTAACAGAGTAGAACACCTGTTTAGGAGAGGTGCTGGGTAACAGAGTAGAACACCTGTTTAGGAGAGGTGCTGGCTAACAGAGGAGAAACACCTGTTAGGAGAGGTGCTGGCTAACAGAGGAGAACACCTGTTTAGGAGAGGTGCTGGCTAGCAGAGTAGAACACCTGTTTAGGAGAGGTGCTGGCTAACAGAGTAGAACACCTGTTTAGGAGAGGTGCTGGCTAGCAGAGTAGAACACCTGTTTAGGAGAGGTGCTGGGTAGCAGAGGAGAACACCTGTTTAGGAGAGGTGCTGTCTAACAGAGGAGAACACCCTGTTTAGAGAGGTGCTGGCTAACAGAGTAGAACACCTGTTTAGGAGAGGTGCTGGCTAACAGAGTAGAACACCTGTTTAGGAGAGGTGCTGGGTGCAGAGGAGAACACTTGTAAAGAAAAGGAGAGTCTCACTCTATGAGCTCAGATGAAATAATGTATAACGCTGATGACTAACGTTTCAATAGACAGCGGTCTTCATCATTTAACCTTAAAAATACCAAAATATGGATCCTGAAAGGGAATTTTATGCATTTTCCATATGGGTTAAATGGAATAGTAACTGAAATCTGGACACTGACAGTAGGCCTGTAACCTAATATAATATGAACTCCTGCAGAATTATGGATTTCTGGCATTTAAATGATACAGCAAATGTTAATTTTGTCTGGGGAACAGGGGTGGATAAATGTTATTCATTTCAGTATCTCTTGAGATAATGTGAATGAGACTGTAAGGTGTTATCTTTGACACTATTACGCAAACAGTATTATCAACCTTATCAACCTTATTAAACCGTTCTAACTGATGACAGTAGGCCTTAGTGTTATAAGGTAGGCTATTATCATTGTCATTATGGAGACACCTATTTTACAACCCTTATTCCATGAAACATATTAACGCTGTAGAACTGATGCACATCAAGAAATAAGGTGACAAATCACAGGAAAACTACTTTAGGCTCTCTAGAGCACGTTAGATACATTCTGTCGGAGGTGGTTTAAACTGCATTCTATGTCGACTTTGGTTATGGAAAACCATATCATGCAAAGGTTTTACACATGCTCAGTTTCTTGGGTCTCGAGTGGAATTTGAAATGGAAGTTATGGAACTCCATCATGTGCTTCTGTTTTTATGAGGAAAAACTCCACAATGAAACAGACATTAAATGTGGAGAATGATAGATCTGTTGACCATCAAGTAGCCTATTATTGTTATGCCTGTGTAGGCTACTGTAGTCCTGCCATTTTATACTATAAATATGTTGAAATGACTGGAGTCGTTGCAAATCATTTTGTGCCACTTGTGTAGCCCACCTGGAGCTGGCAAACAGATGTAATAAATAGCCTTTAACTTCAGTTTATTGTTGTTGTAGCCTTGTGTTATTATGCAATTAATAATGGCCGTGTTTAGTTAATTAAATTGGAAGTTATCAAGTTCACCATGGTCACAGTTCTATCTCAATTGCTGATCAGATGTTAGAATGCATTAGATTGAAGGTAACAGTCAGCCAGATTAGGCTACAGGTTAAACATAAAAATAACCTGGCTGTTTGTTGACAAGCATGGACCTATTTCAGTTCATATCCATATTATTAATATTTGATTCATTGGTTGAAATTACGACCCCATCCTCAGTAGCCTATTCCAGCAGGCTACTGGGCAACAGAAGCACTTTCCTACCTCAACATCGTCTTGCTATTCATGTTAAATAAATGAATCTGTCAATTTGAACTAGCAAGCTGCTAAATCATTCAGCTTACATCTTGCCTACATGTTGCCCAGGCTACTGGAGGCTGTCTGAAATAAGATGTAAGGCCTATCTGGGCTTTATGTTTTGGCCTAGTTTTCAGGCCTTGTTGGTGGGTTTTTTGAGTAGTCATTGGGCTAGAAAAAGTAATTTCATTAAATCACCTGACTGTTTGGATGTGTCTGTTAGTTAATGTTTTATTTCTTAGAGATCATGAATAAAAGAGAACAATTGACATTCAATAATGAGTTGTCACTGTGTTAACCAACAACTAACATGCTGCATCTCTGTTTAGGGGTCAGTGCTCTAAAATGAGTCTCTCTGGGGAGAAGAGGAGGGGGGCCCTGCCTCTAAAATGAGTCTCTCTGGGGAGGGAGAGGAGGGGGGCCCTGCCTCTAAAATGAGTCTCTCTGGGGAGAGAGAGGCGGGGGTCCCTGCCTCTAAAATGAGTCTCTTTGGGGAACATGACACCAAAACTAAGAGGTGAGCTGACAATTTTGTTTAGAATTTATATTCCAAAACGCTATATAGGGGAAAAGAAAATCACATTTGTGTTTTTTTTCATCAGAAATGATTACTAATGGGTACCTTCAATATAACCTATTGTAGATTTGAGATGTGATTTAAAACCATTGTTTAGTTGGAATGTAATGTTCGTATCCTGTATATTTGACTGTGATACGTGGTTGTCTCACCTAGCTACCTTAAGATGAATGCATTTACAGATGCCATATCTTAATTTGACCCAGTTTCTCACAGCAGGAACATAAATCCTGCAGCAATAGCAAATGTGCATTTTTATGTGGATTATAATTAAGGATATTTTCTGTAGGGGTTCATAACATTTTTCATCAGGGAAAATCAAGTCTGACATTTGTAAGTGAAATTACACACTTTAGACACCTTTATAAAGCATTGGTAGTGGTTTAATAATTTTCTTTAAACATTAAAAGCAAATTTACCAACATTTCTGAAAATGGATATATAGCGTTTTTGAATGAAACTCTTGTCCCTCCCCCCATCTAAGCTCAGAGTAGATGAGAGATGTAATGTTTGTCTCTGTTGTGTTGAAGCCCCATCAAGCAGGAGAGACCAGCCTCTCCTGTACCCAGCTGTGTGTCCATGAAGAGTGACTGGTCTATGGATATACCTAATACTGTTTAGAGAGGGAGACTCTTCTAGTGAACAAAGGTAATGAAGAACTCATGGGTCATGGTCAGTGAGTTAAACAACACTGTCTCTAGTCATTTCTCCTCTCCCATTTTACCATTTATTTTTGTTGTTTTCATAATCCATAGGCTAATCTTTTTTTTTTTCCATTTTCATAGTCCTCGAACATTATCAAACAACAAACACAACATTCCCTCCTCCTGTGTGTGTGTGTGTGTGTGTGTGTGTGTGTGTGTGTGTGTGTGTGCACTCCCTGGATGAGGAGATGTAATCTCTATCCTGATTGCCTAGTCACTTTTACCCCTACCTACATGTACATATTACCTCAACTACCTTGTACCCCTGCACATTGACTCGGTACTGGTACTGTACTCCTTGTATATAGTCTAGTTATTACGTCAACTACAGTGGAGGGAAAAAAGTATTTGATCCCCTGCTGATTTTGTATGTTTGCCCACTGACAAAGAAAGGATCAATCTATAAATTTAAATGGTAGGTTTATTTGAACAGTGAGAGACAGATAACAACAACAAAATCCGAAAAACGCATGTCAAAAATGTTATAAATTGATTTGCATTTCAGATGCCATATCTTAATTTGACCCCAGTTTTCTCACAGCAGGAAAATAATCCTGCAGCAATAGGAAATATAAATTATTATGTTGAATTATAATTCATGAACATTTTTGTTGTGGTCGGTACATTTCTCATTAGGGCCAAATAAACGTTTGAACATTTTTTAAGTGGGGTGGGAAATTACAAACTCTAGAAGCCTTTTTAAAGCTTGAATACACTACAATATGGCAACTGTATTGTAAGTCACTCTGGGCCCGTTTCCCGATAGCGATGGAATTTAGGCTTACCAGTGTTTTTAAGATGCATCTTTCCACACCACAACTCTGAATATGTATTTCCCACGCACCACGCAGAGAGAGAACGGTCGCAAGTGCGTTGTTGGAGCATGTCGTTATTTAGAGGATCGAAAGAAAGGGAGCGCTGCTCTTGGATCAGTTATCTCCATTCAAATCTTTCCTTAACATTATAATTAGTTTCACAATACTGATGACGGTCAGCTCCTAGAGAGATATTACCACCTGACGGCTGCAAATTATTGAGGCGGCTTATTCTAAATCACAGATTTGGCAACATCATTGTTCCACAATGTTAGGCTACACATCATGAAATATATTGAGACAAATTACAGACCGTAGTCTACAAGTAGCAAAAAACTCATATATTGAACATGAATGTATTTCAATTTGATTGAAATAGGGACTATAGCCTACTGTTTATATTTTAATGCAGTCATCTCGATTTTCATTTGAAACAAATTTGATAAGTCCCTGTTTTGAATCAATTGCACAAGACATTTGCACTTTGTATTTGTACTCAACTTTGTTCTGAATTTATCGTGCGGTCACAAAGAGACGGATATAAAACCATGTGATTCTATGTTTTACTGGAGATCTTCTGTGTATAAAGTCATGCGGAAGGGCTAAAAAGCATCTATGATGCTCCCTAGGAAGATTCTAACGATGAACTTAGCCTAAAGATGCTTTTGGTAAACCAGTCCTGGATAAGAACGATCTGCTAAATGACTAAAATGTCAAAAATGTAAACGTTTTACATACAGATCTCATATTACTGTATTGAATGTTGTACATGTGTAACAGTCTTTATTACAAATGTAGTTATTTGTTACATGTATTACTGTGTAAAACCTAGCAATACTTCTGATTTCTCTGAGAGTGAGGCAGATATATAGCATTTTACAAATCAACACATTATTATTGTCTCTGAAATGAAATAGATCAAGTGATGGATTTTAAACAAATACATGTCTGTCATTGAAACAACCCCATGCCATGATTAGAAAGTGAAAAAAACACAAGAAACCAATCTCTTTTATAATGTCTTTAAACAAGAAAAGCTAATTTACCAACATTTCTGAAATGATGTTTTAGAATGAAACTCTTCTTATGTTTCCCCATCTGAGCTCAGAGTAGATGAGAGACGTAATGTTTGTCTCTGTTGTGTGTGAAGTACAATCAAGCAGGTAGAGACCAGCCTCCCCTGTACCCAGCTGTGTGTCCATGAAGAATGTACTGGTCTATGCGTCAACCTATATCCTTTAGAGAGGGAGCCTTTCCTACTGAACGAAGGTAAGAAGAACTCATGGGGTCCATGGTCAGTGAGTTTAAACAACACTGTCTCTAGTCATTTCTCCTCTCACCATTTTCCCATTTATTTTTTTGTGTTTTTCATAATCCATAGGCTTAAGATGTGTGGGTGGTGTGTGTGTGTGTGTGTGTGTGTGTGTGTGTGTGTGTGTGTGTGTGTGTGTGTGTGTGTACTCCCTGATGATGAGATTGTAATCTCCATGTTTTTTCCACAGAAACCAACAGGAGAGACCAGAGTCAGAGATGCTCAGTGGTCAGTCTTCCCCAGAGTCATCAAACAGACCTGGCCTCCATATTCAGTGTATGTGGTCTTGTTATGTACATTTTTGTTTTGTTTTACCTCAAGTAAAGTTGATCTGTCAATCATTCATTCATTTGTTAATGAGAAAGCATTTAGTATCTTGCTTAACTTATTTACTTGATTTATTTCAGCAGTTGCTTGAAGAGAATATTATGACATTTGTGAAGAACGAGCTGAAGAGGTTCAAGAGGATTCTTAGTCCAGAACTCCCAGAAGGCTTTGAGAGTCAGAAGCAGATAAGGAAGTGGTGGATGCTGAAGATGAGAGTCAGGAGAGCAGTGCCAGAGAGGGGGCTCTGAAGATCACACTGCTCGTCCTGAGGAAAATGAATCAGAAGGGAGCTTGCTGACACACTGGAGAAAAGTAAGAGTTGTCTGCCTCATGTTGAATGCTGTTTTAGAACATTTAAAAGCTGTAGCTAAGTACAGCTAAAGTAGATGTGTAACTAAATGATATTGTAGCATCCTTAACACAACACCTAGTGACCTCATCAAGTAGCAGCAGCGGGATGGTTGTTGTGTTGATTAATTGAGAGAGAGAGAGAGAGAGAGAGAGAGAGGAGAGAGAGAGATAGAGAGAGAGAGAGAGAGAGAGAGAGAGAGAGAGAGAGAGAGATCATACCCAAATAATATAATCAGTCACATACCAGTGTGTAATGCATTATGAAAACATTTTACACATTTATACGTCACTTAAGATAAGACATTAATTGTATTTAAACACTTTATAACAGTCCTACAATACTGTAGGCATTAAAACAGACGTAATATTAATATCCTCTGTGTTATTTCTAGATTCAGATGAGCTTGCTGTGATTTGCCAACTGAACTCAAATCTAATCTAAAGAAGAATTTCAATGTGTATTTGAAGGGAACGCTAAACAAGGAAACCCAACACTTCTCAATAAGATCTACACAGAGCTCTACATCACAGAGGGTGGAAAAGGAGAGCTCAATAATGAACATGAGCTGAGACAGATTGAGACAATAACCAGGAAACAAGCAAGACCAGAGACTGCAATCAAATGTAACAACATCTTCAAAACCCTTAACTGACAAGACAAACTTATCAGATCTGTGCTGACAAGGGGAGTCGCTGGCATTGGAAAAACAGTCTCTGTGCAGAAGTTCATTCTGGACTGGGCTGAAGGAAAAGCAAAATCAGGATGTCCAATTTGTAATTTCATTCCCTTTCCCGGGAGCTGAATTTGATGAAAGGTGAAAAACTCACTTTGATTGAACTTCTCAATCACTTCTCAATGGAAACCAAAGAATCGAGAATCTCCAACTACGACAAGTACAAAGTTCTGTTCATCTTTGATGGTCCCTGGATGAGTGCCGACTGCCCCTAGACTTCCAGAAGAACAAGATCTGTTGTGACATCACAGAGTCAACCTCAGTGGATGTTCAGCTGACAAATCTCATCAAGGGAAATCTGCTTCCCTCTGCTCTCCTCTGGATAACTACCCGACCTGCAGCTGCCAATAAGATCCCTTCAGGGTGTGTTGACCAGGTGACAGAGGTACGAGGGTTTCAATGACCCACAGAGAAGGAGTATTTCAGGAAGAGATTCAGTGATGAGGACCTGGCCAACCAGAATCATCTCACACATAAAGACATCAAGGATCCTCCACATCATGTGCCACATTCCAGTCTTCTGGTTGGATTTCTGCAATAGTCCTTGAACACATGCTGAACAATAACAGGAGAAGAGATGCACAAGACTCTGACTGAGATGTACTACACACCTGTGGTGTTTCATACCAAACAGAAGAATGAAAAAGTATCTTGGGATGAAGAGACAGGTCCACACTGAAATGAAGAGAGCATTCTGTCACTGGGAAAATCTGGCTTTTCAACAGCTTGTGAAGGGCAATCCTAATTTTCTATGAAGAAGACTGAAAGAGGCTGGCATTGATGTCAATGAACCCTCTGTGTACTCAGGATTGTGGCACACAGCTCTTTAAAAGAGGAATGTGGGCTGTAAACCAGGACAAGGTGTACTGCTTCGTGCATCCTGAGTCATTCAGGAGTTTCTGGCTGCTGTATATGTGTTCCTCTCATTCATCAACAACAATGAGAATCTAATGGCCGAACCTCAAGTTTACTGAAGTTACCGTCTCCAAGAGTGTTGTGGATAAAGCCTTACAAAGTGAACAAGGAAACCTGGACCTGTTCCTCCGCTTCCTTCTGGGCCCTCTCACTGGAGTCCAATCAGAAGCACTTACGGGGGGTCTACTGACAAAGACAAGAAGCAGCTTCACAGAGCCATGGGTGTGAAGAAACAGTCAAGTACATCAGGAGAAGATCAGGAGAATCCCCTCTCCAGAGAAGGTGCATCAATCTGTTCCACTGTCTGAATGAACTGAATGACCATTCTCTTGTGAGGAGATCCAAAGCTACCTGAGATCAGGAAGTCTTCTCAGAAGAAAGAAACTGTCACCTGCACAGTGGTCAGACTCTGGTCTTTGTGTTGCTGACTTCAGAAAAAAGGAGCTGATGTGTTTGACCCGAAGAAATACTCCAGATCAGAAGAAAGGTCTTCTGAGGCTGCTGCAGTGGTCAAAGCCTCCAGAGCTGCTCTGTGAGCTACATAAAATGACATTTTAAGTACTAATCATCAGGAAGAAGAAATATTCAGTTTAGAGAAATATATGTATTATAATATGTAATATAATGTATAATATTAATTGAAAAACGTACTGAATCAGTGCATTGGGTGTTCACATTAGTTATAACAATATGACCATATAATTCTAGGAGACAGAAGATTAATATATATGTTGTTAAGAAGAAATAAACCAAATGCCATCTGCCATTGTCCTTCTACACTACTGGTGTTACCAATTAACAGTGTGTTTGTGAAATCATGATGCTGTCTTTGCAGGCTGTCATTCTGTGGACTCACAGAGAAAGGCTGTGCCTTCTCTGGTCTCAGCTCTGAGGTCAAACCCCTCACACCTGAGAGAGCTGGATCTGAGTAACATGGTCATGAAAGGATTCAAGAATTTGAGACTGCTCTCTGCTGTCCTGGAGAATCCCCACTGTAAACTGGAGACTCTGAGGTCAGTATTCCTGTAGTTGGGTCAACAAGTGATAACTGTTCACCATATCCACATGTGTTTTACCATGGCACACATAGTCCACACCATATGTGTTTTGGACAGTGAAGCTTACAGTTTTACATTTGGGCGCCTATGCTCCAGCATTTTGGATTTGAGATATAATGTTTTCATATCAGGCAAACAGTATATAATGTCACCTTTTATAGTTGAAGGTAATGGTGAGAGGTGTAGCATATTTTGTTGTAGCCTCTGTAACTTTCTCACTCATATATTATTCATGATTCATTTCATGATCCTTCTCAATCATGACATCATCAGGATTCCTTTAGTAGTGTTTAGAATCATGTTATCTACTCACTTAGAACTAAAGAAAATGACTCAACACCAACGAATAGCAGTGTGGTTTTAATATGATTTGACTCTTTGTCAGCTGTCAGCTGTCTAGTCACAGAGGAAGGCTGTGCTTCTCTGAGTCTCAGGCTCTGAAGACAAACCCCCTCACACCTGAGAGAGCTGGATCTGAGTAACATGACCTGAAGGATTAAAGGAGTGAAGCTGCTCTCTGCTGGACTGGAGAATCCCCACTGTAAACGGAGACTCTGATTTCAGTATACCTGTATCACTCAATGAACACACACACACAGGATACACACACACACACCACACAACACTGGACCACACACAAACACTGGACACACACACCACATTCTTGGACAGACCACACACACACGGAGACACACACACACACACACAATGATTAATTTAGTAGTGTTTAGAAACATGTTTATCTACTCTTAATAAATGATACATTAATTCATTCATATATACAGTATCTGTCAAAAGTTTGGACACATCTACTCATTCAAGGGTTTTTCTTTATTTTTAAACAATTTTACATTGTAAAATAATAGTGAAGACATTCAAACTATGAAATAACACATATGAAATCATGTGTAGTAACCAAAAAATTGTTAAACAAATGAAAATATATTTGAAATTCTTCAAATAGCCAACCCTTTGCCTTGATTACAGCTTTGCACACTTCTTGATAATTCTCTCAACCAGCTTCACCTGGAATGCTTTTCCAACAGTCTTGAAGGATCTCCACATATGCTGAGCACTTGTTTGGCTGCTTTTCCTTCACTCTGCCGTCCAACTCATCCCAAACCATCTCATTGGGTTGAGGTCGGGTGATTTATGGAGGCCAGGTCATCTGATGCAGCGACCAAATCCCTCTCCTTACACAGTCTGGAAGTGTGTTGGGTCCATTGTCCTGTTGAAAAACACAATGATAGTCCCACTCAGCCAAACCAGATGTGTAGTGGCGTTATCGTTGCCAGAATGCTGTGGGTAGCCATGCTGGGTTAAATTCTAAATAAATCACAGACAGTGTTCACCAGCAAAGCACCTCCAAACACCATAACACCTCCTCCTGCCGTGCTTTAACGGTGGGAAATACACATACGTGGGATCATCCGTTCACCCACAACCACTGTCTCACAAAGACACCTGCGGTTGGAACCAACAATCTCAAATTTGGACTCCAGGCCAAAGGACAAATGTCCACCTGTGTACTGTCCCTTGCTCATGTTTCTTGGCCCACAAGCACGTCTCTTCCTATTATTTGTGTCCTTTAGTAGTGGTTTCTTTGCAGCTAATTCGACCATGAAGGCCTGATTCACACAGTCCACCTCTGAACAGGTTGATGTTGAGATTGTCTGTTACTTGCAACTCTGTGAAGAATTTATTTGGGCTGCAATTTCTGAGGCTGGTAACTCTGATGAAACTTATCCTCTGCAGCAGAGGTAACTGGCTTTGGGGTCTTCATTCCTTGTGGCGGTCCTCATGAGAGCCAGTTTTTGCATCATAGTTGCTTGATATTTTTGTGTGCGACTGCAGCACTTGAAGAAAACTTTAAAAGTTCTTGAAATGTTCCGTATTGACTGGCCGTCATGTCTTAAAGTAATGATGGACTGTCGTTTCTCTTTGCTTATTTTGAGCTGTTCTTGGCAATGAATAATTATGGACCTTGGTCCTTTTACCAAATAGGGCTATCTTCTGTGATACCCCCCTACCTTGTCACAACACAACTGATTGGCTCAAACGCATTAAGAAGGAAATAAATTCCACAAATTCACTTTTAAGAAGGCACACCTGTTAATTGAAATGCATTCCAGGTGACTACCTCATGAAGCTGGTTGAGAGAATGCCAAGAGTGTGCAAAGCTGTTATCAAAGGCAAAGGGTGGCTATTTGAAGAATCTCAAATCTCAAATATATTTTGAATTTGTTTAACCCTTTTTTGGTTACTACATGATTCCATATGTGTTATTTCATAGTTTTGATGTCTTCACTGTTATTCTACAATGAAAAAAATAGTTTTTTAAAAACTAATCAAAACTGTGAATGAGTAGGTGTGTTCAAACTTTTGACTGGTAGTGTGTATATACATATATTTTGGCATAGCTTATGGCAGGTTTCAGGACTCTGATAGTAGTCTGAAATGTTTTAAAAAATATAGTTTCACCACCAAAGAATAGCAGTGTGATTTTAATATGATTTGAATCTTTGCAGGCTGTCAGTCTGTCTAGTCACAGAGGAAGGCTGTGCTTCTCTGGTCTCAGCTCTGAAGTCAAACCCCTCACACCTGAGAGAGCTGGATCTGAGTAACAATGACCTGAAGGATTCAGGAGTGAAGCTGCTCTCTGATGGAATGGGGGATCCCCACTGTAAACTGGAGACTCTGGAGGTCAGTATTCGCTGTAGTTGGTCAACAAGTGATAACTGTTCACCAGATCCACATGGGTGTTTTACCAGCACACATAGGTCCACACCATATGTGTTTGGGACAGTGAAGCTTACAGTTTTACATTTGGTGCTATGCTCCAGCATTTTGGATTGAGATAGAATGTTTCATATTAGGTGACAGTATATAATGTCACCTTTTTATTTGAGGGTAATTCATACATATCTGTGTTACTGTTTAGAAATGAACGGACTTTATGTATCTAGTTTCCCATTTGAAAAAGTCGTAATACATTTGGACATATTCACTTATATTGTATTGAAGTAGTCATACGTGTTTAGTATTTGGTCCCATATTCCCTTACCGACCACAGTGATTACATCAAGCCTTGGTGATTCTACAAACTTGTTTTGAATGCATTTTGCAGTTTTGTCTTGGATTGTTGTGTTTGGGTGATGTTTTTCCCAATAGAAACTGAATGGTGAATAATGTCCTGTTCATTTTGGAGTCACTTCACTTGTTATTGTCAGTAAGAATAGAGATGTTTCTGAACACTTCTACATTCATTTGGATGCTACCATGATATGAAGAATCATGAAATGAATTGTGATATGATGAGAATGAGAAAAGTTACAGAGGAACAAGGATCATAACCCCCTCTGTTTTATTGGTTAATGTGAAGAGAGGTTACGCATGTTTTGTTGTAGCCTCTGTAACTTTCTCACTCATTATTATTCATGATATCCTTCATGACTTTTTCTTAATTATGGCATCATCAGGATTAATTTAGTAGTGTTTAGAACAACATGTTATCTACTCACTTATACAGAAGATTACTCCAGTCCATCATCCACCATTCAGTTACTATTGGAACAAAACATAACCCAAAACCAACTGCAATGCAACCAACGACTTTGGACCCCCTCCCCCCCCCCAAATACTAAACTTTTGACTACTTTTAATACACTATAAGTGAATTGGTCAGAATACTTATGACCTTCTTCAAAAGTGGGGGACTAGATACATAAAGTCTTTCATCTTTCTAAACGGTGAAACAGAATATGATGAAACAATACCCTAAAATAAAAAAAGGTGACATTATATACTTGGTCGCCTCATATGAAACATTTGATCTCAAATCCAAAATGCTGGAGTATAGAGCCACATTTAAAATGTTAGCTTCACTGTCAAAATAGATATGGTGGGGATTGTAACTCAATACAATCTAAATCTGATACCTCACTGTCCTGTCTTTTGACTGATACTGCTTTTTAAAAAAACTGCTCTGGTCAGTCTACTCAAATATTGTAATATGCATTTTTCTCATACACAACAATATTATGATTTTTTTCTAATAATGATAACATTAATTTATGATATATATGGCAGGTGTTTCAGGGACACTGGTATAAATGAAAATGTTGAAAAAATATACTGCCACTATTTTCACAACACCAAAGAATAGCAGTGTGATTTAATATGATTTGACTCTTTGCAGGCTGCCAGGCTGTCTAGTCACACAGAGGAAGGCTGTGCTTCTCTGGTCTCAGCTCTGAAGTCCAACCCCTCACACACTGAGAGCTGGACCTGGAGCTACAAATCCCAGGAGGACTCAGGAGTCATGACTGCTCTCTGCTGGAACTGGAGGATCCGACACTGGAAGACTGGAGAAACTCAAGTATGTAGAGGGTTTATGTCAATGTTCATATCAGACATGTTGGAGTTATCAGGCTAGTTAAGACAAACATTCCTGACCACCAACTGGACTAAGTCATATAAAGACTGTGTGTGTGTGTTGTGTGTGTGTGCGTGTGTGTGTGTGTGTCCAGTGTGTGTGTGTTGTCCAGTGTGTGTGTGTGTCCAGTGTGTGTGTGTGGTCCAGTGTGTGTGTCCATGTGTGTGTCCAGTGTGTGTGTTTGCACGTGTATCAGTACACACCACTGGACACACACACACACACACACACTGGACACACACACACACACTGTAAACACACACACTGGACGCATACACACACAAATGACGCACACACACACACACACTGGACAAAACACAACTGATCGGACACACACCACTCACACTGGACACACACCCACACACACAACCTAGACACACCCCACACACACACACAACTAGACACACCAAAAACAAACTGGACAAACACACACACACTAGACAAACACACACACTGGACACACACACACACACTGGACACACACACACACACACACCCTAGACACACACACACACACACACACTAGACACACACAAACTGGACAAACACCACACACTAGAACGAAACAACACACTGGACACACACACACACTTGGACACACACACATACACTAGACAAACACACACACTAGATATACACACACACACTGGACACACACACACACTGGACACACACACACCACACTGGACACACACTGTGTCCAGTGTGTGTTGTATACAGTGTGTTGTGTCCAGTGTGTGTGTGTGTGTGTGTGTGTGTGTGTGTGTGTGTGTGTGTGTGTGTGTGTGTGTGTGTGTGTGTGTGTGTGTGTGTGTGTGTGTGTGTGTGTGTGTGTGTGTGTGTGTCCCAGTTTGTGTGTGTGTGTGTGTGTGTCCAGTGTGTGTGTGTGTGAGTTTTCAGGTGTATCCCTCAATGACTGTCTGTTCTTCTGCTTACCCTACAGTGTGGAACATTGTGGAGAGAACACAATGAAACCTGGACTTAGAACCATGTGAGTGGTTGACTGCTGTGAACAATATGACTAAGAATACGTCTAGAATTCAAGTGAAGTCAAAAGAAAAGACCACCATCATTTACTTACTTGGTCATAATTAAATATCAGCTGTAGTTCTACAGAAGCACAAATCAGGACAGCACCAAAGTTTACAAAGAGTTGCTTTGACAATGTATGTGTGTTCAGGATGTGTGGTGTGTGTGTGTGTGTGTGTGTGTGTGTGTGTGTGTGTGTGTGTGTGTGTGTGTGTCCATGTGTTTGTTTGTGGGTGTGTGTGAATGTGTGTGTGTGTTGTGTGTGTGTGTGTGTGTGTGTGTGGGTGTGTGTGTGTAATTAATGGGAATAAGTGTGTGTTTTATATTACCATACAGTATAACATATGATCATTCAACAAGTCTCAAGGTTCTACTTAACTTCTCCTTTTTTGATACTAGAAACATCTACATTAATGAATTAGTGAAAAAGTGATGTTAACATTCTAATGTGAATGATGATGATTTCTAGGAAATTGTGTCTGGTTTCATCCATCAGGATGTCTGTGATCTCACACTTGACCTAAACAATAACACAGTAAACAATACCTCTCTCTGTCTAAGAAGAACAGAAAGGTGACATGTAGGATAGAGGGAGCAGCCGTATTCCTTATCACCAAGAGAGATTTGAGGGCTGGAGACAGGTAGCTGTGTAAGAGGGTCCTGACTGGACGCTGTTACTGGGAGGTAGAGTGGAGTTGGAGAGGGGCTTGTTATCGGAGTGGCATATAAAGGAATCAGCAAAGAGAGGAAGGCTTGAGGACTGTGTCTTGGATACAAATGACAAGTCCTGGAGTCTGTTCTGGCTCTGACAACATTTACTCCGGCCATAACAGGCACAACTAGACGTCCAAGTGCCACTACCATAGACGTCAAACCCCAACTCCAGATCCCACAGACAAGCAAGAGTGTAGCTGGACTGGCCAGCCGGCACTCTGTCGCTTTCTACAGACATCTCCTCTGACACACTTGACACCCCCAACTCTGAACACATTCCACTCCACATTCACTGAGCCCCTATCCAGGGTTTGGTTTTGGTTCATGTTGTTGACCTCCTGCAGTGTCTCCCTGTAACTAAATACCAAGGTAACACTGACAAACACACACACAACACACACACACACACTGGACACACACACACACACTGACACACGGACACACACCTGGCACACACACACACACTGAACACACACAAACACTGGACACACACACACACAACACACACACACACACTGGGACACACCACACACATACTGACCACACACACACACTTGACACACAAACACACTTGATACACACACACTAGTACACACACACACACACACACTGAACAAACACACTGAACACACACACACCGGACAAAACACACACCTGGACACACACACAACACCAGGACACACATCAGTGTCACACACACACGCCACTGACAAACACACCCTCACACTGGACATGGACCACACACCCACACACTGAATCACACTGAACACACACTGGACAAACACACAACATACATACACAGGACACACAATCACTGGACAAACAACACGACATAACTACACACTCCACACACACACACTGGCACACACACAGGGACACACACCACACACACACACTGGACACACACACACACAACACACTGGGGACACACTCACCACACACACACTATGGACAAAACACACTCACACATCACTATGACACACACACACACACTGGACGCACACACTGGACGCACACACTGGACGCACACCACATACGCTGGACACAACACACAAACTGGACACACTCACACTGGACCCCACACAAATCACACACGGACAAACACACACATACAACACTGGACACTGACACACACACACACACACACACACTGGACACACACACACACACACTGGGGACACAATTTACATGTGTTGAATTTTGATGAAAGGAAATCCCCTATAGCCTATTGGACAGGACTTTGCTATGGCATCTTCTGTTTGGGTGTCTCAGTTCAGGTCTGAGCCATGATCGTAATGTGTCTCTGTGTGTCTATTTCCAGCCCTGCCATTTCCTACCTGTCCCTGATCTAGTGTTTCACCCCTGACCTCCTCACACCGTCTCACTGTCCATGTCACTGCTTTAGCTCCCACCTCTACTTCACTGTGTTTATAATGGGACCTTATGCTTGTTATGTCACCTCTGTAACCAGTTATCAAACAATAACTGACCTTTTCTGACCCTATCCCATGGCCCTACTTTCTAGAAATGAACATTTAAATTCCTCTGAGTTTTGTTTGTGGTCCATTACTTATTTATTATTTTTGTATATTTATTTATATTTTTATTATTTTATTTATTTTAGCAGACGCTCTTATCCATGAGCGACTTACAGGAGCAAATTAGGGTTAAGTGCCTTTATCAAGGGCACATCGACAGATTTTTCACCTAGTTGGCTCGGGGATTAGAAACAGCGACCTTTCGGTTGTTACTGGCACAACGCTCTTACCCACTAAGCTACCCTGCGCACCTAATAATATAATTGGGGTTGTGCTGCAGAGCAATCATGGGGGTTTGTATGTGTTGAGATGATCACGTTCAGATAAATGGTTGAACTGATTCCTGCCTCCTGTCTCATCATTATTGAATTGTTGTACAGACGGGTTTTGAAACCCACGAGACAATAACAAAAGATTGGTGATGAGTTAGTCTGAATCTACAGGAACGATTCTGTCTGGAGAAGTGGGTTTTTTACAACTGTTTAAAACTGTTATTTTCTGGGGTACAGTCTAGGGCTAATGTTAGCACAGGTGTATTGACTAGCAGAGGCAAGTGCATAGTCCCAGCTAGCTAAGAGAGAGTTAACCAGTGGTGTAAAGTACTTAAGTAAAAATACTTTAAAAAAGTACTACTTTAGCAATGACATTTTACTTTTGATACTCAAGAGTTAACATCGTCATGACGTCAGAAAAGGGACTGAGGCGGACGTCGGAGTGGGGAAACAACTTGATTAAAAAGATGGAATATACATTGATTACAGGAAATACATTTATTAAACTGTGAAGACAAAACCTTTAATTTAAAACTGCTCTCATGAGCGAACTTAGGAGGAAACGTCAGTGAGTGAAGTGAATGAAGAATCATGTGACTGAGGAAAATATTGCTGTGGTTGAGGACATAATTTTGATGTGAGTGACAATCATAAGCTTATTGAGATACGAAAAATTATTGGAAATGTTGGAAACATTGGACAGTTTGATGAAAGTATTGAGCAGCTGGAGCTCATATACAGAATGGTTTGATATTTTGTTCTTGCAAATTACATTGATGAGGACACATAGAACAAACAAGAAACATGAGTAGCGTACAGACATGAACACCTGAAACAGAATCAATAACGCCTGGGGAAGGACCAAAGGGAGTGAGCTGGATATAGGGGGAGTAATCAGGAAGGGGATGGAGGCCAGGTGAGTCCTGATTGGTCGCAGGGGGCGTAACGAATGGTGACAGGTGTGCATAATATGAGCAGACTGGTGACCTGGAACGCCGGAGAGGGAGTATACCGGACACAGACAGAACAGGGGAATAAGACATGTGGGGATATTGGGGAGATACTTCAGTAGAATTTATCTGGTCCTGACTTCAATCAAACTCTGTCTGGGAAACCGCCCCGCAGTCTCCTCATCTACTCTGAGCTCAGATGGGGAAACATGAGAAGAGTTTCATTCAAACGCTATATATCACTTTTCAGAAGTTTTGGTAAATTAGGTCCTTTATTGTTCAATGACAGACATGTTATTTGTTTAAAATCTATAATTTGATGCTTTCATTTTTCAGAAAGACAAATAATCAAATCATGTCTGCCTCACTCTCAGAGAAATAAGTAGTATACTGCTAGGTTTTTACACAGATCAAATGTAATAAATAACTACATTTTTTTTTAAATAAAGAACTGTACAAATATAATATTTGTGAAATCAATACTTATTTTTTTTTTTTTTTTTTTTCTCCAAAAATACAGTAATATGATATTTATGTTTAAAACCTTACATTTGACATTTTAGTCATTTAGCAGATGGTCTCATCCAGGATCCCCGGGTTTCCCAAAGCATCTTAAGGCTAAGTTCATCGTTAGAACCTTTGTAGGAGCTTCGTTAAATCTCTGAGCAGTTCCCCAAAAACCATCATTATTAACGTTACACTTGAAAACGCTTGTAATCTAACGCCTGCCTCAGACCATTCATACTCATAGAACAGCCAATCTCAGGGTTTTTAAAGCAAAAAAAATATATATCCTTACGTTCAATCTCAGATTGATTGTCTTGTGCTAAATTATCTCCCCTTTCACGTAAACAATCATAGACCGTCGTGCTTTTTAGGAAAAGAGGATCATTTTCTGTAAATGTATTAAAACAGCAAATTTGACCGTATTCCATTCCCCTTGCCCAGGGTTTCCCAGGGGCTCCTGGGGAAACTTCTTGAGAAGCTCAGTTCTAAGAAGCTCAGTTCTAGTGACAAGAAAAAGGCTGTTCTACTCCAAAATGAAATTATGAAAATACCATGACGCTGACCACCATCTAAAATATAATTTACACCTCCAGTGAATGAGCCCAATAAGATATTGGTGAAGGGGCGGCAGGTAGCTTAGTGTTGTAAGAGCGTTGTGCCAGTAACCGAAAGGTCGCTGGTTCATAATCCCGAGCCGACTAGGTTAAAATCTGTCGATGGTGCCCTTAAGCAAGGCACTTAACCCTATAATTGCTCATGTAATCGCTCTGGATAAGAGCGTCTGCTAAATGACTTAAATGTAAATGTAAATGGTGAAGATAATGTTAAATGATTTGAACATATTGAACCATATATCCTATATTCATGGTCTATTATCAGATGTTAAATGATTTAACGACATTTGAAGCAATATATCCCTGTATGCTGGTCTATTATCAGATGGAAATGATTTTAACATATTGACCATATATTCCTTAAATGCATTGGTCTATTATCAGATGTCCAATGATTTTAACATATTGGACCCATATAGCCTGTATGCATAGTCTATTATCGGAGATGGTAAATGATTTGAACATATTGAACCATATATCCTATATGCAATGGTCCTCTTATCAATGGTAAATGATTTTTAACATATGAACCATATGTTCTGTATGCATGGTCTATTATCAGATGGTAAATGATTTTAACATATTGACATATAGCCTGTATTCATGTGTCTAGTTATCAGATGTTTCTATTAGCAAGAAGCATGAAGTGCCCCCTGTATCCCAACGGATGCAGCATAGTGGCTATAAATGAAGCATGGGGTTTGTCCATCTGCATTTACCCCCATTGGACACAACTTCCTGTTGTGTTAGTCGTTATTATTTATTATTATTATTAATTATTATTATTAATTATTATTATTATTCACCCAGAATTGTTGTTGGTGTCACGCCCCGACCTCAGGGGCACGCTTAAATGTTGAGTCATGGTGTATTCTTTGTTGTGCGTGTTGTTTAGGATCTAGTGTGTCTAGATCTGTGTTGGGGCCGGTTGTCTCTGATTGGGGAAAATACTTAAGCAGCACTATTGGCACTGTCTAGTTGGGGGGATCTTGTTCCGGTTAAGGTACAGTGGGGAAAAAAAGTATTTAGTCAGCCACCAATTGTGCAAGTTCTCCCACTTAAAAAGATGAGAGAGGCCTCTGTAATTTTCATGATAGGTACCCGTCAACTATGACAGACAATTGAGAAAATAAAAGAATATCCAGAAAATCACATTGTATGATTTTTAATGAATTATTTGCAAATTTATGGTGGAAAATAAGTATTTTGGTTACCTACAAACAAGCAAGATTCTGGCTCTCACAGACCTGTAACTGCTTCTTTAAGAGGCTCCTCCTGTCCTCCACTCGATGACCTGTATTAATGGCACCTGTTTTGAACTTGTTATCAGTATAAAAGACACCTGTCCACACCCCAAACAGTCACCACTCCAACTCCACTATGGCCAAGACCAAAGAGTGTCAAAGGACACCAGAAACAAAAATTGTAGACCTGCACCCAGCTGGGAAGACTGAAATATGCAATAGGTTCTGGTCAGTCTATCTCAAAATATTTGTACTTTTATATTTTTTCTCTCTACAAGCAATACTTTGATAAATTTGTCATTTCTAAAATGATACATTCATTTATGGATAGATACGGCAGGTTTCAGGACACTGATATATCTTAATAGGTAGAAAAAATATACTGCCACTATTTTCAACACCAAAGAATAGCAGTGTGATTTTAATATAATTTGACTCTTTTGCAGGCTGTTAGGCTGTCTAGTCACAGAGGATAGAGCTGTGCTTCTCTGGTCTCAGCTCTGAAGTCGAAACCCCTCACACCTGAGAGAGCTGGATCTGAGTAACTATGACCTGAAGGATTCCAGGAGTGAAGCTGCTCTCTGCTGGACTGGGGAATCCCCACTGTAAAACTGGAGACTCTGAGGTCAGTATCCTGTAGTTGGTCAACAAGTGATAACTGTTCACTCAAGATCCACATGTGTTTACCAAGGCACACATAGTCCACAACCTTGTGTTTTTGGACAGTGGAAGCTTACAGTTTACATTTGGTGCTATGCTCCAGCATTTTAGAAATTTGAGAGATAATGTTTCATATAAGGCGACAGTACAGAATGTCCACCTTTTATTTAAAGGTATTCATAAATATATATATTTTTTACCGTTTAGAAAATTAAAGCACTTTACGTATCTAGTTCTCCCTTTTAAGTCGTAATTATTTGGGACAATTCAATTAGTCGAAAGTTTTAGTGGGCTCCCGAGTGACGCAGTGGTCTAAGGCACTGCATCTTCAGTGCTTGAGGCATACACTACAGACCCCCCTGGTTTGATTCCAGTCTGTATCAACAACGGCCGTGATTGGGAGTCCCATAGGGCGGCGCACAATTGGCCAAGCATCGGTCCTGGGTTTGGCCGGGTGTAGGCCTGTCATTGTAAATAAGAATTTGTTCTTAACTGACTTTTGCCTAGTTAAATAAAAATACATAAAAAAGTTTTTGGTCCAATATTCCATACCTGCAGTGATAACATCAAGCTTGTTATTCCACAAACTTGTTGAATACATTTGCAGTTATGTCTTGGTTGTGTTTTTGGATGAATGTTTTTCCCCAATAGAAACTGAATGTTGAATACTGTCCTGTCATTTTGGAGTCCACTTCACTTGTATGTCAGTAGAATAGAAGATGTTTCTGAACAATTCTACATTCATGTGGATGCTACTAGATTATGAATAATCATGAATGCATGGTGAATGATGATGAATGAGAACGTTACAGAGGAACAAGGATCATACCCCTCTGTTTATGGTAATGGTGAGAGGTTAGCATGTTTTGTTGTAGCCTCTGTAAACTTTCCTCGTTCATTATTATTCATGATTCATTCATGATTTTTCTTAATCATGGCATCATTAGGATTAATTTAAGTAGTGGTTTAGAAACATGTTATCTACTCACTTAGACAGTAAAATTCCGTTCATCATCCACATTCAGTTACTATTGGAACAAAACATAACCCAAAACACAACCAAATACTCAGCTTTTGACACAACTTTAAACACTATAAGTGAATTGGTCAGAATCGTTTGACTTCTTCAAAATGGGGGACTAGATCACATAAAGTGCTTTCATTTCTGACAGTGAACGATATATGTATGAAATACCCTCAATAAAAGGTGACATTATATACTGTCCCAGGCTCATATAAACATTTGATCTCAAATCCAAAATGCTGGAGTACAGAGCACCCATTTTAAAATGTTAGCTTCACTGTCAAAAATAGATTATGGTGTGGACTGGTATACTCAATACAATCTAAATCTGATACCTCACTGTCTGTCTTGTCTTTTGACTGATACTACTTTTTTAAACTGCTCTGGTCAGTCTACTCAAAATATTTGTACTATACATTTTCTATCTACCAGCAATACTTTGATAATTTGTCATTTCTAAATATGATACATTCATTTATGAAGCTATTGCAGTTTCAGGACACTGATATATCTGAACATTTTGAAAATATACATGCCACTAATTTTGACCACCAAAGAATAGCAGTGTGGTTTTAATATGATTTGACTCTTTGCAGGCTGTCAGGGGGGGGGGGCTGTCTAGTCACAGAGGAAGGGCTGTGCTTCTCTGGTCTCAGCTCTGAAGTCAAAACCCCTCACACCTGAGAGAGCTGGACCTGAGCTGCAATGCCTCCACACAGGAGACTCAGGAGTCAGACTGCTCTCTGCTGGACTGGAGGATCCACACTGCAGACTGGAGAAACTCAAGTATGTAGAGGGTTTATGTCAATGTTCATATCAGACATGTTGGAGTTATCAGGCTAGTTAAGACAAACATTCTGACCACCACTTGGACTAAGTTATATAAAGACATGTGTGTGTGTGTGTGTGTGTGTGTGTGTGTGTGTGGTGTGTGTGTGTGTGTGTGTGTGTGTGTGTGTGTGTGTGTGTGTGTGTGTGTGGGTGTGTGTGTGTAGTGTGTGTGTGTGTGTGTGTGTGTGTGTGTGTGTGTGTGTGTGTGAGTTCAGGTGTATCCCTCAATGACTGTCTGTTCTTCTGCTTACCGCTACAGTGTGGAACATGGTGGAGAGAACACAATGAAACCTGGACTTAGAAAATGTGAGTGTTGACTGCTGTGAAGAATATGACTAAGAATAAGTCTTAATTCAAGTTGAAGTCAAAGTCAAAGACCACCATCATTACTTACTTGGTCATATTAAATATCAGCTGTAGTTCTACAAAGCACAAATCAGGGGACACCAAAGTTTACAAAAGAGTTGCTTTGACAATGTGTGTGTCTGTGTGTGTGTCGTGTGTGTGGCGTGTTCGTGTTCGTGTTACTTTAGAAATGTGGTGTGTGTGTGTGTCCAGTGTGTATGTGGTTCATGATGTGTGTGTGTGTGTGTGTGGAATTAATGGGAATAAGTGTGTTTTATATTACCATACAGTATAACATATGATCATTGAACAAGTCTCAAGTTACCTTTAACTTCTCCTTTTGAACCTAGAAACATCTACATTAAATGAATTAGTGAAAAGTGAGTTAACGTTCTAATGTGAATGATGATGATTTCTAATATTGTGTCTGGTTTCATCCCATCAGATGTCTGTGATCTCACACTGGACCCAAACACAGTAAACAGATTCCTCTCTCTGTCTGAGGAGAACAGAAAGGTGACATGTAGGAGGAGAGAGGCAGCACCGTATCCTGATCATCCAGAGAGATTTGAGAAACTGGGGACAGGTGCTGTGTAGAGAGGGTCTGACTGGGCGCTGTTACTGGGAGGTAGAGTGGAGTGGGAGAGGGCTGTTATAGGAGTGACATATAAAGGAATCAGCAGGAGAGGAGGGGGTAATGACTGTAGGATTGGATGTAATGACAAGTCCTGGAGTCTGTTCTGCTCTGACAACAGTTTACTCTGCCTGGCACAATATAAGTCCACTACCATAGACGTCCCCTCCTCCAGCTCCCACAGAGTAGGAGTGTATCTGGACTGGCCAGCCGGCACTCTGTCCTTCTACAGAGTCTCCTCTGACACACTGACCCACCTGAACACATTCCACTCCACATTCACTGAGCCCCTCTATCCAGGGTTTAGTGTTCATGTTGACTCCTCAGTGTCCCTGTAAATAATAACCATGGTAACACTGACACACACACACACACACTGGACAGACACACACTGGACACTGTACACACACACACACACTAGACACACACACACACACATACACTGGACACACACACACACACACATACACTGGACACACACACACACACTGACACACATTGGACACACACACACACTGGACACTCACACACACACACTGGACACACACACACACACACATACTGAACACACACACACACTGACACACACTGGACACACAAACACACTTGATACACACACACTGAACAAACACACTGAACACACACACACACACACACACACCGGACAAACAAACACTGGACACACACACACACACACACACACACACACAAACACACAGGACACACATACATTGATCACACACACTGGACAAACACACCCACACACTGGACACTGTACACACATACACACACTAGACACACACACACACACACACACACACTGACACACACACACACTGGACACACACACACACACTGAACAAACACACTGGACAAACACACCCACACACTGGACACTGGACACACACACACTCTGGACACACACACACACACACTGGACACACACACACTGGACACACACACACTGGACACACAAACACACACAGAGGACACACACACACTGGACACACACACACTGGACAAACACACACACACTGGACACACACACACACACACACTGGACACACACACACACACACACTGGACACACACACACACAGGAAACACACACAGGACACACACACACACACTGGACACACACACACACACACACACCTGACACACACACACAGGACACACACACACTGGACACACACACACACACACACACACACACACACACACTCACACACACTGGACACACACACACACACAGGACACACACACACACACACTGGACACACACACACACACACTGGACACACACACACACACACACACACACACTGGACACACACACATACGCTGGACACACACACACACACACACTCACACTGGACACACACATATACACACTGGACACACACTTACTGGACACACACAAACACACACACACACTGGACACACACACACACTGGACACACACAAACACACACACACAGTGGACGCACACACTGGACACACACACATACGCTGGACACACACACACTGGACACACACACACTCACACTGGACACACACACATACACACAGGACACACACACCTGACACACACACACACACAGGACACACACACTGGACACACACACACACTGGACACACACACACACACTGGACACACACACACATACACACTGGACACACACACCTGAACACACACACTGGACACACACACACACTGGACGCACACACACACACACACACACTGGACACACACACACACACTGGACACACACACTGGATACACAAACACAATGGACACACACACACTGATCACACACACGCTGACACACACACACACACACACACACACACACACTGGACACACACACACACTGGACACACACACTGGATACACAAACACAATGGACACACACACACTGATCACACACACACACTTAACACACACACACACTTGGACACACACACACACTAAACATACACGCTGGATACACACACACACTGAACACACACACGCTGACACACACACACACACTGGACACACACACACACACACACTGACACACACACACACACACTGGACACACACACACTGGACACACACACACACACACTGGACACGCATCCACACACACACACACACTGGACACACACACACATACACACACACTGGATTCACACACACACACACACACACTGGACACACACACACTGAACACACACACACACTGGACACACACACACACTGGACAAACACACACAGGACTCACACACACACACACTGGACAGACACACACTGGACACACACACACTGGAAACACACACACTCACACACTGGAAACACACACACTCACACACTGAACACACACACACACACTGACACTGAACACACACACATACTGGACACACACACATTGAACACACACACACACAGGACACACACACACACACTGGACAAACACACACTGGACACACACACACACACACACACACACACACACTGGACACACACACACACACACACTGGACACACATACACATTAACACACACACACACCGGACACACACACACACACACTCACACTGGACCCACACACATACACACTGGACACACACACACACACGACACACACACACATACACACTGGACACACACACACCTGACACACACACACACACACATGGACACACACACACACACACACACACACACTGGACACACACACTCACACACACTGGACACACACACTGGACACACACACACACACACATACTGGACACACACACACTGGACACATTTCCATGTGTTGGATTTTGATGAAAGGAAATCCCATATAGCCTACTGGACAGGACTTTGCTATGGCATCTTCTGTTTGGGTGTCTCAGGTCAGGTCTGAGCCATGATCAGAATGTGTCTCTGTGTCTATTTCCAGCCCTGCCATTTCTACCTGTCCTGATCTAGTGTTTCACCCCTGACCTCCTCACACCGTCTCACTGTCCATGTCTGCTTTTAGCTCCCACCTCTACTTCACTGTGTTATAATGGACCTTATGCTTGTTATGTCACCTCTGGAACCAGTTATCAAACATACTGACCTTTCTGACCCTATCCCATGGCCCTACTTTCTACAACTGACATTTAAATTCCTCTATGAGTTTTGTTTAGTGTCCATTTACTTATGTATGTATTTGTTGTATATTGGGGTTGTGCTGCAGAGCATCATGGGGGTTTGTATGTGTTGAGATGATCACGTTCCAGATAAATGGTTGAACTGATTCCTGTCTCCTGTCTCATCATTATTGAATTGTTATACAGACGTGGTTATGAAACCCACGAGACATAACAACAGATTGGTGATGAGTAAGTCTGAATCTACAGGAACTATTCTGTCTGGAAGAAGTGGGATTTTACAACTGTTTAAAAATGTTATTTTCTGTGGTCCAGTCTAGGCTAATGTTAGCACAGTGTATTGCTAGCAGAGGCAAGTGCATAGTCGAGCTAGCTAAGAAAGAGAGTTAACCAGTGGTTTAAAGTACTTAAGTAAAAATACTTTAAAGTACTACTTAAGTAGTTTTTTGGGGGTATCTGTACTTGACTTTACTATTTATATTTTTGACTACTTTTACTTTTACTTCACTACATTCCTAAAGAAAATAATGTACTTTTTACTCCACACATTTTCCCTGACACCCAAAAGTACTCGTTACATTTTGAATGCTTAGCAGGACAGGAAAACGGTCCAATTCACACACTGATCAAGAGAACATCCCTACTGCCTCTGATCTGGCAGACTCACTAAACACAAATGCTTTGTTTGTAAATTGTCTGAGTGTTGGAGTTTGCCTCTGGCTGAACGTACATTTTAAAAACAAGAAAATCGTCTGGTTTGCTTTATGTAAGCAATTTGAAATGATTTATACTTGTACTTTTACTTTTGATACTTTAGTATATTATAGCAATTACATTTACTTTTGATACTTAAGTATATTTAAAACTAAATACTTTTAGACTTTTACTCAAGTAGTATTTTACTGGGTGACTTTCACTTTTAGTTGAGTCATTTTCTATTAAGGTATCTTTACTTTTACTCAAGTATGACAATTGTGTACTTTTTCCACCACTGGAGTTAACATCGTCATGGACGGCAGAAAAGGACTGGAGACGGACACACACACACTCACACACACACACACATACACAGTCTATATATAACTTAGTCCAAGTGGTGGTCAGAATGTTTGTCTTAACTAGCCTGATAACTCCAACATGTCTGATATGAACATTGACATAAACCCTCTACATACTTGAGTTTCTCCAGTCTGCAGTGTGGATCCTCCAGTCCAGCAGAGAGCAGTCTGACTCCTGAGTCTCCTGGGTGATTGTAGCTCAGGTCCAGCTCTCTCAGATGTGAGGGGTTTGACTTCAGAGCTGAGACCAGAGAAGCACAGCCTTCCTCTGTGACTAGACAGCCTGACAGCCTGCAAAGAGTCAAATCATATTAAAACCACACTGCTATTCTTTGGTGGTGAAAATAGTGGCAGTATATTTTTTCAACATTTTCAGTTAAATCAGTGTCCTGAAACCTGCTCTATCTATTCATAAATGGATGTATCATTATTAGAAATGACAAATTATCAAAGTATTGCTTGTAGAGATAAAAATGTATAGTCCAAATATTTGAGTAGACTGACCAGAGCAGTTTAAAAAGCAGTATCAGTCCAAGACAGATAGTGAGATATCAGATTTAGATTGTATTGAGTATACAGTCCACACCATATCTACAGTGCATTCAAAAAGTATTCAGACCCCTTGACTTTTTCCACATTTTGTTAAGTTACAGCCTTATTCTAAAATAGATTAAATTAGTTATTTTTCCCCATCAATTTACACACAATACCCCATAATGACAAAGTGAAAACAGGTTTTTAGACATGTTTGCAAATATATAGAGATACCTTATTTACAGAAGTTTTCAGACCCTTTGCTATGAGATTCGAAATTGAGCTCATGTGCATCCTGTTTCCGTTGATCATCCCTGAGATGTTTCTACAACTTGATTGGATTCCACCTGTGGTAAATTCAATTGATTGGACATGATTTGGAAAGGCACACACCTGTCTATATAAGGTCCCACAGTTGACAGTGCATGTCAGAGCAAAAACCAAGCCATGAGGTCGAATGAATTGTCCGTAGAGCTCCGAGACAGGATTGTGCCGAGGGGAAGGGTACCAAAAAATGTCTGCAGCATTGAAGGTCCCCAAGAACACAGTGGCCTCCATCATTCTTTAAATGGAATAAGTTTGAACCACCAAGATTCTTCCTAGAGCTTGCCGCCTGGCCAAACTGAGCAATCGGGGGAGAAGGGCCTTGGTCAGGGAGGTGACCAAGAACCCGATGGTCACTCTGACAGAGCTCCAGAGTTCCTCTGTGGATATGGGAGAACCTTCCAGAAGGACATCTCTGCAGCACTCCACCAATCAGGTCTTTATCGTAGAGTGGCCAGACGGAAGCCACTCCTCAGTAAAAGGCACATGACAGCCCGCTTGGAGTTTGCCAAAGGGCACCTAAAGACTCTCAGACCATGAGAAACAAGATTCTCTGGTCTGATGAAACCAAGATTGATCTCTTTGGCCTGAATGCCAAGCGTCACGTCTGGAGGAAACCTGGCACCATCCATACGGTGAAACATGGTGGTGGCAGCATGCTGTGGGGATGTTTTTTAGTGGCAGGGACTGGGAGACTAGTCAGGATCGAGGGAAAGATGAACAGAGCAAAGTACAGAGAGATCCTTGATGAAAACCTGCTCCAGAGCGCTCTGGACCTCAGACTGGGGTGAAGGTTCACCTTCCAACAGGACAATGAGCCTAAGCACACAACCAAGACAACACAGGAGTTCTAAAAACCCACAACTTTGTCATTATGGGATGTTGTGTGTAGATTGATGAGAAAAAAAAAAAAAAACTGTTTAATCAATTTTAGAATAAGGCTTTAACGTAACAAAATGTGGTAAAGTCAAGGGGTGTGAATACTTTCCGAAAGCACTGTGTAACTATACACTATATATACAGCAGTATGTGGACACCCATTTCAAATTAGTGGATTTGGCTATTTCAGCCACACCGGTTGCTGACAGGTGTATAAAATCGAGCACACAGCCATGCAATCTCCATAGACACTAAGCGGTCCCGTTCTGTGAGCTTGTGTGGCCTACAACTTCACGGCTGAGCCGTTGTTGCTCCTAGACGTTTCCACTTCACAATAAAAGCACTTACAGTTGACCGGGGCAGCTCTAGCAGGGCAGAAATGTGACTTGTTGGAAAGGTGGCATTCTATGACGGTGCCATGTTGAAAGTCACTGAGCTCTTCAGTAAGGCCATTCTACTGCCAATGTTTGTCTATGGAGATTGCATGGCTGTGTGCTCGATTTCATACACCTGTCAGCAACGGGTTTGGCTGAAATAGCCGAATCCACTAATTTGAAGGGTTGTCCACATACTTTTGTATATACAGTGGGGAAAAAAGTATTTAGTCAGCCACCAATTGTGCAAGTTCTCCCACTTAAAAAGATGAGAGATGCCTGTAATTTTCATCATAGGTACACGTCAACTATGACAGACAAATTGTGGTCCTCTGTAGCTCAGCTGGTAGAGCACGGCGCTTGTAACGTCAAGGTAGTGGGTTCGATCCCCGGGACCACCCATACACAAAAATGTATGCACGCACGACTGTAAGTCGCTTTGGATAAAAGCGTCTGCTAAATGGCATTTTATTATTATTATTATTTTAATTGAGAAACAAATATCCAGAAAATCACATTGTAGGATTTTTTATGAATTTATTTTGCTAATTATGGTGGAAAATAAGTATTTGGTCACCTACAAACAAGCAAGATTTCTGGCTCTCACAGAGCTGTAACTTCTTCTTTAAGAGGCTCCTCTGTCCTCCACTCGTTACCTGTATTAATGGCACCTGTTTGAACTTGTTATCAGTATAAAAAGACACCTGTCCACAACCTCAAATAGTCACACTCCAAACTCCACTATGGCCAAGACCAAAGAGCTGTCAAAAGGACACCAGAAACAAAATTGTAGACCTGCACCAGGCTGGGAAGACTGAATCTGCAATAGGTAAGCATCTTGGTTTGAAGAAATCAACTGTGGGAGCAATTATTAGGAAATGGAAGACATACAAGACCACTGATAATCTCCCTCGATCTGGGGCTCCACGCAAGATCTCACCCCGTGGGGTCAAAATGATCACAAGAACGGTGAGCAAAAATCCCAGAACCACACGGGGGACCTAGTGAATGACCTGCAGAAAGCTGGGACCAAAGTAACAAAGCCTACCATCAGTGACACACTACGCCGCCAGGGACTCAAAATCCTGCAGTGCTAGACGTGTCCCCCTGCTTAAGCCAGTACATGTCCAGGCCCGTCTGAAGTTTGCTAGAGTGCATTTGGATGATCCAGAAGAGGTTTGGGAGAATGTCATATGGGCAGATGAAACCAAAAATATAACTTTTTGTAAAAACTCAACTCGTCGTGTTTGGAGGACAAACAATGCTGAGTTGCATCCAAAGAACACCATACCTACTGTGAAGCATGAGGGGGGAAACATCTTGCTTTGGGGCGGTGTTTTTTCTGCAAAGGGACCAGGACGACTGATCCGTGTAAAGGAAAGAATGAATGGGGCCATGTATCGTGAGATTTTGAGTGAAAACCTCCTTCCATCAGCAAGGGCATTGAAGATGAAACGTGGCTGGGTCTTTCAGCATGACAATGATCCCAAAACACACCGCCCGGGCAACGAAGGAGTGGCTTCGTAAGAAGCATTTCAAGGTCCTGGAGTGGCCTAGCCAGTCTCCAGATCTCAACCCCATAGATATTCTTTGGAGGGAGTTGAAAGTCCGTGTTGCCCAGCGACAGCCCCCAAAACATCACTGCTCTAGAGGAGATCTGTATGGAGGAATGGGCCAAAAATACCAGCAACAGTGTGTGAAAACCTTGTGAAGACTTACAGAAAACGTTTGACCTGTGTCATTGCCAACAAAGGGTATATAACAAAGTATTGAGAAACTTTTGTTATTGACCAAATACTTATTTTCCACCATAATTTGCAAATAAATTCATTAAAAATCCTACAATGTGATTTTCATCTTTTTAAGTGGGAGAACTTGCACAATTGGTGGCTGACTAAATACTTTTTCCCCCACTGTATAGTGTATTTCCCCTGGGATATTACTCAGGTCTCACCAGTCCAGTTATGCTGCTCTGGCGCCATCCTGTGGACTGCTGGGAACACAACTTCAACTCCATTACATTCAATGTATCCCACAAAGTGCCACTTGGCTGGACAAAGCAGTCTGAATGGAAATCAGGTCCATATATGAATACAAGCAGTCACACAGCCTTACATGTCATATCACTGAGTCTCAGTTTAAATCACGGTTTAAACATAACAAGTCATTGCAAGTGAAACCATTTCTCAATTAGGTTTTAGGTTTTATTTATTCACACCAAAGAAAAGAAGTGAAAGACAAAACACTGCAGATAAATAAACAGGTAAAAACGGTGTTCAGGTGAGGCTGGAAGCTCAAAAGGGCTGATTTGAAAATAAACAGGTAAAAACGGTGTTCAGGTGAGGATGGGAAGCTCAAAAGGGCTGATATGAAAACCACACCACAAATAAAAGTTAAAAACAAAACGTTTGTTCAATCAGTTAAACAAAACATATTAATTTTAATTATACATAATATACAGTGGTTTGCGAATGTATTCACTCCCCTTGGCATTTTTCCTATTTTGTTGCCTTACAACCTGGAATTAAAATATATTTTTTTGGGTGTTTGTATCAATTGATTTACACAACATGCCTACCACTTTGAAGATGAAAAATATTTTTTATTGTGAAACAAACAAGAAATAAGACAAAAAAACAGAAAACTTGAGCGTGCATAACTATTCACCCCCCCAAAGTCAATACTTAGTAGAGCCACCTTTTGCAGCAATTACAACTGCAAGTCTCTTGGGGTATAAATAAAAAAATAAATTGGTCATTTAGCAGACACTCTTATCCAGAGCGACTTACAGGAGCAATTAGGGTTAAGTGCCTTGCTCAAGGGCACATCGACAGGTTTTTCACCTAGTCGGCTCGGGGATTAGAACCAACGACCTTTCGGTTACTGGCACAACGCTCTTATGGGTATGTCTCTATAAGCTTGGCACATCTAGCCACTGGGATTTTTGCCCATTCTTCAAGGCAAAACTGCTCCAGCTCCTTCAAGTTGGATGGGTTCCGCTGGTGTACAGCAATCTTTAAGTCATACCAGAGATTCTCAATTGGATTTAGGTCTGGGCTTTTGACTAGGCCATTCCAAGTCATTTAAAATGTTTCCCCTTAAACCACTCAAGTGTTGCTTTAGCAGTATGCTTAGGGTCATTGACCTGCTGGAAGGTGAACCTCCGTCCCAGTCTCAAATCTCTGGAAGACTGAAACAGGTTTCCCTCAAGAATTTCCCTGTATTTAGCGCCATCCATCATTCCTTCAATTCTGACCAGTTTCCCAGTCCAGCCGATGAAAAACATCCCCACAGCATGATGCTGCCACCACCATGCTTCACTGTGGGGATGGTGTTCTCGGGGGTGATGAGAGGTGTTGAGTTTGCGCCAGACATAGCGTTTTCCTTGATGGCCAAAACGCTCAATTTTTGTCTCAACTGACCAGAGTACCTTCTTCCATATGTGTGGGGAGTCTCCCCCAAACATATGGAAGGGGGAATGTGTTTGCTTATTTTTTTCTTTAAGCAAGATATCTTTTGTTTTCACATCATGCTTTAATGTTCTGAACACTCCAGGATCCAGCTGATCCTACAGGGATAATGTGAAAATGCCTCTAATAGAGGTTTTGAATGAGCAAGTCTGAAGCGAACAGTAAGAGCTGATATATCATGTAGATTAAACACAGAAACACTGGAGAACCACTCAGAGAGGTATTCATCTACAGGACTGGGACACTGTAGAACCACTCAGAGAGGTATTCATCTACAGGACTGGGACACTGTAGAACCAATCAGAGAGGTATTCATCTACAGGACTGGGACACTGGAGAACCACTCAGAGAGGTATTCATCTACAGGACTGGGACACTGGAGAACCACTCAGAGAGGTATTCATCTACAGGACTGGGACACTGTAGAACCACTCAGAGAGGTATTCATCTACAGGACTGGGACACTGTAAAACCACTCAGAGAGGTATTCATCTACAGGACTGAAACACTGTAAAACCACTCAGAGAGAGGTATTCATCTACAGGACTTAGACACTGGAGAACCACTCAGAGAGGTATTCATCTACAGGACTGGGACACTGTAAAACCACTCAGAGAGGTATTCATCTACAGGACTGAGACACTGTAAAACCACTCAGAGAGAGGTATTCATCTACAGGACTGGGACACTGGAGAACCACTCAGAGAGGTATTCATCTACAGGACTGGGACACTGTAAAACCACTCAGAGAGGTATTCATCTACAGGACTGGGACACTGGAGAACCACTCAGAGAGGTATTCATCTACAGGACTGGGACACTGTAGAACCACTCAGAGAGGTATTCATCTACAGGACTGGGACACTGTAAAACCACTCAGAGAGGTATTCATCTACAGGACTGGGACACTGGAGAACCACTCAGAGAGGTATTCATCTACAGGACTGGGACACTGTAGAACCACTCAGAGAGGTATTCATCTAAAGGACTGAAACATTGTAAAACCACTCAGAGAGGTATTCATCTACAGGACTGGGACACTGTAAAACCACTCAGAGAGGTATTCATCTACAGGACTGGGACACTGTAGAACCACTCAGAGAGGTATTCATCTACAGGACTGGGACACTGGAGAACCACTCAGAGAGGTATTCATCTACAGGACTGGGTGGGTGTTATTAGTCTGTTCTGAGTAGAAATGGATATAAACAGTGATTAAAACACAAAAACAGTGAGTTTAGTGCCCAGATTCTGACACTTATCTCCAAGAAGATAATTCCCATTTATAGTTATTTTGATACTACACACGCAAAGGGGTTCTTCGTTTTGTCCCCATAGGAAAAACCCTTTTTTTTTGTTTCAGGTAGAACCCTTGGGTGGTGAAAAAGGTTCTACTTAGAAACCTTTTAGTGGTGAAAGGGTTTCCACTTGTAACAAAATGTGTTTATTTCAGAGGGGTTGTCCTACTAAGATAATTGAAGAACCATTATGGTTCTAGGTAGCGCCTTCTTTTAGTGTAGTCTGAGCTTAATTTATAGAACATGACTTTTCCTGTTGATTCTTCTGCTCCAAGTCTTTCTCTAGTTCAGAGTTCTTCTGCTTCAAGTCTTCATAAGTTTTCTCTAGCTCAGAGTTCTTCTGCTTCAAGTCTTCAGAAGTTTTCTCTAGTTCAGAGTTCTTCTGTTTTAAGTCTTCAGAAGTTTTCTCTAGTATCAGAGTTCTTCTGCTTTAAGTCTTCAGAAGTGTACTCTAGCTCAGAGTTCTTCTGCTTCAAGTCCTTAGAAGTTTTCTTTAATTCAGAGTTCTCCTGCTTCAAGTCTATATCGATGTTTCTGTTCTATTGCTCTAGCTCAAATATCCTCCTCAATAGTTTGTCAGTATTCTCCTCAGCAGAATCTTCTTCCACTTTAATAACTTGCATCTTCATCTTTTTACAGAAGCTCCCCCGTTCCTCCTCCTCCTCCTCCTCCTCCTCCTCCTCAGTGTCACTTTCCTAAGCATGACACACGCAGTTCACAGTTTAGTTTCTCTAACTGAAATACAAAGAAATGGTTTATCAAATAGGAGTATTTATCAAAACTGGGGTATTGTCAATGGCATTCAGGAACGTTAAATAACAGAAAATTACCTCGAGTTATCTTTGTCTTTCCAGCGTTGCCATGGTGGCCTTTGTGTCCCCCCGTCTCCAGTGACCTCGACCAGGATGTGTGTTTGCATTGTTGGGACGGTGTAGTGTCGCCTGACGTGGCTCTCACAGGAGGAGGCAGTGTAGCTCAAACAGTCTAATGTCTCTTCAAGCCTCTGGGCTGGTTAGATATCAGTCAGACAGTCTAATGTCTCTTCAAGCCTCTGGGCTGGTTAGATATCAGTCAGACAGTCTAATGTCTCTTCAAGCCTCTGGGCTGGTTAGATATCAGTCAGACAGTCTAATGTCTCTTCAAGCCTCTGGGCTGGTTAGATATCAGTCAGACAGTCTAATGTCTCTTCAAGCCTCTGGGCTGGTTAGATATCAGTCAGACAGTCTAATGTCTCTTCAAGCCTCTGAGCTGGTTAGATATCAGTCAGACAGTCTAATGTCTCTTCAAGCCTCTGGGCTGGTTAGATATCAGTCAGGAGGAGGCAGTGCAGGTCAGACAGTCTAATGTCTCTTCAAGCCTCTGGGCTGGTTAGATATCAGTCAGACAGTCTAATGTCTCTTCAAGCCTCTGAGCTGGTTAGATATCAGTCAGACAGTCTAATGTCTCTTCAAGCCTCTGGACTGGTTAGATATCAGTCAGGAGGAGGCAGTGCAGGTCAGACAGTCTAATGTCTCTTCAAGCCTCTGGGCTGGTTAGATATCAGTCAGACAGTCTAATGTCTCTTCAAGCCTCTGGGCTGGTTAGATATCAGTCAGACAGTCTAATGTCTCTTCAAGCCCCTGGGCTGGTTAGATATCAGTCAGACAGTCTAATGTCTCTTCAAGCCTCTGGGCTGGTTAGATATCAGTCAGACAGTCTAATGTCTCTTCAAGCCTCTGGGCTGGTTAGATATCAGTCAGACAGTCTAATGTCTCTTCAAGCCTCTGGGCTGGTTAGATATCAGTCAGACAGTCTAATGTCTCTTCAAGCCTCTGGGCTGGTTAGATATCAGTCAGACAGTCTAATGTCTCTTCAAGCCTCTGGGCTGGTTAGATATCAGTCAGACAGTCTAATGTCTCTTCAAGCCTCTGAGCTGGTTAGATATCAGTCAGACAGTCTAATGTCTCTTCAAGCCTCTGGGCTGGTTAGATATCAGTCAGACAGTCTAATGTCTCTTCAAGCCTCTGGGCTGGTTAGATATCAGTCAGACAGTCTAATGTCTCTTCAAGCCTCTGGGCTGGTTAGATATCAGTCAGGAGGAGGCAGTGCAGGTCAGACAGTCTGGTCAGTCAGTAACGCAATCTAGTGGAAACAGACATTAAACATTTATATTATGGCTGTACACTATTGGCTGGTTTCCCAGAAACTGATTAAGCCTTGTCCTATAAAGTAGAAACAATGTTGATTCAACCAGTTCATGTCCTTTGGGAACTTGTCAAATCCCAGAATTTCCATCGGTGTCCGTGTTGCTGAATCCGCTTGTTTTTTAGTGAGTGCATACATTTTTCATACTCCGCTTGTAGGCTACTTGACTGTTTGTTTGTTTACCTATCATGTGGCAAAGTCACTACTGACCATATCAACGGCGATGGTTGGCTATAGCTACAGTATATATATTTGGGAGCAGGATGACGTTCAGTTGTTGGCTATAGCTACAGTATATATATATATTTGGGAGCAGGACAACGTTCAGTGGTTGGCTATAGCTACAGTATATATATTTGGGAGCAGGATAACGTTCAGTGGTTGGCTATAGCTACAGTATATATATTTGGGAGCAGGACAACGTTCAGTGGTTGGCTATAGCTACAGTATATATATTTGGGAGCAGGATAACGTTCAGTGGTTGGCTATAGCTACAGTATATATATATTAGGGAGCAGGATAACGTTCAGTGGTTGGCTATAGCTACAGTATATATATTAGGGAGCAGGATAACGTTCAGTGGTTGGCTATAGCTACAGTATATATATATATTTGGGAGCAGGATGACGTTCAGTGGTTGGCTATAGCTACAGTATATATATTTGGGAGCAGGACAACGTTCAGTGGTTGGCTATAGCTACAGTATATATATTAGGGAGCAGGATAACGTTCAGTGGTTGGCTATAGCTACAGTATATATACATGCTGGACACACACACACACACACACACACACAATGGACACACACAGGAGACACACACACTGGACACACAAACACTAGACACACACTGGACACACACACACACTGGACACACACACATATTGGACACACACACACACACTGGACACACACACACACTCTGGATACACACACACACTGGACACACACTCACACATCTTCCTATAATAGTGAGGACCTTGACACAGGACCTTCAAATGAGGACCATCATTTCTGATAGAATTGGGAACAAACAGACTCCTCATTCCAGCACTAAGTGTCCAACAAACACAGACATCACTTCAAAACCTGATAAACTCCAATGAACAAATAGACATGCAGGGCACCAGTCTAGTGAGGACCAGTGGTTGCTAGGCAGTTTCTGGATCCCAGGTTCCAGAACAGCTTCTATCCCAGTTCTATCTGCCTGTTAAATCAAGCAACCTAAACTGTTTCCATCATACTTTTAGAACATGACTGAACATTTTTTTCCTTTTATGATCTTTTACCACTTTGCATGTTTTATTGATGTTCTTATGATATATTTTACTGTTTGTGTGTACGTACCACAGGAGGTTGGTGGGACCTTAGTTGGGGAGGACAGGCTTGTAATGGCTGGAGCGGATTGAGTGGAATGGTATCAAATACATCAAATACATGGTTTCCATGGTTTCCATGTGTTTGATGCCATTTAATTGGCTCCGTTCCAGACATTATTATGAGCCGTCCTCCCCTCAGCAGCCTCCACTGGTATGTACTGTCCTATATGAGCTCCAACAAGGAATTACAATGTATGTATTACTTTTAATACCTGCAAATGGCAAATAAACTACTTGAACTCCTTATGAGTGTCTGCAGCCGACTAGGCTGTTTGCCATCTGACAAGATGCCATCTGACATTACAGGAATATTCTGCAAATATTGATGAATCCACCCAAAACAACATGCAGTCTTTCCCACTAGACTCCCATGAAGTTATAGTGGGACGTTATGAGTTGACGTTAAGGTAACATACTCAGAACATACTGCACTTGTTTTATATTGTTTTAGATGTATCCTCTGTTTAACCATTTAAACTCTTACAATAACACTGTTGAAATACCAATGTGATAATTTGTTGTATATATTTTATGTTGAAAAATAAATTGTACAATTATATACGGACATATGCTCCATAACTGTACAATTGTGCATGGATATATTGTACTTTTCATAATAAAAAGCATGTTAATTGTCAAAACAATGTCGTTATCAATTTTACATTGTCCTCTCCCAGTCACAGGATGACGTTTTTGTCATGAATCTTGCCCTGGAGGCAGAACTGCACAATTTCCTCTAGATATGACAGCTGCAAAGTCAAAATTGGCTATATCGTAAACATTTGTGGAAAATAATTGTGTTTTTATGGTCTTAATTTAAGGTAAGGATTAGCAGTGAGGTTAAGGTTAGCATTAAAATCAGATATTATTACTTTTATGCCTGTGCCATCTAGTGACCACTTTGCAGAACTGCCTCCAGGGCAAGATTCATGACAATAAATGGCAACCTGCCTCCCAGTCACCCCTCCCTATCTCTACAAGGCTGCAGAACATGCAAGCTAGTGATGCGGGGGTTGTCTCATAACCCACAGTCCCCAGGTGGGTGGGTGGCAGGCAGGTTCAATACAGAGAAAACAATAGACTACATAAGAAATATCCATCAATGGATCATTATTGTTCAATTTACACTAAGTGGACAAACATTAAGGACACCTGCTCTTTCCATGACAGACTGAGCAGGTGAATCCAGGTGAAAGCTATGATCCCTTATTGATGTCACTTGTAGATGAAGGGGACGGGACAGGTTAAAGAAGGATGTTTCAGCCTGGAGACAATTGAGACATGGATTGTGTGTGTGTGCCATTCAGAGGGTGAATGGGCAAGACAAAATATTGAAGTGGCTTCAAACGGGGTATGGTAGTAGGTGCCAGGCACACCGGTTTTGTGTCAAGAACTGCAACGCTGCTGGGTTTTTCACGCTCATGGTACACCACACAAAGGACATCCAGCCAACTTGACACAACTGTGGGAAGAATTGGAGTCAACATGGGCCAGCATCCCTGTGGAAACGCTTTCAACACCTTGTAGAGTCCATGCCCTGACGAATTGAGGCTGTTCTGAGTTCAAAAGTGGGGAGGTAACTCAATATTAGGAAGGTGTTTGATTTTCTATGGAAGTCATTCAGATGACAAGAGGCTACGCCCGTACCATTTGCCATTGAATCCAGTACTGTAACCATTAAATAACAATGAATCAACTCTCCATCTAAGTGGTTGACTACTCTCTTCCATCCTGAAGTACGACGAGATACCAGAGAAACTGGTCATAACAGTGTTGTGAATATTTAGTCCACTCAGTGTATAACCTGTAGCTACACTGTGCAGTTAGCACCTTAACAGACTGTCTTTATCATCATCATAAAAGATGACAGTATTTCAACCACATCAAATATGCATCCAAGCCAAACTGAAATCTGATCAGAAACATGTTGGGGCATCTGGGGAAGCAGTGGGGAGAGCGGGTTTTCTCTGGGGAAGCAGTGGGGAGGGGGGGTTTCTCTGGGGAAGCAGGGTGGGGAGGGGGGGGGTTCTCTGGGGAAGCAGTGGGGAGGGGGGGGTTCTCTGGGGAAGCAGTGGGGCGGGGGGGTTTCTCTGGGGAAGCAGTGGGGGAGGGGGGGTTTCTCTGGGGAAGCAGTGGGGAGGGGGGTTTTCTTCTCTGGGGAAGCAGTGGGGAGGGGGGGGGGGTTCTCTGGGGAAGCAGTGGGGAGGGGGGGTTTCTCTAGGGAAGCAGTGGGGAGGGGGGGTTTCTCTGGGGAAGCAGTGGGGGGAGGGGTTCTCTGGGGAAGCAGTGGGGGGGGGGGGGGGGGTTCTCTAGGGAAGCAGTGGGGAGGTGGGGTTTCTCTAGGGTCTGTTACTGTGTTTTTGGTTATCTGCTGCCAGACAAGTTTTATTTTAATTTGTACATGCTTAAGATGTTTTACTTGAAATGCTCTTGGATATATAATATCACGAAACGATCTTGGGAATCAGTCAGATGTTAAAGGTGTGATAGAAGAAATTTGGTAATGACTAAATTATTACACTCCACTTTATGAAATGTGTTAGAAATCATGAGACTATAATCTAATAATGTGTCTGCGTAAGCCAATTAATGATTATGACATTGTGTTACTATTTAGCAATGTGAGTAGGATTAGACCAGACGACAAAGGACAAGGAGAACTGTCTGAGAACGGCAATAACTATAAAATGCAGCCTGCCCGAGGCAAGGAGTAGACTATGATAAGAACGTGTGTGTGACCTGATGGTCAGGAGAGCAGTTTTTCCAGTGGAAAACTACAGCCCGCCTAAAGCGGGGTGGGATTTTTGTATGACGTTGTGTGTATAAAGAGATGGACTCGAAATTTGTGATACAGAATTCTCTCTGGGCAGAATTCTCGAATAAAGACCACCTGGCTATTGCACTGAGGCTCTGTCCGTTTCTTGATCCAAAAGCCTTACAACCTTTTGGGAGACGCACAGAGACACTGAAATAGTTTAGTGTAATCAATTATCTTAACAGCTTGGTCCTTTCAATAAGCCGGATTCCAATACCTGTCTCTGTCATTCCAGGTAACTCTGAAAACCGTCGACGGGCGAATGATACATTCGTAACTAGAAAGATCTGCCCTTTGACATTAAGGTTCAATAACACAGGCCAGAGAACACCTGATAACGACAGAGACGGTGACGGAAACACAAACCTACATCTGAATCTTCAAAAACCTGATTCTCCATAAGATTTAATCAACAAAGGTATACATTCTCAGTCATCTATCTTACGCAATATCCAAACCTCTCAAACCTCTATAAACTCAGTCTGAGTAAAAGATAAACAGATAATTAAACTACTATATATTCATGCTAATAATCTATGTAGTCAAAACCTTATTTTATATATATGGAAAAAATATACCACATAAAAATACCACGCTTTTAAAATAACCCCTTTTTTCTGATACATGCTAATCAAATAACCCATTACTTATTCATGCTACCAAGAAAACATACATCAACAAAATTGTTGACCATCCTGACATCACTACAAATACAAAGATCCATGACACTTTGTATTTACATGGATATTATAATCTGAAACATGAATATAAAAATAACAAAAACAATCCGTCTTCATCATCCCTGCGCCGTCAGAGGAACCCAAGTTTTCTCTCCTGGTCACAAGGGGCTCTATCTGATCCACTAAGATAGTCATCTGTCCACATCTTCGATCCTGTAAACCTTAAATGCCATGGAATACAATTCCAACTTAACATTCCCATTCCTCAATCAACATTATCAATGGACTCTAAACTGGAACAAGATGACATAGAATAATAATTAGTCCATCTCCCCTCCTTGCATTAACATTAACTGATACATCTCTAACTGTAATAACTGGCATGTTAGTAATCGTTTGTACAGATCTTAAAATCAATCCCCGAGAAATTGGAAACAACATCCCATAACTATGGCTGTAATGATTACTTAATGGCCACTAGAGGACCTAGAATACTTGCCATCCATGTTCCTATGGAATTAACCACTAAAAAAACTTTGAAAAAACTTAAAACAGCAGCATCAAATTACCATATCCTCCTAATCTTAATATAATACCCTCCAATTCTATGTGATTATCAATTACACATTCTAATGATTAACATCTCAGACCCAATTGCTTAGCAACCCATGATTGTTTAAAATATACAATGTTAAACTCCACCTTTGTCCTCCTAATATACCTAATATAACATACACATATATACACTCTATTACCGCTCCCTGTTACATCATCACATCACTAGACTATTCCTGCTTTAATAATTCAACCAAATTCACATCATATGAAAATATCATAAACCCCATGATAATAACCAATTAATTACTTGCCTATCAACATAGATATTTACCACTCTAAACATCCATATCAATATCACCCCATACTTCAAATCTATTATCATTACTAAATATGTTAATTACTTTAAACTCCCCCAATTAATCAACATGTTCATGATTTCATTCACAATCCTCACCTTAACTTCCATGTTTCAAACAGTATGAGTCAACAATGTCTATTCAATAAATCCTATAAATTTATCCTAAGACATGACCTTAATGTATCACTGTTTTTAAACCCCTAATATCTATAGAAAAACATTTATATCCTTATACATACTAATAATTCACTTAAATCACTCATTAATGTTATCAATTATAACCAACCAAATTACTGAACTCAACCAAATTTAAAATGAACAATTCTTATTCACTTTATCCTTATCACTGAAAATGAAAACTCTCAACTTAATCACCCATTACAACTTTCAGAATGTATACTTATATTAACATACATTATAAACATTCAGAATTCAATTATGACTTTCCTCATCCTGAAAATAAATACAGATCGATTATCTCAATGCATTCTCAATACTAATTACTTTAGGGCAGTGTATATAGACTACTATCATCTCCAGATCATCAGTTTCCTCGTAGCCATCAGTAGCATCGGTTGACATGAAACCTGTTCAAGTCTCCCCTCTATCCATACCTCCGTTGGTGTAGACTGTGTGATGATGCATGAACCTTCTTCCTTCACTAGTTCTCTGATCATGCAGAGTCCTTCTCCATTTTTTCACCGTCTCTCTGTGGAGTGTATCCTTCTGTCAGCGTACCAATAGAGTCTCTGCTGCAAAAAACACACAGACAAAACAAAAAACAATGCTCCGCCGAAGCAGTGCCAACCTTCCTCCTTTGGCGTTAGGGCTACAAGACGATCGCCAAGCAAGACTGAATGAAAGAGGTGACACCAGTTTGGTGCGATTAATTGCGCAACATGGAAGATAACACAAAAGAAACTGTCAATCACAACATCGAGCAGGGGATCAAATACATTTTTTTCCCTCACTTTATGTTGGTGTATATTATGTATATATTTTGTGTTATATATGATATATGTGTATATGTAGTGTGTATGTGTAAATTATCTCCCCGAGTGACGGCAGTGGTCCACTAGAGATCCTGGGTTCTAGATCCAGGCTCTGTCGTAAGCCGGGCGCGACCAGGGCGATACACCTCATTGGGCCGGCTCACAATTGGCCCAGCGTCGTCCAGGGTAGGGGAGGGAATGGCCGTCTAATGGTATGTAGCTCAGTTGGTAGAGCGTGGCGTTTTGCCACGCCCAGGGTGTGGGTTTTCGATTCCGACCAGGGGCCAAGTTATGGAGGAAACAAATAAAATAATATGTATGCACTCACATCGGCAACCCGTCTGGATAAGAGCGTATGCTAAATGACGTAAATTGTAAATATGTGTGTGTGTCTATATATATAAAAAACATGGGGTACTGGAAGTGGAATGCAGACATGTACATTGATGGAAGTTACAAAATCTATCTGCAAATATTAAAGCTGATCTAACCCTCTACTCCCTCCTTAAAAAAAAAAACCATAAACCTAAAATAATCATATTAATTAACCTGAAAATTCATCCAGGTCTTAAAATGTCTGCAAAAAACAAAATATTGAATTAACTGTTCAATATTTCAAAAAACCAGTGTTATAACATATGAGTGAATTGTTTATCCAGCAGGTGAGGATATAGTAATAAGTATGCTAACGTGCTGGTTAATTTATTTTCACAACTGTGATGTAACTGAACATCCACTAGGTGGGAGCCAGTGGTCCCCTCTTTGATTATACACTTCACCCATAAAAATAGAACTTTGTTTGGTAAAAAAAACAAGTAAGATAACTAACATATTTAGTGTAGATATATATATAATATATATATATATATATATATATAGATATATATATATAATACTATATATTATATTGATACTAACGATTTATTCTTAGATACACACACACACACCATAATCAAATTGACTAGGTATATTATTCTACAACTGTGATGTAACGATACATCCACTATGTGAATGCCATTGGTCGCACTCTTGAGTAGAAGACTTGGTTTGGCATGCCATTTTCTATAGTTCATGAGACACCTTGATACTGTCACATAAAGGATTGACATTTGTTTGTGTATACAATAACATTAGGATATATACATATGTCCCGGTAGCGTCCAGTCTCGTTTAAAAAAAAAAAATCCATTCTATGTGCAAGCCTCACTGTCTTTTCCACTTCTTCTATCATCTCTGTTGAACCCTGTCTGCCAAACAAAACCCGAAAACCTTTATTTGGGAAACCCTTTGGGTTGGGTTTTTTGCAATGAATGGAAATCAACCTTTTTTTTTCCCCAGGGTTTTGTTTAGCTTTTGCTATTGTTTTCTAGGGTTGCCCTGAAGTTCCCTTTATTAATCAGACCTGGGACTATGTGTCCCCCTTTGTGCAATGTTTTTTTGTGGCTTTTAAGTAGTATAACCCCTTTCCCATTGTTTTAATATA
>CM072257.1:10359972-10378300 GCA_036851935.1 Coregonus suidteri | reverse complement strand
CATCCACCATTCATTTTCTTTGGACAAAACATAACCCAAAAACCCAAAACCAAACAAACTGCAAATGCAACTAACGAGTTTGGCCCAAATACTCAATTTTTGACTACGTTAATACACTGTAAGTCAAATGGTCAGAATACTTATGACTTCTTCAAAGGGGGGGACTAGATACATAAAGTGCTTTCTGGTCAGTTTACTCAAAAATTTGTAACATGCATTTTCTATCTACAAGCAATGCTTTGATAATTGTCATTCTAATAATGATACTTTAATTTATGAATAGATATGGCGGGTTAAATATACTGCAACTATTTTCACAAAACAAAGAATAGCAGTGTGGTTTTAATATGATTTGACTCTTTGCAGGCTGTCAGGCTGTCCTAGTCACAGAGGAAGGCTGTGCTTCTCTGTGGTCTCAGCTCTGAAGTCAAACCCCTCACACCTGAGAGAGCTGGACCTGAGCTACAATCACCCAGGAGGACTCAGGAGTCAGACTGCTCTCTGCTGGACTGGAGGATCCACACTGCAGACTGGAGAAACTCAAGTATGTAGAGGGTTTATGTCAATGTTCATAATCAGACATGTTGGAGTTATCAGGCTAGTTAAGACAAACATTCTGACCACCACTTGGACTAAGTTATATAAAGACTGTGTGTGTGGTGTGTGTGTGTGTGTGTTGTGTGTGAACAGTGTGTTAGGCAACAGTGTGTGTGTGTGGTGTGTTTGTGTGTGTGGTGTGTGTGTGTGTGTGTGTGTGTCGTGTGTGTCCTGTGTGTTGTGTGTGTGTGTGTGTGTGTGTGTGTGTTTGTGTGTGTGTGTGTGTGTGTGTGTCCAGTGTGTGTATGTGTGTCCTGTGTGTGTGTGGTGTCACGCAAACTATGACACACATACACACTGTGTGTGAGTGTGTGTGTGTGTCCAGTGTGTGTCTGGTGTGTTTTGTGATGTTTGTGTGTGTCACACATACACACACACATGAACGGTCCCATGTGTGTGTGTGTGTGGAGTCACTTTTATGTGTGTTTTTGTCAGGTGTGTGTGTCCAGTGTGTGTGTGTGTGTGTGTGTGTGTGTGTGTGCACACCACACATGTGTGTGTGTGTGTGTGTGTGTGTGTGTGTGTGTCCAGTGTGTGTGTGTCCATTGTGTGTGTGTGAGTGGGTACAGTTGTGTGTGTGTATGTCGTGTGTGTGTGTGTAAACTGTGGTCCATGTGTGTGTGTGTGTGTGTGTTGTGTTTTGTGTGTCAGAACATGTGTGTGTGTCCGGTGTCTGGATGTGTGTTGTGTCATTCTAATGTGTTGTGTGTGTGTTTGTGTGTGTGTGTCATGTGGACACACCACACAGACAACACACACATGTGTGTGTTCAACAGTGTGTGTGTGGTGGTCCCAGTGTGTGGTTGTGTGTGCACACACACAGTGTGTCATTCTGTGTGTGTGTGTCACAGTGTGTGTGTGTCACCAAGATGTGTTGTGGTGTCAATGTGTGTGTGTGTGTGTGTCCAGTGTGTTGTCCATGTTTGTGTCCAGTGTGTATGTGGTGTTGCTTGTGCTGTGTGTGTGACTGTGTGTGTGTCCAGTGTGTGTGTGTGGTTGTGTGTGTGTGTGTGTTTGTGTGTGACACAGGTGTCCGCAGTGTGGTGTGTGTCCAAACTTGTGGTCCACTGTGTCTGGGTGAAACCAGTGGAAGTTTGTGTGACTGCAGTGTTGTGTGACATGTGTGTGTGGGTTACACAGGCTAGGACAAAAGACAACAATCATGTGTGTTGGTCATGTTAACACTGTGTGTCTACAAAGTGTGTGTGTGTGTCCACTGTGTGTCCATGTGTGTGTCCAATGTGTGTGTGTGTGCCCACAATCACAAGGTGTCCAGTGTGTGTGTTCATGTGTCAGTGTGTACTGTGTGTGTCCAGTGTGTGTGTGTGTGTGTTGTGTGTCCAGTGTGTGTGTGTGTGTGTCCATGTGTGTGTGTGTGTGTGTGTGTGTCCAGTGTGTGTGTGTGTGTGTGTGTGTGTGTGTGTGTGTGTGTGTGTGTGTGTGTTGTGTGTCCACACCACACTGTGTGTGTGTGTGTGGGTCCACACTCACACACACACCATCCCCAGTGTGACACACACACACCAGACACACATGTCACAGGACTGTGACACAACATTGACACATTGGACACACACAACACACTGGACACACAACACACACTGAAAACACAACACACACACACACACACACACCACAACACACACTGGACACACACCACACACTGGACACACACACACACTGGACACACACACACACACACACACACACTGGACACACACACACACACAGTGAACACACACACTGGACACACACACACCACACTGGACACACACACACACACATACACCACACACACACACACACTGAGACACACACACACACACACACGCACATTGGACAAACACACACACACACTGGACATACACACAAACACTGGACCCACACACACACACACACTGGACACACACACACACACACACACAAACACACACACACTGAACACACACAACACACACACACCCACACACACACACACCTGGGACACACACTGGACACACACACACACACACACACACACACACACTGGAACCACACACACTGGACACACACACACACCTAGGCACACCACAACACACAGGACACACACCCACACACACTGGACACACACACACACAGGACACACACACACTGGACACACACAACACACACACTGGACACACACATTCTGGACAACACACACACACACCACACACACACACACACACTGGACACACACACACACACACACACAGCACACACACACTCGGACACACACACACACACACTTTACACACACACACACTTGACAACACACACAACACAGGGGACACACACACACCACTGGACACAACACAAACTGGACACACACAACACACTGGACACACACACACACACTGGACACACACACACTGGACACACACAACACACACACACACACACACAACACACTGGACACACACACCACACACACTGGACACACACACACACCAGTGTGTTACACCAACACAACTGGTGTGTTGTGGGTTGTGTGGTTTGTGTATGGACACCACACACTGTAACAACGTGTACAAACACACTGTGACAAACACACACACACAACATTGTACACACACACCACATGTGTTGTGTGTGTGTGTGTGGTGTGTGTGTGTGTCAGGTGTGTGTGTGTGTTGTGTGTGTGTGTGGTGTGTTTGTGTGTGTGTGTGTGTGTGTGTGTGTGTGTGTCGGGTGTGTGTGTATGTGTGTCTGGGGTGTGTGTGGGGTGTGTGTGTGTGTGTGTGTGTGACATGTGTATCCCTCAATGACTGTCTGTTTCTTCTGCTTACCGCTACAGTGTGGAACATGGTGGAGAGAACACAATGAAACCTGGACTTAGAAAATGTGAGTGTTGACTGCTGTGAAAGAATATGACTAAGAATAAGTCTTAATTCAAGTGAAGTCAAAGTCAAGGTCAAAGACCACCATCATTACTTACTTGGTCATATTAAATATCAGCTGTAGTTCTAACAGAAGCACAAATCAGGGACACCAAAGTTTACAAAGAGTTGCTTTGACAATGTGTGTCTGGTGTGTGTGCCTGTGTGTGTGTGTGGCCGTGTTCGTGTTACGTTAGTTTGTTGCAATGTGTGTGTGTGTGTGTCAGTGTGTGTGTGTGTGTGTGTGTGTTTCACATGTGTGTGTGTGTGTTCAGTGTGTGTGGGTGTGTATGTGTTGTGTGTCCAGATGTGTGTGTGTGTGTGTGTGTGGTGTGTGTGTGTGTGTTGTGTGTGTGTGTGTGTAATTAATGGGAATAAGTGTGTTTTTATATTACCATACAGTATAACATATGATCATTCAACAAAAAGTCTCAAGTTTACCTTAACTTCTCCTTTTGATACCTAGAAACATCTACATTAAATGAATTAGTGAAAAAGTGAGTTAACATTCTAATGTGAATGATGATGATTTCTAATATTGTGTCTGGTTTCATCATCAGATGTCTGTGATCTCACACTGGACCTAAACACAGTAAACAGATTCCTCTCTCTGTCTGAGGAGAACAGAAAGGTGACATGTAGGAGAGAGGAGCAGCCGTCTATCCTGATCACCCAGGAGAGATTTGAGGGCTGGAAACAGGTGCTGTGTAGAGAGGGTCTGACTGGGCGCTGTTACTGGGAGGTAGAGTGGAGTGGGGACAAGGGGCTGTTATAGGAGTGGCATATAAAGGAATCAGCAGGAGAGGACCACACAGGGAGGTGATGACTGTTGGCTTGGATACAATGACAAGTCCTGGAGTCTGAAGCTGCTCTGACAACAGTTACTCTGCCTGGCACAATAATAAGTCCACTACCATAGACGTCCCCTCCTCCAGCTCCCACAGAGTAGGAGTGTATCTGGACTGGCCAGCCGGCACTCTGTCCTTCTACAGAGTCTCCTCTGACACACTGACCCACCTGAACACATTCCACTCCACATTCACTGAGCCCCTCTATCCAGGGTTTAGGTTTATGTATGTTGACTCCTCAGTGTCCCTGTAAATAATAACCATGGTAACACTGACACACACACACACACACACACACACACACACACACACACTGGACACACACACACACACACACACACACACACACACAACACACACACTGGACACACACACTGGACACACACACACACACACACTGGACACACACACACACACACTGACACACACACACACACTGGACACACACACACTGGACACACACACACACACACACACACTGGCACACACACACTGGACACACACACACGGCACACACACAACCCACAGACACACACACACACACACACACACACACACACACACACACTGGACACACACACACTGGACACAAACACACACACACACTGGACACACACACACTGGACACACTACACACACACACACACACTGACACACACACACACACAATGACACACACACACCACACACATACACTGGACACACACACAACTGACACACACACACACACACACACACTGGACACACACCACACACACACACACACTGGACACACACACACACACACACACACTGGACACACACACTGGGAACACACACACACAACACTGGACACCACACACATGCTGGACACACAAACACTGGACCACCACACACTTGGACTGGTACACACACACACACTGGACAACACACACCAACATACCACACACACACCCATGCTGACACACACACACTGGACACACACACACACTGGACACACACACACACAAACACACAAACACTTGACACACACACACACACACACACACACACACACACACACACACACTGGACACACACACACACACACACACTACACTGGACACACACACACACTGGACACACACACAAAAACTGACACACACACAGGACACAAACACACACACACATACACTGGACACACACAACATAACTGGACACACACACACACACACATTGGACACACACACACACACACTAGACACACACACTGACACACACACACCCACACACACACTCACACATCTTCCTATAATATTGAGGATCTTGACACAGGACCTTCAAATGAGGACCATCATTTCTGATAGAATTGGGAACAAACGGACCACCTCATTCCAGCACTAAGTGTCCAACAAACACAGACATCACTTCAAAACCTGATAAACTCCAATGAAACAAATAGACATGCAGGGCACCAGTCTAGTGAGGACCAGTGGTTGCTAGGCAGTTTCTGGATCCCAGGTTTCCAGAACAGCTTCTATCCCAGTTCTATCTGCCTGTTAAATCAAGCAACCCTAAACTGTTTCCATCAGACTTTTAGAACATGACTGATTGACATTTTTTTTCCTTTTATGATCTTTTACCACTTTGCATGTTTTATTGATGTTCTTATGATATATTTTTACTGTTTGTGTGTACGTACCACAGGAGGTTGGTGGGACCTTAGTTGGGGAGGACAGGCTTGTAATGGCTGGAGCGGATTGAGTGGAATGGTATCAAATACATCAAATACATGGTTTCCATGGTTTCCATGTGTTTGATGCCATTTAATTGGGCTCCGTTCCAGCCATTATTATGAGCCGTCCTCCCCTCAGCAGCCGCCTCCACTGGTATGTACTGTCCTATATGAGCTCCAACAAGGAATTACAATGTAGGTATTACTTTTAATACCTGCAAAATGGCAAATAAACTACTTGAACTCCTTATGAGTGTCTGCAGCCGACTAGGCTGTTGCCCGTCTGACAAGATGCCATCTGACATTACAGGAATATTCTGCAAATGTTGATGAATCCACCCAAAACAACATGCAGTCTTTCCACTAGACTCCCATGATGAATAGTTATATGAGTGGGAACGTTAGACTGAGTTTGACGTTTTTAGGTAACATACTCAGAACATACTGCACTTGTTTTTATACTGTTTTAGGATGTTGTAGAGGTCCTCTGTTTAAACATTAAACTCTTACAATAACACCGTTAAAATACCAATGTGATAATTTTTTGTATATATTTTATGTTGAAAAACTAATTGTACAATTGTATATGGACATATGCTCCATAATGTACAATTGTACATGGATATATTGTACTTTTCATAATAAAAAAGCATGTTAATTGTCAAAAACAATGTCGTTATCGATTTTTACATTGTCCTCTCCCAGTCACAGGTTGACGTTTTGTCATGAATCTTGCCCTGGAGGCAGAACTGCACAATTTCCTCTAGATATGACAGCTGCAAAGTCAAAATTGGCTATATCGTAAACATTTGTGGAAAATAATTGTGTTTTATGGTCTTAATTTAAGGTAAGGATTAGCAGTGAGGTTAAGGTTAGCATTAAAATCAGATATTATTACTTTATGCCTGTGCCAGCTAGTGACCACTTTGCAGAACTGCCTCCAGGGCAAGATTCATGACAATAAATGCCAACCTGCCTCCCAGTCATCCCCTCCCTATCTCTACAAGGCTGCAGAACATGCAAGCTAGTGATGCGGGGGTTGTCTCATAACCCACAGTCCCCAGGCGGGTGGGTGGCAGGCAGGTTCAATACAGAGAAAACAATAGACTACATAAGAAAAATCCATCAATGGATCATTATTGTGCAATTTACACTAAGTGGACAAAACATTAAGGGACACCTGCTCTTTCCATGACAGACTGAGCAGGTGAATCCAGGTTGAAAGCTATGATCCCTTATTGATGTCACTTGTAGATGAGGGGACGGGACAGGTTAAAGAAGGATGTTTAAGCCTGGAGACAATTGAGACATGGATTGTGTGTGTGTGCCATTCAGAGGGTGAATGGGCAAGACCAAATATATTGAAGTGCCTTTGAACGGGGTATGGTAGTAGGTGCCAGGCACACCGGTTTGTGTCAAGAACTGCAACGCTGCTGGGTTTTTCACGCTCATGGTACACCACACAAAGGACATCCAGCCAACTTGACACAACTGTGGGGAAGAAATTGGCGTCAACATGGGCCAGCATCCCCTGTGGAACGCTTTCAACACCTTGTAGAGTCCATGTCCCGATGAATTGAGGCTGTTTCTGAGGGCAAAAAGGGGGAGCGGGTAAACTCAATATTAGGAAGGTGTTTTGATATAACGTCTTTTGATACAGCATTTATTAATGTCTTTAAAAATTTTGTCATTTCTTAAAATCTTAGCTGCTGTAGGTGAGAGAGAGGAGAAGGACAACGCCATGTGTTGTGTCGGTCCACGGATGGGGGGCCAGAAGGTCGGCGTGCCAAGATAGATTAGGGGGCCACTGTTGCTAATCTTAGAAAGAGTACGTGATGGAATGGCCTGGCTAGGGGTGCCACACGATACTATGTACGGGGATCCTATTGTAGGAGATGGAGTGACACTCAATAATGGTTGGCAACTGTGGGATGGAAGTAGCTCGGAGAGCATTATATAAACTGAGAGGTTTTCTATGGAAGTCATTCAGATGACAAGAGGCTACGCCCGTACCGCTTGTCATTGAATCCAGTACTGTAACCATTAAATAACAATGAATCAAAAAAACTCTCCATCTAAGTGGTCGACTACTCTCTTACATCCTGAAGTTACGAAGATACCAGAGAAACTCGTCATAAACAGATTGGAGTCTAAACGAAACAGGATGCAGTTTACAGCCGAACTAAACAGGGAAGCAGAATTTCATTTTTTAATAGTATGTCCAACTTCATGGTTAATCTGTGGCTAAAAATGAGCTGTAAACGAAACGTTTAAAATGCAATAGTTTGTTGGAGGGGAACAGATGAGTGGTATTCAAGTACGTAAACAACAGATGTAAGGAGAAATAGCAAATAAGCAAAACAATGGGTGCTGTGATTCAACAACAAATGCTCAGAGCGGTTATCATGTTGAATTCGATGGCACCAATGACAAAAAAGGCAAACTAAACATTTTAATATGAGATCCAAGTGGGAATTTTGATTCAAGTAATTTGATTACTAATATTGGATGAAAAGTCTAATAAAGTTAGTAATGGAATGGAGCCAAAACTTAGTAGACCGAAATCTGGAAAAAACAGTCTCCATTAAGAGTAAAAATCAGAGCTTTCATTTATCGACAGTTAGCGACTCTAGAGAGCTCCAGCTTCTAGTACCATGGGAAACGTAGACTAGGGACAAATAGGATTGGTTAAAAACCACAGCAGAGAACCTTTTAAAAGTAACAGGGGAAACATCAGGACAATGTGCAAATGGATGTATAAAGTAAATGAGGAGCCCAGCTATAGTGGAAGGGGAACTATATCTTAAGTGATTTATCAGGCATGGACAGAGATAATGACTATCTATCAAAGCCTGTTGCTCTAAACAGGGTTAAAATTACAAGAAGAGAGGGAAAGTGACAATAATTTGATAATACAGCATAAAGCGAACTCTATTCCAGCCTGGGATTTACATGTACATGGAAGAGAGGTATTAGGAAAAAAATTCAGGAGGATTTAAATGAGTGCACAAGGGAGTTGGCTAAATTCCAGCCATTAGGAAGGAGGAAAAAAGTCAGTTAAGAAAATTAATGTATATTTGCCAATGGAGCAACAGTGAATCGGGACCTTATGAAAGAGTCAGTCCCCAGGGGCCTAAAAAGGATCGAACGTAGAAAGGGGATCCAACAGTGGAAACGGCTCAGAATCTAGAAGGAGGATGACGTAACAATATGATCCAATTGGTGATCCACAGTTAAGGAACTCTAGCCGCCAGGTTCTTAGTTACAGGGAAAGGTCCAAGAGGATCGTCCAGCTTCTTTCCAAGAAGCGAACCTAGTAGCCTCAGCATTATTTTACAGGGGAAGAACGTAGAAGAGGATAGTGGACAATATTATCGGTTATATCCACAGTTAGCGAATCTATTCAGGCCCCTAGCCTTCTAGTAGTACGGGGAAGACGTAGAAGAGGGATTAGTGACAAATATGATTGGTTATATCCACAGTTATGCGAGAACTCTATTCAGTGCCTCCAGCTTCACCGTACAGGGGGAAAGACGTTAGAAAGAGGAATAGTGGACAACTATGATTGGTTATTTATACAATCTGAATGGGGTTACGGGAAAAAAATATTATATAAAAATCCTAAAACTACAGGTGCAAAATATATGTTTTTCCTAAAGTTAAAAAAAGATAAAAACTTTGAGACCAAACAAACGGTGGTGCGAGGGAATGCAGGTCCTTGTGGTTTCCAAAGGTTTGGTAGAGCTTTAGTGAGACACACAGAACGCAGAAAGAAGGTTTGAGAGGTTAGAGGTCATAAAAAAATACAGGACCGAATAAACACTGAAAAAATTAGATATACTAGAGAGGGTGTGGGGGAAATGAATATTAAATGATATTTACAATAATCAAAAACAAAAAACCAAAAATGTTTGATGTCGATTAAACAATAGATTAGCAAATAAAATAAATGTAATTTTTTTTTTGGTGAACGCAGAAAGGAGGATAATAATGGGAGGGAAGTTAGGAAGGTTCCAAATGGTTGTGTAATTCCCAGAGGAGGAAGAAAGGAGGTTTAACAGAGATCAGGGATTACTTAGCAATTTATTGTATAAACCAGGGGGGACATTGGGTTGGAGAATGTAACGGTTAGAATACAGGATGAGGCGAGACGAAGATATGGAGGTAGAGAGAGGGGAAGGTGGGACTCTGTGCCCAATCGGCAACCCTAATTCCCAGAATACACATAGAGGAGGGAGAAAGGGACGTGGTAATCTATTATGGGGACAAGGACCATACAACACCGATAATAGCTAGAGAGTGGGAGGTTAAATACATGTATCAATGCACATTTACAAACCCCGATAAGCAGGGGAGGAGGCGTTTTAAAAAATACCTGATCCAAATGCACACACAAAATCACGATAAGCCGGGAGGAGGTTAAAAATATGGATCTAATGCACCACAACACCGATAAGCAGGGTAGGAGGTTAAACACATGATCAATTGCACCACCCCCCCCCAAACCCGATAAAGCAGGGAGGAGGTTAAACACATGATCAATGGAACCACAACACCGATAAGCAGGGCGCAGGTTAAATACATGAATCAATGCACCACAATACCGATAAGCAGGGAGGAGGTTAAACACATGATTCAATGCACCGCCACACGCCGATAAGCAGGGAGGAGGTTAAAACAACTGATCAATGGACCACAACACCGATAAGCAGGGAGGTAGGTTAAACACAATGATCAATGGACCAACAACACCGACTAAGCAGCGAGAGGTTTACACACATGATCAATGCACCACAACACCGATAAGCAGGGAGGAGGTTAAACACATGATCAAGCACCACGGCACCGATAAGCAGGGAGGGGGTTAAAACACATGACCAATGCACCACAACACCGATAAGCAGGGAGGAGGTTAAACACATGATCAATGCACCCCAACACTGATAAGCAGGGAGGAGGTTAACCCTTGGCTTTGCTGGAAAAAAAGGGCATCCATTATGTTACGGGTCAAATTGACCCGCACAGTTTAAAACACACTCAAGACAGTCAAAGAATTAAGTAAAAACAGAAACAACTTTATTTGTCTTATCAGACATTTCAGAAAGAAGAAATACAATACTTTTTATTTTTTTTAAACAATATTTAAGAACTATTTGTTAAACATTTTTTCCTTTCTCACAAACAAGATTTTTTAGTTTCCCCAAGTAGGTTTTTCCCCCCTATTGGTCCATATTATCCCTTCAGTCTTTTCTCTCTACATGTTGAACCACAATGTGTGTGGGGGTGCTTTCTGCAATGTATTTATTGCATTCTAACAAAATGGTGCTTGTTTTTCTGTCTTGTCGAGGGGGGCAGAGGCTGGCATCTTTTCCGTTTCTGGCACGCCCGTATCCACTTGGATCCATTTCTGGTTTATTGGAGGCATGTGTTGATGGTCCAGCTTAATTTCTGGACGGCAGATGCAGCTGCTGTCGAACGAGGAGGCCGGACTCTCCTCTGGATCTTGGGAGTGATGAGAGCTTTGCCGAGCTCCTCTAGGAAAAGCCGGCGTCGGTACAATTTGCCACCATTCCATTGCTGGTTTATTTCAGTCCACAGGACATAGGCATTGTAAGCAGACACATCCACAATGTTGTAGAAAATCACCAAAGGCCAGCGGGCAGTCATGCGCTGACAACTATATGTTTCTGTGACTTTTTCCAAATTGTCAACTCCTCCTTTGGTGGAATTGTAGTCCCGTATTATTTGTGGCTTGATGTCCTCTCTTGCCCCCCCAGCGATGCATCTTTGTGCATTGTGCTATTACAAGAACATTCTTGTTCTTCTTTGGGCAGTATGAAACAACAGTTGCATTTCAGAGAAAGCAAATTTAGAGAATGCACAGTTTGCCTGCATTTTCAGAAGCTCACTGGGAAATTCAGGTTTGTTTTTCTGATTGTTCCAAAACCATGGGCAGCTTTCTCTTCTGTAGTTCAACACCAAGGCGGTGGATGTGAAGAAGTTGGGCACACGTGATGTTATGACCTTGCAGCCCTTCACTCATGTCCAGCACCACCCGCATCCCTGGTTTTTCTCAGGCACTCCGCCGGGTGGCTTCCAGTGTAAATTGCATATTCCATGCATAGCTTGATGTGGCATCACATGCTGCCCCCTTTTGATGCCATATTTTGCAGGCTTGTTTGGCATATACTGTTGAAGGGACAAGTCTCTGAATGGAACAAGGCGTTCTCAACTGTAACATGAGGACTGGGATTGTACAGTAACGGTAGAATTTCCACCCATTTATCCCATACATCTCTGATTGCAGCTAGTTGTCTCTTTCACGCGACCCGGTTTGGTACACGGTTATCAAGCGAATCACCTGAGAAATTATGTGGAATTCTTGTAGAGACATGTTGCCCGAAATATTGGCCTTCCATTCTCTTCATTCCACAGGCTGGCCGTTGCTTCTCCGTTTGGGCCGGTAGACTCCAGCTAATATGAGCAATCCAATGTAGCATGCAAGTCAATCCCATCCAGTGGCTTCCCCGTTCTCTTGAAACACACGGCTCCCTCCAAATTGGTCATGTCCCGAAAAAATCTTCTCTATTGCTTGGGGTAAAAAGAGCTCAAAAGCTGATTGTATGTCATGGACTCGGTGACAGCAAATCGGTAGGTCCTGGAACCATTTTTATTACATTGGAAGCTGAGAGTTACTGACCTCGTTGTGGTGACGGTGACCATTCAATATGACCATCTTTAGACTTCCATGTCTTCTCTTCTCTTGATGATGCTTGTTGCATGCTCTGTCTCTCATCTGATGTAGGGGATGGTACGGCAGACTCCTCCCCTGAAACCTCTTCAATGAAGACAAAATCGGATCATCAACAGCATTGTCCTCTATCTCTGAAATATCCTCTGTCTCTGAAACCTCTTCTTCTTTTTTACTGTCACAGTCCAGAATTGTGATAAGACTTCATGATTGAAAATCTTTTGGAGCTCATTTTTGAGGTCTGTGTCAGGGGCCTGCTGCTCTCACACTGAGGAGAAGCTTGGGAAAGCCCCTTTTTTAAACCCAAAACAATTCTAAAAGGCAACCAGGACCAGTCAAAACAAATACATCAAAGACACTTTTTTTTTGCACCTGTGCAAATAATATAACACATGAAAGCCCCCGGGTCAAAATGACCCCCAACATCATGTTTGTATACAAAATGTACACAGAATTCCACAACACATCAGTGGTCCACATTTTGCAGTTAGGTTCATGACCTAAATGAGGAAAAGTCATGAATTTTTATGGCGAAAAAGAGTGGTTAACTAGTATTTTAGACAACGCAAAAGTGGAAACGGGTCAAATTGACCCACAAAATAACAGGAGGGTTAAATACAGGATCAATGCACCACAATTGCATATTTCGGTTAGCCCATTAGATAACCCCAGTTTAAATTTATGGTATCTGGTAAAACAATTCCATTTCTAATAGATACAGGGGCAACTATGTCATGTTTAAGGCAAAAAGATTGAAGGTGTCCCTTTTAAATAATCAGAAAGTCCAGTCTATTGAAATTAGTGGAACTAGATTATATAATATAATTATCTAATTAGAATATTAGAAGGTGTATCAATGAAACGTGGTATGTTAAGGGAAAATGTAGGAGATCACCTCAAACAACTTTTTTCATCGACGCTTTGGGAAAATCATGATTCTTCACGCATAGTTAGTGATTATAATATAATAATAATAATAATAATCACGATGTGAGTCATGTGTCCAAAGGGGGGAAGTTACTGCTCCCAAGAGGCTTTGTGGTAAATATGCAAATTGTATTAAGAATATGAGCAGTGTAATGAATGTGTTATGGGTTAGATTACATGTTTTTGGTGAAAGTGTATTTGTGGTATAAAGGGAGGATGTAGGGGAGGTCTGTTTATGAAACTACTGACCTATAACTTCCTAATATCAAGGCTTCTCCTGACTGATAAAAAGACAGGGTATGGTAGCATTTTGGTGTCTCACCTAACAATGTGCCTTTAAAACTTCCCACGGGTGAAGGCTTCTCTGCCAAACCTAACAGGAGAATTGGACATGTATGCACCCTGGAGACTGGTAGAAAGGATTAAAGAAGTCAGAGATGGACAAAACCCAGGTGGGGAGGTCAGTACTAGGTGTTGCTGGTTACCTCTATGGAGGGGAAAGTATCAGAGAGAGATACCTGCATCTACCACTGTAGGAGTGTGCCCAAACCCCGAGGAGGAAAATGGCATGCCACTGCGGAGCATGTTTTTTTTTGTTCTGTCTGTATCTGTGTGTCTTTGCAGCAGGATTCTCAACTTCCCTTTTGGTACGCTGCCAGAAGGACAAATCCACAGAGCGATGGAAAAAGGAGAAGGACTCGCTGATCCTAGACCCTAGGGACAGAAGAAGGGCCCAGAGCTAAAAGACCAACATGTCCCCAGTGTTATGATGAGTTTCTGGTTTGAGAAGTTAAAGATGCAAAAATTTATTTAGACATTCTGTGGAGTTTTTATCCCAATTTTTAAAAAATACGAGCTCGGGGGCTCAACAAAGGGACATGGTTTTCCCCTTCGTCATTTTGACCCCCCCACACATACGATCTAACCCCCTTTTATACTTTTGGGTTTATACTCCCTTTTCACATACATCTGGCAACCATCAAGCCCCTTTCACATACTCTGGAAACCATCATAGGCACCCCCTTTCTTTTTGTTATTCCCCTTTGCCCAGTTTAATCCTGCCCAAAATCACATCCCCTAAACATCAGTAATTCCTTTGACAAAGGAATGTAGACTTCCTGACTCCAAACCCATTATCTAAATTTGACTTTCCGATACTATGACATGACATCATTATACCAAAAAAAACAAAATATAAACCCACTTTTTTTTTATTTTTTGGGTAATTAAAATTATTATCCCCCATAAATTCATATAAAATACAAATTCCCCCTTGTAGTACATTTTTGAAGATCCTAAACATGCTAGATAACTGAAAATTGACCCCTTAAACCTTTTCCTGAATCCAAACCTGTTTCTCCAATATCTAATCAAAAAAGGTATACTTTCTCGTCATCTATCTTATGCAATATCAAACCCCCAAAAACCCTAAAAAAATCATCTGAGAAAAGATAAACAAAAATAATACTATATATTATGTAATAATCTTTCTAGTCAAAATATTTTTATAAAAAGGAAAAAATCCCATAAGACTCCCCGTTTTAAAATGCCCCCTTTTTTTTGATAAGCAAAAAAAAAAAAGAAACATCAATGAAATAAATTGTGACCATCATGACTCATCCATACAAAAAAATTCTAAAAACCATTACAAAATTTCATAAAAAACTAAAATCAAAAAAAAACAATGAATAAAAAAAAACAAAAACATCCATTTTCCCATCCATGCGCTGTCAGAGGAACCCAAGTTATCCTGGTCCCCTGGGGGATCTACTGACCCCACTGAATCGCCATCTCCCACCTCTTTTCCTGTAAACCTTATTCCATGTATACAATTCCAACTTAACTTTCCCCCTTTCCTCAATCACATTATTAATGGAATCTGAACGGAACAAGATGCTAGAGGTAATTGTCCCTCCCCCCCTTTGTTTAAAATTTAACTGAACATCTAAAATTAGCCCTCCCCTCCTTGCTTTAACTTTAAACTGATACATCTAAAATTATCCTCCCCCTCCTTGTATTAACATTAACTAAACACTATAATTAGCCCCTTCCCTCCTTGTATTACCATTAACTGAACATCTCTAACTGTAAATAACTGGCATGTTATAACGTTCGTACAGATTTTTTAAAAAAACCCCCAAAAAAAACTGAAAAAAACCCCCCAAAAACTATTCTACAATAATTACTATGGCCACTAGTGCCTAAATCTTCCATTCATGTTCCTATTAAATTAACCACTAAAAACCTTGAAAACTTAAAAGCATTCAAATTACCATATCCTCCAAACTTAATATAAAGCCTCCAATTCTATGTGATTTTCAATTAACATTCTAATGATAACTTCGACCCAATTTCTTAACAAACCCCAAATTTTTAAAATATACAATGTTTCCCCCCGCCTTTGTTCCTCCTAATATTCCCAATAAACATACACATTATAACACTCTATTTAAAATCCCGTTCACATCACACCCAGACTATTCCCGCTTTTAAAAATTAACCAAAAAAACATCATATGAAAAATCATAACCCCGAAATAAAACCAAAACATTACTTGCCTATCAAAATAGATATTTTCCACTTAAAAAACTGATCAAAATCACCCAACTTTTAAAACTATATCTTACTATATGTTAATTTTTTTAACCAATTAATCAAAAATGTTTTATGTTTTTCCAATCCCACCTTTAAATTTCCTGTTTAAAAAGTATGAGCAAAAATGTCTATTCAATAATCATAAAAGTATCCCAAACTGACCTTAAGTATCAGTTTAAACCCATAATACTATAGAAAACATTTTTATGCTTTTACAAAAATAATTTAAATTAAAACATCATTAACTTATAAATTATAACCCAACCCAAAATTTCTGAACTAACCAAATTTAAATGCCAAATTTTTATTCACTTTATCCTTTTCCTGAAAATGAAAACTCCAACTTAAAAACCCATTACAACTTTCGAATGTATACTCATATTAAATACATTTTAAAATCAGAATTTTAATTAGACTTTCCTCATCCCGAAAAAAAATACAGATCATTTTCTCAAAGCATTTCAAAACTATCACTTTAGCAGTGATGATTTTTTCCCAAAGTCAAAACACAAAAAACACGGGGGGCAAAAACTTTTTTCCCTCACTGTATGTGTTTTGTTTGTGTGTATATATTTAAAATTTTAATATATATATATATTATATATATATATATATATATATATATTAAAATATATAATATATTATTATATATTATATATATAATATATATATATATATATATAATTATATATAGTATATAAAATATATATATATAAAAATAGTTATTATTGGGATGGTATTATCTCTAAGAGACCGGTTCTAATAGGCTCTTGTAGCCACGCGCCGGGAACGAGGGGGGCTCACAATTGCCCAGCGTCGCCGGTAGGGGAGGGAATGGCCCGGGAGGGATGTATCAGTTTGGGAGGCATGGCGTTTGCAACGCCAGGGGTTTTGGGTCGATTCCCAGGGGGGCCAGTATGGGGAAAAAAAAAATTTAAGTGTATGCACTCACTCACTCTGGATAAGAGTGTCTGCTAATGAGTAAAGTAAAAATGTGTGTGTGGTAATATAAAAAACATGGGGGACTGGAAGTGACGCAGACAATTCATGATAAAGATACAACTATCTGCAATATTAAGCGTTTTCCCCCCTTTAAAAAAAAAAAATAATATTAATTACCTGAAAAATTTATGTCATCCAGTCTTAAATTCTGCAAAAAAAAAATATTGAAATCTGTTAAAATTTTAAAAAACATTTTTAACATTTAGGAATTTTATCATTTAGAGGGGATTAGAATAGTTCTAACTGCAGGTAATTTATTTTACAAATGGATGAATGAACATCCCCCTAGGTGAGCAGAGGTCAACCTTTTTAGACACAAAATAAAAAAGAAATTTGTTTTGGGAAAAACAGTAGGATAATACATTTTTAGGGATTATATATTATAAACTTTAGATACACACACACAACACAAAACTTAATCAATTTACTAGTAATTTTTTTAAACTGTGATGTAACGTTATCCATAGGTAGAGCCAGTGGTCCCTATGAGTAGAGACTTGGTTTTTGGGATCATTTTCATGGTTCTGAGACACCTTGGAATGTCACAAAAATTTTTTAATTTTTTTGGTAAAAACAGTAGGATATATAAAAATGTAGGTAGATCCATTTGTTAAAAAAAAACAAATAAAAAAACATCTCATTCATTATTACATTTTTTTTATACAATACATATTATAAACTTCATTTAAATATACACATAAAAAAATATGTATTAATATATATATATATAACAGTGAGTCCATAAATTTATTGGACAGGACCATTGTTTTGTTATTTTGGTTCTGATTTAGCACTTTTAGTTTTAAAGGATACAATGACAATGAGGGGGAAGTGCAGACTGTCACTTTAATTTTGGGGGATTTTTACATATTTGGGTGAACCGTTTAGAAAAGACAGCACCTTTTGTAATGGTCCCCCCATTTAGGTACTAAAAGTATTGTTAAATTGGCTTCACGAGTGTGTCGTTTGGAGGGTATTCATTTTTTTTCGTTAGTGAAAGCAGGGGAGTGTTTTAAAA
>CM072257.1:10302352-10359472 GCA_036851935.1 Coregonus suidteri | reverse complement strand
TAAAATTCATTGGGGCTTTTTTTTTTTATATTTTCACATTGAAAAAAATATGAAGAATTAAAAACTATGAAATAACCTAGGGAATCATGTAAGTAACCCAAAAAAGTGTTAAACAAATAAAATATAAATTAGCCCCTGTGCCTTGTGCCAGTTTGCCACTCGGGTTTCTAAAACCATTTCCCTGGAATCTTTTCCAACAGTCTTGAAGGATTCCCACATATGTGAACGGTTGGCTGCTTTTCCCTTCCCTCCCCGCCGCCATCCCAAAAAAATCTAAATTTGGGGTTTGGGGTCAGGTGTTTTGGGGGATGCCAGGTATCGATGCAGCACCCATCCTCCCCCTTTTTTGGGTCAAATAGCCCTTACACGCCGGGAGGTGGGGCCCCTGGAAGTGTTTTTGTCCTGTTGAAAAAAAAATGTAGCCCCACAAAGCCCAACCAATGGATGGGGTTCGCTGCAATGCTGTGGTACCCGGGGCGGGATAAGTGGCCTTAAATTTCTAAATAAACACAAAGGGTTCCCAAGCAAAGCACCCCCCCAAACAACCCCCTCCCCCATGTTTTACGGTGGGAACTACCATCGAGATCACCTTCACCCACACTGTTCTACAAAAAGGGCGTTGGGAAACCAAAAATCGCCATTTGGACTCCAACCAAGGAAAATTCCACCTGTGTAAGGTCCATTTTGGGGGCCCAAGGGGCGGTCTCTTCTTATTTTTGGTGTCCTTTAGTAGTGATTTCTTTGAGCAATTCGCCATAAAGGCCTGATTCACAGTTCCTCTGAACAGTTGATGTTGAGATGTGTCTGTGACTTAAACTTTGTGATGCTTTTTTTTGGGGAATTTTCTGGGGGGAAAACTTAATGAATATCCTCTGACAGAGGTAACTCGGGTCTTCCTTCCTTTTCGGTCCCATGAGGCCCCGTTTCATCAAGCGCTTGATTTTTTTTTTTTTTGGGATGCATTTAAAGAAAGTTCGAAGTTCTTGAAATGTTCCTTGATGGCCCCCCCTTCATGTCTTAAGTTATGATGGACTTTTTCCGTCCTTTGCCTTTTGACCCTTTTTTTTCCCCCATAAAGGGGGGAACTTGGGTTTTTTTTCCCAAAATGGGGTTTCTTTTCCCCCCCCCCCCCCCCCCCCCCTTCACAAACCAAAAAAATTTTTGGGCTAAAACACATTAAAAGGAAAAAAAATCCAAAATTAATTTTAAGAACCCACCTGTTATTGAAATGCATTAGTCTAAACACCTCATAAAGCTGGTTAGGAATAAGTGTGAAAAGCTGTCTCAGGGCAAAGGGGGCTTTTTAAAGAATCTCAAATAAAAAATTTAATTTGGATTAATTTTTAAACACTTTTTTTTGGTTACAAAAACATTTCCATAGTGTTATTCATAGTTTGATGTCTGCACTATTTATTCCTACCAATGGTAAAAAATAGGAAACAATATAGAAAACCCATTCGAATGTGTAGGTGTGTCCAAACTTCTTGACTGGTACTGTATATATACTGCACGAAACTCTGATGCTGAGTGTTGCACGAATCAATAGCAGGCACCACACGGAGCTCAGTTAATCCAGACTTTACTATGAAAATTCCAACAAAATCTCTCATACACAAGGGTCAAAACAACCGGAGGCGAACAACATACGCCACCAGTGCGTAAAACACTACCAACCGATCTGCGCCAAGAAATTAGGTTCGACGGTTTAAAACAAAGGAGAGTCTAGCAAACAGCCACTGCCACAAAACGGACAGGAAAACAACACATGTGTGACCCCCCAAACAAATGGAAACAATATATAGGGCAACATAATCACACTAACAGGGAAAACAGTGCCACAACAACTAGACAAAACCACAAACGACACATCCGAAAACATCCAAACGGTGGCAGCTAGTACTCCCCCCCCGGGGACGACGAACGCCGAAACCTGCCCGAACAAGGAGGAGGAGCCAGCAGCCTCGGCCGAAACCGTATGACGTCCCCCTATACATATGTATATCATGAATTATGATATTTCCGGCAGGTTTCAAGGACTCTGATGTATCTGAAATTGTTGAAAGAAATAAATTTTCACACCAATGAATAGCAGTGTGATTTTTAATATGATTTGACTCCTTTGCAGGCTGTCAGGCTGTCTAGTCACAGAGGAAGGCTGTATGCTCTTCTGGTCTCAGCTCGGAAGTCAAAAAACCCTCCACACCTGAGAGAGCGGGACCTGAGTACAATCACCCAGGAGACTCAGGAGTCAGACTGCTCTCTGCTGGACTGGAGGATCCCACACTGCAGACTGGAGAAACTAAGTATGTAGAGGTTTATGTCAATGTTCATATCAGACATGTTGGAGTTATCAGGTAGTTAAGACAAATCATTCTGACCACCACTTGGACTAAAGTTATTTAAAGACTGTGTGTGTTCAGTGTGTCTGTGTCCAGTGTGTGTGTGTGTGTGTTTGTGTGTCCAGTGTGTGTGTGTGTGTGTGTGTGTGTGTGTGGTGTGTTGTGTGTGATGTGTTGTGTGTGTGTGTGTGTGTGTGTGGTGTGTGTTCCAGTGTGTGTGTGTGTGTGTTTGCTGTCGTGTCCAGAGTGTGTTTGTGTGTGTGTGTGTGGTGGTGTGTGTGTGTGTGTGTGGTGTGGGGTGTGTCCAGTGTGTGTGTGTGTGTGTCCAGTGTGTGCATGTGTGTGTGTGTGTGTGTCCAGTGTGTGTGTGTCCAGTGTGTGTGTGTGCACGTGTATCAGGACACACACTGGACACACATGCAAGCGCACACAATGAACACACTGGACACACACACACAACACACAATGCACACACTGGACACACACACACACACACTGGACCACCACACCACACACACACACACACACACACACCACACACACCACACACACACACACACTGGACAAACACACACACACCCACACACACACAACACACACACACACTGGACCACACACACACACACACTGGAAAAAACACACACACACAAACTCACACGGACACACACACTGGACACACACACACAAACTCACACGGACACACACACACCCACACTGGACAAAACCACACACACACACACACCCACACACACACACACACACAACACTGGACACACACACAACAGTACTGGAAACACACACACACAAACTCACACGGACCACACACCACTGGACCACACACCACACACTGGACACAGACATACACTGGACAAACAAAACTGGGACACACACACTCACATCACACTCACACTGGAACAAACACACACACAAACACACACACACACACATGTGGTTGTACTTGGTCTTTGACCAAATAGGGCTATCTTCTGTACCAAAGAATAGCAGTAGTGGTTTGTAATATGATTTTACTCTTTGCAGGCTGTCAGGCTGTCTAGTCACAAAGAAAGGCTGTGTTCTCTGGTCTCAGCTCTTGAAGTCAAACCCCTCACACCCTGAGAGAGCTGGATCTGAGTAACAATGACCTGAAGGTTCAGGAGTGAAGCTGCCTCTCTGCTGGCTGGGGAATCCCCACTGTAAAACTGGAGACTCTGAGGTCAGTATTCTGTAGTTGGTCAAACAAGTGATAATGTTCACCAAGATCCCACATGTGTTTACCAGGCACACATAGTCCACACCATATGTGTTTGGACAGTGAAGTTTACAGTTTTACATTTGGTGCTATGCTCCAGATTTTGGATTTTGAGATATAATGTTTCATATTAGGCAACAGTACAGAATGTCACCTTTTATTTGAGGGTATTTTCCATACATATCTGGTGTTACTGTGTGGAATGAAAGCACTTTATGTGTCTAGTTCTCCCATTTGTATATGTCGTAATAATTTGGACATATTCACTTATATTGTATTAAGTAGTCATACGTTTAGTATTTGGTCCCATATTCCTTACCCACAGTGGATAACATCAAGCTTGTGATTCTACAAACTTGTTGAATACATTTGCAGTTTGTCTTGGTTGTGTTTTGGATGATGTTTTTCGCCAATAGAAACTGAAAAAGATGGTGAATAATGTTCTGTTCTGTCATTTTGGAGTCACACTTTCACTTGTATTGTCAGTAAGAATAGAAGCATGTTTCTATGAAACACTGCTACATTCATGTGGATGCTACCATCGATTATGAATATAATAATCATGAATGAATCGTGAATGATGATGAATGAGAAAGTTACAGAGGAACAAGGATCATCACCCCTCTGTTATTGGTAATGGTTGAGAGGTTAGCATGTTTTGTTGTAGCTCTGTAAACTTTCTCACTCATTATTTTCATGATTCATTCATGAGTTTTATTAATCATGGCATTATCAGGATTAATTTTGTAGTGTTTCGAAACATGTTATCTACTCACTTAGACAGAAGATTAATCCAGTCATCATCCACCATTCAGTTACTATCGGGTAAAACATAACCCAAAACACAACCAAAACAAACTGCAAATGCAACCAACGAGTTTGGGACCAAATACTAAACCTTTGACTATATTAATACACTTGAAGTGAATTGGTCAGAATACTTTTGACATCTTCAAATGGGGGGAATAGATACATAAAGTGCTTCATTAAAATGTTAGCTTCTCCGTTCAAAATAGATATGGTGTGGACTGTATACTCAATACAATCTAAATCTGATACCTCACTGTCTGTCTTTTGACTGATACTGCTTTTTAAACTGCTCTGGTCAGTCTACTCAAATATTTGTACTATACATGTTTCTTCTACAAGCAATATTATGATAATTTCTAACAATGATACATTAATTTATGAATAGATATGGCATGTTTCAGGACAATGATATATCTTAATATGTTGAAAAAATATACTGCCACTATTTTTTCACCACCAAAGAACAGCAGTGTGGTTTTAATATTATTTTACTCTTTGCAGGCTGTCAGGCTGTCTAGTCACAGAGGAAGGCTGTGCTTCTCTGATCTCAGCTCGAGGTCAAACCCCTCACACCTGAGAGAGCTGGACCTGAGCTACAATCACCCAGGAGACTCAGGAGTCAGACTGCTCTCTGCTGGACTGGAGGATCCACACTGCAGACTGTTGAGAAACTCAAGTATGTAGAGGGGTTTATGTCAATGTTCATATCAGACATGTTGGAGTTATCAGGCTAGTTAAGGACAAACATTCTGACCACACACTTGGACTAAGTTATATAAAGACTGTGTGTGTGTGTGTGTGTGTGTGTGTGTCCAGTGTGTATGTGTGTGTGTGTTCAGTGTTGTGTGTGTCCAGTGTGTGTGTGTGTCCAGTGTGTGTGTGTGTCCAGCATGTGTGTGTGTCCAGTGTGTGTGTTTGTCCAGTGTGTGTGTGTTAGTGTGTGTGAGTCCAGTGTGTGTCCAGTGTGTTTGTGTGTGTGTCCAGTGTGTGTGTGTGTATGTGTGTGTCCGGTGCGTGTGTGTGTGTGTGGTCAGTGTGTGTGTGTGTGTGTGTGTCCAGTGCGTGTGTGTGTGTGTTAGTGTTAGTGTGAGTGTGTGTGTGTGAGTGTGTGTGTGTCCAGTGCGTGAGTGTGTGTGTGTGTTTGTCCAGTGTGTGTATGAGTGTGTGTGTGTGTGTCCATTGTGTGTGTGTGTGTGTGTCCACTCTGTGTGTGTGTGTCCAGTGTGTGAGTGTGTGTGTGTCCAGTGTGTGTCCAGTGTGTTTGTGTGTCCAGTGTGTGTGTGTGTCCAGTGTGTGTCCACACAGGACAAACACACAAACTGGACACACACACACACACACACACACACACACAATGGACACACAAACACACTGGATACACACTGGACACACACACACTCACACACACTGGACACACACACACACACACAGAGTGGACACACACACACACAAACACACTGGACACACAGTGGACAGACACACACACACACACTGGACACACACAGAGTGGACACACACACACACACAATGGACACACACACAGGACACACTCATACACACACTGGACACAAACACACACACTGGGCACACACACACACGCACACACACACTGGACACACACGCACACTGGACAAACACACACACACCTACACACACACACCTACACACACACAAACACACTGGACACACACTGGACTCACACACACACACACACACACACTGGACACACACATACACACTGGACTCACACACACACACACACACACACACACACACTGGACACACACACACACAAACTGGACACGCACGCACACAATGGACACATACAAACAAAGGACACACACACCACACACACACTGGACACACACACACTTGACACACATACAGACACACACACACACACACTGGTCCCAGACACACAAAAAGGAAACACACACACAAATACACACACACACACGCACTGGACACACACACAGTCTGGGCACACACACACTGGGCACACACACACACACTGGAAACACACGCACACTGGACAAACACCTACACACACACACAGGACACACACACACTGGACACACACACAAACACACACTGGACACACACACACTTGACACACATACACACACAAACTGGACACACACAAACACACACACACAAACACACACACACACACTGGTCCCAGACACACAAAAAGGAAACACACACACACATACACACACACACACAGACACACACACACACACATACACACACAGACACACACACACACACACACAGACACACACAAACACACACTGGACCCACACACACACACTGGACCCACACACACACACTCACACACAATGGATACACAGACACACTCACAAACACTAGACACACGCACTGGACACACACACAGACTGGACACACACACACACTGGGCACACACACACGCACTGGACACACACGCACAACTGGACAAACACCTACACACACACACACACACACTGGACACATACACAAACACACTGGACACACACTGGACTCACACACACACACTGGACACACACACACACACACACTGGACACACACACACTTGACACACATACACACACAAACTGGACACACACACACACACACACACACACAACACACACTGGTCCCAGACACACAAAAAGGAAACACACACACACATACACACACACACACACAGACACACACACACACACACACACACACTGGACACATACACACACACACACACTGGAAACACACACACACACACACAAACATTGGGACACACACACACACACACACACTGTACACACACACACTTGACACACACACACAGTGGACACACACACACACACACACACTTGGACAAATGTATATACTGTGTGGTGTGTGTGTGTGTGTGTGTGTGTGTGTGTGTGTGTGTGTGTGTGTGTGGGTGTCAGAGTTCAGGTGTATCCCTCAATGACTGTCTGTTTCTTCTGCTTCCGCTACAGTGTGGGAACATGGTGGAGAGAACACAATGAAACCTGGACTTAGAAAATGTGAGTGTTGAACAAACTGCTGTGAAGAATATGACTAAGAATAAGTCTTAATTCAAGTGAAACGTCAAAGTCAAAGACCACCATCATTACGTACTTGGTCATATTAATATACAGCTGTAGTTCTACAGAAGCACAAATCAGGGACACCAAAGTTTACAAAGAGTTGCTTTGATAATGTTGTGTGTGTGTGTGGCGTGTTTGTGTTACTTTAGAAATGTGTGTGTGTGTGTTCATGCATGCATGCATGAAGGTGTGTGTGTGTGTGTGTGTGTGTGTGTGTGTGTGTGTGTGTGTTCAGGGTGTATGTGTATTCAGGATGTGTGTGTGTGTGTGTATGTAATTAATGTGTGTGTGTGTGTTTGCGTGTAGGACGTGTTACGTTAGAAATGTGTGTGTGTGTGTCCAGTGTGTGTGTGTTCAGGATGTGTGTGTGTGTGTGTGTGTGTGTGTGTGTGTGTGTGTGTGTGTGTGTGTGTGTGGTATGTGTGTGTGTGTGTGTGTGTGTGTGTGTGTGTGTGTGTGTGTGTGTGTAATTAATGGGAATAAGTGTGTTTTATATTACCATACAGTATAAACATATGATCATTCAACAAGTCTCAAGTTACCTTAACTTCTCCTTTTGATACCTAGAAACCATCTACATGAAATGAATTAGTGAAAAGTGAGTTACATTCTAATGTGAATGATGATGATTTCTAATATTGTGTCTGGTTTCATCCATCAGATGTCTGTGATCTCACACTAGGACCTAAAACACAGTAAATATATTCCTCTCTCTGTCTGAGGAGAACAGAAAGGTGACATGTAGGAGGAGAGAGGAGCAGCCGTATCCTGATCACCCAGAGAGATTTGAGGACTATCAACAGGTGCTGTGTAGAGAGGGTCTGACTGGGCGCTGTTACTGGGAGGTAGAGTGGAGTGGGGAAGGGGCTGATATAGGAGTGACATATAAAGGAATCAGCAGCGAGAGGAGGGGGTGGTGACTGTTGTCTTGGATGGAATGACAAGTCCTGGAGTCTGTTCTACTCTGACAACAGTTACAGAGCCTGTCACAATAATAAGTTCACTACCATAGACGTCCCCTCCTCCAGCTCCCAACAGAGTAGGAGTGTATCTGGACTGGCCAGCCGGCACTCTGTCCTTCTACAGAGTCTCCTCTGACACACTGACCCACCTGAACACATTCCACTCCACATTCACTGAGCCCCTCTATCCAGGGTTTAGGGTTCATTATGTTGACTCCTCAGTGTCCCTGTAAATAATAACCATGGTAACACTGACACACACACACTAAACACACACACACACACACACACACTCACACACACACACACACTGGACACACACACACTGTACACACACACACACACTGAACACACACAGTGGACACACACAAACACACATACACACACACTGGACACAAACAAACACACACACACTGGACAAAAACACAAACACTGGACACACTCACACTGTACACACACACACACACTGAACACACACACTGGACACACACACACACTGGACACACACACACACTCTGGATACACACACACACACTGGACACACACACACACACTGGACACACACACACACTGGACACACACACACACACACACACACACACACACACACACACACACACACACACACACACACACACACACACTCCAGACACACACACACACACACACACACACACACACACACACACACACACACACACACACACAAACACATACACACACTAGACACACACACACACACACTGGACACACACACACACTGGACACACACACACACTGGACACAAAAACACACACACACACACACACTGGACAAAACACACACACACACACACACACACACACACACACACACACACACACACTGGACACACACACACTGGACACACTCACACTGGACACACACACACACACACACTGGACACACACACACACTGTACACACACACACACACACACTGAAACACACACACTGGACACACACACACACTGGACACACACACACACTGTACAAATACACACACACACACTGGACACACACACACTGGACACACACACACTGGACACACACGCACACACGCACCGGACACACACACACACATACACTGGACACAAACACACACACTAGACACACACACACACTGGACAAACACACACACTGGACACACTCACACTGTTACACAAACACACACTGGACACACACACATTGGACACACACACTGGACACACACACACACACGGGACACACTCACACACTGGACACACACACACACTGGACACAAACACACACACACACACACACTGGACAAACACACACACTGGACACACACACACTGACACACTCACATACACCGAACACACACACACACACACACACACACACACACACACACACACACACACACATACATTGGACACACACACACAAACACACACACACACACACACACACACAAACACACACACACACACACACACACACACACACACACACACTGGACAAACACACACACTGGACACACACACTGGACACACACACACACTGGACACATACACTGGACACACACACACACACGGACACACACACACACTAGACACACACACACACACACACACACACTGGACACACACACACACACACACACACACACACACACACACACACTGGACACACACAAACACACACACACACACACACACACACACACACTGGACAAAACACACACACTGGACACATATTTTGATGAAAGGAATCCCATATAGCCTACTGGACAGGACTTTGCTATGGCATCTTCTGTTTGGGTGTCTCAGGTCAGGTCTGAGCCATGATCAGAATGTGTCTCTCTGTCTATTTCCAGCCCTGCCATTTCTACCTGTCCTGATCTAGTGTTTCACCCTGACCTCCTCACACCGTCTCACTGTCCATGTCTGCTTTTAGCTCCCACCTCTACTTCACTGTGTTATAATGGACCTTATGCTTGTTATGTCACCTCTGTAACCAGTTATCAAACATACTGACCTTTTCCTGACCCTATCCCATGGCCCTACTTTCTACAAATCTGAACATTTAAATTCCTCTATTAGTTTTATTTAGTGTCCATTTACTTATTTATGTATTTGTGTTGTATATTGGGGTTGTGCTGCAGAGCATCATGGGTGTTTGTATGTGTTGATGATGATCACGTTCCAGATAAATGGTTGAACTGATTCCTGTCTCCTGTCTCATCATTATTGAATTGTTATACAGACGTGGTTATGAAAACCCCACTAGACATAACAAAAGATTGGTGATGAGTAAGTCTGAATATACAGGAGCTATTCTGTCTGGAAGAAGTGGGTTTTTACAACTGTTTAAAACTGTTATTTTCTGTGGTATAGAATAGGCTAATGTTAGCACAGTGTATTGATAGCAGAGGCAAGTGCATAGTCTAGCTAGCTAAGAAAGAGAGTTAACCAGTGGTGTAAAGTACTTAAGTAAAAATACTTTAAAGTACTACTTAAGTAGTTTTTTTGGGGTATCTGTACTTGACTTTACTATTTATATTTTTGACAACTTTTACTTTTACTTCACTACATTCCTAAAGAAAATAATATAATTTTTACTCCATACACTTTCCCTGACACCCAAATGTACTCGTTACATTTTGAATGCTTAGCAGGACAGAAAATGTTCCAATTCACGCACTTATCAAGAGAACATCCTTACTGCCTCTGATCTGGCAGACTCACTAAACACAAATGCTTTGTTTGTAAATTGTCTGAGTGTTGGAGTGTGCCTTGGCTGAACGTACATTTTAAAAACAAGAAAATCGTCTGGTTTGCTTTATGTAAGGAATTTGAAATGATTTATACTTGTACTTTTACTTTTGATACTTTAGTATATTATAGCAATTACATTTACTTTGTGATACTTAAGTATATTTTAAACCAATACTTTTAGACTTTTTACTCAAGTAGTATTTTACTGGGTGACTTTCACTTTTAGTTGAGTCATTTTCTATTAAGGTATCTTTAGTTTTACTCAAGTATGACAATTGGGTACTTTTTCCACCACTGGAGTTAACATCGTCATGGACGGCAGAAAAGGACTGGAGACGGACATCGCATAACTTTGTCCAAGTGGTGGTCAGAATGTTTGTCTTAACTAGCCTGATAACTCCAACATGTCTGATATGAACATTGACATAAACCCTCTACATACTTGAGTTTCTCCAGTCTGCAGTGTGGATCCTCCAGTCCAGCAGAGAGCAGTCTGACTCCTGAGTCTCCTGGGTGATTGTAGCTCAGGTCCAGCTCTCTCAGGTGTGAGGGGTTTGACCTCAGAGCTGAGATCAGAGAAGCACAGCCTTCCTCTGTGACTAGACAGCCTGACAGCCTGCAAAGAGTCAAATCATATTAAAACCACACTGCTATTCTTTGGTGGGGAAGATATTGGCAGTATATTTTTCAACATTTTCAGTTAAATCAGTGTCCTGAAACCTGCTCTATCTATTCATAAATGGATGTTTCATTATTAGAAATGACAAATTATCAAAGTATTGCTTGTAGAGAGAAAAATGTATAGTCCAAATATTTGAGTAGACTGACCAGAGCAGTTTAAAAAGCAGTATCAGTCCAAGACAGACAGTGAGGTATCAGATTTAGATTGTATTGAGTATACAGTCCACACCATATCTACAGTGCATTCAAAAAGTATTCAGACCCCTTGACTTTTTCCACATTTTGTTAAGTTACAGCCTTATTCTAAAATAGATTAAATTAGTTATTTTTCCCCATCAATTTACACACAATACCCCATAATGACAAAGTCAAAACAGGTTTTTAGACATGTTTGCAAATATATAGAAATACTTTATTTACAGAAGTTTTCAGACCCTTTGCTATGAGATTCGAAATTGAGCTCATGTGCATCCTGTTTCCGTTGATCATCCCTCAGATGTTTCTACAACTTGATTGGATTCCACCTGTGGTAAATGTAATTGATTGGACATGATTTGGAAAGGCACACACCTATCTATATAAGGTCCCACAGTTGACAGTGCATGTCAGAGCAAAAAAACCAAGCCATGAGGTCAAAGGAATGTCCGTAAAGCTCTGAGACAGGATTGTGCCGAGGGGAAGGGTACCAAAAAATGTCTGCAGCATTGAAGGTCCCCAAGAACACAGTGGCCTCCATCATTCTTAAATGGAATAAGTTTGGAACCACCAAGATTCTTCCTAGAGCTTGCCGCCCGGCCAAACTGAGCAATCGGGGGAGAAGGGCCTTGGTCAGGGAGGTGACCAAGAACCCAATGGTCACTCTGACAGAGCTCCAGAGTTCCTCTGTGGATATGGGAGAACCTTCCAGAAGGACATCTCTGCAGCACTCCACCAATCAGGTCTTTATGGTAGAGTGGCCAGACGTAAGCCACTCCACAGTAAAAGGAGTGAATAAGGCTTTAAACATTTTAGAATAAGGCTTTAACGTAACAAAATGTGGAAAAAGTCAAGGGGTCTGAATACTTTCCGAAAGCACTGTGTAACTATACACTATATATACAGCAGTATGTGGACACCCTTTCAAATTAGTGGATTTGGATATTTCAGCCACACCCGTTGCTGACAGGTGTATAAAATCGAGCACACAGCCATGCAATCTCCATAGACACTAAGCGGTCCCGTTCTGTGAGCTTGTGTGGCCTACAACTTCACGGCTGAGCCGTTTTTGCTCCTAGACGTTTCCACTTCACAATAAAAGCACTTACAGTTGACCGGGGCAGCTCTAGCAGGGCAGAAATGTGACTTGTTGGAAAGGTGGCATTCTATGACGGTGCCATGTTGAAAGTCACTGAGCTCTTCAGTAAGGCCATTCTACTGCCAATGTTTGTCTATGGAGATTGCATGGCTGTGTGCTCGATTTCATACACCTGTCAGCAACGGGTTTGGCTGAAATAGCCGAATCCACTAATTTTGAAGGGTTGTCCACATACTTTTGTATATATAGTGTATTTCCCTGGTATATTACTCATGTCTCACCAGTCCAGTTATGCTGCTCTGGCGCCATCCTGTGGACAGCTGGGAACACAACTTCAACTCCATTACATTCAATGTATCCCACAAAGTGCCACTTGGCTGGACAAAGCAGTCTGAATGGAAATCAGGTCCATATATGAATACAGGCAGACACACAGCCTTACATGTCATATCACTGAGTCTCAGTTTAAATCACGGTTTAAACATAACAAGTCATTGCAAGTGAAACCATTTCTCAATTAGTTTTAGGTTTTATTCACACCAAAGAAAAGAGAAGTGAAAGACAAAAACACTGCAGATAAATAAACAGGTAAAAACAGTGTTCAGGTGAGGATGGGAAGCTCAAAAGGGCTGATATGAAAACCACACCACAAATAAAAGTAAAAAAAAAAAAACGTTTGTTCAATCAGTTAAACAAAACATATTAATTTTAATTATAAATGTATATATATATATATATATATATATATATATATATATATATATATATATAAGTGGTTTGCGAAAGTATTCACTCCCCTTGGCATTTTTCCTATTTTGTTGCCTTACAACCTGGAATTAAAATTGATTTTTTTGGGGGTTTGTATCAATTGATTTACACAACATGCCTACCACTTTGAAGATGAAAAATTATTTTTATTGTGAAACAAACAAGAAATAAGACAAAAAAACTGAAAACTTGAGCGTGCATAACTATTCTTTGACTAGGCCATTCCAAGATATTTAAAACGTTTCCCCTTAAACCACTCAAGTGTTGCTTTAGCAGTATGCTTAGGGTCATTGACCTGCTGGAAGGTGAACCTCCGTCCCAGTCTCAAATCTCTGGAAGACTGAAACAGGTTTCCCTCAAGAATTTCCCTGTGTTTAGCGCCATCCATCATTCCTTCAATTCTGACCAGTAAGAGCTGATACATCATGTAGATTAAACATAGTGGAGAAACATTGTAGAACCACTCAGAGAGGTATTCATCTACAGGACTGGGACACTGTAAAACCACTCAGAGAGGTATTCATCTACAGGACTGGGACACTGTAGAACCACTCAGAGAGGTATTCATCTACAGGACTGGGACACTGTAAAACCACTCAGAGAGGTATTCATCTACAGGACTGGGACACTGTAGAACCACTCAGAGAGGTATTCATCTACAGGACTGGGACACTGTAAAACCACTCAGAGAGGTATTCATCTACAGGACTGGGACACTGTAGAACCACTCAGAGAGGTATTCATCTACAGGACTGGGACACTGTAAAAACCACTCAGAGAGGTATTCATCTACAGGACTGGGACACTGTAGAAACCACTCAGAGAGGTATTCATCTACAGGACTGGGACACTGTAAAAACCACTCAGAGAGGTATTCATCTACAGGACTGAGACACTGTAGAACCACTCAGAGAGGTATTCATCTACAGGACTGAGACACTGTAGAACCACTCAGAGAGGTATTCATCTACAGGACTGAGACACTGTAAAACCACTCAGAGAGGTATTCATCTACAGGACTGGGACACTGTAAAACCACTCAGAGAGGTATTCATCTACAGGACTGAGACACTGTAGAACCACTCAGAGAGGTATTCATCTACAGGACTGAGACACTGTAGAACCACTCAGAGAGGTATTCATCTACAGGACTGGGACACTGTAGAACCACTCAGAGAGGTATTCATCTACAGGACTGAGACACTGTAGAACCACTCAGAGAGGTATTCATCTACAGGACTGGGACACTGTAAAACCACTCAGAGAGGTATTCATCTACAGGACTGGGACACTGTAAAACCACTCAGAGAGGTATTCATCTACAGGACTGAGACACTGTAAAACCATGGATATAAACTGTGATTAAAACACAAAACAGCGAGTTTAGTGCCCAGATTCTGACACTTATCTCCAAGAAGATAATTCCCCATTTATAGTTATTTGATTACTACACACAAAGGGGTTCTTCGTTTGTCCCCATAGGAAAACCCTCTTTTGTTTCAGGTAGAACCCTTGGGTGGTGAAAAAGGTTCTACTTAGAACCTTTTAGTGGTGAAAGGGTTCCACTTGTAACAAAAAATGTTTATTTTCAGAGGGTTCTCCTACGAAGATAATTGAAGAACCGTTATGGTTCTAGGTAGCGCCTTCTTTTAGTGTAGTCTGAGCTTAATTTATAGAACATGACTTTTCCTGTTGAATCTTCTACTCCAAGTCTTTCTCTAGTTCAGAGTTCTTCTGCTTCAAGTCTTCATAAGTTTTCTCTAGTTCAGAGTTCTTCTGCTTTAAGTCTTCAGAAGTGTTCTCTAGCTCAGAGTTCTTCTGCTTTAAGTCTTCAGAAGTGTTCTCTAGCTCAGAGTTCTTCTGCTTCAAGTCCTTAGAAGTTTTATTTTAATTCAGAGTTCTCCTGCTTTAAGTCTATATCGATGTTTCTGTTCTATTGCTCTAGCTCATATATCCTCCTCAATAGTTTGTCAGAATTCTCCTCAGCAGAATCTTTTCCACTTTAATAACTTGCATCTTCAAATTTTTACAGAAGCTCCCCCGTTCCTCCTCCTCCTCCTCCTCCTCCTCCTCCTCCTCTTCCTCCTCCTCCTCCTCCTCCTCCTCCTCCTCCTCCTCCTCCTCCTCAGTGTCCCTTTCCTAAGCATGACACACACAGTTCACAGTTTAGTTTCTCTAACTGAAATACAAAGAAATGGTTTATCAAAATAGGAGTATTTATCAAATTGGGGTATTGTCAATGGCATAAAGGAACGTTAAATAACAGAAAATTACCTCGAGTTATCTTTGTCTTTCCAGCGTTGCCATGGTGGCCTTTGTGTCCCCCCGTCTCCAGTGACCTCGACCAGGATGTATGTTTGCATTGTTGGGACGGTGTGTAGTGTCGCCTGACGTGGCTCTCACAGGAGGAGGCAGTGTAGCTCAAACAGTCTAATGTCTCTTCAAGCCTCTGGGCTGGTTAGATATCAGTCAGACAGTCTAATGTCTCTTCAAGCCTCTGGGCTGGTTAGATATCAGTCAGACAGTCTAATGTCTCTTCAAGCCTCTGGGCTGGTTAGATATCAGTCAGACAGTCTAATGTCTCTTCAAGCCTCTGGGCTGGTTAGATATCAGTCAGACAGTCTAATGTCTCTTCAAGCCTCTGGGCTGGTTAGATATCAGTCAGACAGTCTAATGTCTCTTCAAGCCTCTGGGGCTGGTTAGATATCAGTCAGACAGTCTAATGTCTCTTCAAGCCTCTGGGGTGGTTAGATATCAGTCAGACAGTCTAATGTCTCTTCAAGCCTCTGGGCTGGTTAGATATCAGTCAGACAGTCTAATGTCTCTTCAAGCCTCTGGGCTGGTTAGATATCAGTCAGACAGTCTAATGTCTCTTCAAGCCTCTGGGCTGGTTAGATATCAGTCCGACAGTCTAATGTCTCTTCAAGCCTCTGGGCTGGTTAGATATCAGTCAGACAGTCTAATGTCTCTTCAAGCCTCTGGGCTGGTTAGATATCAGTCAGACAGTCTAATGTATCTTCAAGCCTCTGTGCTAGTTAGATATCAGTCAGACAGTCTAATGTCTCTTCAAGCCTCTGGGCTGGTTAGATATCAGTCAGGAGGAGGCAGTGCAGGTCAGAAAGTCTAATGTCTCTTCAATTCTCTGGGCTGGTTAGATATCAGTCAGACAGTCTAATGTCTCTTCAAGCCTCTGGACTGGTTAGATATCAGTCAGACAGTCTACTGTCTCTTCAAGCCTCTGGCTGGTTAGATATCAGTCAGACAGTCTAATGTCTCTTCAAGCCTCTGGGCTGATTAGATATCAGTCAGACAGTCTAATGTCTCTTCAAGCCTCTGGGCTGGTTAGATATCAGTCAGGAGGAGGCAGTGCAGGTCAGACAGTCTAATGTCTCTTCAAGCCTCTGGGCTGGTTAGATATCAGTCAGACAGTCTAATGTCTCTTCAAGCCTCTGGGCTGGTTAGATATCAGTCAGACAGTCTAATGTCTCCTCAAGCCTCTGGGCTGGTTAGATATCAGTCAAAAACAGTCTAATGTCTCTTCAAGCCTCTGGGCTGGTTAGATATCAGTCAGACAGTCTAATGTCTCTTCAAGCCTCTGGGCTGGTTAGATATCAGTCAGACAGTCTAATGTCTCTTCAAGCCTCTGGGCTGGTTAGATATCATTCAGACAGTCTAATGTCTCTTCAAGCCTCTGAGCTGGTTAGATATTCAGTCAGACAGTCTAATGTCTCTTCAAACCTCTGGGCTGGTTAGATATCAGTCAGACAGTCTAATGTCTCTTCAAGCCTCTGGGCTGGTTAGATATCAGTCAGACAGTCTAATGTCTCTTCAAGCCTCTGGGCTGGTTAGATATCAGTCAGACAGTCTAATGTCTCTTCAAGCCTCTGGGCTGGTTAGATATCAGTCAGACAGTCTAATGTCTCTTCAAGCCTCTGGGCTGGTTAGATATCAGTCAGACAGTCTAATGTCTCTTCAAGCCTCTGGGCTGGTTAGATATCAGTCAGACAGTCTAATGTCTCTTCAAGCCTCTGGGCTGGTTAGATATCAGTCAGACAGTCTAATGTCTCTTCAAGCCTCTGGGCTGGTTAGATATCAGTCAGACAGTCTAATGTCTCTTCAAGCCTCTGGGCTGGTTAGATATCAGTCAGACAGTCTAATGTCTCTTCAAGCCTCTGGGCTGGTTAGATATCAGTCAGACAGTCTAATGTCTCTTCAAGCCTCTGGGCTGGTTAGATATCAGTCAGGAGGAGGCAGTGCAGGTCAGACAGTCTAATGTCTCTTCAAGCCTCTGGGCTGGTTAGATATCAGTCAGACAGTCTAATGTCTCTTCAAGCCTCTGGGCTGGTTAGATATCAGTCAGGAGGAGGCAGTGCAGGTCAGACAGTCTAATGTCTCTTCAAGCCTCTGGGCTGGTTAGATATCAGTCAGACAGTCTAATGTCTCTTCAAGCCTCTGGGCTGGTTAGATATCAGTCAGACAGTCTAATGTCTCTTCAAGCCTCTGGGCTGGTTAGATATCAGTCAGACAGTCTAATGTCTCTTCAAGCCTCTGGGCTGGTTAGATATCAGTCAGACCGTCTAATGTCTCTTCAAGCCTCTGGGCTGGTTAGATATCAGTCAGACAGTCTAATGTCTCTTCAAGCCTCTGGGCTGGTTAGATATCAGTCAGACAGTCTAATGTCTCTTCAAGCCTCTGGGCTGGTTAGATATCAGTCAGACAGTCTAATGTCTCTTCAAGCCTCTGGGCTGGTTAGATATCAGTCAGACAGTCTAATGTCTCTTCAAGCCTCTGGGCTGGTTAGATATCAGTCAGACAGTCTAATGTCTCTTCAAGCCTCTGGGCTGGTTAGATATCAGTCAGACAGTCTAATGTCTCTTCAAGCCTCTGGGCTGGTTAGATATCAGTCAGACAGTCTAATGTCTCTTCAAGCCTCTGGGCTGGTTAGATATCAGTCAGACAGTCTAATGTCTCTTCAAGCCTCTGGGCTGGTTAGATATCAGTCAGACAGTCTAATGTCTCTTCAAGCCTCTGAGCTGGTTAGATATCAGTCAGACAGTCTAATGTCTCTTCAAGCCTCTGGGCTGGTTAGATATCAGTCAGACAGTATAATGTCTCTTCAAGCCTCTGGGCTGGTTAGATATCAGTCAGACAGTCTAATGTCTCTTCAAGCCTCTGGGCTGGTTAGATATCAGTCAGACAGTCTAATGTCTCTTCAAGCCTCTGGGCTGGTTAGATATCAGTCAGACCGTCTAATGTCTCTTCAAGCCTCTGGGCTGGTTAGATATCAGTCAGGAGGAGGCAGTGCAGGTCAGACAGTCTAATGTCTCTTCAAGCCTCTGGGCTGGTTAGGTATCAGTCAGACAGTCTAATGTCTCTTCAAGCCTCTGGGCTGGTTAGATATCAGTCAGGACAGTCTAATGTCTCTTCAAGCCTCTGGGCTGGTTAGATATCAGTCAAACAGTCTAATGTCTCTTCAAGGCTCTGAGCTGGTTAGATATCAGCCAGACAGTCTAATGTCTCTTCAAGCCTCTGGGCTGGTTAGATATCAGTCAGACAGTCTAATGTCTCTTCAAGCCTCTGGGCTGGTTAGATATCAGTCAGACAGTCTAATGTCTCTTCAAGCCTCTCTGGCTGGTTAGATATCAGTCAGACAGTCTAATGTCTCTTCAAGCCTCTGGGCTGGTTAGATATCAGTCAGACAGTCTAATGTCTCTTCAAGCCTCTGGGCTGGTTAGATATCAGTCAGACAGTCTAATGTCTCTTCAAGCCTCTGGGCTGGTTAGATATCAGTCAGACAGTCTAATGTCTCTTCAAGCCTCTGGGCTGGTTAGATATCAGTCAGACAGTCTAATGTCTCTTCAAGCCTCTGGGCTGGTTAGATATCAGTCAGACAGTCTAATGTCTCTTCAAGCCTCTGGGCTGGTTAGATATCAGTCAGACAGTCTAATGTCTCTTCAAGCCTCTGGGCTGGTTAGATATCAGTCAGACAGTCTAATGTCTCTTCAAGCCTCTGGGCTGGTTAGATATCAGTCAGACAGTCTAATGTCTCTTCAAGCCTCTGGGCTGGTTAGATATCAGTCAGACAGTCTAATGTCTCTTCAAGCCTCTGGGCTGGTTAGATATCAGTCAGACAGTCTAATGTCTCTTCAAGCCTCTGGGCTGGTTAGATATCAGTCAGACAGTCTAATGTCTCTTCAAGCCTCTGGGCTGGTTAGATATCAGTCAGACAGTCTAATGTCTCTTCAAGCCTCTGGGCTGGTTAGATATCAGTCAGACAGTCTAATGTCTCTTCAAGCCTCTGGGCTGGTTAGATATCAGTCAGGAGGAGGCAGTGCAGGTCAGACAGTCTGGTCAGTCAGTAACGCAATCTAGTGGAAACAGACATTAAACATTTATATTATGGCTGGACACTATTGGCTGGTTTCCCATAAAACTGATTAAGCCTTGTCCTATAAAGTAGAAACAATGTTGATTCAACCAGTTCATGTCCTTTGGGAACTGTCAAATCGCAAGAATTTCCATCGGTGTCCGTGTTGCTGAATCCGCTTGTTTTTAGTGAGTGTATACATTTTTTCATACTCCGCTTGTAGGCTACTTGACTGTTTGTTTGTTTACCTATCATGTGGCAAAGTCACTACTGACCATATCAACTGCGATGGTTGGCTATAGCTACAGTATATATATTTGGGAGCAGGATAACGTTCAGTGGTTGGCTATAGCTACAGTATATATATATATATATATATATTTGGGAGCAGGATAACGTTCAGTGGTTGGCTATAGCTACAGTATATATATATATATATATATATATATATATATATATATATATATATATATATATATATATATTTGGGAGCAGGATAACATTCAGTGGTTGGCTATAGCTACAGTATATATATATATATATATATATATATATATATATATATATATATATATATATATATATATATATATATTTGGGAGCAGGATAACATTCAGTGGTTAACATCCTGCGGCTACGAAACCCCTACCTGTCCCAGACCTGCTGTTTTCAACTCTTAATGATCGGCTATGAAAAGCCAACTGAGAGACCTGAGCCCTAGGACCATACGTCGGGACTACGGCCGTGGTGACTCCTTGCTGTCCCCAGTCCGCCTGGCCTTGCTGCTATTCCAGTTTAAACTGTTCTGCCTGCGGTTATGGAACCCCTACCTGTCCCAGACCTGCTGTTTTAAACTCTTAATGATCGGCTATGAAAAGCCAACTGAGATTTATTCCTGATTATTATTTGACCATGCTTGTCACTTATGAACATTTTTGAACATCTCTGGCATGGTTCTGTTATAATCTCCACCCGGCACAGCCAGAAGAGGACTGGGCCACCCCTCATAGCCTGGTTCCTCTCTAGGTTTCTTTCCTAGGTTTTCGCCTTTCTAGGGAGGTTTTTCCTAGCCACCGTGCTTCTACACCTGCATTACTAGCTGTTTGGGGTTTTAGGCTGGGTTTCTGTACAGCACTTCGAGATATTAGCTGATGTAAGAAGGGCTATATAAAATAAAATTGATTGATTGATTGATTGATGGTTGGCTATAGCTACAGTATATATATTTGGGAGCAGGATAACATTCAGTGGTTGGCTATAGGTACAGTATATATATTTGGGAGCAGGATAACTTTCAGTGGTTGGCTATAGCTACAGTATATATATTTGGGAGCAGGATAACGTCCAGTGGTTGGCTATAGCTACAGTATATATATATATATATATATATATATATTTGGGAGCAGGATAACGTCCAGTGGTTGGCTATAGCTACAGTATATATATTTGGGAGCAGGATAACGTCCAGTGGTTGGCTATAGCTACAGTATATATATTTGGGAGCAGGATAACGTCCAGTGGTTGGCTATAGCTACAGATATATATTTGGGTGCAGGATAACGTTCAGTGGTTGGCTATAGCTACAGTATATATATTTGGGAGCAGGATAACGTCCAGTGGTTGGCTATAGCTACAGTATATATATTTGGGAGCAGGATAACGTCCAGTGGTTGGCTATAGCTACAGTATATATTTTTGCGAGCAGGATAACGTCCAGTGGTTGGCTATAGCTACAGTATATATATTTGGGAGCAGGATAACGTCCAGTGGTTGGCTATAGCTACAGCAGGGGCGGTGTGTTCATTAGGGCGATATGGGCGACGCACTGCCAAACGGGAAAAGGAAGGGATTTTTTTTCTAATCAATTATATCACGGCAACAGTAGTTATGTGTTCTAATCTAGACGTCTGATCTGCCACTAAATGTCCAATCAGGCTAAAGTCGTGCTTCAAATGCCCCCCCACCCCCTTTTGGGGCGATTTCAGTCAGGTTGAAAATCGCCCAGAAGTCTCTCATAGACTCCCATGTAAAATCTATTTTTTTCAAATATCAGAGCTTTCAATACAATCTCTATGGGTTTCTGAGGGCTTGCACTTACGCGCTTTCGTCATACGTAACGTAACCATGAACGTAACTAAGAAAAGAGCGGGTAGCAGCGTCAATCAATTCACGTACTACTATCAACATGGGCTAGCGTTCAGTGCAACTCGATTGTCTCTTTGAAATAAGTTACTTTTTGTCGGGCGAACAAATCAAGATAAATTGGCAACGAAACAATTAGGACCTCCCAGACCAAATTTAATAATTCAACAGGTTTCTACTAAAGGCGGAAAGTCCTACACCCGAGGATTTTCTAAAAATTAGTACGAACGAAAAACCTGGCTAGCAGGCTGCGATGTGTTTGGACAGCGACTGGTGTGTAACGGACATGCACCATCTTTCAGGAAAGATGAAGAAACATGAGCTGTCAAAGACCCACATGGATAGCTGTTTGAGATTGTCTGCTTGGGGAGTGAATATTGCCACTCAACTGGATGAGGGATACAGGCTAGCTGTCCGCCGCCACAACGATGAGGTTAGTGTTGATAATCACAAGTTTACTGGAGAAAACTGAGACCAAGTAGAGACTTTGGACAGGGTGGAATATGGTATAATAAAGGCAGTTTATCAGAGGTAAAGATATCTGGAATCGCGTGCACGGACCCGTTCGTTATCTGAAGACAATGTTTCATTGTGTGCAGACATTTTATGCAATAAATGAAGTAGGTTGAATCTAGTAGTTCTGATCTTCTGATTGGTCCTGATGAGTTGGCGAGGTCACCTCCAGGCTAGTGTCACTGTTGCATTGGCTCTGAGTCGGGTTCTCTGTCTTCAAATGTTCAGCCTAAGAGAGGGGATTTTTGTGTGTGTTTTGTGTGTGTGTGTTTTAACAATGATGATGTGTGTGTGTGTGTGTGTGTGTGTGTGTGTGTGTTTAACAGTGATGATGTGTGTGTGTGTGTGTTTGTGTGTGTGTGTGTGTGTCCTCAGAGCAAGAACTCGTGAGTTGGAAGAACTGAGAGGCCTATGGCGGGGGTGTTGTCCTTGGCCACCTGCTGACAAGGCTGACAAGATAGGACCCTTTTGTCCATTGTTATTGGATAGGAACAGAACTTATAACCAGCTCCTGACCTAAATAGATCTTAGCACAACATTTTACTCAACATATCATATTCCATATTCACTATAACAAATATATTTACTACGACATTAGCAAGAACCGCCACATCCTCAGCCGGCTAATCCAGTGTGTGAAGTTTTGCGGAGTGTTTGAGTTAGCTTTGCGAGGCAAAGATGAAACTGAGGGCTCCACCAACCCTGGTAAGCCAACACTTTTGAGATCAGTCAATAAATGCTTCTGGTATTGACTTATATGCTGCCCCTGTCTTCATGTTGTTGCTGGACATATCTTTTTTAAAATGTGTGTAGGTCACCTAAATCATCAGAAAAATTGCCCCCCCTGAGAATTTTTTCAGGAGCCGCCACTGTACAGTATATATATTTGGGAGCAGGATAACGTCCAGTGGTTGGCTATAGCTACAGTATATATATTTGGGAGCAGGATAACGTTCAGTGGTTGGCTATAGCTACAGTATATATATTTGGGAGCAGGATAACGTTCAGTGGTTGGCTATAGCTACAGTATATATATTTGGGAGCAGGATAACGTCCAGTGGTTGGCTATAGCTACAGTATATATATATATATATATATTTGGGAGCAGGATAACGTCCAGTGGTTGGCTATAGCTACAGTATATTTGGGAGCAGGATAACGTTCAGTGGTTGGCTATAGCTACAGTATATATATATTTGGGAGCAGGATAACGTTCAGTGGTAGGCTATAGCTACAGTATATATATATTTGGGAGCAGGATAACGTCCAGTGGTTGGCTATAGCTACAGTATATATATTTGGGAGCAGGATAACGTTCAGTGGTTGGCTATAGCTACAGTATATATATTTGGGAGCAGGATAACGTTCAGTGGTTGGCTATAGCTACAGTATATATATTTGGGAGCAGGATAACGTCCAGTGGTTGGCTATAGCTACAGTATATATATATATATTTGGGAGCAGGATAACGTCCAGTGGTTGGCTATAGCTACAGTATATATATTTGGGAGCAGGATAACGTTCAGTGGTTGGCTATAGCTACAGTATATATATATTTGGAGCAGGATAACGTTCAGTGGTAGGCTATAGCTACAGTATATATATTTGGGAGCAGGATAACGTCCAGTGGTTGGCTATAGCTACAGTATATATACATGCTGGACACACACACACACAATGGACATACACAGGAGACACACACACTGGACACACACATACACACACACACACTGGACACACACACACATATTGGACACACACACACACACTGGACACACACACACACTCTGGATACACACACACACTGGACACACACTCACACATCTTCCTATAATAGTGAGGACCTTGACTCAGGACCTTCAAATGAGGACCATCATTTCTGATAGAATTGGGAACAAACAGACACCTCATTCCAGCACTAAGTGTCCAACAAACACAGACATCACTTCAACACCTGATAAACTCCAATGAACAAATAGACATGCAGGGCACCAGTCTAGTGAGGACCAGTGGTTGCTAGGCAGTTTCTGGATCCCAGGTTCCAGAACAGCTTCTATCCCAGTTCTATCTGCCTGTTAAATCAAGCAACCTAAACTGTTTCCATCAGACTTTTAGAACATCACTGAACATTTTTTTCCTTTTATGATCTTTTACCACTTTGCATGTTTTATTGATGTTCTTATGATATATTTTACTGTTTGTGTGTACGTACCACAGGAGGTTGGTGGGACCTTAGTTGGGGAGGACAGGCTTGTAATGGCTGGAGCGGATTGAGTGGAATGGTATCAAATACATGGTTTCCATGGTTTCCATGTGTTTGATGCCATTTCATTTGGCTCCGTTCCAGCCATTATTATGAGCCGTCCTCCCCTCAGCAGCCTCCACTGGTATGTACTGTCCTATATGAGCTCCAACAAGGAATTACAATGTATGTATTACTTTTAATACCTGCAAATGGCAAATAAACTACTTGAACTCCTTATGAGTGTCTGCAGCCGACTAGACTGTTGCCGTCTGACAAGATGCCATCTGCCATTACAGGAATATTCTGCAAATGTGATGAATCCACCCAAAGCAACATGCAGTCTTTCCACTAGACTCCCATGAAGTTATAGTGTGACGTTATGAGTTGACGTTGAGGTAACATACTCAGAAACATACTGTACTTGTTTTATACTGTTTTAGATGTATTTACTCTGTTTAACCATTTAAACTCTTACAATAACACCGTTAAAATAACAATGTGATAATTTTTTGTATGTCTTTTATGTTGAAAAACAAAATGTGTACATAGACATATGCTCCATAATTATACATGGATATATTGTACTTTTCATAATAAAACATACTTTAAACAAGAAAAAGCACGTTAATTGTGAAAACAATTTCGTTATCGATTTTACATTGTCCTCTCCCAGTCACAGGTTGACGTTTTGTCATGAATTTTGCCCTGGAGGCAGAACTGCGCGATTTCCTCTAGATATGACAGCTGCAAAGTCAAAATTGGCTATATCGTAAACATTTGTGGAAAATGAATGTGTTGTATGGTCTTAATTTAAGGTAAGGATTAGCAGTGAGGTTAAGGTTAGCATTAAAATCAGATAGTATTACTTTATGCCTGTGCCAGCTAGTGACCACTTTGCAGAACTGCCTCCAGGGCAAGATTCATGACAATAAATGCCAACCTGCCTCCCAGTCATCCCCTCCCTATCTCTACAAGGCTGCAGAACATGCAAGCTAGTGATGCGGGGGTTGTCTCATAACCCACAGTCCCTAGGCGGGTGGGTGGCAGGCAGGTTCAACACAGAGAAAAACAATAGACTACATAAGAAAATCCATCAATGGATCATTATTGTGCAATTTACACTAAGTGGACAAAACATTAAGGACACCTGCGCTTTCCATGACAGACTGAGCAGGTGAATCCAGGTGAAAGCTATGATCCCTTATTGATCTCACTTGTAGATGAAGGGGACGGGACAGATTAAAGAAGGATGTTTAAGCCTGGAGACAATTGAGACATGGATTGTGTATGTGTGCCATTCAGAGGGTGAATGGACAAGACAAAATATTTAAGTGCCTTTGAACGGGGTATGGTAGTAGGTGCTAGGATCACCGGTTTGTGTCAAGAACTGCAACGCTGCTGGGGTTTTTCACGCTCATGGGTACACCACACAAAGGACATCCAGCCAACTTGACACAACTGTGGGAAAAATTTGCGTCAACATGGGCCAGCATCCCTGTGGAACGCTTTCAACACCTTGTAGAGTCCATGCCCCGACGAATTGAGGCTGTTCTGAGGACAAAAGTGGGGCGGGTAAACTCAATATTAGGAAGGTGTTTGATTTAACGTCTTTTGATACAGCATTTATTAATGTCTTTAAAGTCATCAGCTGTAGGTGAGAGAGAGGAGAAGGACACGCCATGTGTTGTGTCGGTCACGGATGGGGGGCCAGAAGGTCGGCGTGCCAAGATAGATTAGGGGCCACTGTTGCTAATCTTAGAAAGAGTACGTGATGGAATGGCCTGGCTAGGGTGCCACACGATACTATGTATGGGGATCCTATTGTAGGAGATGAGTGACACTCAATAATGATTGGCAACTGTGGGATGGAAGTAGCTCGGAGAGCATTATATAAACTGAGAGGTTTTCTATGGAAGTCATTCAGATGACAAGAGGCTACGCCCGTACCGCTTGTCATTGAATCCAGTACTGTAACCATTAAATAACAATGAATCAACTCTCCATCTAAGTGGTCCACTACTCTCTTACATCCTGAAGTACGAGATACCAGAGAAAAACTGGTCATAACAGTGTTGTGAATATTTAGTCCACTCAGTGTATAACCTGTAGCTACACTGTGCAGTTAGCACCTTAACAGATGGCCCCTGTCTTTATCAGCATCATAAAAGATGACAGTATTTCAACCACATCAAATATGCATCCAAACCAAAGACTAATGACACAGGAGTGGTATCTGATTCTACACTATAGGAGCCTTTTCAAGTGGTTATGAGAGGTCATATTATTTCATATGAGTCTGCCATAAACAAAAAGGGAATGACGTGACTGGAGGAGATCGCCTGCCCAGGTCTTACTTAAGGTAGTAAGAAAATAAACATTCACTTAGTTTCAATAAGTCACCTGCTGGCAATAGCTAGCGTGACGTTGTAGTGCAGTGACCAACAGTGCTAGTTAGCTCATCATTAACATGGCTAGCTAAGCCAGCAAAAACTTGGTTCACTTGCTGAAATAGTTCTTCAATACATTAACGGCAAAATAAATATATACACAGCCACATTTGCTATTGACTTTAGGATATATGAACCAGTTTTCCAACAAACACTTATGTTATACAGCTTTAAACCGTTTTTATATACAGAGGAACACGAAGCTGCTCTCAGAATATCTCTCTCAGACTGAGGAGCAGGCAGGACCAACTCCCCAAATAGGGGAGAAGCACTCCAAACCCACTAGTTGTTCTTTCAAAAGAAAATAGTACAAAAAATGCTAAGTCCGAAGACCTCTCGTATTACCAACCTTACTACAATGGCAGCAAATATTTTTATGAATTCAGTAACACAACATTAAAGGAAACTTTATTTAGATCACCCCTTTTCCTGAAGTGAATGGGTTTCACCCACTACTCCACCACGAACTGCACCGTTCTTTGATGTCTACATTGCACCGAGGTTGATGGAAACTTTACATTTTCACTTTGTTACACTTTATCTTTGCCAGAATCTTCCTATTTGTCTTACCTGATAATTTTTTAAGACTTTGGGACTCGACAATCTTGTCATTTGTCTGGGGTTACAAAAACCATGGTATTGGTAAAGCCCACTTGCAAAAGCCCAAGGAAAGTGGCGTCTTAGGCCTCCCCATCTTTAAGCATTATTACTGGGCAGCAAATGCCAGGGCATTAACGTCCTGCCAACTGGGTTTCCCTGATCAGTTGGACACTGTTGTCCCCCTGTGGCATTAACGTCCTGCCAACTGGGTTTCCCTGATCAGTGGACACTGTTGTCCCCCTGTGGCATTAACGTCCTGCCAACTGGGTTTCCCTGATCAGTTGGACACTGTTGTCCCCCTGTGGCATTAACGTCCTGCCAACTGGGTTTCCCTGATCAGTTGGACACTGTTGTCCCCCTGTGGCATTAACGTCCTGCCAAACTGGGTTTCCCTGATCAGTTGGACACTGTTGTCCCCCTGTGGCATTAGCGTCCTGCCAACTGGGTTTCCCTGATCAGTTGGACACTGTTGTCCCCCTGTGGCATTAACGTCCTGCCAACTGGGTTCCCCTGATCAGTGGACACACTGTTGTCCCCTGTGGCATTAACGTCCTGCTGCAACTGACTTTCCCTGATCAGTTGGGACACTGTTGTCCCCCTGTGGCATTAACGTCCTGCCAACTGGGTTTCCCTGATCAGTTGGACACTGTTGTCCCCCTGTGGCATTAACGTCCTGCCAAACTGGGTTTCCCTGATCAGTGGGACACTGTTGTCCCCCTGTGGCATTAACGTCCTGCCAAATGGGTTTCCCTGATCAGTTGGACACTGTTGTCCCCCCTGTGGCATTAACGTCCTGCCAACTGGGTTTCCCTGATCAGTTGGACACTGTTGTCCCCCTGTGGCATTAACGTCCTGCCCAACTGGGGTTTCCCTGATCAGTTGGACACTGTTGTCCCCCTGTGGCATTAACGTCCTGCCAACTGGGTTTCCCTGATCAGTTGGACACTGTTGTCCCCCTGTGGCATTAACGTCCTGCCAACTGGTTTTCCCTGATCAGTTGGACACTGTTGCCCCCCCTGTGGCATTAACGTCCGGCCAACTGGGTTTCCCTGATCAGTTGGACACTGTTGCCCCCCTGTGGCATTAACGTCCTGCCAACTGGGTTTCCCTGATCAGTTGGACACTGTTGTCCCCCCGTGGCATTAACGTCCTGCCAACTGAGTTCCCCTGATCAGTTGGACACTGTGTTGTCCCCCTGTGGCATTAACGTCCTGCCAACTGGGTTTCCCTGATCAGTTGGACACTGTTGTCCCCCTGTGGCATTAACGTCCTGCCAACTGGGTTTCCCTGATCAGTTGGAAACTGTTGCCCCCCTGTGGCATTAACGTCCTGCCAACTGGGTTTCCCTGATCAGTTGCCCCCTGTGGCATTACAGTTTTTCTCAATTGCTAAAACACTAAAAACCCATTGGGCTGAACAAAGTTCTCAGTTGCCTGGACTCATTTAGCTAATGATGCAGTCTGTTGTCAATACCTTAAACCATTTCACATGGGTAAAAACACAATATGCAGATCTCACTTAGACTTTTCAGCAAAACTCTAAAAACACATTCTGCACTCTAATGCACATGTCATCCATACTGGTAAACACAAGAGTCAACAATCAAATACAAATAAAGAACACATGTCATTGATTGAACGCAACCACTCAAAATGGATTTAACCTGTTTCAAATGATGCGACACAACCAATATAAGGCAGGTCAGAGAGCAAACAGGTTGTTGAAGGTGGGAAGGAGAAAGTCTGAGAATGGATAGAAGAAACAATGTGAGAGGACGAGGACGAGTGCGTATGCGAGAGTGGGCGACGAGGAGGAAGAGGAGGAGGAGGAGGGCAAGAAAGAGGAAGAGGAGGACGAAGAGGAAGAGACAATGATGGAAAAACATGAAATTTGTTTTTGAGAACTGTATGTTTTGAACAATGTATTTCTCTATTTTTCGGTGTATTGTTTACTGACTGCTTGAGAGTGTTTATCATTTTGATCACTTTGTTTATGATTTGAGAGCAGTGTTTGATTTTGAACACATGTAAAAAACTGTTTGAGGGCAAATGTTTCATTTTGCGAGAGGAGTCAGAGGTTTTGTAAATAGTGCTTGAAGATGAGGTTTGTGTTTAATGTTTTCAGGAAATGGAGCAACGGTTTCAGAAATTATGTTTTAGCAATTGAGAACACCTGTAATGCCAAACACCACAGACTACAATTAAAATGTACTTTCCATAAATATGACCATTTACGTCACATTAAATGAATCTCTTTTTTCATGAGTTACCAGCCTCAGAAATTGCAGCCCAAATAAATGCTTCACAAAGTTCAAGTAACAGACACATCTCAACATCAACTGTTCAGAGGAGACTGTGTGAATCAGGCCTTCATGGTCGAATTGCTGCAAAGAAACCACTACTAAAGGACACCAATAATAAGAAGAGACTTGCTTGGGCCAAGAAACACGAGCAATGGACATTAGAACGGTTGCAAATTTGTCCTTTGGTCTGGAGTCCAAATTTGAGATTTATGGTTCCAACCGCTGTGTCTTTGTGAGACGCGGTGTGGGTCTCCGCATGTGTATTTCCCACCGTTAAAGCATGGAGGAGGAGGTGTTATGGTGTGGTGGTGCTTTGCTGGTGACACTTTCTGATTTATTTAGAATTCAAGGCACACACTTAAACCAGACATGGCTTGAGAGGCATTCTGCAGCGATACGCCATCCCATCTGGTTTGGTTTAAGTGGGACTATCAGTGGTTTTTCAGCAGGACAATTACCCAACACACCCTCCAGGCTGTGTAAGGGCTATTTTTTACCAAGAAGGAGAGTGATTGAGTGCTGCATCAGATGACCCTGGCCTCCATAATACCAACCTCAACCGAATTGAGATGGTTTGGGATGAGTCGGACCGCCAGAGTGAAGGAAAAGCAGCCAACAAGTGCTCAGGCATATGTGGGAACTCCTTCAAGACTATTGGAAAAAGCATTCCAGGTGAAGCTGGGTTGATGAGAATGCCACGGAGTGTGCAAAGCTGTCATCAAGGGCAAAGTGTGGCTATATAAAGAGAAACTCAAAGATATAACATATATTTTGATTTGTTTAACACTTTTTGGTTACTACATGATTCCATATCGTGTTATTTCATAGTTTTGATGTCTTCACTATTATTCTACAACTGTAGAAAATAGTAAAAATAAAGAAACAATGGTTTTGGGAAACAGCATGGAGATTTAACAATACTCCTACAAAGGTTTTCCTAACGATTAACTTAGCCTTCAGGTGCTTTTGGGAAAACCGGGCCCAGGTGGTCTCTTTAGGAAATGTTTGAAAATATTTGGCACAAGGCTACATGCCCCTAATATTTGGACTTAAACCGATTTGTAGGTGATCAATCCTGCCTACTGATAGCCTATGTGAACCTGATATGAACAGGTTTGAGGATGGTCATCTAGGATATGTAGGCTGTAGCTGAGGTATAGTACCAGTCAAAAGTTTGGACACACCTACTCATTCCAGGATTTTCTTTATTTTTACTGTTTCTACATTGTTAGAATAATAAGTGAAGACAGCAAAAACTATGAAATAACAACATACACATATTGCTCATGCCTAGGCTACATGCTCACGTCATGCTTACTGGTCTAGGCCTGTAACGTTATGGGAACTGGATTATGAACAGGTTTCGGCTGCGTCATCTAGTGGATGTGTAGGCTATAGCTGAGGTATAGAACTCCATCTGCATTCACCCTAACAAACCGCTCTATATATATCATACCTAGCACTAAATTTTTACATAATATAAATATTCTACTTTTTGCAAAAATATACTTTCTGAAGAGTATCAATGATTTCCCCTCAGATCAATCATGCCAGTTTAAGCCCTTCTGTCTAACATTCTCCGATATGTTTAGAAAAAAACAGATTGAAAGAAATAGTCTACTTTTAAATAAATACACATTAGCCTGATAGAGTGGAAGGGCTGAGAGGAATTGTGCCTTTTGTGTTGCTGCACTGTCTATAAACTACATAAAACAAACAGGAACAGGGAGATGAGGTGAAAGATATCAGTCACGAATCTACATGTTGGTTACATGCTTTGGTATTTACACTTATATTATTTTGGAGGTTGGATGTTAGCACGTTGGCGTGCAACCTCTTGGGTGCCACCTCAAATAGACAGTATGCTATGCCTGTGCTGGATTGTCATCTCTTTTAGTCAGAAGGGTTACATCTGTATGTGATATTGAAAGAGCAGATGTGTCCAGTGTTTCTGGCTTGGCCTTAGAGATTGTTAGAAGACTGGCACCTATTTGTAGCTCTGCTTCGTTAAAAAAGTTGATGGAAAAAGTTTTCCTTCTTGTTATATCCCAGGGTTGGTTTGGTTTGGTTTGGTTTGAGTATGGTTGGTTTGGTCTGGTTGGTGTGGTTCGTTGGTTGGTTTGGTTTGGTTTCGGTTTGGTCTGGTTTGGTCTGGTTGGTCTGGTTTTGTCTGGATTGGTCTGGTTTTGGTTTGTTTTGGTATGGTTTTGGTATGGTTGTGTGGTTGGTTGGTATGGTTTGGTTCTGGTAAGTAGTTTCTTTTTTTTTTCTTTTTGTTTGGTCTGGATTGGGTTTGGTTTGGTATGGTCTGGTTTGTATGGTTTGGTCGGTTTGGTTTGGTCTGGTTGGTATGGTTTAGCCTAGTTTTTGGTCTGGTTTGGTCCTGGTTTGGCTGGTGTGGTTTGGTTTGGTATTGTTGGTCTTTGGTTTGGCTGGTTTTGGGTTTGGGTTTGGTAGGGTTTTGGGTTTTGGGTTTGGGCCTGTTTTGGCCCGGGGTTTTGGTCTAGGTTTGGCGGGTGGGGTTTGGTTTGGTCTTTTTTGGTTTGTTTGTCGGGTTTGGGCCCTGTTTTTGGGTTGGTTTGGTTTGGTCTGGTTGGTATGGTGGGTTTGGGTTTGGTCTGGTAGGGTTGGTTTAAATTGGTTTTGGTTTGTTGGGGTTTGGGTTTTGGGTTTGGTTTGGTCTGGTGTGGTTTGGTTTTTGGGCGGGCTTGGTGGGGTTCTGGTGGGGTTCGGGGTTTTGGTTTGGGGGGGTTTGGTCTGGTTTATCGGTTTTTTCTGGTTTGGTGTGGTTGGTTTGGGTCGGGTTTTGGGTTGGTTTGTTAAAAGTTTTTTCCCCAATTTTGTAATTTGGAGGGTTTTTTTTATTTCAGAGGGCCTGTCGGGAGCCATTCAATGGGCCCCAATGGGGGGATTTCTTTTAGGTACCACTTCTTGTTGCTAGTCAACTTTCAGTGGACACTGGGGTTTGGACGATTAATCCCGGGGGTTTCTGATGCCCCGTTGCATTTTTTCAAAGCACTATGTTTCCGACAAAACTTTATAAAATTGTTGTATAAAAAGTAAAAAAAATCCCGTGAGGGAGGGGACTTTTCGAAGTTCGGAAATCACACTCCCTTTGGGACAGCTGTCAGAAGAGCCCCTGACCTCTGGAACCCTTTGTGTTTTTATCTATATAAAACAAAAAAAACCCCCCAAAAAAACTTTAAAGGGAAAAACACTTAAACAACCCCAATTTTAACCCCAAGCCCAAATCAAAATTCTGGGGAAATCAAATTTTGGCCCCCTTAGGAAGCAACACTGTTTTGACAATCCCCTTTTTCCTTTGCTGTTTCAAGGAAATTTTAAGAAAAAAACAGGGGGAAATTTTATGGGCAATTAGCAAGAAAACCCCAATAAAAGACGGGTTTTTGCAGGGGGTAAACCCCCACCCCCACTTTAAAGTTCCTGTTTCCTGGCTGATTTTTTTGGCCCATTTTTAAAATGTTTGGGGGTTTGCTTTCACCCCTATTTGGTAGATGGGGAGGGGAGTCTAAAACCCCCAAACCCCAAAGGGGGCCGGGTAGTGAAGCCCCACCCGGGATGGCAAATCCTGCGAGCTGGGGGGCAAAAAAGGTTTGTTGTTTTCTTCACCCGTAGTGTCCAGAGAGGGGGCGCTCCCAGGGGGACAGGCCCATTTACAAAGGAGTTTTGGAGGGGGGCCGAAAGGAGTGAAAACCCCACCCAGCAGGCCCTGTTTCCCTTTTGAATTTGTGCAAGGAGGAGAAAGGGGGACCCAATGCCAGACCCCTGCAAAATGCCTCCAGCAGGCCCAAATGGGGCATGGGGTTCCCTCATACGGCAAAAACCCAGACCCCATGGGGGTTTGGGGTATGGGGGCCCCCCATGTCCCACAGGTGGGGGTTGTGTTTAAAAAGGGCCCCCCAACCGGAGGACTTAGGTTATAATTAGGTTTAAACCCTATAGACAGGTTATAATTAGGTTTAACCCTATAGACAGGTTATAATTAGGTTTTAACCCTATAGACAGGTTATAATTAGGTTAAACCCTATAGACAGGTTATATAATTAGTTTAACCCTATAGACAGGTTATAATTAGGTTTAACCCTATAGACAGGTTATAATTAGGTTTAACCCTATTGCTGCGATGCTTAGGGTGTTTGCCTTTTTCGCCAGCGACCTGGGTTCACTGCCCTGCCCCCACTGTTTTCTACAATATTAATATCACAGACTACCCGACGTCCCGTTGAACAAAGAGACACAACAATATGAGTGGAAGGATTTTAGGATATATCAGTAAGTGTTGATTTAAAGTTGTCTTCTGGGTTCAGCCTTCTAGCTTCCTTTATCAATAGGGTGAAATATAACAAATGACATGGCCTCAGAGTTGGGAGATAACCAGGCCCAGTTTAAATCACTATGACAACCATTTCATTATTTCCCCAGAGCAGCAAGGGAATCTAGAGACTCAACCTTTGCAGAATCAGAATCACCTTTATTCGCCAAGTACATTTGCACATACATATGTAGGATCTTAATTTGAGCCAGTTTGCTACAGCAGGAAAATATTCCTGCAGCAACAGGAAATGTGAATTATAATTAATGGACATTTTTGTAGCGGTTGATACATTTCTATTAAGGGAAACTCAAGTCTGGCATTTCTAAGTGGAAATTACAAACTTCAGAAGCCTTTTAAAAAACCTCAAATACACTACAAGTTTTACATTTCCTGCATTGCGGGAAGGTTTTCTGCAGTGGGGGGGTAGGGGGGGGGGGGGGGTGATCAAATTAAATCTTACATCTGTACACATAATTCTACATGGTGATAGTGACAGACAACATTTAGAGACAGAATACAGACAGAAGAGTTTACACAAATGTCTGTACAACATTATACACAACTAGGAAGAGTGAGCATAGAGCTATAAGATAATGAACAGTGATATACAGATATACAGTACAGTGGATATACAGTACAGTGGGATACAGTGGATATACAGATATACAGTACAGTGGGAATACAGATATACAGATATACAGTACAGTGGGAATATAGTTGATATACAGATATACAGTACAGTGGGTATACAGTTGATATACAGATATACAGTACAGTGGGAATATAGTTGATATACAGATATACAGTACAGTGGGAATACAGTGGATATACAGATATACAGTACAGTGGGAATACAGTTGATATACAGATATACAGTACAGTGGGTATACAGTTGATATACGGTGGATGTCCACATGTACAGTACCAGTATAAACATATCTAGAGAGATGAACAGAGTGCTAATGCAGTATAGTTTCAGTTATTTTAGTGTACAGTTCAGAGATGGCTTGATGTGGTGAGCAGCATAGAGTGTATAGTCCTTTAGTCTCTATGGGCCATATGGTAGTGTACAGTTCAGAGATGGCTTGATGTGGTGAGGAGCAGCATAGAGTGTATAGTCCTTTAGTCTCTATGGACCAGATGGTAGTGTACAGTTCAGAGATGGCTTGATGTGGTGTGCAGCATAGAGTGTATAGTCCTTTAGTCTCTATGGACCAGATGGTAGTGTACAGTTCAGAGATGGCTTGATGTGGTGAGCAGCATAGAGTGTATAGTCAATCAATCAATCAATCAATCAATTTTTATTTTATATAGCCCTTCTTACATCAGCTAATAGTCTCTATGGGCCAGATGGTAGTGTACAGTTCAGAGATGGCTTGATGTGGTGAGCAGCATAGAGTGTATAGTCCTTTAGTCTCTATGGACGAGATGGCCAGTTGGTGAGGGCTACAGCATGGGGAAAGAAACTGTTCAGATGGGGGTCTATAACATCCAATTTACATTTTACATTACATTTTAGTCATTTAGCAGACGCTCTTAACCAGAGCGACTTACAGGAGCAATTAGGGTTAAGTGCCTTGCTCAAGGGCACATTAACGTCATTTAGCAGACGCTCTTAGCCAGAGCGACTCACAAATTGGTGCGTTCACCCTATAGCCAGTGGGATAACCACTTTACAATTTGGGGGGGGGGGGGGGGGGGTTAGAAGGAATACTTTATCCTATCCCAGGTATTCCTTAAAGAGGTGGGGTTTCAAATGTCTCTCGGAAGGTGGTGAGTGACTCCGCTGTCCTGGCGTCGTGAGGGAGCTTGTTCCACCATTGGGGTGCCAGAGCAGCGAACAGTTTTGACTGGGCTGAGCGGGAGCTGTGCTTCCGCAGAGGAAGGGGAGCCAGCAGGCCAGAGGTGGATGAACGCAATGTCCTCGTTTTGGGTGTAGGGACTGATCAGAGCCTGAAGGTACAGAGGTGCCGTTCCCCTCACTGCTCCATAGGCAAGCACCATGGTCTTGTAGCGGATGCGAGCTTCAACTGGAAGCCAGTGGAGTGTGCGGAGGGGGGGTGGTGACGTGAGAGAACTTGGGAAGGTTGAACACCAGACGGGCTGCGGCATTCTGGATGAGTTGTAGGGGTTTTAATGGCACAGGCAGGGAGCCCAGCCAACAGCGAGTTGCAGTAGTCCCAGAGAGACGGGAGATGACAAGTGCCTGGACCGCAGGACCTGCGCCGCTTCCTGTGTAAGGCAGGGTCGCACTCTCCGAATGTTGTAGAGCATGAACCTGCAGGAGCGGGTCACCGCCTTGATGTTGGCGGAGAACGACAGGGTGTTGTCCAGGGTCACGCCTAGGCTCTTCGCACTCTGGGAGGAGGACACAGCGGAGTTGTCAACCGTGATGGCGAGATCATGGAACGGGCAGTCCTTCAGTCCTCCAATCCAATCACATAGGTTTTACAGCAGCTGACAGTTGCAACATCATTGCCAATAATGCAAACTGCCTTGGTTTTAGATAAAGACAAGCTCTGTACAGATGTAGGATCTTATTTAATCAGCCTGTTGCAGGAGAATGAAAACTTGTTGTGTATTTGAGGGTAAAAAAGGCTTCTGAAGTTTGTTAATTTCCACTTTTTCCACCTTTCCCCTTTGAAAAAGTGTTGCTTCAGGATTATTTTTCTTGCTGTAGCAAACTGGCTCAAATTAAGATCCTACATCTGTAGCGATATACCTGTCTTTAATGTACATGGCTATATTAGGAGGACAGGATTCTCTTTACACCATTGTTTTTTGACCATTGGACATATTTTATTTACTGTTGTTTAGGCTGGTTGACTGAGTTCCCTATGAGAGGCTACTTCATCTGCAAGAACACAGGCGGCCCGCACCAGTTTCCTCATATGAAATTAAAAGTAAGTGTGTAGCCTACGCACTTACAAAATGGATGTTTAAACTGTGGCACACATGTCTCGGGTAACATTAGAAGTCGGATAAATGTGTTGATATGTAGGAAAGACGAGCAGACTCTGGTAAGTCTAGGCTACATAGAACTATTATATTAGAAAGTTAGGTTGTTTACAGACATTCAATAGTCAGAGTAGGTTTGATATATGATCACTTATCATGCTGACCAACCTGATGGTCTCTGTTGGAAATGTGAAACGTATCATGCCTAGGCTACATGCTCTGTCCTGCTACTGGTAGGCCTGTAAACGTTATGGGAACTGATCTGAACAGTTTATGGCTGGTCATCTAGGATATGTTTAGGCTATAGCTGAGGTATAGACCTCCATCTGTATCAGGACTAGGCTCCTGCTACTGTTACTGTTATAACGTTATGGGAACTGCTCCTGAGTGGAGCTCCTGAGTGGCGGAGTGGTCTAAGGCACTGCATCGCAGTGCAAAACTGTGCCACTAGATCCTGGTTCGAATCCAGGCTCTGTCGCAGCCGGCCGCGACCGGGAGACTCATGGGCGGCGCACAATTGGCCCAGCGTCGTCCAGGGTAGGGGAGGGAATGGCCGGCAGGGATGTAGCTCAGTTGATAGAGCATGGTGTTTGCAACGCCAGGGTTGTGGGTTCGATTCCCACAGGGGGGCCAGTATAAAAAAATAATAATATGTAAGTCGCTCTGGATAAGAGCGTCTGCTAAAATGACTAAAATGTAAAATGTAAAATGTAAACTGATCTGAACAGGTTTAGGCTGGTCATCTAGGATATGTAGGCTATAGCTGAGGTATAGACCTCCATCTGCATATCACTAACAAACCGCTATTATATATTATAACCTAGCCTACTTTACATAATATAAATCTCCTACTTGTTGCAAAAATACTTTCTGAATGTATCAATGATTTCCCCTCAGATCAATCATGCCCGTTTTAGCCCTTCTGTCTACATTCTCAGATTCAAAGACAACAAATAGCCGACTTTTAATGAATACAAATAAGTGTGAGACATGGCCTTGTGTTGCTGCACTGTCTATAACTACCTTAACAAACAGTGACTTATTATTATTATTGACAGTTAACATGGAGAAGAGATGTCACAACCAGATGTTCATCTGATTGCATTAAATAGCCTGACTGTTTCGATATGTCTGTTAGTAAATGTTTTATTTCTAAGAGATCATGAGTAAAAGAGAACAATGAATTTTCTAGAATTAGTTGTCACTGTGTTCACCACAACCAACATGCTGCATCTCTGTTTAGGGGTCAGTGGTCTAAAATGAGTCTCTCTGGGGAGAGAGAGGAGGGGGGCCCTGCCTCTAAAATGAGTCTCTCTGGGGAGAGAGAGGAGGGGGCCCTGCCTCTAAAATGAGTCTCTCTGGGGAGAGAGAGGAGGGGGGCCCTGCCTCTAAAACGCGTCTCTCTGGGGAACATGACACCAAAGCTAAGAGGTGAGATAACAATTTTATGAAGAATTTGTTAAGTTTATTTCTAAAATAAATAGCTATCTTAAGAGCTATCATAAATCGCTCTGGATAAGAGCATCAGCTAAATCAGGAGTTCTCAATCCGGGGTCAGTGGAGGTACTGCAGGGGTTCTGCAGCACCCTGACTGGACTCGTTGCAATGGAAGACATTTGATAGAATTTTCACACGACACGAACACTTTGCCTACTCTTCATTATTGCCTAATATAATGGAATGCATATTTTTTTAACCAATTCTGATAGTTGTTACAAGTGGAATTTTGACAATATTACCGTTATACCAACACACTCTTCACACCTGTTTAACAACTCTAAATAGATTTTGGCATCGTAGGCATCAAGTCCCTTGCTAATAATGTTGCCTACAACTTTGCATACAATGTTCATTTTCATCGAACACATATTTCGCCCTAGATGCCTTCAATTGCCCAATTTATAGCCATGCCCAATTTAGGATTATTTTTTAACAACGTGATGTTGCGCTCCAAAGGGATAACTTGAAAAAACATGATGTAGGTAATTAAATAATCAAAAGAAAAGCATGTTTATTTTACACTTAGAAAAGAAGGTTCCTTATAGAACCAAAAATGCTTCTATCACTTCCTTAATATATGGAACCACTAAAAGTTATATATATTTTTGGGTTCAGTGAAGAATAACCTCTAGAGTTCTAGAGGTTATTGTTTTGAGGATGTGGACCCAGCAGCCTTCCAGTGGTCAGATCAAGCCCGCCCGTTTTTTCCAGCGCCCCCGGCCCGGGATTCGAACCAGCCAACTTTCTGCCATAGGTCCAACTCCTGCCACAGCTCCAACTCCTTAGCCGCTGGACGAAAACCTGAGTTACTCTTCAGAAATAAGCATGAGTTAATCTGCCAAAATGAAGACAACATGCTATGTAGACATTGATGGTATCACTTATACATAATTATTATACAGAAATCATTGCCAAAAGCACAAGACATACGGTTGCATGTAGGTCTATATTATTTATGGATTGATCATATAGAAATATAAAAATATTATTTATAACTACTCCAAAGCAATTACATGTGGCGCAGGAACCACTGACTCACTGCATTATTCTATAGTATTATCAAGACACCTGCTGTTAATTCTTAACTGGTTAGGACAGCTCATGAGGTGTCCTAAATATCTGCCGACTAGGTGGGACTAGAGGCTTCATGCATAGCTTTAATTTATACCCATAAGTGTAAAATGTCTTTATTCTCAGCACTTATACGACCAATGTTCTACTCTGAGACACTTTGTGGATATGGGCCCAGATCTCAAAATATTGTTATAAAAAAACTTTGAATGTTTGTTTTACATATAAAAATGAATATTACTAATGTAAGCCAGTGTAAAGACTGGGTTATGTATGCACTCACTAACTGTAAGTTGCTCTGGATAAGAGCGTCTGCTAAGTGATTAAAATGTCAATGTAAATGTATTGTGTTGCACTGCTCATGTCCGTGTTCTGGAACTGTCCGCGTCCACGTACGGTGTGGCGCCAAGCATATTGTCCAGTTACGCGCTGAGTGGACTGAGGTGATGTTGGGGAATAACGACTTAGTTTTGTTACAGTGTTGAGACGCCGAAGTTTATTGTTCAATTTGCTTTTTGGTCAGGGACAGTATGAGTGTAGCCAGATCCTTTTCACTCGCTATCCTTGTTTCATCTTGTGGTTCACCGGATTCGTCATCATCCTCGAGGGACAGACGAACGACCTGCTAGTTAGCCAAGCTAGTCGGTACAGCTAGCTAAGCTAGCTACTCTACCAGCAGCATCCTAGTTATCCTAGCTACCACTACATCAACACCGGCTGCCTGCATTTCTTGTGGAACGATGGAGCTCCCGGGTTGTTTCTTCCACCTGTTAAATACCGTGGAGGGCTTCTCCCTCTCTCGTTGACGGATGCTGGCTACCTACCATCCCTCTGTCCGGTTCTCCTCTTCACTAGATGGACGGTAACTTTAGTGTTTAACCCCTCTGTGTCCAAGGACTGAACTTTTTGAATATTATTTTCGGGGCGCCTAAAGTTAAATTTTTTACAACATTTATTTCTGATTAAATTAGTTCATTACATCCGCCATGGAGCCCAGTTTCATAATATTACCTTCTGTCCCTGGTTATGAAGTAATCACGAAAAAACAGGCCTTATGTTTGGGCATTTTTCACCCTACCAGCTCCTATTAGTTCTATTGAGCTCCGTGGCACCGACTCGCCTTCAGAACGTTCTATTCCCAGCCCATTGTTCTGCGTCACAATGCCAGCTTCACTATTGTTATCAATGAGACCTGCCTGCGTTAACCCTGTAGGTTTACCTCAGGTAACTTATTATTAACAAGGTTACAGCTACTTGGTGAGCATTAACCCTGTAGGTTTACCTCAGGTAACTTATTATTAACAAGGTTACGGCTACTTGGTGAGCGTTAACCCTGTAGGTTTACCTCAGGTAACTTATTATTAACAAGGTTACAGCTACTTGGTGAGCGCTAACCCTGTAGGTTTACCTCAGGTAACTTATTATTAACAAGGTTATGGCTACTTGGTGAGCGTTAACCCTGTAGGTTTACCTCAGGTAACTTATTATTAACAAGGTTACGGCTACTTGGTGAGCATTAACCCTGTAGGTTTACCTCAGGTAACTTATTATTAACAAGGTTACGGCTACTTGGTGAGCGTTAACCCTGTAGGTTTACCTCAGGTAACTTATTATTAACAAGGTTACGGCTACTTGGTGAGCGTTAACCCTGTAGGTTTACCTCAGGTAACTTATTATTAACAAGGTTACGGCTACTTGGTGAGCGTTAACCCTGTAGGTTTACCTCAAGTAATTTACTATTAACAAGGTTACGCCTACTTATGGCTCACAGTTCACCTGTGTACACCTTGTGGTAACCCATAGCGCTTTAACCCATAGAGTTTTAGAGGCGATGGCTGGCGAAAAGCCATGAAACGTTAAACAGTTTCTGGTCATGGTTAACCATGTTTTCAGAAAAAGGTGTACAACCTAAACAAAACGCATGTCCCTGTCCTCTTTTTCAAGAGGTGGCCGATTTAAACAGCCAGAAGACAATTTTTAATTAAGAAATAACCATTTTTTGGACGACTTGTTGTTTCTAAATGGCTGCTGGGTAATTTGATATGCATCGAAGTCTTCGTTCGTAGGCATCAAATTGAGCGAATGCTGCGCAGGTTCACTGAGTTGCAAACCAAATGGATATAATGGGGTGATTGTTGTCTAATCGGGTGGTCTAGCTAATGGATTTGTAGATCTGACGCAGTTGCTACCTCAGATTATGAAGTGTCAGGTCTCCCGAGTGGTGCAGTGGTCTAGTGCCACTAGAGATCCTTGTTGTCGTAGCCGGCCGCGACCGGGAGACCCGTGGGTTCGCTTCCCACGGGGGGCCAGTATGAAAAAATAAATAAATAATGTATGCACTCACTAACTGTAAATCGCTCTGGATAAGAGCGTCTGCTAAATGACGTAAATGAAATGAATGAGTTATGTAGTACCCACATACGACGACAACAGGAGGCGCAAGAGTGCCATAAACCCATACTGTTTTTTACCATTTAAACCCTAAACCTAACAATCAACCAAATGTATTTATAAAGCTCTTTTTACACGAGCAGATGTCACAAAGTGCTATACAGAAACTCTTACCCTACTTATAACCTATTTTAGCCGTAACCCTAACCCCTAATTCTAGGGTAGGGTAGCCTAGAACACTTTTAGAAACTATTTTAGTAATAATATTATCTTAGTAAATACAATAATATTATTAAATAGCGTTTTGATTATTTTGTTTTTTATTTTATTATATGTATAATTCCAAGACACATTTGTTTTTTATTTTTCAAATGTGGTTTGAATTGGGTGACCTAGTAACCTCTGTGTGAAAGTCCAGCAATTGGCGTGGGGCAGGATTGAGACTGATCTAATACACTTTATTTCTCAGCTGCCTCACCAATGTCTGTACGTGAATTAATAACTTTTAATTGCTAAATATTTCCAATAGATTGCAGCATAAGACCACGAAGCATCAGTTATAAGCTACAAGCAGCAATATGATTGACATAAAATAGCATGCAACCAAATACTATATGTCCCATGATTTTCTAAAATGGTCACTCATTACTTTAGTTACCGATATATCTCGTATTAGGCCTGTGATGCTTTTGGAAGAGCAATTAAATAGTGACTATAGCAGGTGTTGAACCCCTGGTAAATAATCACTAGTCAGATGCTCCAACCTCAACCCTAGTATACATGCATTTTTAAATATCTAATATATCGATTAAACAACCTCGGAATAGAAAAGACAAGAGTGCGTCTTCCAGCCCACCAATAAATTACATCATGCAACCCTCCCAGTTAGCAAATGTACCTCAACATGCCCCTCACTTGTGCTAGAAGGCAGAGTGCTCGCTGCTGGTTGATGAATCTGACAATGAATGTACTAGGAAAATACGTTTTTCTCGACCAGAGGTGACTAAATTAATGTTCAGGCTTATTGATAATCGTTATAGTAATTAAGTATAATTTCAAAACATGAGCATAAAAACAGCTAATAATAAACATGAATCATCATTATATTATTTCACAGTAATCTGTTAAATGCTTTTTCAGTCGTTCCTCTTGCGTTAGCAGTGTGGAAAGGGACAGTAAAAAGCGTGTGCAGGAGTTTTCCTGTGAGGGGAGTGGTGGTGTATCCAGGGAGAAAACTAAATTGATCTTCTGAAATGTCATTCATGGTCTTATGCTGCCATCTATTGGAATTATTTAGTAGCTGCAGTAGTACTGAATAAAGTATATCCTTACTAATAATATACTTCAGTTGGTAGAGCATGGCGTTTGCAACGCCAGGGTTGTGGGTTCGATAAAATAATGTATGCGCTAACTGTAAGTCGCTCTGGATAAGAGCGTCTGTTAAATGACTAAAATGTAAATGTAAATGTAAAGTAGTAATTACTCAGAATTGCAAAATATGACATTTTCTAGTTCATTTTACCACTTACAACCATAACATAAACATTTATAGCATAAAAAACAATGAAACTGACATAAACCAAAAACACCATACATTTAGTTAACTATATATTCATATATATACTATTTATTTAGATGGGTGACATTATCTGCCAAAGTAACACCACTGTAGATAAAGAAGAGCTCTCCAGTAGGTGAACCAAAACATTCAAAGACCATTTTCTCAAAAGTGAGGTTACAAGTTCATCATCTTTCAAAGCAGAATTACTTTCCCATTGTTCCTCAACTGTAGTGTATGATATACCTTTTTCTAGCTGAGTCTCTACTTTTATCCAATGTAAAAAAACACCATTTCAAATTTTCCTATATAAAATCGAGCCGCCGGTCGGTCACATTTGACTGTGTAAAACCTAGCACTACTACTTATTTCTCTGCGAGGGAGGCAGATATATATCATTTTACAAAAAAAAAAACTATATTTGTCTCTAAAATGAAACCATCAAGTGATAGATTTTAAACAAATTAATGTCTGTCATTGAACAACCCCCATGCCATGATTAGACACAAAAAAAAAAAAATGTATGCACGCATGACTGTAAGTCGCTTTGGATAAAAGCGTCTGCTAAATGGCATATTATATTATTATTATTATTATATTATTATATTATATATTATTATATTATATTATTATTAGATAGTGAAAAAACACACCAATCTCTTTCATAATGTCTTTAAACAATAGAAGCTAATTTAAGAACATTTCTGAAAATGGATATATAGCGTTTTGGAATGAAACTCTTGTTTCCCCATCTGAGCTCAGAGTAGATGAGAGACGTAATGTTTGTCTCTGTTGTGTTGAAGCCCAATCAAGCAGGAGAGACCAGCCTCACCTGTACCCAGCTGTGTGTGTCCATGAAGAGTGACTGGTCTATGACTGAACCTCTAAAGTTTAGAGAGGGATACTTTTCTACTGAACAAAGGTAAGAAGAACTCATGGGTCATGGTCAGTGAGTTAAACAAACACTGTCTCTAGTCATTTCTCCTCTCCCATTTTACCATTTATTTTTGTTGTTTTCATAATCCATAGGCTAATCCTTTTTTCCATTTTCATAGTCCTGAAACAATATTAAACTAACACAACATTCCCTGCCTCCCTGTGTGTGTGTGTGTGTGTGTGTGTGTGTGTGTGTGTGTGTGTGTGTGTGTGTGTGTGTGTGTGTGTGTGTGCACTCCCTGGATGAAAATGTAATCTCAATTTTTGTCCACAGACACCAACAGGAGAGATCAGAGTCAGAGATTCTCAGTGGTCAGTCTTCCCAGAGTCATCAAACAGACCTGGCCTCCATATTCAGTGTATGTGGTCCTGTTATGTACATTTGTTTTTGTTTACCTCAAGTAAAGTTGATCTGTCAATCATTCATTAATGTGTTAATGAGAAAGCATTTAGTCTCTTGCTTAACTTATTTACTTGATTTATTTCAGTTGCTTGAAGAGAATATTATGACATTTGTGAAGAACGAGCTGAAGATGTTCAAGAGGATTCTTAGTCCAGAACTCCCAGAAGGCTTGAGAGTCAGAAGCAGGATAAGGAAGTGGTGGATGCTGAAGATGAGAAGCAGGAGAGCAGTGCCAGAGAGGGGGCTCTGAAGATCACACTGCACGTCCTGAGGAAAATGAACCAGAAGGAGCTTGCTGACACACTGGAGAAAAGTAAGAGCTGTCTGCCTCATGTTGAATGCTGTTTTAGAACATTTAAAAGCTGTAGCTAAAGTACAGCTAAAGTAGCTGTGTAACTCAGTGATATTGTAGCAGCCTTAACACAACACCTAGTGACCTCATCAAGTAGCAGCAGGGATGTGTTGTGTTGATTAATTGAGAGAGAGAGAGAGAGAGAGAGAGAGAGAGAGAGAGAGAGAGAGAGAGAGAGAGAGAGAGAGAGAGAGAGAGAGAGAGAGAGAGAGAGAGAGAGAGAGAGAGAGAGAGAGAGAGAGAGAGAGAGAGAGAGAGAGAGAGAGATAATATAATCAGTCACACCAGTCTGTAATGCATTATGAAAACATTTACACATTTATACAGTCAATTAAGTGATAAATACAGACAGTTAAGCGAATAAATTATTATATAATTTAAAATGTTATAACAGTCCTAGAATACTGTAGGCATTAAAACAGACGTAATATTAATATCCTCTGTGTTATTTCTTCATTCAGATGAGCTTGCTGTGATTTGCCAACGTGAACTCAAATTTAATCTAAAGAAGAAGTTTCAATGTGTATTTGAGGGGATCGCTAAACAAGGAAACCCAACACTTCTCAATAAGATCTACACAGAGCTCTACATCACAGAGGGTGGAAAAGGAGAGGTCAATAATGAACATGAGCTGAGACAGATTGAGACAACAACCAGGAAACAAGCAAGACCAGAGACTGCAGTCAAATGTAACGACATCTTCAAACCCTTAAATGGACAAGACAAACTTATCAGAACTGTGCTGACAAAGGGAGTCGCTGGCATTGGAAAAACAGTCTCTGTGCAGAAGTTCATTCTGGACTGGGCTGAAGGAAAAGCAAATCAGGATGTCCAATTTGTATTTTCATTCCCTTTTCGGGAGCTGAATTTTATGAAAATGGAAAAACACACTTTCATTGAACTTCTCAATCACTTCTCAATGGAAACCAAAGAATCAAGAATCTCCAACTACGACAAGTACAAAGTTCTGTTCATCTTTGATGGTCTGGATGAGTGCCGACTGCCCCTAGACTTCCAGAAGAACAAGATCTGTTGTGACGTCACAGAGTCAACCTCAGTGGATGTTCTGCTGACAAATCTCATCAAGGGAAATCTGCTTCCCTCTGCTCTCCTCTGGATAACTACCCGACCTGCAGCAGCCAATAAGATCCCTTCAGTGTGTGTTGACCAGGTGACAGAGGTACGAGGGTTCAATGACCCACAGAAGGAGGAGTACTTCAGGAAGAGATTCAGTGATGAGGACCTGGCCAGCAGAATCATCTCACACATAAAGACATCAAGGAGCCTCCACATCATGTGCCACATTCCAGTCTTCTGTTGGATTTCTGCAATAGTCCTTGAACACATGCTGAAACATAAGAGAGAAGAGATGCCCAAGACTCTGACTGAGATGTTCATACACCTTGTGGAGTTTCATACCAAACAGAAGAATGAAAAGTATCTTGGGAAAGAAGAGACAGGTCCACACTGGAATAAAGAGAGCATTCTGTCACTGGGAAAACTGGCTTTTCAACAGCTTATGAAGGGCAATCTGATTTTCTATGAAGAAGACCTGAAAGAGGCTGGCATTGATGTCAATGAAGCCTCAGTGTACTCAGGATTGTGCACACAGCTCTTTAAAGAGGAATGTGTGCTGTACCAGGACAAGGTGTACTGCTTCGTGCATCTGAGCATTCAGGAGTTTCTGGCTGCTGTATATGTGTTCCTCTCATTCATCAACAACAATGAGAATCAAGTTACTGTCTACAAGAGTGCTGTGGATAAAGCCTTACAAAGTGAGACAGGAAACCTGGACCTGTTCCTCCGCTTCCTTCTGGGCCTCTCACTGGAGTCCAATCAGAAGCACTTACGAGGTCTACTGACAAAGACAAGAAGCAGCTCACAGAGCCATGAAAAAACAGTCAAGTACATCAAGGAGAAGATCAGGGAGAATCCCTCTCCAGAGAGGTGCATCAATCTGTTCCACTGTCTGAATGAACTGAATGACCATTCTCTAGTGGAGGAGATCCAAAGCTACCTGAGATCAGGAAGTCTCTCAGAAGCCAAACTGTCACCTGCACAGTTGTCAGCTCTGGTCTTTGTGTTGCTGACTTCAGAAAAGGAGCTGGATGTGTTTGACCTGAAGAAATACTCCAGATCAGAGGAAGGTCTTCTGAGGCTGCTGCCATTGGTCAAAGCCTCCAGAGCTGCTCTGTGAGTACATAAAATGACATTTAAGTACTAATCATCAGGAAGAAATATTCAGTTTAGAGAAATATATGTATTATAATATGTATATAATGTATAATATTACATTGAAAAACTTACTGAATCAGTGCATTGGTGTTCACATTAGTATAACAATATGACCATGCAATTCTAGGAGACGGAAGATGAATCAAATGTTGTTTAAGAGAATAAACCAAATGCATCTGCCATTGTCCTTCTACACTACTGGTGTTAAATTAACAGTGTGTTTGTGAAATCATGATGATCTCTCTGTCAGGCTGTCAGGCTGTGGAGTCACAGAGGAAGGCTGTGCTTCTCTGGTCTCAGCTCTGAAGTCAAACCCCTCACACCTGAGAGAGCTGGATCTGAGTAACAATGACCTGAAGGATTCAGGAGTGAAGCTGCTCTCTGCTGGACTGGGGAATCCCCACTGTAAAACTGGAGACTCTGAGGTCAGTATTCCTGTAGTTGGTCAACAAGTGATAACTGTTCACACCAGATCCACATGTGTTTACCAGGCACACATAGTCCACACCATATGTGTTTGGACAGTGAAGCTTACAGTTTTACATTTGGTGCTATGCTCCAGCATCTTGGATTTGAGATATAATGTTTCATATTAGGCAACAGTACAGAATGTCACCTTTTATTTGAAGGTAATGGTGAGAGGTTAGCATGTTTTGTTGTAGCCTCTGTAACTTTCTCACCCATTATTATTCATGATTCATTCATGATCCTTCTCAATCATGGCATCATCAGGATTACTTTAGTAGTGTTTAGAAACATGTTATCTACTCACTTAGAAAGAAAATGACTCAACACCAACGAATAGCAGTGTGGTTTTAATATGATTTGACTCTTTGCAGGCTGTCAGGCTGTCTAGTCACAGAGGAAGGCTGTGCTTCTCTGGTCTCAGCTCTGAAGTCAAACCCCTCACACCTGAGAGAGCTGGATCTGAGTAACAATGACCTGAAGGATTCAGGAGTGAAGCTGCTCTCTGCTGGACTGGGGAATCCCCACTGTAAACTGGAGACTCTGAGGTCAGTATTCCTGTATCACTCAATGAACACACACTCATTGGACACACACACAGGACACAAACACACAGGACACACACACACACACACACTGGACACACACACACACACACACACACACACACACACACACACACACACACACACACACACACACACACACACACACACACACACACACACATACACACACACTCTGGACAGACACACACACACTGAACACACACACACTGGACACACACACACACACACACACACACACACACACATATTAATTTAGACAGAACCAGTCAAAAGTTTGGACACACCTACTCATTCAAGGGTTTTTCTTTATTTTTACAATTTGTACATTGTAAAATAATAGTGAAGACATTAAAACTATGAAATAACACATATGAAATCATGTAGTAACCAAAAAAGTGTTAAACAAATGAAAATATATTTTATATTTGACATTTTTCAAATAGCCACCCTATGACTTGATGACAGCTTTGCCCACTCTTGGCATTCTCTCAACCAGCTTCACCTGGAATGCTTTTCCAACAGTCTTGAAGGAGTTCCCACATATGCTGAGCACTTGTTGGCTGCTTTTCCTTCACTCTGCGGTCCGACTCATCCCAAACCATCTCAATTGGGTTGAGGTCGGGGGATTGTGGAGGCCAGGTCATCTGACGCAGCACTCCATCACTCTCCTTCTTGGTAAAATAGCCCTTACACAGCCTGGAGGTGTGTTGGGTCATTGTCCTGTTGAAAAACAAATGATAGTCCCACTAAGCGCAAACCAGATGGGATGGCGTATCGCTGCAGAATGCTGTGGTAGCCATGCTGGTTAAGTGTGGTTAAATTCTAAATAAATCACAGACAGTGTCACCAGCAAAGCTCCCCCACACCATCACACCTCCTCCTCCATGCTTTACGGTGGGAAATACACATGCAGAGATCATCCGTTCACCCACACCGAACCAAAAATCTCCAATTTGGACTCCAGACCAAAGGACAAATGTCCACAGGTCTAATGTCCATTGCCCGTGTTTGTTGGCCCAAGCAAGTCTCTTCTTCTTATTGGTGTCCTTTAGTAGTGATTTATTTGAGGCAATTCGACCATGAAGGCCTGATTCACACAGTCCCCTCTGAACAGTTGATGTTGAGATGTGTCTGTGACTTGAACTCTGTGATGCATTTATTTGGGCTGCAATTTCTGAGGCTGGTAACTCTAATGACTTATCCTCTGCAGCAGAGGTAACTCTGGGTCTTCCATTCCTGTGGCGGGTCCTCATGAGAGCCAGTTTCATCATAGCGCTTGATGTTTTTTACGACTGCACTTGAAGAATCTTTCAAAGTTGTTGAAATGTTCCGTATTGACTGGCCGTCATGTCTTAAAGTAATGATGGACTGTCATTTCTCTTTGCTTATTTGAGCTGTTCTTGCCATAATATTGACTTGGTCTTTTACCAAATAGGGCTATCTTCTGTATACCCCCCTATCTTGTCACAACACAACTGATTGGCTCAAACACATTAAGAAGGAAAGAAATTCCACAAATTACCTTTTAAGAAGGCACACCTGTTAATTGAAATGCATTCCAGGTGACTACCTCATGAAGCTGGTTGAGAGAATGGCAAGAGTGTGCAAAGCTGTCATCAAGGCAAATGGTGGCTATTTGTAGAATCTCAAATAAAACATATTTTGATTAATTTAACACTTTTTTGGTTACTATATGATTCCATATGTGTTATTTCATAGTTTTGATGTCTTCACTATTATTCTACAATGTAGAAAATAGTAAAAATAAAGAAAAACCCTTGAATGAGTTGGTGTGTTTAAACTTTTGACTGGTACTGTATATATACATATATGAATAGATATGGCAGGTTTCAGGACACTGAAAGAATATATTTTCACACAAAAGAATAGCAGTGTGGTTTTAATATGATTTTACTCTTTGCAGGCTGTCACGCTGTGGAGTCACAGAGGAAGGCTGTGCTTCTCTGGTCTCAGCTCTGAAGTCAAACCCCTCACACCTGAGAGATCTGGATCTGAGTAACAATGACCTGAAGGATTCAGGAGTGAAGCTGCTCTCTGCTGGGACTGGGGAATCCCCACTGTAAACTGGAGACTCTGAGGTCAGTATTCCTGTAGTTGGTCAACAAGTGATAACTGCTCACCAGATCCACATGTGTTTACCAGGCACACATAGTCCACACCATATGTGTTTGGACAGTGAAGCTTACAGTTAAAAATGTGGTGCTATGCTCCAGCATTTTGGATTTCAGATATAATGTTTCATATTAGGCAACAGTACAGAATGTCTCCTTTTATTTAAAAGGTATTCTTATATATATATATATATTTTACCGTTTAGAAATGAAAGCACTTCATGTATCATGTTCTCCCATTTGAAAAAGTCGTAATAATTTGGACATATTCACTTATATTGTATTAAAGTAGTCTATTTTAATGAGGGAAATAAGTATTTGACCCCCTCTCAATCAGAAAGATTTCTGGCTCCCAGGTGTCTTTTATAAAGGTAACGAGCTGAGATTAGGAGCACACTCTTAAAGGGAGTTCTCCTAATCTCAGCTTGTTACCTGTATAAAAGACACCTGTCCACAGAAGCAATCAATCAATCAGATTCCAAACTCTCCACCATGGCCAAGACCAAAGAGCTCTCCAAGGATGTCAGGGACAAGATTGTAGACCTACACAAGTCTGGAATGGGCTACAAGACCATCGCCAAGCAGCTTGGTGAGAAGGTGACAACAGTTGGTGCGATTATTCGCAAATGGAAGAAACACAAAATAAAACTGTCAATCTCCCTCGGGCTGGGGCTCCATGCAAGATCTCACCTCGTGGAGTTGCAATGATCATGAGAACGGTGAGGAATCAGCCCAGAACTACACGGGAGGATCTTGTCAATGATCTCAAGGCAGCTGGGGCCATAGTCACCAAGAAAACAATTGGTAACACACTAGGCTGTGAAGGACTGAAATCCTGCAGCGTCCGCAAGGTCCCCCTGCTCAAGAAAGCACATTTACAGGCCAGTCTGATGTTTGCCAATGAACATCTGAATGATTCAGGGGAGAACTGGGTGAAAGTGTTGTGGTCAGATGAGACCAAAATCGAGCTCTTTGGCATCAACTCAACTCGCCGTGTTTGGAGGAGGAGGAATGCTGCCTATGACCCCAAGAACATCCCCACCGTCAAACATGGAGGTGGAAACATCATGCTTTGTGGGTGTTTTTTTGCTAAGGGGACAGGACAACTTCACCGCATCAAAGGGACGATGGACGGGGCCATGTACCGTCAAATCTTGGGTGAGAACCTCCTTCCCTCAGCCAGGGCATTGAAAATGGGTTGTGGATGGGTATTCCAGCATGACAATGACCCAAAACACACGGCCAAGGCAACAAAGGAGTGGCTCAAGAAGAAGCACATTAAGGTCCTGGAGTGGCCTAGCCAGTCTCCAGACCTTAATCCCATACAAAATCTGTGGAGGGAGCTGAAGGTTCGAGTTGCCAAACGTCAGCCTCGACACCTAAATGACTTGGAGAAGATCTGCAAAGAGGAGTGGGACAAAATCCCTCCTGAGATGTGTGCAAACCTGGTGGCCAGCTACAAGAAACGTCTGACCTCTGTGATTGCCAACAAGGGTTCTGCAGAGTCATGTTTTGCAGAGGGGTCAAAAACGTATTTCCCTCATTAAATTGCAAATCAATTTATAACATTTTTGACATGCGTTTTTTCTGGATTTTTTTGTTGTTATTCCTGTCTCTCACTGTTCAAATAAACCTACCATTACATTATAGACTGATCATGTCTTTTGTCAGTGGGCAAACATACAAAATCAGCAGGGGATCAAAAACTTTTTTCCCTCACTGTATATTGTATTAAAGTAGTCATACGTTTAGTATTTGGTCCCATATTCCTTACCCACAGTGATTACATCAAGCTTGTGATTCTACAAACTTGTTGAATGCATTTGCAGTTTGTCTTGGTTGTGTTTTGGATGATGTTTTTTCCCAATAGAAACTGAATGGTGAATAATGTCCTGTCATTTTGGAGTCACTTCACTTGTATTGTCAGTAAGAATAGAAGATGTTTCTGAACACTTCTACATTCATGTGGATGCTACTATGATTATGAATAATCATGAATTAATCGTGAATGATGATGAATGAGAAAGTTACAGAGGCACAAGGATCATACCCCCCTCTGTTATTGGTAATGGTGAGAGGTTAGCATGTTTTGTTGTAGCCTCTGTAACTTTCTCACTCATTATTATTCATGAGTCATTCATGATTTTTTCTTAATCATGTCATCATCGGGATTAATTTAGTTATGTTTAGAAACATGTTATCTACTCACTTAGACAGAAAATTACTCCAGTCATCATCCCACCATTCAGTTACTATTGGACAAAACATAACCCAAAACACAACCAAAACAAACTGCAAATGCAACCAACGAGTTTACAACCAAATACTAAACTTTTGACTACTTTAATACACTATAAGTGAAATGGTCAGAATACTTATGACTTCTTCAAATGGGGGGACTAGATACATAAAGTGCTTTTATTTTTCTGAACAGTGAAACATATATGTATGAAAATACCCTCAAATAAAAGGTGACATTATATACTGTCACCTCATATGAAACATTTATCTCAAATCCACAATGCTGTAGTATAGAGCCACATTTAAAATGTTATCTTCACTGTCATAATAGATATGGTGTGGACTGTATACTCAATACAATCTAAATCTGATACCTCACTGTCTGTCTTTTGACTGATACTGCTTTTTAAACTGCTCTGGTCAGTCTACTCAAATATTTGTACTATACATGTTTCTCTCTACAAGCAAAATCATGATAATTTATAATAATAATACGTTAATTTATGAATAGATATGGCAGGTTTCAGGACACTGATGTATCTTAATATGTAGAAAAAATATACTGCCACTATTTTCACCACCAAAGAATAGCAGTGGTTTTAATATTATTTGACTCTTTGCAGGCTGTCAGGCTGTCTAGTCACAGAGGAAGGCTGTGCTTCTCTGGTCTCAGCTCTGAGGTCAAACCCCCTCACACCTGAGAGAGCTGGACCTGAGCTACAATCACCCAGGAGACTCAGGAGTCAGACTGATCTCTGCTGGACTGGAGGATCCACACTGCAGACTGGAGAAACTCAAGTATGTAGAGGGTTTATGTCAATGTTCATATCAGACATGTTGGAGTTATCAGGCTAGTTAAGACAAACATTCTGACCACCACTTGGACTAAGTTATATGCTGACCGTGTGTGTGTGTGTGTGTGTGTGTGTGTGTGTGTGTGTGTGTGTGTGTGTGTGTGTGTGTGTGTGTGTGTGTGTGTGTGTGGTGTGTGGTGTGTGGTGTGTGTGTGTTGTGTGTGTGTGTGTGTGTGTGTGTGTGTGTGTGTGTGTGTGTGTGTGTGTGTGTGTGTGTGAGTTCAGGTGTATCCCTCAATGACTGTCTGTTCTTCTGCTTACCGCTACAGTGTGGAACATGGTGGAGAGAACACAATGAAACCTGGACTTAGAAAATGTGAGTGTTGACTGCTGTGAAGAATATGACTAAGAATACGTCTTAATTCAAGTGAAGTCAAAGTCAAAGACCACCATCATTACTTACTTGGTCATATTAAATATCAGCTGTAGTTCTACAGAAGCACAAATCAGGGACACCAAAGTTTACAAAGAGTTGCTTTGACAATGTGTGTGTCTGTGTATGTGTGTGGCGCGTTCCTATGTGTGTCCAGTGTGTGTGTGTGTGTTCAGTGTAAGTGTGTGTGTGTGTGTGTGTGTTCAGGATGTGTATGTGTGTCCAGTGTGTGTGTGTGTTTGTTTTGTTCAGGATGTGTGTGTGTGTGTGTGTGTGTGTTGTGTAATTAATATGAATAAGTGTGTTTTTTATATTACCATACAGTATAACATATGATCATTCAACAAGTCTCAAGTTACCTTAACTTCTCCTTTTGATACCTAGAAACATCTACATTAAATGAATTAGTGAAAAGTGAGTTAACATTCTAATGTGAATGATGATGATTTCTAATATTGTGTCTGGTTTCATCCATCAGATGTCTGTGATCTCACACTGGACCCAAACACAGTAAACAGACTCCTCTCTCTGTCTGAGGAGAACAGAAAGGTGACATGGAGGAGGGGTCTGAAGCAGCCGTATCCTGATTACCCAGAGAGATTTGAGGGCTGGGGACAGGTGCTGTGTAGAGAGGGTCTGACTGGGCGCTGTTACTGGGAGGTAGAGTGGAGTGGGAGAGGGGCTGATATAGGAGTGACATATAAAGGAATCAGCAGGAGAGGATGGGGTGATGACTGTAGGATTGGATGGAATGACAAGTCCTGGAGTCTGTTCTGCTCTGACAACAGTTACTACTATGCTTGGCACAATAAGAAGTCCACTACCATAGACGTCCCCCCCTCCAGCTCCCACAGAGTAGGAGTGTATCTGGACTGGCCAGCCGGCACTCTGTCCTTCTACAGAGTCTCCTCTGACACACTGACCCACCTGTACACATTCCACTCCACATTCACTGAGCCCCTCTATCCAGGGTTTAGGGTTTGGTATGATGGCGCCTCAGTGTCCCTGTAAATAATAACCATGGTAACACTGACACACACACACACACTGGACACACACACACACACACACACACACTGGACACACACACAACACACACACACAGTGGACGCACACACTGGACACACACACATACGCTGGACACACACACACACACTGGACACACACACACACACACACTCACACTGGACACACACACACATACACACAGGACACACACCTGACACACACACACACAGGACACACACACACACTGGACACACACACACTGGACACACACACGCTGGACACACACACACACACACTGGACACACACACACACACACACATACACACTGTACACACACACCTGAAACACACACACTGGACACACACACACACACACTGGACACACACACAATGGACACACACACACACTGGACACACACACACACACACTGACACACACACACACACTGGACACACACACACACTGGAGACACACTGGACAAACACACACACACACACACACACACACACTGGACACACTGGACACAAACACACACACTGGACACACACACACACTGGACACACACACACTGGACACACAACACATACTCTGGACACACACACACTGGACACACACACACACTGGACACACACACACTGGGCACACACACACACTGGACACTGTACACACACACACACACTAGACACACACACACACACACACACATACACTGGACACACACACACACACACTGACACACTGGACACACACACACACACTGGACACTCACACACACACACTGGACACACACACACACATACTGAACACAAACACACTGGACACACACACTGACACACACTGGACAAACACACACACTTGATACACACACACTGTACACACACACACACACACACACACTGAACAAACACACTGAACACACACACACACACACACACACACCGGACAAACAAACACTGGACACACACACACACACACACACACACACACACACACACACACACACACAGGACACACACATACATTGATCACACACACTGGACAAACACACCCACACACTGGACACTGTACACACATACACACACTAGACACACACACACACACACACACACTGACACACACACACACACTGACACACACACACACACACTGAACACACACACA
>CM072257.1:10277352-10294852 GCA_036851935.1 Coregonus suidteri | reverse complement strand
CCTTATGCTTATCACCTCTGTAACCAGTTATCAAACATACTGACCTTTCTGACCCTATCCCATGGCCCTACTTTCTACAACTGAACATTTAAATTCCTCTATGAGTTTTGTTTCGTGTCCATTTACTTATTTATGTATTTTTTTTGTATATTGGGTTGTGCTACAGAGCAGCATCATGGGGGTTTGTATGTATTGAGATGATCACGTTCCAGATAAATGGTTGAACTGATTCCTGTCTCCTGTCTCATCATTATTTAATTATTATACAGACGTGGTTATGAAACCCACGAGACATAACAAAAGATTGGTGATGAGTAAGTCTGAATCTACAGAAACTATTCTGTCTGGAAGAAGTGGGTTTTTACAACTGTTTAAAACTGTTATTTTCTGTGGTACAGTATAGGCTAATGTTAGCACAGTGTATTGATAGCAGAGGCAAGTGCATAGTCGAGCTAGCTAAGAAAGAGAGTTAACCAGTGGTGTAAAGTACTTAAGTAAAAATACTTTAAAGTACTACTTAAGTAGTTTTTTGGGGGTATATGTACTTGACTTTACTATTTCATATTTTTGACTACTTTTACTTTTACTTCACTACATTGCCTAAAGAAAATAATGTACTTTTTACTCCATACATTTTCCCTGACACCCAAAAGTACTCGTTACATTTTGAATGCTTAGCAGGACAGAACATGTCCAATTCACACACTTATCAAGAGAACATCCCTACTGCCTCTGATCTGGCAGACTCACTAAACACAAATGCTTTGTTTGTAAATTGTCTGAGTGTTGGAGTTTGCCTCTGGCTGAACGTACATTTTAAAAACAAGAAAATCGTCTGGTTTGCTTTATGTAAGGAATTTGAAATGATTTATACTTGTACTTTTACTTTTGATACTTTAGTATATTATAGCAATTACATTTACTTTTGATACTTAAGTATATTTAAACCAAATACTTTTAGACTTTTACTCAAGTAGTATTTTACTGGGTGACTTTCACTTTTAGTTGAGTCATTTTCTATTAAGGTATCTTTACTTTTACTCAAGTATGACAATTGGGTACTTTTTCCACCACTGGAGTTAACATCGTCATGGACGGCAGAAAATGACTCGAGACGGACATCGGAGTGGGAAAACAACGTGATTAAAAAGGAGGAATATACAGTGATTAAAGGAAAGGACATTTATTCAACTGTGAAGACAAACCTTTTAATTAAATCTGCTAAATGAGCGAATTTAGGAGGAAACGTCAGTGAGTGAAGTGAATGAAGATCACGTGACTGAGGAAAATATTGCTGTGGTTGAGGACAAAATTGAAGTGATTGACAATCAGGAGCTTATTGAGAAATGAACAATTATTGGAATTGATGGAACCATTGGACAGTTTGATGAAAGTATTGATCAGTGGAGCTCATATACAGAACGGTTTGAATATTTTGTTATTGTAAATGACATGGATGAGGACAACATTGTGCCTCCATGTTTTAGTGTAATGGGCCAAAGACATTTAATTTACTAGGCAGCCTGCTCACCAGAACCACTAATTAATGCTGAAGGTCAGGTTCCACAGAGCATCAGGAAGAGGGAGAATCAGTAACAATGTTTGCTGCTGCATTAAGAAACTACCAGAACACTGAGTTTAATGCTGTTCTAAATGACATCATTAGAGACAGACTAGTATGTGGGCTACGGAGTGGAAGCTACACAAAGAGGACTGTTGACTGAAAGTCATCTGACCTTGGCAAAAGGACATTGAAATCAGTGTGTCCATGGAACTAGCTGCTAAAGAGCTCACCAGTTGAGTTCATCAGGACTTAGTGGGTTTCCAGGGGGCGGTGTGTTTTCTTAGGGCGATAAGGGCGACGCACTGCCAAACGGGAAAGGAAGGGTTTTTTTTTTAATCATCAATATATTATCACGAAAACAGTTTATCAGTGTTCTAATCTAGACGTCTGATCTGCCACTAAATGTCCAATCAGGCTAAAGTCGTGCTTCAAATGCCCACCCCCCCCTTTGGGGCGATTTCAGTCAGGTTTGAAAATTCGCCCCAGAAGTCTCTCATAGACTCTCATGTAAAATCTTTTTTTTTTCAAATATCAGAGCTTTCAATACAATCTCTATGGGTTTCTGAGGGCTTGCACTTACGCGCTTTCGTCATACGTAACATAACCATGAACGTAACTAAGAAAAGAGCGGGTAGCAGCGTCAATCAATTCACGTACTACTGTCAAGATGGCTATAGCGTTCAGTGCAACTCGATTGTCTCTTTGAAATAAGTTACTTTTTGTCGGCGAAACAAATCAAGATAAATTGGCAACGAAACAATTAGGACCTCCCAGACCAAATTAATTAATTCAACAGGTTTCTACTAAAGTGGGAAAGTCCTACACCCGAGGATTTTCCCAAAAATTGGTACGACACGAAAAACCTGGCTAGCAGGCTGCGATGTAGCTAATGCAGTCTTCTGCTACCCCCCTGCTTACTCTTTCACCCTGAAGGCGGCACGGCAGACAGCACCGCTTGGACAGCGACTGGTGTGTAACGGACATGCACACCATCTTTCAGAAAAGATTAGAAACATGAGCTGTCAAAGACACCCACATGGATAGCTGTTTGAGATTGTCTGCTTTGGGGAGAGTGAACATTGCCACTCAAACTGGATGAGGGATGACAGGCTAGCTGTCCCGCCGCCACACGATGAGGTTAGCAAGAACCGCCACATCCTCAGCGCCGGCTAATCCAGTGTGTGAAGTTTTGCGGAGTGTTTGAGTTAGCTTTGCGAGGCAAAGATGAAACTGAGGGCTCCACCAACCCTGGTAAGCCAACACTTTTGAGATCAGTCAATAAATGCTTCTGGTATTGACTTATATGCTGCCCCTGTCTTCATGTTGTTGGCTGGAACATATATTTTTTAAATGTGTGTAGGTCACCTAAATCATCAGAAAAATTGCCCCTCCTGAGAATTTTTTCAGGAGCCGCCACTGGGGGGGGGGGTTTCATCTAACAATCCTAATCACCAGCTGATACATTTTAATCTCATACCTTCCACCTAGAAAAACATCATTTTATAGAAATCACAACCGCTCCCTCTGTGTGATCTATGTAATCAAGGTGCCTTGGCCTCCTTTAATCGTTATGTACTGGGAGTGACCAGGGGACATGTTTTTGGAAAGAGGTATCCTCATACCTTGTTGCCCCAACTGTTATTAACTGAATGATAATTCTCCACTGTCATTACAGCAAAGACGTATAATGTTGTCAGGTTGGACAGCAGCTAAAAAGATGTTGGAACTAAGATGGCAACCACCACACCTCATTGGATCAGCACTTTTATAGATATAATTTATTTAGAACTATCCACTGCTAGGGGGGGGGATCCATGGGGCTAGCCAAACAACAATTGCAGCTGAAACCATAAAATAACTCCTGTTAGTAGGGTTTTACCCAACAGATTGACCGTTAATTATCATTTTTGTGCAAATGTGTACCTTGATTTAGTATATAATTTAATGGAGATCAGGTTGGGTGTGTTGGGGTGTCCCAGGAGGAGTTTGGAGGGTGGGTTGGGGTGGTCCCAGGAGGAGTTGGAGGGTGGGTTGGGGTGGTCCCAGGAGGGGTTGGAGGGTGGTTTGGGGTGGTCCCAAGAGGGGTTGGAGGGGTGGGTTGGGGTGGTCCCAGGAGGGGTTGGAGGGTGGGGTTATAATGTGTCAGGTTGGACAGCAGCTAAAAAGATGTTGGAACTAAGATGGCAACCACCACACCTCATTGGATCAGCACTTTTATAGATATCATTTATTTAGAACTATCCCACTTCTAGGATCCATGGGGCCAAACAACACATTTTGTATATGTGGTTTATTATAATTGTATTTATATGCAATAACTAGTTTTCCATAATATACTGATATATACTTTAACAGTATTGTGTCTCTAGCGGTATAACCATTCCTGCTGCTATTTGTTCTTGTCTGTGTTTTCATTAAAATAAATAAAAAGTTGATCACAAAAGAATGAAAAGTGCACGGAGTTTCAACTAAAAATCAAAGACCGGGGAATCAAGTCACATGCTTCCACTGTGGCAGGTGGGACATCAAGTATCAACATGTTGGTGTAATGACATGGATTGTCCAGCCTGTGGTAAAAAGGGCAACATCGGACAAGTCTCCAGACACAAAAATGAGAACAGAGAAATCACAAAAAAAACGGAAACAAGAAACAGACATTCCAACACGAAAGACACATAGACATGTTCACACTGTTGAGTAAGAGAACACTGAGGTGAGTGACTCATCAGACACGGAAGTCACACTGAAAATCCTGACTTTTTTCCTGGCGGGCCGCACGGCTACTATGTCCTCTCCTTGCTAGAGGGTAGACAGCCGGTGGGTATGGAGATTGACACATGGGCAGCTGTATCTCTTGTGTCAGAAAAAATACACTGAAACCACCTTCCACTTCAACCAGCGCACCTCGTGTTAAAGACTTACACAGGTGAATCGTGTCGCTGTGAGAGGCATCACTGATGTCACAGTTCAGGTAAAAAACAGACAAAACTGAAAATCTGCCACTCTATGTTGTGTGAAGGAGACTAGCATCACTACTGGGTTGTTTCATAGTTGAGAAAATCACACTGGACTGGCCATCAGTGGCATACAATGACACATGGAGACACAGACCTACCTGCCATCTTAAAGAAACATGGAGAAGTCTTTAATGGACAGCTGGGTAGTATGAACGACATTACAGGGAAGCTTAGCATTAAGCAGACAGCAAACCAACGTTTCTGAAAGCAGGACCTTTACCTTATTGCTATCAGACCAAAGGTCAAGGCTGACTTGGAGGCTTTAGTCAAGAACAAAGTACTGGAGCCGTCATCATTAGGATGAATGCATGAGCAACACCCATCTACCAGTCCTTAACACTAGAACCCGCCTGTTCTTTCAGCATATAGAACCCGCTAGAGAATAGTTACCAGGCGTCCACTTTAGCATATGCATCAGATGCATATCAACCAGCAAGGTGCAAGGTGTGCAAACATGGTTTGTTAAATAAACGCTTGATTAAATAGTGCATCATATATTGTAAAGGATTAATTGCATGAAGAAATATTTGTGGAAATATATCAATAAAAAAATAACAACAATAGTTAATTCTACAAAATAGGCCTATAGCCTATATCTGTTTCCCTTACAATAAAAACATTACAGTTTTAAAACCATTTAATCAACTGTATTTGTAGATTCGATTAGTAATAGAGTTAATAAAGTCGATTTACAGTTTATTTTGACAAAGTACAAATGAAAAAAGTATTATAATTAATAATATAACTAGCCAGGTGCTCAGGTGAACAATTGTAAAGGATGAATTGTATAAACAGTGGCGCAGTGGTCTAAGGCACTGCATCGCAGTGCTAGCTGTGCCACTAGAGATCCTGGTTCGAATCCAGGCTCTGTCGCAGCCGGCCGCGACCGGGAGACTCATGGGTGGCGCACAATTGGCCCAGGGTAGGGGAGGGAATGGCTGGCAGGGATGTAGCTCAGTTGATAGAGCATGGCGTTTGCAACGCCAGGGTTGTGGGTTTAATTCCCACAGGGGGGCCAGTATAAAATATACAGGTAAAAGTCAGTAAATTAGAATATTTTGAAAAACTTGATTTATTTCAGTAATTGCATTCAAAAGGTTGTAACTTGTACATTATATTTATTCATTGCACACAGACTGATGCATTCAAATGTTTATTTCATTTAATTTTGATGATTTGAAGTGGCAACAAATGAAAATCCAAAATTCCGTGTGTCACAAAATTAGAATATTACTTAAGGCTAATACAAAAAAAGGGATTTTTTTAGAAATGTTTGGCCAACTGAAAAGTATGAAAATGAAAAATATGAGCATGTACAATACTCAATACTTGGTTGGAGCTCCTTTTGCCTCAATTACTGCATTAATGCGGCGTGGCATGGAGTCGATGAGTTTCTGGCACTGCTCAGGTGTTATGAGAGCCCAGGTTGCTCTGATAGTGGCCTTCAACTCTTCTGCGTTGTTGGGTTCTGGCATTCTGCATCTTCCTTTTCACAATACCCCACAGATTTTCTATGGGGCTAAGGTCAGGGGAGTTTGGCTGGCCAATTTAGAACAGAAATACCATGGTCCGTAAACCAGGCACGGGTAGATTTTGCGCTGTGTGCAGGCGCCAAGTCCTGTTGGAACCTGAAATCTCAATCTCCATAGAGCAGGTCAGCAGCAGGAAGCATGAAGTGCTCTAAAACTTGCTGGTAGACGGCTGCGTTGACCCTTGATCTCAGGAAACAGAGTGGACCGACACCAGCAGATGACATGGCACCCCAAACCATCACTGATGGTGGAAACTTTACAACTAGACTTCAGGCAACGTGGATCCTGTGCCTCTCCTGTCTTCCTCCAGACTCTGGGACCTCGATTTCCAAAGGAAATGCAAAATTTTGCTTTCGTCAGAAAACATGACTTTAGACCACTCAGCAGCAGTCCAGCTCTTTTTTTCCTTAGCCCAGGTGAGACGCTTTTCGCGCTGTTTCTTGGTCAACAGTGGCTTGACACGAGGTATGCGGCAGTTGAAACCCATGTCTTTCAAGCGTCTCTTGGTGGTGGATCTTGAAGCCCTGACTCCAGCAGCTGTCCACTCCTTGTGAATCTCCCCCACATTTTTGAATGGGTTTTTTTCACAATCTTGACTAGGGCGCGGTGATCCCTATCGCTTGTACACTTTTTCTGACCACAGTTTTTCCTTCCCTTTGCCTCTCTATTAATGTGTTTGGGACACAGAGCTCTGAGAACAGCCAGCCTCTTCTGCAATAACCTTTTGTGTCTTTCCCTCCTTGTGCAATGTGTCGATGGTCGCCTTTTGGACAGCTGTCAAATCTGAAGTCTTCCCCATGTTTGTGTAGGCTTTCAGAACTGGACTGAGAGACCATTTAAAGCCCTTTGCAGGTGTTTTGAGTTAATCAGCTGATTATTTTGTGGCACCAGGTGTCTTCAAAATGTAACCCTTACACAATATTCTAATTTTGTGACACACGGAATTTTGGATTTTCATTTGTTGCCACTTCAAATCATCAAAATTAAATGAAATAAACATTTTGAATGCATCAGTCTGTGTGCAATGAATAAATATAATGTACAAAGTTTACACCTTTTGAATGCAATTACTGAAATAAATCAAGTTTTTCAAAAATATTATAATTTACTGACTTTTACCTGTATATATATATATATATATATATGTAAGTCGCTCTGGGTAAGAGCGTCTGCTAAATGACTAAAAAAATGAAAAAATATATATATACATTTTGGTGGAAATATATTCATGACAAGATGTAAAAACAATCATTTGTTGCGTGTATCAGACACTGTACCGAGCCTTTACACATGAACCAATCACGTCTTCTCTTTATGGTTCGGTTCCACAAACAAATCAAATCGGTTGCCCTGCACACAGTTTTCATGGGCCTTGTTCGGTGTGCACCTGCCGACTTGACATTGTGTATTTTTCCCCAGTGGGAGCTGTGGTTCTTGGGAGGAAGAGGGAGAACAGGACCTGCTGTCTTGGCATTGTGTATTTTTCCCCAGTGGGAGCTGTGGTTCTTGGGGAAGAGGGAGAGCAGGACCTGCTGTCTTGACATTGTGTATTTTTCCCCAGTGGGAGCTGTGGTTCTTGGGGAAGAGGGAGAGCAGGACCTGCTGTCTTGGTATTGTGTCTTTTTTCCCCAGTGGGAGCTGTGGTTCTTGGGGAAGAGGGAGAACAGGACCTGCTGTCTTGACATTGTGTATTTTTCCCCAGTGGGAGCTGTGGTTCTTGGGGAAGAGGGAGAACAGGACCTGCTGTCTTGACATTGTGTATTTTTCCCCCAGTGGGAGCTGTGGTTCTTGGGGAAGAGGAGCAGAGCAGGACCTGCTGTCTTGGCGGCCTGCTTGGTGACTGTAGCTTCTTTCTCTGCGTTCATGTGGTTCTCACCAAGCTCACATGCCAGATCCATGATGAAATGTCTCCTGCTTTCTGTCTTGTCGAGGCATTGCTTGTACAACATGTGTTGATAGCAATCATGTCGAGCACATTGTAGAACACCTCAACAGGCCAGCGGAGAGTACCCCCTTTTACAGAGTACAGTCAACAGGCCAGAGGAGAGTACCCCCTTTTACAGAGTACAGTCAACAGGCCAGAGGAGAGTACCCCCTTTTACAGAGTACAGTCAACAGGCCAGAGGAGAGTACCCCCTTTTTACAGAGTACAGTCAACAGGCCAGAGGAGAGTACCCCCTTTTCACAGAGTACAGTCAACAGGCCAGAGGAGAGTACCCCCTTTTACAGAGTACAGTCAACAGGCCAGAGGAGAGTACCCCCTTTTACAGAGTACAGTCTGGACATCTGGTCTAGCATCCACACCAAGCTTTTACATAAAAATAAAATAGAATAGAAAAGGTTATAATTATATAGAATGATAATACTAATAGTAATAATATGAATGTAATATAATAAAAGGGGATCCTATTTGGTGTTTGGCAGATGGGAAGGCTATCTGTATATGGTAGAGATACTGTATATACCTTTGTGTGATTGTAGTCTGTCACTGTCTCCGGTTTCTTCTTCTGGACACCGCCGATGGCAACAGTGGGGTGCATGGTGCTGAGGGAAGCTAACACTTATTTATTTTACATCTGTACACCGTGAGTGTTGCTTTACCACTCTCCATCACACCGTGAGTGTTGCTTTACCACTCTCCCTCACACCGTGAGTGTTGCTTTACCACTCTCCATCACACCGTGAGTGTTGCTTTACCACTCTCCATCACACTGTGAGTGTTGCTTTACCACTCTCCATCACACCGTGAGTGTTGCTTTACCACCCTCCATCACACTGTGAGTGTTGCTTTACCACTCTCCATCACACCGTGAGTGTTGCTTTACCACTCTCCATCACACCGTGAGTGTTGCTTTACCACACTCCATCACACTGTGAGTGTTGCTTTACCACTCTCCATCACACCGTGAGTGTTGCTTTACCACTCTCCATCACACCGTGAGTGTTGCTTTACCACTCTCCATCACACCGTGAGTGTTGCTTTACCACTCTCCATCACACCACACCACTCTCCATCACACCGTGAGTGTTGCTTTACCATTCTCCATCACACCCGTGAGTGTTGCTTTACCACCCTCCATCACACCGTGAGTGTTGCTTTACCATTCTCCATCACACCGTGAGTGTTGCTTTACCACTACCACTCTCTATCACACCGTGAGTGTTGCTTTACCACTCTCCATCACACCGTGAGTGTTGCTTTACCACCCTCCATCACACTGTGAGTGTTGCTTTACCACTCTCCATCACACCGTGAGTGTTGCTTTACCACTCTCCATCATACCGTGAGTGTTGCTTGTTGCTTTACCACACTCCATCACACTGTGAGTGTTGCTTTACCACTCTCCATCCATCACACCGTGAGTGTTGCTTTACCACCCTCCATCACACCGTGAGTGTTGCTTTACCACTCTCCATCACACCGTGAGTGTTGCTTTACCACCCTCCATCACACCGTGAGTGTTGCTTTACCACTCTCCATCACACCGTGAGTGTTGCTTTACCACCCTCCATCACACCGTGAGTGTTGCTTTACCACTCTCCATCACACCGTGAGTGTTGCTTTACCACTCTCCATCACACCGTGAGTGTTGCTTTACCACTCTCCATCACACCGTGAGTGTTGCTTTACCACTCTCCATCACACCGTGAGTGTTGCTTTACCACCCTCCATCACACCGTGAGTGTTGCTTTACCACTCTCCATCACACCGTGAGTGTTGCTTTACCACTCTCTATCACACCGTGAGTGTTGCTTTACCACTCTCCATCACACCGTGAGTGTTGCTTTAGCACTCTCCATCACACCGTGAGTGTTGCTTTACCACTCTCCATCACACCGTGAGTGTTGCTTTACCACTCTCCATCACACCGTGTTGCTTTACCACTCTCCAACACACCGTGAGTGTTGCTTTACCACTCTCCATCACACCGTGAGTGTTGCTTTACCACTCTCCATCACACCGTGAGTGTTGCTTTACCACTCTCCATCACACCGTGAGTGTTGCTTTACCACTCTCCATCACACCGTGAGTGTTGCTTTACCACTCTCCATCACACCGTGAGTGTTGCTTTACCAGCAGCTTCTGCCTTTGTTTGTTCACTGTTCTGAGCAGGATAGTTTTCTTTGCAATCAACTTGTCTGACAGGGAAATTGATGTGAAGAAGCTGTCTATGGTCCCATTTCTGCCTTTGCCCATGTAAGGCTCCACGTGTCTCAAAACCACAGTCAAACAGTCTCTCACCTGCTGGCCTGGTTTCATCTTTCCCCAGATATGGAAAGACATTGAGCAAGTTGGTTTCGACATCGGCGGCTAACCAACACTGAAGTCACATGCATCATTATCAGTTTCTATCTGGTTTCTATTGGCCATTCATCCATTGATGACAGAACAGCATATTTTAACTGGATGATGTTACTAGTTTCTGCTTAGTTGCCAGAGCAATGCTGCCGCTGGAGTGGTCATGTGATAAATACATTGACAGCACAGATATTGTTGAGAAAAAGTTAACTTTGGAAATAGAGCTGCACCTCTTGAATGTTGAGAGTTATTTGATAAAGGTAAGTGTCATAGAAACTGCAGAATATGCTCTTTCAGATACAGCACTATATAGAAACCACAATGTTTTACCTGCATGTGACTCTGAAGGAACATTTGATAAAGAGATGCTCCTTTCCCTGAGTCTTTATGTTCAGCTCAGCGGTCTCCCCACACTGATAATAAAGTGGTTTATTGGTATCTTCCACTAGATGGCAGTAAACACCTGCTGTAACTAGACTTTACAACAGTAAGTGTTCGGTTTCTTGGTCCTGGTGACTCCTGGGACCTTATTCATAAGGCAGTTTCTCAGAGGAGGAGTGCTGATCTAGGATCAGGTCCCCCTGACCATGTAATCTGTTTCATTATGATCTAAAAGGCAAAAATAAAATAAAACAACAACAAAAAAAGTGTTGAGAAAAAAAAGAGCAGAAGTAAAATAAAGTGACAGTAGGGAGGCTATATATACACAGGGGGGTACCGTTGCAGAGTCAATGTGCGGGGGCACCGGCTAGTTGAGGTAGTTGAGGTAATATGTACATGTGGGTAGAGTTAAAGTGACTATGCATAAATAATTAACAGAGTAGCAGCAGCGTAAAAAGGATGGGGTGGGGGGGCTGTGCAAATAGTCCGGGTAGCCATGATTAGCTGTTCAGGAGTCTTATGGCTTGGGGGTAGAAGCTGTTGAGAAGTCTTTTTGGACCTAGACTTGGGTACATATCAGTTTGCTAACAATATAAAAAAATATATACACTACTAAAATATATACGCGACTCATTCAACCAGCCTAAACAACAGTAAATAAAAGATGTCAAATGGTCAAAAGTCAATCCTGATATAGCCATGTACATCAAAGAGAGGTGTATTGCTACAGATGTAGGATCTTAATTTTAGCCAGTTTGCTACAGCAGGAAAATAATCCTGCAGCAACAGGACATTTGAATTATTATGTGGATTATAATTAATGAACAATTTTATAATAGAAAAATGGAATTGATCATCTTCAGAAACCTTTTTTAAAGCTTAAATACACTCAAATACACTACACGTTTTAGTTATCCTGCAACAGGGTGATCAAATTAAGATCCTACATCTGTACAGAGATTATGTTTTTATCTAAATAAGGCAGTTTGAGTTATTAGCAATGACGTTGCAACTGTCAGCTGCTGTAAACCTATGTGATTGGATGTTATAGACCCCCATCTGAACAGTTTCTTTCCCCATGCTGTAGCCCTCACCAACTGGCCATCTGGCCCATAGAGACTAAAGGTAAATAAAAATGTATCAACCGCTACAAAAATGTCCATTAATTATAATTCACATAATAATTCACATTTCCTGTTGCTGCAGGAATATTTTCCTGCTGTAGCAAACTGGCTCAAATTAAAATCCTACATATGTATGTGCAAATGTACTTGGCGAATAAAGGTGATTCTGATTCTGCAAAGGTTGAGTCTCTAGATTCCCTTGCTGCTCTGGGGAAATAATGAAATGGAAATCATGGGCGATTTAAACTGGGACTGGTTATCTCCAAACTTTGAGACCATGTCATTTGTTATATTTCAACCAATTGATAAAGGAAGCTAGAAGGCTGAACCGGGAAGACAACTCTAAATAAACATTAACTGATATTATCCTAAAATCCTTTCACTCATATTGTTGTGTCTCTCTGTTCAACGGACGTCGGGTAGCCTGTGATATTAATATTGTAGCAAACGGCGGGGCAGGGCAGTGAACCCAGGTCGCTGGCGAAAAAGGCAAACACCCTACGCATCGCAGCAATAGGTTAAACCTAATTGTAACCTGTCTCACACAGCAGGGATGTGCTGTGTTGTGTTGAGAGAGAAAGAGAGAGAGAGAGAGAGAGAGAGAGAGAAAGAGATTAGATTAGATTAAGATTTAGATTTTAGATTTTAGTCATTTAGCAGACGCTCTTATCCAGAGCGACTTACAGTTAGTGATTACATTTTTTTTTTTTTTTATACTGGCCCCCCGTGGGAATCGAACCCACAACCCTGGCGTTGCAAACGCCATGCTCTATCAACTGAGCTACATCCCTGCCGGCCATTCCCTCCCCTACCCTAGACGACGCTGGGCCAATTGTGCGCCGCCCATGAGTCTCCCGGTCGCGGCCGGCTGCGACAGAGCCTGGATTCGAACCAGGATCTCTAGTGGCACAGTTAGCACTGCGATGCAGTGCCTTAGACCACTGCGCCACTCAGGAGAGAGAGAGAATATAATCAGTCACACCAGTCTGTAATGCATTATGAAAACATTTATACAGTCAGTTAAGAGAACATTTATACAGTCAGTTAAGGGAATAAAGTATTATAATTTAAAATGTTATAACAGTCCTAGAATACTGTAGGCATTAAAACAGATGTAATATTAATATTCTCTGTGTTATTTCTAGATTCAGATGAGCGTGCTGTGATTCTTCAACGTGAACTCAAATCTAATCTAAAGATGAAGTTTCAACGTGTATTTGAGGGGATCGCTAAACAAGGAAACCCAACACTTCTCAATAAGATCTACACAGAGCTCTACATCACAGAGGGTGGAACAGGAGAGGTCAATAATGAACATGAGCTGAGACAGATTGAGACAACAACCAGGAAACAAGCAAGACCAGAGACTGCAATCAAATGTAACGACATCTTCAAAACCCTTAACTGGACAAGACAAACTTATCAGAACTGTGCTGACAAAGGGAGTCGCTGGCATTGGAAAAACAGTCTCTGTGCAGAAGTTCATTCTGGACTGGGCTGAAGGAAAAGCAAATCAGGATGTCCAATTTGTATTTTCATTCCCTTTTCGGGAGCTGAATTCGATGAAAATGGAAAAAACACACTTTGATTGAACTTCTCAATCACTTCTCAGAGGAAACCAAAGAATCAAGAATCTCCAACTACGACAAGTACAAAGTTCTGTTCATCTTTGATGGTCTGGATGAGTGCCGACTGCCCCTAGACTTCCAGAAGAACAAGATCTGTTGTGACGTCACAGAGTCAACCTCAGTGGATGTTCTGCTGACAAATCTCATCTTTTACTTTTTAGCCTTATCTCTATAACTTTGGTTATCTTATCGCTGGAATATTTTATCAATTTTTTGTTTGAGAATGAAGGGCAACTTTTGTTTCACTTGCCGGATAACCTCGCAATACTTTAGTTAAAAGGATTACCATTTTGCACTATATCAATCGGTGTAATCACCTTCATATAGCCTTGCTGTCCTTTCTCCCCATTGTAACAACCCTTTTATATATTCCTTTTATCGTGAATTATCTTATTTTAGACTGTTTATAGCCTATGGCTTCCCCCCCTGTAATTATTAATATAAACCTAACAACTCCAAAAAAAAATATATATATATATATATATTTTTTTTTAAATAAATCAATTAAAAATCATGAATAATTAAAAACAATTTTTTATTCCTATATCCTATGTTACCAATTTATCAATTAGTGTTGGCTATATTACCACAACCCATCAAATGCAAGTAAATGCAAGTTAGTCAACTTCAAAGCAATCCCCAAAACAAAAGCCTTCTAACCTCATAACCTTTGATTTTTATAAATTCCATTGTTTAATATGCACCCAAGTATCTTAATTGCAGAATAATGTCAGTACCTGATTTCCAACCGAACTGTAATCCAGCGCAGTGATGCACAGAGACTCCAAAATGCAAATTTTAATCAAATCAGTATTTGCCAAGCCTATGTGAAATTGTCATAACATCACATATTTTGTGAACTAGCCTGAAATCTCTTCCTCTGCCTGCGTCACACCCTTGTCACGTCAGCACTTCCTGTATCTCCTCTCTCCTCTCCTCTCGTCTCTCATAAGGGAACAAAGATACAGAAACAGATTTTAGTAGTTAATGCAATCACTGAGTTATTTCAACCATATTCAATATTCCTTCGTTTTACATTCGCTTTAAGACTTAATTTAATTCATTACGTATTTTATTTTAATCTGTCATTTAACTCAGGGACTAAATAGATCGCTCAAAAACATTTTATTTAATTTTAATCCGTCATTTAATTTAATTCATTATACTCCGTCAACATATATTTAATGTATAAATTCAATAGGTCACAAAACAAGTTTCATCTTTAACCAACCGCCGCTTTAAACTATAAGATTTGCGTTAAAATCTCTCTTCTTTGTCCCACGTCTGTGTCTCTTCCTGCAGCACGCAGGCCCCACAGAGATATGACCCATTAGCAAAAAAACGTGTTGTAGTTTAGTACCGTAAGTCCTAATCTCGTGCCATAAACTACAACTCCCACGTTTTGTAGTGTAGCGTCATAAAATTAAACGCATGCGCATACCTTTAACAATACGATTGCCACACAACAGAACGATAGCATTACGCTACAGCTTCACTATTTTATACCTTATACTCACACAATTACACATAACAGAGCTCACATTTGCGTAGAACTTTGAATTCTACACACACATACATATTTTAAGAGGCTTAGTCCATCGCAATGGGGTCTCTAAGGATACATTAGCATGTAGCACACAACACAATTAGCCTTAGCCTTTGTGTACAATGTAGCCTGCAACACAACCCAGCATTTAGCATTAACATTAGCCTTTAGCTAACTGCGGCCTACCATGCCCTAAGTAACCTTGCATTGTCCCCAAATCATTATTCATATATCTCCGTCTAACTTTCTGCTGCCTTGAATTATGAATATCATATCGAGAGGTTACCCCCAACCAATTTCCCGTCGGCCAGAGGAGGAGTATAACATAAATACAATCGTTCACTTTCATGGTTCCTTGAACCCAACCTGACGAAGTCTAATACGTCCCCAGGTTTTGTGGCCCACTCAATAATAATAATAATAATTATTACGAGTCGCCCCGTTTCGAGGTCTTTCCAGATTGACAATGCTCTAAAATGCATACGTATTCCTGACTTCATTCTGCCAATATCTGCCGTTAATATCTCTACCATCGATTGCTCTAAAATTCCAAGCCTACTCTCCCCCCCCTTTCTGCCCTGTCTACCAGTGCAACAATTGATAATGATTAGCCAGACCCCCAGTAATCAGCAAAATAACACCACCCGAGGCACGGTCGTAATGGTACAGCATCTCTCCAATGCACAATCACATAGCATCCAAACTAACAACCGGTGAGGAAAACTCACCTTGTCTGGTCATGACTCCAGAGCTTGAGTTAGCTTGAGTTAGCTTGGCGGCTACGAATGAAGCAGAGGAGAGGTGCAGACCAGCCCCACGTCTCTCTCCTCACTGATTGAATGATGTCAATGGATGAATGTCACGATCGTTTATAGACTGGACGGACCAAGGCGCAGCGTGATAAGCATACATGTTTATTTAAACTAATAAACACACGACAAAAACAACAAACGAAACGTGAAGTCCAAGGTAGCACACAAACATACCATGACACGGAACAAGATCCCACAACCCACTGGTGCCAATAGGCTGCCTATGTATTGTCCCCAATCAGAGACAACGAGCGACAGCTGCCTCTGATTGGGAACCACACTGGCCAACATAGAAATAGACATACAAGATATCACCATAGAAATAAACACAACACGGAATATACAAACCCTGACTCAACAAATAAACGTCCCCTGAGTCAGGGCGTGACAATGAATGGGCGATGGAAACGGATAATTGTGCACGTTACTTTACAATTGAATTTGAATGAACTGAACGATGAGGAGGGTGAGAGAGGGTGAATTTAATTTAGAACAATGGTGTAATGATGATGAAGATTTGTGGGTGTTGTGGGTGGTCTAATTATTTTTACACATTTTGCCATGTGGTTTAGAGAAAATATTGCAGTTTTAAAGCAAGTATTCTGCAGTTCTACACATTTTGCATTGGGGTGGAAAGAAAATGTAGCAATTTTATAACCAATTTCATGCAATTCTACATATTTTGCCATGAGGCAGAGAGAATTATTGCAGTTTTTTAAGCAAATGTCCTGCAATTTTACCCATTTTGCCAAGATTGCTTGAGTTATCTTAATTAATTCAGACGATTTTGAGTGGACTATTTTGGCTACGGCATCTCAAAAAGGACAAATAGGACTACTGCCTCTTTTTTCACGATTTTCTAGCGAAGGTCTTTTAAGGTCTTTTTAAGGGAGTATACTAGAACACTCGTTGGTTTGGCTAGCAGAGTTCAGCGCCAGCCGAACTGAAGCATTATTCATGAGATTGATTCATGAGTTAAAACAACGGGTAAGGACACAATACAGGGTCCCATACAATCAATAAATGACTCTTGTTTTCATATCTTTTCATGGATACTCTTTTCACCAATATTTATTTATGTAATTCATCCTTTACAATTGTTTACGCACTATTTATCAAGCTTTGGCACTCATGTTTACAGCAAATAATATGACCGTGAGCCTTGCAGGTTGATATAATTCTCTTTTTACGTTTTACTTTGTATAAAGAAGCTGTTACTGGACTGTATTACTGACTATAACTCTATTACTAATCACATCTATAAATACTATTTATCAAATGTATTACATTGTCATGATTCTATTGTAGGTGAAACGAAAATATGCTACATGTTGCAGTAGCCTTTGTTAGAATATTATACCAAACGTCAATCCTGAATGCTGATTGGTGTAAAATAGAAAACAGATCCTTACATGCATTTTATGTACTTCTAAATATACAACTATTCAAAATAAGTAACAAAATATTCTTAAGACATGACTGCAGTCAATTATTAGTGATTCAACATGGGAATTTTGAAAAATAGCAGTTGAATTATATATGATTCAAACATGGAGAATTTTGAAAAAATAGCTGTTGATTAATATGATCCAACAT
>CM072257.1:10245513-10276852 GCA_036851935.1 Coregonus suidteri | reverse complement strand
CGGACATTCCCGGACGCCCCCCCTGAGAGCTATTTTTAAAAGGTTAAAGAATAAACAGGTTTAAAAAAGTAGTTTCAAGACACTTGGGGGACCCATGTGAACATACAGTTCCCTTGTGTGTAAGGGACCCCCTAGATGAGCAAACTGTTGACCATTAAAATATGGATAGCTGAGAACTCTTTCTAAAAGGGTAACAGGTTTACAAAACAGTTGTTTTAAAGAAACACCACACACGCTCACACACACACACAACCCAAAGAACCAGTAGCTCTTGTGTAGAGAGAGAGAGAGAGAGCGAGAGAGAGAGAGAGAAAGAGAGAGAGAGAGAGAGAGAGAGAGAGGAGAGAGAGAGAGAGAGAGAGAGAGAAAGAGAGAAAGATAGAGAGAGAGAAGAGAGAGAGAGAGAGAGGAGAGAGAGAGAGAGAGAGAGAGAGAGAGAGAGAGAGAAGAGAGATAGATACAGTGGGGGAAAAAAGTATTTAGTCAGCCACCAATTGTGCATGTTCTCCCACTTAAAAAGATGAGAGAGGCCTGTAATTTTCATCATAGGTACACGTCAACTAATGCAGAAAAAATTAGAAAAAAAATCCAGAAAATCACATTGTAGGATTTTTAATGATTTATTTGCAAATTATGGTGGAAAATAAGTATTTGGTCACCTACAACAAGCAAGACTTCTGGCTCTCACAGACCTGTAACTTCTTCTTTAAGAGGCTCCTCTGTCCTCCACTCGTTACCTGTATTAATGGCACCTGTTTGAACTTGTTATCAGTATAAAAGACACCTGTCCACAACCTCAAACAGTCACACTCCAAACTCCACTATGGCCAAGACCAAAGAGCTGTTAAAGGACACCAGAAACAAAATTGTAGACCTGCACCATGCTGGGAAGACTGAATCTGCAATAGGTAAGCAGCTTGGTTTAAAGAAATCAACTGTGGGAGCGATTATTAGGAAATGGAAGACATACAAGACCACTGATAATCTCCCTCGATCTGGGGCTCCACGCAAGATCTCACCCGTGGGGTCAAAATGATCACAAGAACGTGTGAGCAAAAATTCCAGAACCACACGGGGGGACCTAGTGAATGACCTGCAGAGAGCTGGGACCAAAGTAACAAAGCCTACCATCAGTAACACACTACGCCGCCAGGGACTCAAAATCCTGCAGTGCCAGACGTGTCCCCCTGCTTAAGCCAGTACATGTCCAGGCCCGTCTGAAGTTTGCTAGAGTGCATTTGGATGATCCAGAAGAGGATTGGGAGAATGTCAAGTGGTCAGATGAAACCAAAATATAACTTTTTGGTAAAAACTCAACTCGTCGTGTTTGGAGAACAAAGAATGCTGAGTTGCATCCAAAGAACACCATACCTACTGTGAAGCATGGGGAAACATCATGCTTTGGGGCTGTTTTTCTGCAAAGGGACCAGGACGACTGATCCGTGTAAAGGAAAGAATGAATGGGGCCATGTATCGTGAGATTTTGAGTGAAAAACCTCCTTCCATCAGCAAGGGCATTGAAGATGAAACGTGGCTGGGTCTTTCAGCATGACAATGATCCCAAACACACTGCCCGGGCAACGAAGGAATGGCTACGTAAGAAGCATTTCAAGGTCCTGGAGAAGCCTAGCCAGTCTCCAGATCTCAACCCCATAGAAAATCTTTGGAGGGAGTTGAAAGCCTGTGTTGCCCAGCGACAGCCCCTAAACATCACTGCTCTAGAGGAGATCTGCATGGAGGAATGGGCCAAAATACCAGCAACAGTGTGTGAAAACCTTGTGAAGACTTACAGAAAACGTTTGACCTGTGTCATTGCCAACAAAGGGTATATAACAAAGTATTGAGAAACTTTTGTTATTGACCAAATACTTATTTTCCACCATAATTTGCAAATACATTCATTAAAAATCCTACAATGTGATTTTCTGGAAAAATAATTCTCATTTTTCTGTCATAGTTGACGTGTACCTATGATGAAAATTACAGGCCTCTCTCATCTTTCTAAGTGGGAGAACTTGCACAATTGGTGGCTGACTAAATACTTTTTTCCCCCACTGTAGATAGATAGATAGATAGATAGATAGATAGATAGATAGATAGTAGATAGATAGATAGATAGATAGATAGATAGATAGATAGATAGATAGATAGATAGATAGATAGATAGATAGATAGATAGATAGATAGATAGATAGATAGATAGATAGATAGATAGATAGATAGATAGATAGATAGATAGATAGATAGATAGATAGCTCTCCATGGCCTTCAAGGTTTCGCATGTTTTCTTTTCGATGATAGATCAACCTTCTTGCAGATAAGCCCAAGTTTTGTCTTGAGGACAGATGGCCCATCTTCGTAATTTTCACGTTGGTGAAAAACTTTTGCACTTGTTTCTCATATCAAGCACCTAAACCAATCTCGCCACTTGAAGCTAACCAGGCACGAATCGTTGACCTTTGTGCAAGCGTTTGAAATACTACACAACCTACTGATTGGGTGGCATTTGAGCTCTTGACTGCAGAACAACCTAAAAATATGCCCTGACTTTGGAGTCCTGGACCTCTACACTAACTGAAGAGATTTTCGTGTAATTGAACTTTCAAATCATCTGGCCCACATACTTGTCCTCTTTCCAGTGCGTACCGCAGGGCAGGATGTTTTCCGATTTCAGGGCCTTTTAGATTCTGCTGAGTCAAGTCTTTATCAAGCCTCTTATCTGTGTGTTTTGTAGCCATTCCCTCATGCGAAACGCAGGAGGAAAAACTCCGCGGCTTTTTGGCTGAAAAAGGTTATGTTGAGACGAGCTGTGTGTTTGAAAAGCTTCACTGTTGACTGTGTCCGGTGGAGATTGGCCTCCACTCATATACCAATCCCACCATTAACAAACAATCAGGTGCATCACAAAGAAATGGTGCATCGGATGGTTTTTTGTGGTTCCCTGGTGTGGCCCTTCATAAGACATGAAGGACACAACTACACCTAGAATTGGTCTAGGAGACGTGTTTTCTGGAGTTTGTCTGTGTGGTTCTCTTCATCTTGAGGTTTTCTTGTCCGCTCGTAGTGTTCACACAGTAAGACAATTCTAACACTTACTTATATACTCTAGTTGTGGCAGACCTACCCAGAAATTACTTTTTTCATTCTACAAGGGGTCACAAAGCTCACTACTCACAGCTAGCTCCATAAGTGCACTACCATACAAACTTTCCAACTAGTTTTCACATTTTTCACACAGTTTTCATACTTTGATAGTTTTTCACTACAGTGTCATAGTACCTCTACACGACTCCATCACGGGCCAGGAACATTACTTTGTATTTCAAAAATGTTGTAGAGGGTTCTTTTGCACAGTGCTGATATTCTCTTATTCCTTACACAAACTTTAAACTTTAGAAAATGACACAGACAACGTCTTCTAAGTATATGTGAAAATATCCTTAGTTTATGCAATTGCAGGGCAGAAGGTTAATACGAGATTCAACAGCTTGTATAGTCTCTTCAATTAGTTCTGCAATTGTCACAAACAATCACTATTGCTTTTCCAAGCCGCCCCTCCCTGCAATCAGAGCAACCAGTTTTCAACTTGTGTCTGTTTGGAAGCAACGAGCATTCAGACAATCCAGGTCTAGACCTTTTCTTCCATTTGTGGCTGTCCCATGGCCTTGACTACACGCCCAGACCAGCTGAAACAAGCTACCAGGTCTTAACCTGTTTCCTCCAGTTGATCTCTATCCCATGTCCCTTGACCTACACGCCCGAGACCTAGCTCGCAGGTAGCTACAGGTATACCTGTTCCTCCCAGTTGAATCTCTATCCCATGTCCTTGACTACCACGCCCAGACCAGCTGCCGGGAGTTACCAGGTCCTACCTGTCCTCTATCTAGTTGATCTTCTATCATATGTCATTGTTACAACGCCCAGACCCACCAGCTGCAGGGAGCTAGAGGTAATAGACTTACAACAGCCAGGTGAATAGTTAGAAATGGCTCTCACAATTGTTAGCTATTCATAGTTAACTATTAATAGGTCCCCATCAGTAATATGTGCTCTTTCCTCTCAAAGCTAATGATCAGCTATTCCCCATCTATGTGCAGTTACTTCAAGAAACGCTGCACATCAAGTTACATAGCACAACACCTAAATAGTGAAGAGAACGTCCAGGACCGATGTTCCCTGAAAAGGTCCATACAACACATGACACAGCAAATCTCACCATCACTTTTTGACAGCAACCGTCTACTATAATTCTCTCTCAAGGATCTGTGAAACAGACCAGTTGAGATTGACATTGTATGTGTATTCCCCTACCCCACTGCTCTGTTCACTTCAGTAACAACACCAGACGTCAGTTTTCCCACCAAGAATGACTTCAATCTAAATTACTGAAATATCTTTCAGAAATAATATTTCCCCCCTCATAATTCCATCTGTCTATAGGAGTGTTCGGGTTTTTTTCTTTAAAACCATTTCTTGCATATTGTATATGGTTTTTAATATTAAACTATTAAATCAGTTAAACCTCTTCTATCAGATTTGATAAATAATTTTATAACATAAAAAACTCAGTGTTGATTTTAAATAAAACTTTAAACAGCCCCAAAAAAAGGGTTGTGAAAAACATTATTTTGGGGGTTTTGGGCTGAAAAAAAGGGGAAATTTTTGATTTCTTTTGGGCAGTTGTGGCTCCCGGGTTTTAACACCCAATAAAGGGCCAAAAAACAAAGTTTAGAAAGGGGCACTGCAGGGGGGAAAAAGGCTTTGCTTTTGTTCAATGCTTCCCTGGCCGCCTGAATGCTCCCACTCTAACAAAAGCCCGTCAAAATGTTTGGGGCTAAGGTTTTTTTTGTATTCAAAAACCATGACTTTCAAAATTGTATGTTTTAGCCCAGTAAGCCCTGTCTCTAGGGGAATGGCCGATTCAAAGGGGAGACATCTCTCATGTACTAGCTCCCACTGAAATGGACCTGAGTACTGGAATTCTGATCCTTTTTGTTTTAAAACTCTTTTGTTTTCCGTCTGCCATATGCTGAAGAACCTCACTGTCTTTCCCTTCTTCTATCATCTTCTGTTGGAACCATGTCTGCCAAACAACGCATAACCTCATTCTGAATCCCTTTGCTTTTGTATTTTGCATTATGAATGGAAGTCAACCTTTTTTTTCCACAGTTGTGTCAATGCTTTAGGCTCTTTTTTCTAGGATTGCCATAAGTTCCCTTTATGTATCAGACTCCTGCAGGCATCATCGTGTTCCTCTTTGTGCAATGTTTTGTGTGGCTGTAAGTAGTATTACTGTCTCACTGTTAGTTTTAAGATAGTCACCAGTTTCTTGAACCGTTTTGTTGTTGACTTGTTTTGGGCATTTACCAGTGTTTTGCAATTACTTTTGATCAGTTTTTTGATATACTTCTACAAGGGGATATCATTTGATTGTTTCGTGCCCGGCTTCAGGGGGAGGACGCCATTGCATGAATTGCATAATCCCGCCTCTTTGTAAGAGTTAGCCTTCTTGTCCGAGTTGTTAAAACCCATTTTGAATCAATCTACAGTCTGCTGACAGAGGCGTAAACAAAACACAAGAGTCTGGATTTGTTTGAGAATATTGAAGCAGGGGTGGATGTGGTTACGAGACTCCGCCTTGAAGCTCACGTACATCCTGGCCCCCGACCGAGAGTACTTGAGGAGTCCATGTTCATCACTGGATGCACCGGTGGTCTCCATCCCAGCGGATTGGCTGACATCACTCTCATCCTCTCCAATGGTCTTACCTTCTGTCTCTCCTCTCTCTCTCTGGGCCTACTCTCTCAAACCGAACCCTGCGGGCTCTGTTTGCTTTTCCTGCGCGGGTCTTTTATCTTTGGAAATAAACATGAGGTCGCTTTTTTCGCTCTTCGTGTTGTGACAACTGATAGAGCAAAAAGCAATTGGGGACCAGAGCGTATCCATGCATTTACTGGGAAAGTAACTGACTCTCTATGGGGTAGACTACTTGTTCATGTAACCCCTTTAACGTTACGCAATTGCGTTTTATCCGAGTGTGAGTTTAAGTAAAAAGCACTCAGCAAAATGCGTTTGTTTGACAAACTATTAGTACCCTTTTTCATATTGCCATACACATTCGAGATGCCTGACTGTTAGAATTTGGCTACAAAAACTAAACCAAAAATCAGTGCAAACGAATACCCACAGCCCAGGATCTGGATTCAAGCCAATTCCTTCATTAATTCCAAAAGAAAGGTAACACACTGGACCGGTGTATCATTAGCTGATCTAACGGTTAGCACTTCTGTAATATGCCATTTAAGTAGTTAACGATGTTACAAATAACAACATAATCAACATGGTGCTACCCTCTTATTTATTTATCTTGTTCTCTGCTTGAACGATATATTCGACTCTAAATTTCTTTTCAACTTCTGAATAGAAAGAAAACTTGCAGATTGCCATGTGGTACGATACTGTTGTGTGTCCGCCTAAAGGAATCCCCACTATGAAAATGTTTTTGGGTTACTGTTAGTGTTCCGCTTTGGTCTTTGCCACTGTCTAATAAACGGAAATTGTAAAAAAAAATCAAAATAAAATAAAACATGATCGCGACAAAATTTAATTCTGTGATACTTATTGAAGACATCTCAGCATTTAGATTTCAAGGTTTCCCCGGAGGCCTTGGAGGTAGGACGCAGACGCCAATCTCACTTTCTACAGGCAGAGGAGTTCGCCAAAATCTGTATCTACCCACCCGTGTCCGGACACCCACTGAAATGGAGATAAGGCTCTCATCTCACCCTGACAGAATGGTGGCTGCCTGGGCTACAGGTTGCTACCCAGGGCATTTGTTGTTACAGTGTCTACGGTACGCAGGACACTACGTCCGCTGATCCTCTCTGTCTGCCGAGCAAAGGGAGAGATCAAGTAAGGGAGATGCCAGAATCATGATCTTTCCAGATCTTTCTATCCCATACTACACAAGGAGGAGGTATGGCTTTATCCCCACTGAAGCAGGCTTCTTCGTCGAGCTGTCTCGGCATACTAATGACGCCTGCTGTCTACCGCGACGCCTTTGTGGACGTAAAACCAACTAATGGTGAAGCGCACAGTCTGACTCTTGTGAGAGACGGTCTGAAACATAGATGAGGAAAGGAACTCACCTGACTTCGTTCCGTCCTAATACATCAGGAGAGAACTGCTCTTTTGAACTTGGATACAGTGGATTGTAGTGAGCTGTTTTAGAACATGAGGATACAGACCGAAAGACTCATAAGGATCGGGCTGGCTGGGCTGGCTAGGAGTGGCTAGGCGGCCATAATGACAGTCCTAGGTAAAGTTGATGATATCTACTGTTTGACTGACGCTATTTAGCCAGCTCACTAAGTTTACCAGTGGTTGTTACTATAGCTACAGCCACACAATGCAAGGTAGTTACCTTTTATCTCTGGATAATTTTAGTTTTTACCCCATAATGTCCAGTGGGGGGTTTGTGTATAAATAGGTGATGTCGGCTTTTGACTGGGTTTCAAGCCTACTGCGTTAGTTTATATCAATTCAGGGAATTTGAGCTACTATTACGTTTGCTTGGCTTGTGGTATTGTTAGAGATGTATGCTCGCGTTTAGGATACCGAGAGGCATGTGATAAGCTACTTCAGCTGACTGGTCCACATATTGCCTAGGTAGCTGATAGCTGGTTACGAGTTGTGTGTGTGTGTACCTTGTGTATTATAAATTATTATACTAATGGGGGGTTGGGAGGTGTGAACTCAGTGCGGATGGTGGATTTGTGTAACTAATTGTCTCTATGTTTATATGTGAGGGTTTTGTCACTTGTAAGACGCTCCTTGATAGAGGTGTGTCTGCTAATGACCGTATAATGTAAAATGTAAAATGTCACGAGAATTCTCTAATCTCTAATTTAACTCAATGCTTGAAATAATTCCCGAGATGAGTGTTAAGGTCTCTTGCGTTTAGTCTATGACTTAACCCAATGGTCCACAAACAGCCATAGTGATTGTATTATTTGTACTCATGAGAGCTCTGCCGCCAAAGACACATATCCAGCCATTTATCTACAAAGGAACTTTGCTCCGCCCACCTCTAGGCGGTCTGTACATTCCACAACTAGTTTCTAAGTCCCCTCCCTCCTGGAATGTTTGTCTCAATCAGTTTCTACCTCCCCCTCTGTTATCATAATGATAAACCCTAACACAGTTCACACAGTCAATCATCAGTATTGGGGGTGGAACAATTTTAGTCATAAATCATATTCCTCTATCAGAGGGATAGTTATCGTCTGGTAAAGGTTTTCATTTATTCATCATAGCTTGATGTCTTTTTTCCTGTGCTGCTTGGTGCATTGTTTCACAGCGCAGGTTTCAGGGCGCCTTGGGAATGCAGATTGGTTGACGTTTGTGTGTGCGGGTAGGCGCTGTGGTGGTGACTATGAACACATCCTCTGTTGTTGTTGTTGTTGTTGTTGAGACATGCTCAAGTGGGGCTAAATAGTCCCGTCATTATTTGTTGACCGATGTTTGTCGCTTTGATTTCAAATTGTATTTTTGGTGACTCGACTAACAATATATTCATGTTTACAGGAACAGTCAATGCACTTCTAATGCCATATCCATATAATTAGAATGAACCTCTTTGGGCGATGCTATGCATAGCCAGGTACATCTAGCTTAAAGACTAGCGTCTAAGGGTTATGGTTTATTAAACTCCTCAGTTGGGAGGGGGGTTGTTGGGTTTGTGGTAGGGTCAGGGTATTAGCTCACCAGATGGTTACTGTATTTTATCACTTTCATCATTTCATTTAGTTTCTATCTTTTTCCCTCTTTCTTATTATCTTTAAAGATGCTCCTAATAACCTATACATTTATGACACTTAACATTAGGGTACTATACATGATACTCAGGGAGAAAAAAGGTGTAGATTCACGCGCAGAGCGGCAGGTGTTTATTACGCCTTTACAGAAGACAGGAATCGTGGTCACAGGCAGGAGGCAATTGTCATACACAGGTAGGAAAAAGGCAGGTGAAACAAAAACTAGGACTGAAAGGCTAAAACTGGTTCTCACAAAGACGATTTAGGAAAAGGCTTAGTAGAGTCAAAACGAATCAATACCTCACAAAAACACAACCAGAAATGAACTGAACTAAATAAGGAGCTGATTGAGAACCATGGTGAGGTAAACTTAACACAGGTGAAATCAATGAACAAAACATGGAAGACAGGGATACGTTCAAGAACGACACAAGAAACAGGGCTACGTTCAAGAACACAAAGAAACAGGGCTAACGTTCAAGAACACAGAAAGAAACAGGGCTACGTTCAAGAACACAAAGAAACAGGGCTACGTTCAAGAACACAAAAGAAACAGGGCTACGTTCAAGAACACAAAGAAAACAGGGGCTACGTTCAAGAACACAAAGAAACAGGGCTACGTTCAAGAACACAAAGAAACAGGGCTACGTTCAAGAACATAAAGAAACGGGCTCTACGTTCAAGAACACAAAGAAACAGGGCCACGTTCAAAGAACACAAGAAACAGGGCTACGTTCAAGAACAGAAAGAAACAGGGCTACGTTCAAGAACACAAAGAAAAACAGGGCTACGTTCAAGACACACAAAGAACAGGGCTACGTTCAAGAACAGAAAGAAACAGGGCTACGTTCAAGAACACAAAGAAACAGGGCTACGTTCAAGAAACACAAAAGAGACAGGGCTACGTTCAAGAACACAAGAAACAGGGCTACGTTCAAGAACACAAAGAAAACAGGGCTACGTTCAAGAACACAAAGAAACAGGGCTACGTTCAAGAACACAAAGAAACAAGGCTATGTTCAAGCAAGAACACAAGAAACAGGGCAACGTTCAACAACACAAAGAAACAGGGCTATGTTCAAGAAATACACAAAGAAACAGGGCTACATCAAGAACACATAGAAACAGGGCTACGTTCAAGAACACAAAGAAACAGGGCTACGTTCAGAACACAAAGAAACAAGGCTGAACGTTCAAGAAACACAAAGAACAACAGGGCTACGTTCAAGAACACAAAGAAACAGGGCTACGCTCAAGAACACAAAGAAAACAGGGCTACGTTCAAGAACACAAGGTGAACTGAGAAAAATAAATACAGAACCTTACATTGATTACATAGATCACACAGAAGAGAGGTTAATATGTTAAGTTAAATTATGTTTTCTAGGTTTTGGAAGAAGTTTTACCCCTGTGTGTATGAGATTTAAAATGTATCAGCTGATGATTAGGATTGTTAGAGTTGAACCCACTAAGTACCTGAATGACTCCAAACTGGTGAGCCTTTTTATCAGCTAGTTCCATGGACACACTAATTTCAATGTCCTTTTGCCAAGGTCAGATGACTTTCACGTCAACAGTCTCTTTTGTGTAGCTTCACTCGTTAGCCCACATACTAGTCTGTCTCTAATGATGTCATTTAGAACAGCATTAAAAACCACAGTGTTCTGGGTTAGTTTCTTTAATGCAGCAGCAAACATTGTTACTGATTCTCCCCTCTTTCCCTGGTGTCTCCTGTGAAAACCTGAAGCTTTCAGCATTAACTAGTGGTTCTGGTGAAACATGTCCTTAAGTATCTCCACAATATCCCATACGTTTATTACCTGTTCTGACTGGCTTTGTAGCAGGCTGCCTAGTAAATTAAATGTCTTTGGCCCCATTACACTAAAACATGGAGGCACAATGTTGTCCTCATCCATGTGTCATTTACAATAACAAAATATTCAAACGTTCTGTATATGAGCTCCACTGATCAATACTTTCATCAAACTGTCCAATGGTTCCATCAATTCCAATAAAAAAAAAAAAATTTTTCATTTCTCAATAAGCTCCTGATGTCAATCACTTCACATTGTTGTCCTCAACCACAGCAATATTTTCCTCAGTCACGTGATCTTCATTCACTTCACTTCACTGACGTTTCCTCCTATATTCGCTCATTTAGCAGATTTTAATAAAAGGTTTGTCTTCACAGTTGAATAAATGTCCTTTCCTTTAATCACTGTATATTCTCCTTTTTAATCACGTTGTTTTTTTTCATTTCCGATGTCCGTCTCGAGTGATTTTCTGCCGTCCATGACGATGTTAACTCCAGTGGTGGAAAAAAGTACCCAATTGTAATACTTGAGTAAAAGTAAAGATACTTAATAGAAAATGACTAAACTAAAGCGAAAGTCAACCCAGTAAAATACTACTTGAGTAAAAGTCTAAAAGTATTTGGTTTAAAATGTACTTAAGTATCAAAGTATATGTAATTGCTATAATATACTAAAGTATCAAAGTAAAAGTACAAGTATAATTCATTTCAAATTCCTTACATAAAGCAAACCAGACAATTTTCTTGTTTTTAAATGTACGTTCACGCCAGAGGCAACCTCCAACACTCAGACAATTTACAAACAAAGCATTTGTGTTTAGTGAGTCTGCCAGATCAGAGGCAGTAGGATGTTCTCTTGATAAGTGTGTGAATTGGACTGTCACGTTCGTCAAAAGGAGCAGACAAAAGCGCAGCGTGTTAGAGCGAACATCGTAGACTTTATTTATAAAAGAAACCACGATAAAAAACAACAACCAAAAATGACGAAAGTGAAGTCCAAATACTGACACTGACTAAACAGGAACTTGGAAACAAAAACCACAAAACCAAGGTGAACTCACACAGTATAAATATGGCTCCCAATCAGAGATACGAGCCGACAGCTTGACAGACACTCGTTACCTCCCGATTGGGAGTCATACGACTATATCAACATCAAAACCAAACATAGAGAATGAAACAACTAGATCCCACATAGAACTACACCCAAATGAAAATGACAACCCTGGCTCACTACTAAGAGTCCCGGAGCCATGAACGTCACAGTACCCCCCCCCTAAAGGCGCGGACTGCGACCGCGCCTCACAACCCCACAATAGGGGAGGGCTGGGTGGGTGTTGCTCCCCGGAGGCGGTTCCGGCTCCGGGACTTGACACCACCACCCCACTATAGTTACTACCCGCCTTCTTAACCTCCTCCCAATGACCACCCTCCACTTAAAACCCACCTGGATATTAAGGGCAGCACCCGGACTAAGAGGCAAGCACCAACTAGCTAAGGGGACAGCACCGGACTAAGGGCAGCACTGGAATTTTTTTCAAGGGGCAGCACTGGACTAAGGGGCAGCACCTGACTAAATGGCGGATCCTGGCTGGCTGGCTCTGGCGGATCCTGGCCTGGACGGCTTCTGGCGGATCCTGGCTGGCAGAAGGCTCTGGCTGATCCTTCGTCTGGCAGAAGGCTCTGGCCGATCCTGTCTGGCAGAAGGCTCTGGCTGATCCTGTCTGGCAGAAGGCTCTGGCTGATCCTGTCTGGCAGAAGGCCTCTGGCTGATCCTGTCTGGCAGAAGGCTCTGGCTGATCCTGTCTGACGGAAGGCTCTGGCTGATCCACTGTCTGGCAGAATGCTCTGGCTGATCCTGTCTGCAGAAGGCTCTGGCTGATCCTGTCCTGGCAGAAAGGCTCTGGCTGATCCTGTCTGGCAGAAGGCTCTAAATCGGATCCGGTCTGGCGGACGGCTCTGAAGGCTTCATTGCTGGCAGACGGGCGGCTTTGCAGGCTCAGCCCAGACGGGCATTTCCTGCGGCGCTTGGCAGACGGACAGTTCAGACGGCGGTGGGCAGACGGGGCAGTTCTAGGCCCGTTGGGGCAGACGGGCAGTTTCAGACGGCCGTTGGGCAGACGGACAGTTCAGGGCCGCCGTTGGGCCAGGACGGCAGACTCTGGCCGTCTGAGGCCGCATCGTAGGCCTGGTGCGTGGTGCCGGAACTGGAGGTACCGGGCTGAGGACACGCATCACAGGGCTCGTGCGGGGAGAAGCAACAGGGCATGCTGGACCCTGGGGACGCACCGTAGGGCCTGATGCGTGGTGCCGGGAACTGGAGGTACCGGGCTGAGGACCGCATCTCAGGCTAGTGCGGGAAGCAGCAAACAGGGCATGCTTGGGCCCTGGGGACGCACCGTAGGCCTGATGCGCTGGTGCCGGGAACTGGAGGGTTTACCGGGCCTGAGGACACGCATCTCAGGGCTAGTGCGGGGGAGAAGCAACAGGGCATGCTGGACCCTGGGAACGCAACATAAGGGCTAGTGCGGAGAGCCGGAACAGGGCATGCGGGACCCTGGGGACTCACATTAAGCCTAGTGCGGAGAGAAGCAACAGGGCCGGGCTGGGCTGGCGACGCGCACCGTCTCCCTGGTGCGGGTGGCCGGAACAGGCCGGGCCGGGCTGGCGAAGCGCAACCGGTATCCCTGTGCGTGGAGTAGGAACAGGCCGGGCTGGCTGGCGACGCGCACCGTATCCCTGGTGGCGAGTGGCCGGCCACAGGCCGGGACCGGGCTGGCGACTGCGCACCGTATCCCTGGTGGCGAGGGGCCGGAACAGGCCGGTGCCGGGCTGGCGTAGCACACCGTGGACCTGGTGCTTGGAGTAGGAACGGTACGGTCCGTACCGGGAACACACACCACTGGCCTCAACCGAGGATCAGGAACGGGCCGGACCGGACTGGCAACACACATCGTCTTTTCACGCCGTGCCACAAACACTTCCCTTCCTTTACTCGCCAATGGCTCCCGTACTCCGTAGCCTCTCTCTTCTTTCTCCCTGTGGCAGCCTCCTGCTGCCCAAGCCGCCCAAGCCTATGTGCCCCCCCCAAAAAAACTTTTTGGGGTTTGCCTCCCGTCCTTCCGACGATGGCCCCTGCCGATGCCGTTGCTCCTCTCCTGCCAGGTTCTCCCCCTTCATCGCCCTCCGGTACCGGACGGCCTCCTCCTGGGTAATATGTCCCCAGCCGAGGAGGACATCCACCAACGTTCTCTCTCCTGACCCGGCGCCTCCTCCCATGTTCCAGACCCTTTGCTCCTGGACGCGCTGCTTGGTCCCTTTATTCAGGTGGGTTTTTCTGTCACGTTCGTCAAAAGGAGCAGACAAAGCGCAGCGTGTTGAGCGAAACATCGTAAGACTTTATTATAAAGAAACCACGATAAAAACAACAAACCAAAAATACGAAAGTGAAGTCCAAATACTGACACTGACTAAACAGGAACTTGGCCAACAAAAACCCACAAAACCAAGGTGAAACTCACACAGTATAAAATATGGCTCCCAATCAGAGATAGACGAGCCTGACAGCTGACACTCGTTACCCTCCGATTGGGAGTCATACGGACTAATCAACATCAAAACCAAACATAGAAATGAAACAACTAGATCCACATAGAACTACACCCAAATGAAAAATGACAACCCTGGCTCACTACTAGAGTCCCGGAGCCAGATCGTCACATGGACAATTTTCTGTCCTGCCTAAGCATTCAAAATGTAACGATTACTTTTGGTGTCAGGAAAATGTATGGAGTGAAAAGTACATTATTTTCTTTAGCAATGTAGTGAAGTAAAAATAAAAGTAGTCAAAAATATGAATAGTAAAGTCAAGTACATATACCCCCTAAAAAAACTACTTAAGTAGTACTTTAAAGTATTTTTACTTAAGTACTTTACACCACTGGTGGTTAACTCTCTTTCTTAGCTAGCTCGACTATGCCCTTGCCTCTGGCTATCAATACACTGTGCTAACATTAGCCTATACTGTACCACAGAAAATAACAGTTTTAAACAGTTGTAAAAACCCACTCCTCTTCCAGACAGAATAGTTTCTGTAGATTCAGACTTACTCATGGTTCACCAATCTTTTGTTATGTCTCGTGGGTTTTTATAACCACGTCTGTATAACCATTCAATAATGATGAGACAGGAGACAGGAATCAGTTTTTCAACCATTTATCTGGAACGTGATCATCTCAATACATACAAACCCCCATGATGCTCTGCGCACAACCCCAATATACAACAAATACATAAATAAGTAAATGGACACGAAACAAAATCATAGAGGAATTTAAATGTTCAGTTGTAGAAAGTAGGGCCATGGATAGGGTCAGAAAGGTCAGTATGTTTGATAACTGGTTACAGAGGTGATAATCATAAGGTCCATTATAACACAGTGAAGTAGAGGTGGGAGCTAAAAGCAGACATGGACAGTGAGACGGTGTGAGGAGGTCAGGGGTGAAACACTAGATCAGGACAGGTAGAAATGTCATGGCTGGAAATAGACACAGAGACACATTCTGATCATGGCTCAGACCTGACCTGAGACACCCAAACAGAAGATGCCATAGCAGAGTCCCTGTCCAGTAGGCTATATGGGTTTTCCTTTCATCAAAATCCTACACATGGAAATGTGTCCAGTGTGTGTGTGTCCAGTGTGTGTGTGTGTGTGTGTCCAGTATGTGTGTGTGTGTGTCCAGTGTGTGTGTGTGTGTGTGTGTGTGTGTAGTGTGTGTGTGTTGTGTGTGTGTGTGTCTAGTGGTGTGTGTGTGTGTGTGTTGTGTGGTGTGTCCTGTGTGTGTGTGTGTGTCAGGTGTGTGTGTGTCCAGTGTGTGTGTCCAGTGTGTGTCCTGTGTGTGTGTGTGGTGTGTGTGTGTGTCCAGTGTGTGTGTGTCCACGTGTGTATGTGTGTTGGGTCCAGTGTGAGGTGTGTGTGTGTGTGTGTGTGTGTGTGTGTGTCCAGCGTATGTGTGTTTGTCCAGTGTGTGTGTCCAGTGTGTGTGTGTGTGTGTTTGTGTGTGTGTGTGTGTCCAGTGTGTGTTTGTCCAGTGTGTGTGTACGTTCATGTGTGTGTGTCCAGTATGTGTGTGGTGTCAGTGTCAGTGTGTGTGTGTGTGTGTTCAGTGTGTGAGTGTGTGTGTTTCCAGTGTGTGAGTGTGTGTGTTTCCAGTGTGTGTGTGTCCAGTGTGTGTCTGTCCAGTGTGTGTTGTGTGTGTGTGAGTCCTGTGTGATGTTTTGTCCAGTGTGTGTGTGTGTGTTCAGTGTGTGTGTGTCCAATGTTTAGGATGTGTGTGGTCCATTGTGTGTGTGTGTGTGTGAATCCAGTGTGTGTGTGTGTGTGTGTGTGTGTCCAGTGTGTGTGTGTGGATGCGTGTCCAGTGTGTGTGTCCAGTGTGTGTGTCCCCAGTGTGTGTGTTCAGGTGTGTGTGTGTGTGTGGGTCCAGTGTGTGTGTGTGTGTGTGTGGGTGTGTGCGTCCAGCGTATGTGTGTTTGTCCAGTGTGTGTGTCCCAGTGTGTGTGTGTGTCCAGTGTGGTGTTTTGTCCAGTGTAGTCCAGTGTGTGTGCGTGTGTGTGTGTTTTGTCAGTGTGTCTCCAGTGTGTGTGTGTGTCCAGTGTGTGTGGTGTGTCCAGTGTGTGTGTGTGTGTCCAGTGTGTGTGTGTCCATTGTGTGTGTGTCCAGTGTGTGTGTGTGTGTGTCCAGTGTGTTTTCAGGTGTGTGTGTCCAGTGTGTAGTGTGTGTGTGTGTGTGTCCAGTGTGTTTGTGTTGTGTCCAGCGTGTGTGTCCAGGTGTGTGTGTTGTGTCCAGTGTGTGTGTCCTGTGTGTGTGTGTGTCAGGTGTGTGTCCTGTGTGTATGTGTGTGTGTGTCCAGTGTGAGTGTGTGTGTGTGTGTGTCCAGTGTGTGTGTGTGTCCAGCGTATGTGTGTGTGTCCAGTGTGTGTGCGTCCACTGTGTGTGTGTGTTTGTGTGTGTCCAGTGTGTGTGTGTGTGTGTGTGGTCCAGTGTTGTGTGTGTGTGTCAGTGTTACCATGGTTATTATTTACAGGGAGACTGAGGCGCCATCATACCAAACCCTAAACCCTGGATAGAGGGCTCAGTGAATGTGGAGTGGAATGTGTTCAGGTGGGTCAGTGTGTTAGAGGAGACTCTGTAGAAGGACAGAGTGCCGGCTGGCCAGTCCAGATACACTCCTACTCTGTGGGAGCTGGAGGAGGGGACGTCTATGGTAGTGGACTTCTTATTGTGCCAGGCATAGTAACTGTTGTCAGAGCAGAACAGACTCCAGGACTTGTCATTGTATCCAAGCCAACAGTCATAACCCCTTCCTCTCCTGCTGATTCCTTTATATGTCACTCCTATACCAGCCCCTCTCCCACTCCACTCTACCTCCCAGTAACAGCGCCCAGTCAGACCCTCTCTACACAGCACCTGTTCCCAGCCCTCAAATCTCTCTGGGTAATCAGGATACGGCTGCTTCAGACCCCTCCTCCATGTCACCTTTCTGTTCTCCTCAGACAGAGAGAGGAATCTGTTTACTGTGTTTGGGTCCAGTGTGAGATCACAGACATCTGATGGATGAAAACCAGACACAATATTAGAAATCATCATCATTCACATTAGAATGTTAACTCACTTTTCACTAATTCATTTAATGTAGATGTTTCTAGGTATCAAAAGGAGAAGTTAAGGTAACTTGAGACTTGTTGAATGATCATATGTTATACTGTATGGTAATATAAAACACACTTATTCATATTAATTACACAAACACACACCACACACACACACACACACACACATCCTGAACAAACACAAACACACACACACACTGGACACACATACACATCCTGAACACACACACACACACACTTACACTGAACACACACACACACACATCCTGGACACACATAGGAACGCGCCACACACATACACAGACACACACATTGTCAAAGCAACTCTTTGTAAACTTTGGTTGTCCCTGATTTGTGCTTCTGTAGAACTACAGCTGATATTTAATATGACCAAGTAAGTAATGATGGTGGTCTTTGACTTTGACTTCACTTGAATTAAGACGTATTCTTAGTCATATTCTTCACAGCAGTCAACACTCACATTTTCTAAGTCCAGGTTTCATTGTGTTCTCTCCACCATGTTCCACACTGTAGCGGTAAGCAGAAGAACAGACAGTCATTGAGGGATACACCTGAAGTCACACACACACACACACACACACACACACACAACACACACACACACACACACACACACACACACACACACACACACACACACACACACACACACACACACACACACACACACACACACGGTCAGCATATAACTTAGTCCAAGTGGTGGTCAGAATGTTTGTCTTAACTAGCCTGATAACTCCAACATGTCTGATATGAACATTGACATAAACCCTCTACATACTTGAGTTTCTCCAGTCTGCAGTGTGGATCCTCCAGTCCAGCAGAGAGCAGTCTGACTCCTGAGTCTCCTGGGTGATTGTAGCTCAGGTCCAGCTCTCTCAGGTGTGAGGGGTTTGACTTCAGAGCTGAGACCAGAGAAGCACAGCCTTCCTCTGTGACTAGACAGCCTGACAGCCTGCAAAGAGTCAAATCATATTAAAACCACACTGCTATTCTTTGGTGGTGAAAATAGTGGCAGTATATTTTTTCTACATATTAAGATACATCAGTGTCCTGAAACCTGCCATATCTATTCATAAATTAACGTATTATTATTATAAATTATCATGATTTTGCTTGTAGAGAGAAACATGTATAGTACAAATATTTGAGTAGACTGACCAGAGCAGTTTAAAAAGCAGTATCAGTCAAAAGACAGACAGTGAGGTATCAGATTTAGATTGTATTGAGTATACAGTCCACACCATATCTATTTTGACAGTGAAGATAACATTTTAAATGTGGCTCTATACTACAGCATTGTGGATTTGAGATTAAATGTTTCATATGAGGTGACAGTATATAATGTCACCTTTTATTTGAGGGTATTTTTCATACATATACGTTTCACTGTTCAGAAAAATTAAAAGCACTTTATGTATCTAGTCCCCCATTTGAAGAAGTCATAAGTATTCTGACCATTTCACTTATAGTGTATTAAAGTAGTCAAAAGTTTAGTATTTGGTTGTAAACTCGTTGGTTGCATTTGCAGTTTGTTTTGGTTGTGTTTTGGGTTATGTTTTGTCCAATAGTAACTGAATGGTGGATGATGACTGGAGTAATTTTCTGTCTAAGTGAGTAGATAACATGTTTCTAAACATAACTAAATTAATCCCGATGATGACATGATTAAGAAAAATCATGAATGACTCATGAATAATAATGAGTGAGAAAGTTACAGAGGCTACAACAAAACATGCTAACTTCTACACTCACCATTCTCACAATTACCAAATAACAGAGGGGGGGTATGATCCTTGTGCCTCTGTAACTTTCTCATTCATCATCATTCACGATTCATTCATGATTATTCATAATCATAGTAGCATCCACATGAATGTAGAAGTGTTCAGAAACATCTTCTATTCTTACTGACAATACAAGTGAAGTGACTCCAAAATGACAGGACATTATTCACCATTCAGTTTCTATTGGGAAAAACATAATCCAAAACACAACCAAGACAAACTGCAAATGCATTCAACAAGTTTGTAGAATCACAAGCTTGATGTAATCACTGTGGGTAAGGAATATGGGACCAAATACTAAACTTATGACTACTTTAATACAATATACAGTGAGGGAAAAAAGTATTTGATCCCCTGCTGATTTTGTACGTTTGCCCACTGACAAAGACATGATCAGTCTATAATGTAATGGTAGGTTTATTTGAACAGTGAGAGACAGAATAACAACAAAAAAATCCAGAAAAACGCATGTCAAAAATGTTATAAATTGATTTGCAATTTAATGAGGGAAATACGTTTTTTGACCCCTCTGCAAAACATGACTCTGCAGAACCCTTGTTGGCAATCACAGAGGTCAGACGTTTCTTGTAGCTGGCCACCAGGTTTGCACACATCTCAGGAGGGATTTTGTCCCACTCCTCTTTGCAGATCTTCTCCAAGTCATTTAGGTGTCGAGGCTGACGTTTGGCAACTCGAACCTTCAGCTCCCTCCACAGATTTTGTATGGGATTAAGGTCTGGAGACTGGCTAGGCCACTCCAGGACCTTAATGTGCTTCTTCTTGAGCCACTCCTTTGTTGCCTTGGCCGTGTGTTTTTTGGTCATTGTCATGCTGGAATACCCATCCACAACCCATTTTCAATGCCCTGGCTGAGGGAAGGAGGTTCTCACCCAAGATTTGACGGTACATGGCCCCGTCCATCGTCCCTTTGATGCGGTGAAGTTGTCCTGTCCCCTTAGCAAAAAAACACCCACAAAGCATGATGTTTCCACCTCCATGTTTGACGGTGGGGATGGTGTTCTTGGGGTCATAGGCAGCATTCCTCCTCCTCCAAACACGGCGAGTTGAGTTGATGCCAAAGAGCTCGATTTTGGTCTCATCTGACCACAACACTTTCACCCAGTTCTCCCCTGAATCATTCAGATGTTCATTGGCAAACATCAGACTGGCCTGTAAATGTGCTTTCTTGAGCAGGGGGGGACCTTGCGGGCGCTGCAGGATTTCAGTCCTTCACAGCCTAGTGTGTTACCAATTGTTTTCTTGGTGACTATGGCCCCAGCTGCCTTCAGATCATTGACAAGATCCTCCCGTGTAGTTCTGGGCTGATTCCTCACCGTTCTCATGATCATTGCAACTCCACGAGGTGAGATCTTGCATGAGCCCCAGCCCCAGCCCGAGGGAGATTGACAATTATTTTGTGTTTCTTCCATTTGCGAATAATCGCACCAACTGTTGTCACCTTCTCACCAAGCTGCTTGGCGATGGTCTTGTAGCCCATTCCAGACTTGTGTAGGTCTACAATCTTGTCCCTGACATCCTTGGAGAGCTCTTTGGTCTTGGCCATGGTGGAGAGTTTGGAATCTGATTGATTGATTGCTTCTGTGGACAGGTGTCTTTTATACAGGTAACAAGCTGAGATTAGGAGAACTCCCTTTAAGAGTGTGCTCCTAATCTCAGCTCGTTACCTTTATAAAAGACACCTGGAGCCAGAAATCTTTCTGATTGAGAGGGGGTCAAATACTTATTTCCCTCATTAAAATAAACTACTTTAATACAATATAAGTGAATATGTCCAAATTATTACGACTTTTTCAAATGGGAGAACAAGATACATAAAGTGCTTTCATTTCTAAACGGAAAAAAATATATATATATATATATATATATATATATATATATATATGAATACCTTTAAATAAAAGGAGACATTCTGTACTGTTGCCTAATATGAAACATTATATCTGAAATCCAAAATGCTGGAGCATAGCACCACATTTTTAACTGTAAGCTTCACTGTCCAAACACATATGATGTGGACTATGTGTGCCTGGTAAACACATGTGGATCTGGTGAACAGTTATCGCTTGTTGACCAACTACAGGAATACTGACCTCAGAGTCTCCAGTTTACAGTGGGGATTCCCCAGTCCAGCAGAGAGCAGCTTCACTCCTGAATCCTTCAGGTCATTGTTACTCAGATCCAGCTCTCTCAGGTGTGAGGGGTTTGACTTCAGAGCTGAGACCAGAGAAGCACAGCCTTCCTCTGTGACTCCACAGCCTGACAGCCTGCAAAGAGTCAAATCATATTAAAATCACACTGCTATTCTTTGGTGGTGAAAATATATTTTTTCAACATTTTCAGATACATCAGAGTCCTGAAACCTGCCATATCTATTCATATATGTATATATACAGTACCAGTCAAATGTTTGAACACACCTACTCATTCAAGTTTTTGTTTAGTTTTTTTTAAAACTATTTTTTACATTGTAGAATAATAGTGAAGACATCAAAACTATGAAATAACACATATGGAATCATGTAGTAACCAAAAAAGTGTTAAACAAATTTTCTATATTTTATTTTTTAGATTCTTCAAATAGCCACCCTTTGCCTTGATGACAGCTTTGCACACTCTTGCCATTCTCTCAACCAGCTTCATGAGGTAGTCACCTGGAATGCATTTCAATTAACAGGTGTGCCTTCTTAAAAGTTAATTTGTTGAATTTATTTCCTTCTTAATGCGTTTGAGCCAATCAGTTGTGTTGTGACAAGGTAGGGGGGTATACAGAAGATAGCCCTATTTGGTAAAAGACCAAGTCCATATTATGTCAAGAACAGCTCAAATAAGCAAAGAGAAACCACAGTCCATCATTACTTTAAGACATGATGGTCATTCAATAAGGAACATTTCAAGAACTTTTAAAGTTTCTTCAAGTGCAGTCGCAAAAACCATCAAGCGCTATGATGAAACTGGCTCTCATGAGGACCGCCACAGGAATGGAAGACCCAAAGTTACCTCTGCTGCAGAGGATAAGTTCATCAGAGTTACCAGCCTCAGAAATTGCAGCCCAAATAAATTCTTCACAGAGTTCAAGTCACAGACACATCTCTACATCAACTTTTCAGAGGGGACTGTGTGAATCAGGCCTTCATGGTCAAATTGCTGCAAAGAAACCACTACTAAAGGACACCAATAATAAGAAGAGACTTGCTTGGGCCAAGAATCACGAGCAATGGACATTAGACCTGTGGACATTTGTCCTTTGGCCTGGAGTCCAAATTTGAGATTTTTGGTTCCAACCGCCGTGTCTTTGTGAGAAGCGATGTGGGTGAACGGATGATCTCGGCATGTGTAGTTCCCACCGTAAAGCATGGAGGAGGAGGTGTTATGGTGTGGGGGTGCTTTGCTGGTGACACTGTTTGTGATTTATTTAGAATTCAAGGCACACTTAACCAGCATGGCTACCACAGCATTCTGCAGCGATACGCCATCCCATCTGGTTTGGGCTTAGTGGGACTATCATTTGTTTTTCAACAGGACAATGACCCAACACACTTCCAGGCTGTGTAAGGAGAGGGATTGAGTTCTGCATCAGATGACCTGGCCTCCATAATCACCCGACTTCAACCCAATTGAGATGGTTTGGGATGAGTTGGACGGCAGAGTGAAGGAAAAGCAGCCAACAAGTGCTCAGCATATGTGGGAACTCCTTCAAGACTGTTGGAAAAGCATTCCAGGTGAAGCTGGTTGAGAGAATATCAAGAGTGTGCAAAGCTGTCATCAAGGCAAAGGGTGGCTATTTGAAGAATTTCAAATATAAAATATATTTGCATTTGTTTAACACTTTTTTGGTTACTACATGATTCCATATTTGTTATTTCATAGTTTTTGATGTCTTCATTGTTATTCTACAATGTAAAAAATAGTAAAAATAAAGAAAAACCCTTGAATGAGTAGGTGTGTGTGTCACGGTTTCGGCCGAGGCTGCTCCTCCTCCTTGTTCGGGCAGGCTTCGGCGGTCGTCGTCCCCGGAGTACTAGCTGCCACCGTTGTATGTTATCGATGTTTGTTTGGTTTTGTCTTAGTTGTACACCGTGTTTCCGTTTAGTGTTAATTATGTGTCCTATAAGTTCTCGTTTTGTTTAGTCGTGTGTTGTGTGTAATTGTCCGCCTGTCAGCAGGTGCTGTATTGTTTGGCTCCAGTGTTTTGGAGAGTTTCGCACTTGTGTGCGCACTTATTTTGTATTTTCGGTGTTTACGCATGGTGTGCGTAATCGCTCGCCTCCGGGCTCTTTTGAGGCCCGTTTGTATTTGCTTGATCGTCTACTAAAGTGTGATGGACGAAGCTTCTGTGTCCTGCGCCTGATTCCTGCACCACATCCACATTCAGCTATTCCTGACAGAATTACACACCACCGATGGAATCAGCAGGAGCAGCAGCAGCGCCCGAGTCGTGGGAGGAGCGCGTCCGCGGGCAGGACGACAGGATCAATCAGATCGGGACCGCCCTGCAGGACGTAATAAATACTCTGCACCGATGGGAGAACAGAGGGTTGTGCGCCTAACCATACCTGTTTGCTTCCCACAGGTTGCACCTCATTCCCAGCATAAGGCGTTAGTAGATTCAGGCGCAGGTGGGAATTTTGTTGATCGGAATTTTTGTGTGAAGTTAGGGATTCCCTTCCTTCCTGTCAATGCTCCCTTCCCTGTACATGCACTAGATAGCCGCCCGTTGGGATCGGGGTTGATTAGGGAGTTCACAGCGCCACTTAGGATGAGTACGCAGGGGGGTCATGAGGAAACTATTCAGTTATATCTGATCGACTCTCCTGCATATCCAGTGGTGCTGGGGCTTCCCTGGTTGATTACCCATAACCCCTCTATTTCGTGGCAACAGAGGGCTCTTAAGGAGTGGTCTGCCCAGTGTGTGGGGCGATGTCTGGGTGTTTCCGTGGGGGCGACCTCGGTGGAGAGTCCAAACCAAGTGCCCGCAATGCACATTCCCCCTGAGTATGAGGAGGTAGCACTCGTGTTTAGCAAGGCGAGGGCGACGCGATTGCCACCTCATAGACAGGGGGATGTGCAATAGACCTCCAGGCAGGAGCAGCGCTTCCGCGGAGCCATGTGTATCATCTGTCTCAAGAGGAGAAGGGGGCTATGGAGACATACATAGCCGAGTCTCTGAGACAAGGATACATACGGCCCTCCACTTCCCCTGCATCCTCGAGCTTCTTTTTTGTGAAGAAAAAGGATGGAGGATTGCGCCCGTGTATTGATTACCGTAGTCTCAATCAGATCACTGTGAAATACAGTTATCCACTCCCTAATGATTGCGACATTACACGGAGCGCGTTTCTTCACAAAACTGGATCTCAGGAGCGCCTACAACTTGGTGCGCATTAGGGAGGGTGATGAATGGAAGACAGCATTTAGTACCACTCGGGTCATTACGAGTATCTCGTCATGCCATACGGGTTGATGAATGCTCCTTCAGTCTTCCAATCCTTTGTGGATGAGATCTTCCAGGACATGCAGGGGCAAGGTGTGGTCGTGTACATAGACGACATTCTAGTGTACTCGTCTACCCGAGCCGAGCATGTAGCGCTGGCTGCTGCACCGAGTGTTGAGGAGGCTGCTGGAGCACGACCTGTATGTCAAGGCAGAGAAATGTCTGTTTTTCCAGGAGTCTATCTCCTTTTTTTTGGGTTATCAGTTGTTCGCGTCAGGGGTGAAGATGGAGGTTGACCGTGTGTCAGCCTTGCGTAATTGGCAAACCCCAACCACGGTTAAAGAGGTGCAGCAGTTCTTGGGTTTTGCGAATTACTACCGGAGGTTTATCCGGGGTTTTGGACAGGTGGCAGCTCCCATAACGTCTCTTCTGAAGGGGGGTCCGGTGCGCTTGCAGTGGTCAGCTGAGGCGGACAGGGCGTTTGGGAGACTGAAGGGCCTGTTTACGTCGGCTCCGGTGCTGGCGCATCCGGATCCCACTTTACCATTTCAGGTAGAGGTGGACGCGTCTGAGGCCGGTATAGGGGCCGTGCTATCGCAACGGTCCGGCACGCCACCTAAACTCCGCCCCTGTGCTTTTTACTCCAAGAAGCTCAGCCCGGCGGAGCGAAATTATGACGTAGGGGACAGGGAACTGTTAGCCGTGGTACAGGCCCTAAAGGTGTGGAGGCATTGGCTTTGAGGGGGCTCAACACCCTTTCCTCATTTTGACTGACCATCGGAACCTGGAGTACATCCGGGCAGCTAGGAGACTGAACCCTCGCCAGGCTCGGTGGAACATGTTTCTAGCCCGGTTCGTATTTAAAATCACGTACATCCCTGGGTCCCAGAACGGTAAGGCAGACGCCCTGTCCCGGCGGTATGACACAGAGGAGAGGTCCGTTGAGCCCACTCCCATACTACCGGAGTCTTGTCTGGTGGCACCGGTGGTGTGGGAGGTCGATGCTGAAATCGAGCGGGCGTTGCGTACCGACCCTAGCCCCACACACGTGTCCTGTGGGTCGGACGTACGTTCCGCTCGAGGTTCGGGATCGACTTATATATTGGGCTCACACGTCACCCTCCTCTGGACATCCAGGTATTGGCCGGACAGTGCACTGCCTTAGCGCTAAGTACTGGTGGCCAACGTTAGCCAGGGATGTGAGGGTTTATGTCTCCTCCTGCTCGGTGTGCGCTCAGTGTAAGGCGCCTAGACACCTGCCCAGGGGGAAGTTACAACCCCTGCCTGTTCCACAACGACCCTGGTCTCACCTGTCGGTGGATTTTGTTACAGACCTTCCCCCCTCTCAGGGGAATACCACCATACTGGTCGTTGTGGATCGGTTCTCTAAGGCCTGTCGTCTCCTCACAATGCCGGGTCTTCCTACTGCCCTACACAGACCGCTGAGGCACTATTCACCCACGTCTTCCGGCAGTACGGGGTACCCGAGGATATAGTGTCTGATCGAGGTCCCCAGTTCACCTCCCGAGTCTGGAGAGCGTTCATGGAGCGCTTGGGGGTCTCGGTGAGCCTTACCTCGGGGTACCACCCGGAGAGCAATGGGCAGGTAGAACGAGTGAACCAGGATGTGGGTAGGTTTCTGAGGTCGTATTGCCAGGGCCGGCCGGAGGAGTGGGCGAGGTATATTCCCTGGGCAGAGATGGCACAGAACTCTCTCCACCACTCCTCCACCAACCTAACCCCTTTCCAATGTGTGTTAGGGTACCAGCCGTTTCTGGCACCATGGCATCAGAGCCAGATCGAGGCCCCTGCGGTGGATGAGTGGGTGCGGCGCTCGGAGGAGACGTGGAACGCTGCACACGTCCACCTGCAGCGGGCCCTCCGTCGTCAAAAGGCGAGCGCCCGATCTCCACGCAGTGAGGGACCGGTGTACGCACCTGGTGATCGAGTCTGGCTCTCTACCAGAAACCTGCCCCTCCGCCTGCCCTGTCGGAAGCTGGGTCGGCGGTTTGTGGGGCCTTTTAAAGTCCTGAGGAGATTGAACGAGGTGTGTTACAGGTTACAACTGCCTATTGATTATCATGTTAACCCCTCGTTCCAAGTGTCTCTTCTCAGGCCGGTGGTAGCTGGTCCACTCCAGGACTGTGAGATAGGAGAGACTCCTCCGCCCCCATTGGACATCGAGGGGGCTCCTGCGTACACAGTTCGGTCCATCTTGGATTCGAGACGTCGGATGGGGGGTCTCCAATATCTCGTGGAGTGGGAGGGGTACGGCCCGGAGGAACGGTGCTGGGTGCCGAGGAGGGACATCTTGGACCCGTCTCTCCTGACTGAGTTCCACCGTGGTCATTCCACGCGCCCTGCTCCGCGTCCTCCTGGTCGTACCCGAGGCCGGGGTCGGCGCACGGCTGGTACCGCGCGTCAAGGGGGGTGTACTGTCACGGTTTCGGCCGAGGCTGCTCCTCCTCCTTGTTCGGGCAGGGCTTCGGCGGTCGTCGTCCCCCGAGTACTAGCTGCCACCGTTGTATGTTATCGATGTTTGTTGGGTTTTTGTCTTAGTTGCACACCTGTTTCCGTTTGGGTTAATTATGTGTCCTATAAGTTCTCGTTTTGTTAGTCGTGTGTTGTGTGTAATTGTTCCGCCTGTCAGCAGGTGCTGTATTGTTTGGCTCCAGTGTTTTGGAGAGTTTCGCACTTGTGTGCGCACTTATTTTGTATTTTCGGTGTTTACGCATGGTGTGCGTAATCGCTCGCCTCCGGGCTCTTTTGAGGCCCGTTTGTATTTGCTTGATCGTCTACTAAAGTGTGTGTCCTGCGCCTGATTCCCTGCACCACATCCACATTCAGCTATTCCTGACAGTGTGTCCAAACTTTTGACTGGTACTGTATATACGTGAATTAATGTATCATTATTAACAGTAGATAACATGTTTCTAAACACTACTAAATTAATCATTGTGTGTGTGTGTGTGTGTCCAGTGTGTGTGTGTTTGTGTGTGTGTCCAGTGTGTGTTTGTGTGTGTGTGTGTGTCCTTTGTTGAGTATGTGTGTCCAGTGTGTGTGTGTGTATGTGTGTTTACAGTGTGTGTGTGTGTGTGTCCAGTGTGAGTAAGTCTGTGTGTTTGTGTGTGTCCAGTGTGTGTCCAGTGTGTGTGTGTTTTGTGTGTGTGTCCAGTGTGTGTTTTTGTGTGTGTGTCCGGTGTGTGTCCAGTTGTGGTGTGTGTGTGTGGTGTGTGTGTGTCCAGTGTGTGTGTGTGGTGTGTGTGTGTGTGTGTGTTGTCCCCAGTGTGTGTGTCCATTGTGTGTGTGTGTCCAGTCCCGTGTGTTGTCTAGTGTGTGTGTGTGTCTCTAGTGGTGTGTGTGGTGTGGTGTCTAGTAGTGTGTGTGTGTTTGTTCCGTGTGTGTGTGTCTCTAGTGTGTGTGTGGTCTGTGTTCCAGTGTGTGTAGTGTGTGTGTGTCCCCAGTGGTGTGTGTGGTTTGTCCCAGTGTGTGTGTGTGTGTGTTGTGTTCGTCCTTGTGTGTGTGTGTGTCCCTTTGTGGTGTATGTGTCCCAGTGTGTGTGTGTGTGTGTGTGTCCAGTGTGTATGTGTGTCCAGTGGTGTGTGTGTTGTTCATGTGTGTGTACTGATACACAACTTGCACACACACACACTGACAAAGACACACACACACGACACACAAACACACACTGGACAAACACAACAGACACACACACATACACACACCACACCGGACACCACCGCACACACACACACACAAACACAACAACACACACACACTGGAAACACACACACACTGTGACACACCACACACTGTGACACTGTACACACACACACACTGGACACACACACACTGGACACACAAACAGCAACCCACCTGGACCACACACACACACACAACACACACACACACACTGGACACACACACACACACTGGGGACAACCACACACACACACACACACACACACACACCACACACATACACACACACACACACACCCAGTCCTATATATTAAAAACTTAGTCCAAAGAGTGGTGGTCAGAATGTTTTGTTTCTTAACTAGACCTGATAACTCCAACATGTCTGATATGACATTGACATAAAAACCCTCTACATACTTGAGTTTCTCCCAGTCTGCAGTGTGGATCCTCCAGTCCAGCAGAGAGCAAGTCTGACTCCTTGAGTCTCCTGGGTGATTGTAGCTCAGGTCCAGCTCTCTCAGCAGGTGTGAGGGGTTTGACTTCAGAGATGAGACCAGAGAAGCACAGCCTTCCTCTGGTGACTAGACAGCCTGACAGCCTGCAAAAGAGTACAAATAATATTAAAACCACACTGCTATTCTTTGGTGGTGAAAATAGTCGGCAGTATATTTTTTTTTTCACATATTCAGATACATCAGTATTCCTGAAACCGCATATCCTTGCCATCTCTATTCATAAATGAAGGTATTCATTATTAGAAATGATAAATTATCAAAGTATGCTTGTAGATTTGAGTAGACCTGACCAGAGCAGTTTAAAAAGCAGTATCAGTCAAAAGACAGACAGTGAGTATCAGATATATAGATTGTATTGCGTATACAGTCCACACCATATCTAGGTTTGACAGTGAAGATTAACATTTTAAATGTGGCTCTATCTACTCCCAGCATTTTGGATTTGATAATCAAATGTTTCATATATGAGGTGACAGTATATAATGTCACCTTTATTTGAGGATATTTTAATACATATCTGTTTCACCGTTTAGAAATGAAAGCACTTTATTTATTCTAGTCTCCCCCCTTTGAAGAAGTCAAACGTATTCTGACCAATTCACTTATAACTGCATTAAAAGTAGTCAAAAGTTGAGTATTTTGGTTGTAAACTCGTTGGTTGCATTTGCAGTTTGTGTTTTGGTTGTGTTTTGGGTTATGTTTTGTCCAATAGTAACTGAATGGTGGAATGATGACTGGAGTAATTTTTCTGTCTAAGTGAGTAAGATAATCATGTTTCTAAACACTACTAAATTAATCCTGATGATGACATGATTAGAAAAAAAAAAAACATGAATGAATCATGAATAATACTGAGTGAGAAAGTTACAGAGGCTACAACAAAAAACATGCATGCTAACCTCCTCACTCACAATCACCATTACCAATAACAGAGGGGGGTATGATCCCTTGTTCCTCCTGTAACTTTCTCAATTGCATACATCATTCACGATTCATTTCATGATTATTTCATAATCATGGTAAGATAAGGTCCACATGAAATGTCGCAAGTGTTCGAAACCATCTTCTATTCTATCTTCTTAACTGACAATATAAGTGGAAGGTGAAGTTCCAAAATGACAGGACCCATTTATTCACCATTCAGTTTCTTATTGGGAAAACATCACCAAAATCCCAAACAAAAATCCAAAAACACCACAAAGAAACCGAAACTGACACAATGCATTCAACAAGTTTGTAGAATCACAAGCTTGATGTACTCACTGCGAGGTAAGGAATATGGGACCAAACCTAAACTTATGACTACTTTAATACAAATATCAGTGAATATTGTCCAAATTATTAACACGACCTTTTTTCAATTGGGAGAACATGATAACATAAATGCGTTCCATTTCCTAAACGGTACAATATATATTATATATATATATATATATAATATATATATATCTATATTATATAAGAATAGTAGAATAACCTTTAAATAAAAAAGGAGACATTCTGTACTGTTGCTTGCCTAAATCTGAAAACATTATATCTGAAATCCAAATGCTGGAGCATAGCACACCACATTTTTAAAAAACATGTAAGGCTTCAACTGTCCAACACAATAAGGTGTGTACCCTATGTTGTGCCTCCGTGTGTGATGTTTGTGTGCCTCTGGTAACTACATGTGATCTCTGGTGAGCATATTTATCACTTGTTGACCAACTCTCCAGAAATACTGACCTCAGAGTCTCCACGTTTACGAGTGGGGATTCCCCGTGTCCAGCAGAGAGCAAGCTTAACTTATCCTTGAATCCTTCAGGTCATTGTTACTCAGATCCAGATCTCCGCTCTCATGTGTGATGGGGTTTTGACTTCAGAGCTGAGACCAGAGAAGCACAGGAGCCTTCCTCTGTGTGACTCACAGCGTGGGACAGCCTGCAAAAGGAGTAAAAATCATATTAAACCACACGCTATTTTCTTTTTGGGTGTGGAAATATATTCTTTTCTTTCATAGTGTCCATGAAACCTGCCATATCTATTCATATATGAAAGTTATTACAGTACAGTCAAAAAATTTTAAAAACAAACCCAAATCATTCCAAAGGGTTTTTTTTTTTTTTTTTTTAACTATTTTTACATTTTAGAATAAAAGTGGAAAATATCAAAACTTGAAATAAAAACCCTATGGGGAAACATGTATAAAAACCCAAAAAAAGTGTTTTAAAATTAAAACAAAAATATGGGTTTTAAATTTTAATTCTTTCCAAAAAGCCACCCTTTTCCTTGATGACAGCTTTTGCACACTCTTGCCAAACTCTCCAACCCCCTTTATGAGGGATTCCCCCCGGGAAAGCATTTCAATTAACCCGGTGTGCCTTCCTTAAAAAAGGGAAATTTTTGGGGAAATTTTTTTTTCCCTTTTTTAAAATTTTTTTTGAGCCAAACAGTTGTTTTTTTGAAAAAGATTAGGGGGGGGTAAAACATAAAAATCCCTATTTTGGGAAAAGACCAAGTCAATATTATGGAAAAACCAAATTTAAATAAGCAAAGAGAAATTTCAGTCCCCCCCCCCC
>CM072257.1:10225030-10245013 GCA_036851935.1 Coregonus suidteri | reverse complement strand
TTTCGGGGGTGCTGGGAAAGGACATGGGGCAGGGTGTTCGGGGGGTCCACCAGTGGGGGAGCAAGGGGGGCAACAAGGGGATTGAGGGGGAAACCCCCGGGGGCTTTTTAAGGATTTTTTTTTGTAACCCTAGGGGTGGGGTTTTTAGAAAGGGGGGGGCTATGTAACGACCCTGTTTTTGTTTTGGTTCATGGAGTGTTATGTTCTCAGGGGGTAAAAAGCAGGGGTTAAATATGCCAGGACAGAGGGAAAAGGGTTTGGGGGGGGTAGAGGGGGTAACCCCCGGGGGTTTTTGGGTTTGATTAAATGGGGGTTTACGGCCCTCACCCTCTTCTTTTCCCTGCTGGGGGGACCTTTGATTTGCCCTGTTTTTTGTGTATGTTCGAGGTTTAGGGGGCCGGGGGTTTTTGGCCTGAAAAATACCCCATTCAGGAAAAAAACCTGGGGTTCTCCGGTTACACCTGGGTCCCCCGTCTTTTTTTTATTTTGCCCACCCGGGGGTCATTACATTATTTTTTCCCAAAGGTTTAACAGTTTATTTGGTGAGCGTTAACCCTGTGGGTTTTTACCTCAGGTAATTTATTATTAAAAAGGGTTTACAGCTATTTGGTGAGCTTTAAAACCCTTTGTAGGTTTACCCAGGAAAACTTATTTTTAAAAGGGGGTTTTACAGCTACTTGGTGAGCATTAACCCTGTAGGTTTTACCTCGGGGAAACTTATTTTTAAAACAAGGTTACAGCTATTTTGGTGAGCGTTAAACCCGGGTATTTTTAAACCTCAGGTAACTTTTTAAAAAAAAGGGTTTTACGGATACTTGGTGAGGGAAAAAAAAAACCCTGTAGGTTTATCTCAGGTAACTTATTTTAAAAAAAGGGTTTACGGCTCCCTTGGTGAGGGGTTAACCCTGTAGGTTACCCCCAGGAAACTTATTTTTAAAAAAGGGTTAGGATACTTGGTGGGGTTTAAACCCTGAAGGTTTATCTCGGGTTTAAACTTATTATTCCCAAGGTTACGGTATTGGTGAGCTTTAAACCCCTGTGGGGTTTCCCTCGGGTAATTTATTTTTAAAACCAAGGTTACGGCTATTTGGTGAGCTTTAAACCCCTTGTGGGTTTCCCTAGGTAACTAATTTTTCCCAAAGGGGTTACGCATTTGGTAAAGTTTAACCCCTGGGGGTTTTTCCCTCAGGAAACCCCTTTTTATTAACAAGGTTATGGATTGGTAGCGCGCCCCACTTTTCACCGGGAGACATGTTGGGGTCACCTATAGTGAGGTGAACACATTTTTTTAGAGGCGATATGGCGGATAGCCTTTCAAACAAAAAACATTTTCTGGTCTTTGGTTTAAACCCCTATTTGTTTTAAAAAAAAAAAGTGTAAAATTTCTAAAAAAAAAACGCAAGTCCCTGTTTTTTTTAAAGGATTTGGCCGTTTTTAAAAACGGGCCGGGAAAAATTTTTTAATTTAAGAAAAACCTTTTTTGAGGTTTGGTTTGTTTCTAAATGAGCTGCTGGATAATTTGATATTGCATCGAAACTTCGTTGCATAGGCATAAATTGAGCGAATGCTGCGAAGGTTCACTGAGTTTGCAAACCAAAGGGTTATACTGGTTGATTGTTGTCTAATCTGGTGGTTTCTAGCTAATGGTTGTAGATCAGACGCAGTTGCCTACCTTCAGATTATGAGGCCTACAGGCCTAGCAAGTGTCCATGAAGTGTCAGGTCTCCGCATTGGTCTAAGTCCACTAGAGATCCTGGTTCGAATCCAGACTGCTTGTAGCCGGCCCGCGAACGGAGCAGACCCGTGACAAAAAAAAAAATAGTAAATTTGTGAATGAGTTTATGTAGTACCCACATATGGCCCACAGGAGGAGCAAGGAGTGCATTAAAACCCCATACTGTTTTTGCCATATAAAACCTCTAAACCTAAAACAACAATAACAATGTATGTTATAACGCTCATTTTTACACCAGCAGATTGTCACAAAGGTGCTATTACAGAAACTCGAACCATACTTATAACCTATTTAGCATTAAACAGTAACCCCTAATTCTAGGGCTTAGGGTAGCCTAGAACACTGTTATAAACTATTTTGCGCAATAATATTAACTTAGTAACTACAATTATAGTATTATTTTGTTACTCAAAACTGTCTAAGCGTTTTTCTGTTTATTTTTATATGTTTATTAGTTATTTTATTGATATTTGTTATTGCCAAAGGCAGAACACTTAGACACATTTGTGTTATTTTTCTAATATTGTTTGAATTGGGGTGACCATAGTAACCTTCGCTGTGAAAGTCCAGGCATTGCCATGGGATAGGTGGGGCAGTTTGAGACTGATCAAAGGAAAATAAACAAGGAAAAATAACACTTTATTTTTCAGCTGCCTCACTAATGCTTCCGTACGTAAAATTAATAACTTGTAATGCTAAATATTTTCCAATAGATGGCAGCATTAAGACCATGAAAGCATCAGTTATAGGACTAAAAGCAGCAAATATAGATTGACATAAAATAGAATGCAAAACCAAATACTATAGTTTGTTCCCATGTCTAAAATGGTGTCACTCATACTTTAGTTAGATATTATATCTCGTATTAGGCCTGTGATGCTTTTGGAAAGAGCAATTAAAATAGCGCTATAGCAGGTGTTGAACCCCCGGTGGTAAATAATCACTAGTCAGTATAATTATCAGATTCTCTGAGAGTTGAAGGCCGATATATATTAATTATTTGTGTAAAACCTAGCAGTACTACTTTATTCTCGGAGATGTTGAGGAAAGATATACTTATTACAGTGTTAAAACCTAGCAGAGTACTACTTATTTCTCTGAGCGTAAGGCAGGAATATAGCAATTTTGCAAAAAAACAAGATTTATTGTCTGTCTGAAATGAAACCATCAAGTTCAATGATAGATTTTACACAACTACATGTCTGTCGTGGACAAGCCCATGCAATTGATTAGATAGTGAAAAACCACAACAATCTCTTGCATTAATTTCTTTAAACAATAAAAAGATAATTTACCAACATTTTGAAAATTGATATTATAGCTGTTTGGGAATGAAAACTCTTCTTAGGTTTCCCCATCTGAGCTCAGAGTAGATTGAGAGATGGTAATGTTTGTGTCTCTCGTTGTGTTGAAGGTCATTCAAGCAGAGAGAGACCAGCATCCATAGCTACCCAGCTGTGTTTCCATGAAGAAGTGGACCTAGTCTCATGTAAATCTTCCTATAAGTGTTTTAGAGAGGGAGACTTTTTCTAACCTAAACCTTTTTCCCATTTTCAATAGTCATGAAACAATATTAAACTAACACAACATTTCCCTACCTGTGGGTTGTGTGTGTGTGTGTGTGTTGTGTGTTACTGTGTGTGTGTGTGTTTGTATGTGTGTGTGTGTGGTGTGTGTTGTGTATGTGAGTGGCCATTGTGTGTTGTGTGTGTGTGTGTGTGTCGTGTGTGTGTGTTTGTGTGTGTGTGTATGTGTGTGTGTGATGTGTGTGTGTGTGTGTGTGTGTGGTGTGTCTGTGTGTGTGTGTGTGTGTGTGTAGTGTGTGTGTAGTGTGTGTGTGGGTGTGTGTGGTGTGTGTGGGGGTTGGTGTGTGTGTGTGTGTGTGTGTATGGGTGTGTAGTGTGTCTGTGTGTGTGTGTGTGTGTGTGTGTGTGTGGTGTGTGTGTGTGTGTGTGCTGGTGTGGTGTGTAGTGTGTGTGTAGTGTGTGGTGTGTGGTGCCACTCCCTGGATGAGGAGATGTCAATCTGATGTTTTGTCCACAGAAACCAACAGGAGAGATCAGAGTCAGAGATTCTCAGTGGTCAGTCTTCCCAGAGTCATCAAACAGACCTGGCCTCCATATTCTGTGTATGTGGGGTCCTGTTACATGTACATTTTTTTTGTTTACCTCAAGTAAAGGTGATCTGTCAATCATTCGTTAATGAGAAAGCATTTTAGTCTCTTGCTTAACTGATTTACTTGATTTATTTCAGTTGCTTGAAGAGAATATTATGACATTTGTGAAGAACGAGCTGAAGATGTTCAAGAGGATTCTTAGTCCAGAACTCCCAGAAGGCTTTGAGAGTCAGAAGCAGGATAAGGAAGTGGTGGATGCTGAAGATGAGAAGCAGGAGAGCATTGCCAGAGAGGGGGCTCTGAAGATCACACTGCACATCCTGAGGAAAATGAACCAGAAGGAGCTTGCTGACACACTGGAGAAAAGTAAGAGCTGTCTGCCTCATGTTGACTGCTGTTTTAGAACATTTAAAAGCTGTAGCTAAAGTACAGCTAAAGTAGCTGTGTAACTCATGATTATTGTAGCAGCCTTAACACGACACCTAGTGACCTCATCAAGTAGCAGCGGGGATGTTTTGTGTTGATTAAATTAGAGAGAGAGAGAGAGAGAGAGAGAGAGAGAGAGACAACATTATTAATGCCATCAATAATACCAATAATGATATAAATCAGTCACACCAGTGTGTAATGCATTATGAAAACATTTACAGATTTATACAGACAGTTAAGAGAATAAATGATTATAATTTAAAGTCTTACAATACTGTAGGCATTTAAAACAGACGTAATATTAATATCCTCTGTGTTATTTCTTCATTCAGATGAGCTTGCTGTGATTTGCCAACGTGAACTCAAATCTAATCTAAAGAAGAAGTTTCAATGTGTATTTGAGGGGATCGCTAAACAAGGAAACCCAACACTTCTCAATAAGATCTACAACAGAGCTCTACATCACAGAGGGTGGAACAGAGAGGTCAATAATGAACATGAGCTGAGACAGATTGAGACAACAACCAGGAAACACAGCAAGACCAGAGACTGCAGTCAAAATGTAACGACATCTTCAGACCCTTAACTGGACAAGACAAACTTATCAGAACTGTGCTGACAAAGGGAGTCGCTGGCATTGGGAAAAACAGTCTCTGTGCAGAAGTTCATTTCGGTACTGGGCTGAAGGAAAGGCAATCAGGATGTCCAATTGTATTTGTCTTTTCATTCCCCTTTTCGGGATCTTGAATTTGATGAAAGGGGATAAAACACACTTTCATCGAACTTCTCAATCACTTCTCAATGGAAACCAAAGAATAAGAATCTCCAACTACGACAAGTACAAAGTTCTGTCATCTTTGATGGTCTGGATGAGTGCCGACTGCCCTAGACTTCCAGAAGAACAAGATTTGTTGTGACGTCACAGAGTCAACCTCAGTGGATGTTCTGCTGACAAATCTCATCAAGGGAAATCTGCTTCCCTCTGCTCTCCTCTGGATAACTACCCCGACCTGCTGCAGCAGCCAATAAGATCCCTTCAGGTGTGTTGACCCAGGTGACAGAGGTACGAGGGGTTCAATGCCCACAAAAGGAGGAGTATTTCAGGAAGAGATTCAGTGATGAGGACCTGGCCAGCAGAATCATCTCACACATAAAGACATCAAGGAGCCCTCCACATCATGTGCCACATTCCAGTCTTCTGTTGGATTTCTGCAATAGTCCTTGAACACATGCGAAACACATAAGAGAGAAGTGATGCCCAAGGACTCTGACTGAGATGTACTCACACCTTGGTGGTGTTTCATACCAAAACAGAAGAATTTTAAAGTATCTTGTGGAAAGAAGAGACAGGTCCACACTGGAATAAAGAGACGCATTCTGTCACTGGGAAAACTGGCTTTTCAACAGCTTTGTGAATGGCAATCTGATTTTCTATGAAGAAGACCTGAAAGAGGCTGGCATTGATGTCAATGAAGCCTCAGTGTACTCAGGATTGTGCACACAGCTCTTTAAAGAGGAATGTGGGCTGTACCAGGACAAGGTGTATCTGCTTCGTGCAATCTGAGCATTCAGGAGTTCTCTGCTGCTGTATATGTGTTCCTCTCATTCATCACAACAATGAGAATCTAATGGATGAACAGCAATCAACGTCCAGGAACTTTTCTGTGAGGATCAGACAAAGCAGCATAAAGTTACTGTTCTACAGAGGGTGCTGTGGATATAAAGCCTTACAAAGTGAGACAGGGAAACCTGGACCTTTTCCTCGCTTCCTTCTGGGCCTCTCACTGTGGAGTCCAATCAGAAGCACTTACGAGGTCTACTGACAAAGACAAGAAGCAGCTCACAGAGCCATGAAGAAAACAGTGAAGTACATCAAGGAGAAGATCAGGAGAGATCCCTCTCCAGAGAGTTGCATCAATCTGTTCCACTGTCCCTGAATGAACTGAATGACCATTCTCTAGTGGAGAGAGATCCAAAGCTACCTGAGCTCAGGAAGTCTCTCAGAAGAAGAACTGTCACCTGCACAGTGGTCAGCTCTGGTCTTTGTGTTGCTGACTTCAGAAAAGGAGTATGGATGTGTTTGACCTGAAGAAATATACTCCAGATCAGAGGAAGGTCTTCTGAGGCTCGCTGCCAGTGGTCAAAGCCTCCAGAGCTGCACTGTGAGTACATAAAATGACATATAAAAACTAATCATCAGGGAAGAAATATTAAGTTTAGAGAAATATATGTATTATAATATATATTACATTGAAAAACGTACTTGAATCAATGCATTGATGTTCATATTTGGGTATAACAATATGACCATACAATTCTAGGAGATGGAAGATGAAATCTATATGTTGTTTGCAAGAGAATAAACCAAATGCATCTGCCATTGTCCTTCTACCACTACTGGTGTTAAATTAACAGTGTGTTTGTGAAATCATTATGATCTCTTTGTCAGGCTGTCAGGCTGTCTAGTCACAGAGGAAGGCTGTGCTTCTCTGGGTCTCAGCTCTGAAGTCAAACCCCTCACACCTGAGAGAGCTGGATCTGAGTAACAATGACCTGAAGGATTCAGGAGTGAAGCTGCTCTCTGCTGGACTGGGAATCCCCACTGTAAAACTGGAGACTCTGAGGTCAGTATTTCTTTTCTGTAGTTGGTCAACAAGTGATAACTGTTCACCAGATCCACTTGTGTTTACCAGGCACACATAGTCCACACCATATGTGTTTAGACAGTGAAGCTTACAGTTTTAAATTTGTGTGCTATGCTCCAGCATTTTGGATTTCAGATATAATGTTTTCATATTAGGCAACAGTACAAGAATGTCACCTTTTATTTTGAGGTTTTTCATACATATCTGTTTTAGTGTTTAGATACGAAAGCACTTTACGTATCTAGTTCCCCATTTGAAGAAGTCGTAATTATTTGGACAAATTCATTTAGTCAAAGTGTAGAATTTTGTGTCCCATATTCCTTACCTGCAGTTTGATTACATCAAGCTTGTGATTCTACAAACTTGTTGAATGCATTTGCAGTTGTCTTGGTTGTGTTTTGGATGATGATTTTCCCAATAGAAACTGAATGGTTAATAATGTCCTGTCATTTTGAGTCACTTCACTTGTATTGTCAGTAAGAATAGAAGATGTTTCTGAACACTTCTACATTCATGTGGATGCGACCATGATTATGAATGATCCCACCTGGCTACCACTACCCTGGCCACCAGCTCTGCACCCTCAGCTGCAACTTGCCCCATAGCCCCCCCCCCCCCGCGCTTTCTCCTTCACACACAAATTCAGCAGCTGATCATACCCCCTCTGTTATTGGTAATGGTGAGAGGTTAGCATGTTTTTGTTTGTAGCCTCTGTAACTTTCTCACTCATTATTATTCATGATTCATTCATGATGTTTCTTAATCATGTCATCATCAGGATTATTTAGTTAGTGTTTAGAAACATGTTTATCTACTCACTTAGACAGAAAATTACTCCAGCCATCATCCACCATTCAGTTACTATCGGGCAAAACATAACCCCAAAACACAACCAAAACAAACTGCAAATGCAACCAACGAGTTTGGGACCAAATACTAAACCTTTTTTTGACTACTTTAATACACTATGAGTGAATTTATCAAAATACTTATGACTTCTTCAAAAGTGGGGGACTAGATACATAAAGTGCTTTCATTTCTAAATGGTGAAACAGATATGTATTAAAATACCCTCAAATAAAAGGTGACATTATATACTGTCACCTCATATGAAACATTTGATCTCAAATCCAAAATGCTGGAGTATAGAGCCACATTTAAAATGTTTAGCTTCACTGTCAAATAGATGTGGTGTGGACTGTATACTCAATACATTCTACCGTATTTTTCGACTATAAGCCGCGCCTTTTTTTCCCATTTTTCGACACTGCGGCTTATATAACGGTGCGGCTAATCTATGGATTTTTACAGCTAACGGCCACTAGAAGACCTCCTAAATGTATGGATTTTACAGGCAGTCACAGGCTTGATGTAGTCATTGCATTCAAAGAATATGGGACCAAATACTAAACTTTTGACTACTTTAATACACTATAAGTTAATTGGTCAGAATACTTAGGACTTCTTCAAATAGGGGGACTAGATACATAAAGGGCTTTTATTTTTCTAAATGGTGAAACAGACTTGTATAAAAATTCCCTCAAATTAAAGGTGACATTATATTCTGTCACATCATATGAAACATTTGATCTCAAATCCAAAATGTTGGAGTACAGAGCCATATTTAAAATGTTATCTACACTGTCAAAATAGATATGGTGTGGACTGTATACTCAATACAATCTAAATCTGATACCTCACTGTCTGTCTTTAGACTGATACTGCTTTTTAAACTGCTCTGGTCAGTCTACTCAAATATTCGTACTATACATTTTTTCTCTCTACAAGCAATATTATGATAATTTCTAATTATAATTCATTTATGAATAGATATGGCAGGTTTCAGAACACTGATATATCTGAATATGTTGAAAAAATATACTGCCACTATTATCACCACCAAAGAATAGCAGTGTGATTTTTAATATGATTTGACTCTTTGCAGGCTGTCAGGCTGTCTAGTCACAGAGGAAGGCTGTGCTTCTCTGGTCTCAGCTCTGAAGTCAAACCCCTCACACCTGAGAGAGCTGGATCTGAGTAACAATGACCTGAAGGATGTCAGGAGTGAAGCTGCTCTCTGCTGGACTGGGGAATCCCCACTGTAAACTGGAGACTCTGAGGTCAGTATTCCTGTAGTTGGTCAACAAGTGATAAATTGTTCACCAGATCCACATGGGTTTTACCAGGCACACATAGTCCCAGAACACCATATTGTGTTTGGACAGTGAAGCTTACAGTTTTTTAAATTAGGTTTTTTTAGATACAATGTTTCATATTATGCAACAGTACAGAATGTCACCTTTTATTTAAAGAATTTTCATACATATACAGTGAGGGAAAAAAGTTTTTGATCCCCTGCTGATTTTGTACATTTGTCCCACTGACAAAAGAAATGATCAGTCTATAATTTTAATGGTAGGTTTATTTGAACAGTGAGAGACAGAATAACACAAAAAAATCCAGAAAAAACGCATGTCAAAAATGTTATAAATTGATTTGCATTTTAATGAGGGAAATAAGTTATTTGACCCCTTCTCAATCAGAAAGATTTTCTGGCTTCCAGGTGTCTTTTATACAGGTAACGAGCTGAGATTAGGAGCACACTCTTAAAGGGAGTTCTCCTAATCTCAGCTTGTTACCTGTATAAAAGACACCAGTCAACAGAAGCAATCAATCAATCACATTCCAAACTCTCCACCATGGCCAAGACCAAAGAGCTCTCCAAGGATGTCAGGGACAAGATTGTAGACCTACACAAGGCTGGAATGGGCTACAAGACCATCGCCAAGCAGCTTGGTGAGAAGGTGACAACAGTTGGTGCGATTATTCGCAAATGGAAGAAACACAAAATAAACTGTCAATCTCCCTTGGCCTGGGGCTCCATGCAAGATCTCACCTCGTGGAGTTGCAATGATCATGAGAACGGTGAGGAATCAGCCCAGAACTACACGGGAGGATCTTGTCAATGATCTCAAGCCAGCTGGGACCATAGTCACCAAGAAAACAATTGGTAACACACTACACACCGTGAAGGACTGAAATCCTGCAGTGCCCGCAAGGTCCCCCTGCTCAAGAAAAGCACATATACATGCCCGTCTGAAGTTTGCCAATGAACATTCTGAATGATTCAGAGGAGAAACGGGTGAAAGTGTTGTGGTCAGATGAGACCAAAATCGAGCTCTTTGGCATCAACTCAACTCGCCGTGTTTGGAGGAGGAGGAATACTGCCTATGACCCCCAAGAACACCATCCCCACCGTCAAACATGGAGGTGGAAACATTATGCTTTGGGGGTGTTTTTCTGCTAAGGGGACAGGACAACTTCACCGCATCAAAGGGACGATGGACGGGGGCCATGTACCCATCAAATCTTGAGTGAGAACCTCCTTCCCTCAGCCAGGGCATTGAAAATGGTCGTGAATGGGTATTCCAGCATGACAGATGACCCAAAACACACGGCCAAAGGCAACAAAGGAGTGGCTCAAGAAGAAGCACATTAAGGTCCTGGAGTGGCCTAGCCAGTCTCCAGACCTTAATCCCATAGAAAATCTGTGGAGGGAGCTGAAGGTTCGAGTTGCCCAAACGTCAGCCTCGAAACCTTAATGACTTGGAGAAGATCTGCAAAGAGGAGGGGACAAAATCCCTCCTGAGATGGGTGCAAAACCTGGTGGCCAACTACAAGAAACGTCTGACCTCTGTGATTGCCAACAAGGGTTTTGCCACCAAGTACTAAGTCATGTTTTGTAGAGGGGTCAAATACTTATTTCCCTCATTAAAATGCAAATACATTTATAACATTTTTTGACATGCGTTTTTCTGGATTTTTTTGTTGTTATTCTGTCTCTCACTGTTCAAATAAAGCTACCATTAAAATTCTAGACTGATCATGTCTTTGTCAGTGGGCAAACGTACAAAATCAGCAGGGGATCAAATACATTTTTCCCTCACTGTATTTTTTTACCGTTTAGAAATGAAAGTACTTTATTATGTAGTTCTCCCATTTGAAAAAGTCATAATTATTTAGACAAATTAATTTAGTCAAAAGTTTAGTATTTGGCTCATATTCCTTACCTGCAGTGATTACATCAAGCTTATGATTCTACAATCTTGTTGAATGCATTTGCAGTTTGTTTTGGTTGTGTTTTGGATGATGTTTTTCCCAATAGAAACTGAATGGTGAATAATGTCCTGTCATTTTGGAGTCACTTCACTTGTATTGTCAGTAAGAATAGAATATGTTTCTGAACACTTCTACATTCATGTGGATGCTACCATGATTATGAATAATCATGAATGAATCGTGAATGATGATGAATGAGAAAGTTATCATCATCCACCATTCAGTTACTAACGGGCAAAACATAACCCAAAACACAACCAAAACAAACTGCAAATGCAACCAACGAGTTTGGGACCAAATACTAAACTTCTGACTACTTTAATACACTATAAGTGAATTGGTCAGAATACTTATGACTTTTCAAATGGGGGACTAGATACATAAAGTGCTTTCATTTCTAAATGTTGAAACAGATATGTATGAAAATACCCTCAAATAAAAGGTGACATTATATACTGTCACCTCATGTGAAACATTTGATCTCAAATCCAAAATGCTGGAGTATAGAGCCACATTTAAAATGTTAGCTTCACTGTCTAAATAGATCTGGTGTGGACTTTATACTCAATACAATCAACCGTCATTTTCGGACTATAAGCCGCGCCTTTTTTCCAAGTTTTCGACCCCTGAGGCTTATATAACGGTGTGGCTAATCTATGGATTTTTACAGCTAACGGCCCCTAGAAGACCTCCTAAATCTATGGATTTTACAGGTTACAGTCCACCAACTTTAACTCTATGGGCTCTATGACCGGTCCGCGCCCCCCACCTTTAAGCGGCGGGCTCCAGCAGGAAAAGCTGGAGGCCGGAAAAGAGTGAGACAGGTAGCGCGCAAAAGTAAAAGTGGAACCGAGAGTGGTACGAGAGACAGAACGAGAGACAGAACGAGAGCAAGACAGACAGGACATTACGAGAGCGAGACAGTTTGTGCAAAGGAAGTTTTTCATGCACAAACCCTCATTATGGAAAACAAACGTAGAAATGCATATGATGCAGCTTTTAAGTTAAAGGCAGTCAATCTGGCTGTAAAGAAGGAAATAGAGCTGCTGCACGTAGCCTTGGCATCAATGAGTCAATGGTGAGACGTTGGAGACCCCAGCGGGAAGAACTGTCTCAATGCAAAAAGTCAAAAAAAGCTTTCAGAGGTAATAAAAGCAGATGACCCGAACTTGAAGACTTTCTTGAAGATTGGGTGAACACACAGAGAGCAGACGGCCGAGGGTGTTTCCACCGTGCAGATCCGACTGAAAGCTGAAACAGTCGCCACCGAAATGAAAATTGAAAAATTTAGAGGTGGACCATCCTGGTGTTTCAGATTTATGAGACGAAAAGGGACTCTCCATCAGGGCGCGGACGACTGTGTAATGAATGAGTGGCTGAATGAGTGGCTGAATGAGTGCTACGTCAAGCGCCCTGGAGGATTCTTTCGCCCAAAAAAAGCTTTGCTCGTTTTGGACAGCATGAGGGCCCATATAACGGATTATGTGAAAGCAGCCATCAAGAGCACAAACTCGATTCCAGCTGTGATTCCTGGGGGAACAACGAAGCATCTGCAGCCACTCGACATCAGTGTCAATCGTGCGTTCAAAGTGGCACTACGCGTTCAGTGGGAGGCGTGGATGACTAGCGGCGATAAATCATTCACCAAAAATGGTCGCATGCGAAAAGCAACTTCGCTCAAGTTTGCGAGTGGATCCTGATAGTGTGGAGGAGTGTCAAAACATCCACGATCATTAACGGGTTCCGAAAGGCTGGACTGCTGCGTGATGAAGAGGAGGACGCCGCCACAGCAAAGGCCCTTCAGAGGTTGTTCGATTCCGTCAGTGACGAAGAGGAGTTCGTTGGTTTTGAGAGCGTCAACGAAGGAGAGAGGAGAGTGGCTGACGAAGCCACCCTGAGCCTGTTCATTTTCCGACACTGAAGATGAGGACTTTGGTGGTTTTAGTACGCAGGAAGAAGACGGAGATGAGGATTAATGACTTGACTTTTCTGGTTACAGCCGTGTACTGCACCTTAGCCTAAAAGATGAAGACGAGGATCAATGACTTTTCTGGTAGGCTGATTACCGTATATTTTAAGCAGCCGTGTTGCTGCAACTTTAGGTTTACGCGCTTACTGTCGTGTTACAGGCACTTTATTTTGCACTTTAAAAAAAACACATTTAATTTAGCAATTGATATTGCCTCGTCAAGCGCTGTAAGCTTTGGTTTTTTGTTATGGTACTACTGTAGGCTATAATGTAGATAAATATTCAAAGATGTGCACACTTTTTCAAGGTTTTTCAAAAATTACCAAAGTTAAGTGGTTAAATGATTGTGACGCTATTAACTAATTTTGCTGGAATACGTTATGCAAATATGCAACTTGTTTGTTGAAATGTTAATAAATGGGAGCTTCCTCAAGCAGCCATCTCTTTCCCGACAATCCCCTCTGTGCACGAACCCTTACATATGGTAATTAAACATTAAAACACCTGCGGCTTATAGTCCAGTGCGGCTTATATATGTACACATCATTCAATTTAGCTGCTGCGGCTTATACTCCGGTGCGCCTTTTAGTGCGGAAAATACGGTAAATCTGATACCTCACTGTCTGTCTTTTGACTGATTGTGCTTTTTAAACTGGTCTGGTCAGTCAACTCAAATATTCGTACTATACATGTCTCTCTCTACAAGCAATATTATGATCATTTCTAATAATGATACATTCATTTATGAATGGATATGGCAGGTTTCAGGACACTGATATATCTGAATATGTTGTAAAAATATACTGCCACTATTTTCACCACCAAAGAATAGCAGTGTGGATTTTAATATGATTTGACTCTTTGCAGGCTGTCAGTTTGTCTAGTCACAGAGAAAGGCTGTGCTTCTCTGGTCTCAGCTCTGAGGTCAAACCCTCACACACCTGAGAGAGCTGGACCTGAATAACAATGACCTGAAGGATTCAGGAGTGAAGCTGCTCTCTGCTGGACTGGGGAATCCCCACTGTAAACTGGAGACTCTGAGGTCAGTATTCCTGTAGTTGGTCAACAAGTGATAACTGTTCACCAGATCCACATGTGTTTACCAGGCACACATAGTCCACACCATATGTGTTTGGACAGTGAAGCTTACAGTTTTACATTTGGTGCTATGCTCCAGCATTTTGGGTTTGAGATATAATGTTTCATATTAGGTGACAGTACAGAATGTCACCTTTTATTTGAGGGTATTTTCATACATATCTGTGTTACTGTTTAGAAATGAAAGCACTGTATGTATCTAGTTTTCCCATTTGAAAAAGTCGTAATAATTTGGACACATTGTCACGATCGTCATATGGAACAGACCAAGGCGCAGCGTGATGAACGAACATACTTTAATTAGTTAAAGCGTAAACACAATACAAAACAAGAAACGACTCGTGAAGTCCACGGTATCAATGACCGAACACGGAACAAAAACCCACAAACACAAAGGGAAAACAGACAGAATAAATATGGCTCCCAATCAGAGACAGCCAACGACAGCTGACACTCGTTGCCTCTGATTGGGAGTCACTCTAGCCAACATAGAACTAAACACAACAGAAACTACCAACCTAGAAATAAACACAAAGAATGAACACACCCTGGCTCAACATATAGAGTCCCAGAGCCAGGGTGTGACACACATTCTCTTATATTGTATTAAAGTAGTCATAAGTTTAGTAATTGGTCCCATATTCCTTACCTGCAGTGATTACATCAAGCTTGTGATTCTACAAACTTGTTGAATACATTTGCAGTTTGTCTTGGTTGTGTTTTGGATGATGTGTTTTTCCCAATAGAAACTGAATGGTGAATAATGTCCTGTCATTTTGGAGTCACTTCACTTGTATTGTCAGTAAGAATAGAAGATGTTTCTGAACACTTCTACATTCATGTGGATGCTACCATGATTATGAATAATCATGAATGAATCGTGAATGATGATGAATGAGAAAGTTACAGAGGAACAAGGATCATACCCCCTCTGTTATTGGTAATGGTGAGAGGTTAGCATGTTTTGTTGTAGCCTCTGTAACTTTCTCACTCATTATTATTCATGATTCATTCATGATTTTTCATTAATCATGTCATCATCAGGATTAATTTAGTAGTGTTTAGAAACATGTTATCTACTCACTTAGACAGAAAATTACTCCAGTCATCATCCACCATTCAGTTACTATTGGACAAAACATAACCCAAAACACAACCAAAACAAACTGCAAATGCAACCAACGAGTTTGGGACCAAATAATACACTTTTGACTACTTTAATGCATTATAATTGAATTGGTCAGAATACGTTTGACTTCTTCAAATAGGGGGACTAGATACATAAAGTGCTTTCATTTCTAAACGGTGAAACAGATATGTATTAAAATACCCTCAAATAAAATATGAGATTAGATAATGTCACCTCATATGAAACATTTGATCTCAAATCCAAAATGCTGGAGTATAGAGCCACATTTAAAATGTTATCTTGGTCAAAAATTGATATGGTGTGGACTGTATACTCAATACAATCTAAATCTGATACCTCACTGTCTGTCTTTTGACTGATACTGCTTTTAAACTGCTCTGGTCAGTCTACTCACATATTTGTACTTTTATATTTTTATCTCTACAAGCAATACTTTGATAATTTGTCATTTCTAATAATGATACATTCATTTATGAAAGATATGACAGGTTTCAGGACACTGGTATGAATGAAAATGTTGAAAAAATATACTGCCACTATTTTCACCACCAAAGAATAGCAGTGTGGTTTTAATATGATTTGACTCTTTGCAGGCTGTCAGGCTGTCTAGTCACAGAGGAAGGCTGTGCTTCTCTGGTCTCAGCTCTGAAGTCAAACCCCTCACACCTGAGAGAGCTGGACCTGAGCTACAATCACCCAGGAGACTCAGGAGTCAGACTGCTCTCTGCTGGACTGGAGGATCCACACTGTAAACTGGAGACTCTGAGGTCAGTATTCCTGTAGTTGGTCAACAAGTGATAACTGTTCACCAGATCCACATGTGTTTACCAGGCACACATAGTCCACACCATATGTGTTTGGACAGTGAAGCTTACAGTTTTACATTTGGTGCTATGCTCCAGCATTTTGGATTTGAGATAGAATGTTTCATATTAGGTGACAGTATATAATGTCACCTTTTATTTGAGGATATTCATATATATTTACTGTTTAGAAATGAAAGCACTTAATGTATCTAGTTCTCCCATTTGAAAAAGTATTTTATTTTAATTTAGTCCAAAGTTTAGTGTTTTGGTCCAATATACTTTACCTGCAGTGATTACATCAAGCTTGTGATTCTACAAACTTGTTGAATGCATTTGCAGTTTGTCTTGGTTGTGTTTTGGATGATGTTTTTCCAATAGAATCTGAATGGTGAATAATGTCCCTGTCATTTTGGAGTCACTTCACTTGTATTGTCAGTAAGAATAGAAGATGTTTCTGAACACTTCTACATTCATGTGGATGCTACCATGATTATGAATAATCATGAATGAATCGTGAATGATGATGAATGAGAACGTTACAGAGGAACAAGGATCATACCCCCTCTGTTATTGGTAATGGTGAGAGGTTAGCATGTTTTGTTGTAGCCTCTGTAACTTTCTCACTCATTATTATTCATGATTCATTCATGATTTTTCTTAAATCATGGCATCATCAGGATTATTTAGTAGTGTTTAGAAACATGTTATCTACTCACTTAGACAGAAAACTGACTCCAGTCATCTCATCCACCATTCAGTTACTATTGGACAAAACATAACCCAAAACACAACCAAGACAAACTGCAAATGCAACAACGAGTTTGAGTCACAAGCTTGATGTAGTCATTGTGTTCAAGGAATATCGGACCAAATACTCAACTTTTGACTACTTTAATACACTATAAGTGAATTTGTCAGAATACTTATGACTTCGTCAAAATAGGGGGACTAGATACATGAAGTGCTTTTCATTTCTAAATGGTGAAACAGATATGTATTAAAATACCCTCAAATAAAAGGTGACATTATATACTGTCACCTCATATGAAACATTTTATCTCAAATCCAAAATGCTGGAGTAAAGAGCCACATTTAAAATGTTATCTTCACTGTCAAAACTAGATATGGTGTGGACTGTATACTCAATACAATCTAAATCTGATACCTCACTGTCTGTCTTTTTGACTGATACTGCTTTTGTAAACTGCTCTGGTCAGTGTCTACTCAAATATTTTGTACTATACATTTTTCTCTCTACAAGCAATATTATGATCATTTCTAATAATGATACATTCATTCATTTATGAATAGATATGGCAGGTTTCAGGACAGTGATATATCTGAATATGTAGAAAAAATATACTGCCACTATTTTTTAACCACCAAGAATAGCAGTGTGGTTTTAATATGATTTGACTCTTTGCAGGCTGTCAGGCTGTCTAGTCACAGAGGAAGGCTGTTCTTATCTGGTCTCAGCTCTGAAGTCAAACCCCTCACACCTGAGAGAGCTGGATCTGAGTAACAATGACCTGAAGGATTCAGGAGTGAAGCTGCTCTCTGCTGGACTGGGGAATCCCCACTGTAAACTGGAGACTCTGAGGTCAGTATTCCTGTAGTTGGTCAACAAGTGATAACTGTTCACCAGATCCACATGTGTTTACCAGGCACACATAGTCCACACCATATGTGTTTGGACAGTGATGCTTACAGTTTTACATTTGGTGCTATGCTCCAGCATTTTGGATTTGAGAAATTGTTTCATATTAGGCAACAGTACAGAATGTCACCTTTTATTTTAGGTTTTTCATACATATCTGTGCTACTGTTTAGAAATGAAAGCGCTTCATGTGTCTAGTTCTCCCATTTGAAGAAGTCGTAATTATTTGGACAAATTCATTTAGTCAGAAGTTTAGTATTTGGTCCCATATTCCTTACCCACAGTGATTACATCAAGCTTGTGATTCTACAAACGTGTTGAATGCATTTGCAGTTTGTCTTGGTTGTGTTTTAGATTATGTTTTTCCCAATAGAAACTGAATGGTGAATAATGTCCTGTCATTTTGGAGTCACTTCACTTGTATTGTCAGTAAGAATAGAAGATTGTTTCTGAACACTTCTACATTCATGTGGATGCTACCATGATTATGAATAATCATGAATGAATCGTGAATGATGATGAATGAGAAAGTTACAGAGGAACAAGGATCATACCCCCTCTGTTATTGGTAATGGTGAGAGGTTAGCATGTTTTGTTGTAGCCTCTGTAACTTTCTCACTCATTATTATTCATGATTCATTTCATGATTTTCTTAATCATGTCATCATCAGGATTAATTTAGTAGTGTTTAGAAACATGTTATCTACTCACTTAGACAGAAAATTACTCCAGTGATCATCCACCATTCAGTTACTATGGGCAAAACATATCCCAAAACACAACCAAAACAAACTGCAAATGAATCCAACGAGTTTGGGACCAAATACTCAACTTTGACTACTTTAATACACTGTAAGTGAATTGGTCAGAATACTTTTGACTTCTTCAAATAGGGGGACTAGATACATGAAAAAGTGCTTTCATTTCTAACTGGTGAAACAGATATGTATTAAAATACCCTCAAAATAAAAGGTGACATTATATACTGTCACCTCATATAAAACATTTGATCTCAAATCCAAAATGCTGGAGTATAGAGCCACATTTAAAATGTTAGCTTCACTGTCAAACTAGATATGGTACTTTACAATACCTCACTGTCTGGCTTTTGACTGATACTGCTTTTTAAACTGCTCTGGTCAGTTTACTCAAATATTTGTACTTCATATTTTCTCTCTACAAGCAATATTATGATAATTTCTAATAATGATACATTCATTTATGAACAGATATGTCAGGTTTCAGGACACTGATGTATCTGCAAATGTTGAAAAAATATACTGCCACTGTTTTCACCACTAAAGAATAGCAGTGTGGTTTTAATATGATTTGACTCTTTGCAGGCTGTCAGGCTGTCTAGTCACAGAGGAAGGCTGTGCTTCTCTGGTCTCAGCTCTGAAGTCAAACCCCTCACACCTGAGAGAGCTGGACCTGAGCTACAATCACCCAGGAGACTCAGGAGTCAGACTGCTCTCTGCTGGACTGGAGGATCCACACTGCAGACTGGAGAAAACTCAAGTATGTAGAGGGTTTATGTCACTGTTCATATCAGACATGTTGGAGTTATCAGGCAGGTTAAGACAAACATTCTGACCACCACTTGGACTATGTTATATGCTGAGTTATATAAAGACTGTGTTGTGTGTGTGTGTGTGTGTCCAGTTGTGTGTGTGTGTGTGTGTGTGTGTGTGAGTCCAGTGTGTATGTGTGTGTGTGTGTGTGTCCAGTGTGTTGTGTGTGTGTGTATCAGGACACACAATGAACACACACACAAAACACACTGGGAACACACACACATACTGAAAACACACACACACTGGACAAACACACACTGGACACATACACAGAAAGGACACACACACACACACTGGTCACACACACACACACACACACACACACAACTGGACACACACACACACACACACACCCACACACACACACAAAGGAAAAACACACACAAACTAAACAGACACACACTGGCACACACACACACAACTGGACAAACACACAAACACAAACTGGACACACACGGACACACACACACTCACACTGGACAAACACACACACACACACACACACACACACACACACACCACACACACACACACACACACTGGACACACACACACAAACTGGAACACACACACACACTGGACACACACACTGGGACACACACAACACACACACACACACACTGGACACACACACTGAACACACACACTGGACACACACACACACTGGACACAAACTGGACACACA
>CM072257.1:10205030-10212530 GCA_036851935.1 Coregonus suidteri | reverse complement strand
GGGTTGGAGGGTGGGTTGGGGTGGTCCCAGGAGGGGTTGGAGGGTGGGTTGTATATTTTAACAGTATTGTTTCTCTGGCTGCATAACCATTCCTGCTGCTATTTATTCTGATATATATTTTAACAGTATTGTGTCTCTAGCTGTATAACCATTCCTGCTGCTATTTGTTCTTGTCTGTGTTCCTTTAAAATAAAATAAAACTTGATCATAGAAAAAGGAAAAGTGAACAGAGTTTCAACTGAAAATCAGAGACAGGGAAATCAAGTCACATGCTTCCACTGTGGCAAGGTGGGACATCAAGTATCAACATGCTGGTGTAAGGACATGGATTGTCCAGCCTGTGGTAAAAAGGGACATCAGGCGTCTACATGCTGGTGTAAGGACATGGATTGTCCAGCCTGTGGTAAAAAGGGCCATCAGGCGTCTACATGCTGGTGTAAGGACATGGATTGTCAGCCTGTGGTAAAAAGGGCCATCAGGTGTAAACATGCTGGTGTAAGGACATGTGTCTGTCTATCCCTGTTCTCTCCTCTCTGCACAGGCCATACAAACGCTTCACACCGCGTGGCTGCTGCCACTCTAATCTGGTGGCCCCTGCGCGCACGACCCACGTGGAGTTCCACGTCTTCGGCAGCCTCTGGAACTGCCGTTCTGCGGCCAACAAGGCAGAGTTCATCTCAGCCTATGCTACCCTCCAGTCCTCGACTTCTTGGCGCTGACGGAAACATGGGTTTACCACAGAAAACACTGCTACTCCTACTGCTCTTTCCTCGTCTGATCATGTGTTCTCGCATAACCCTAGAGCATCTGGTCAGCGCGGCGGTGGCACAGGAATCCTCATCTCTCCCAAGTGGACAATCTTTATTTTCCCCCTGACCCATCTGTCTATCTCCTCATTTGAATTCCATGCTGTTACAGTCACTAGCCCATTCAAGCTTAACATTCTTATCATTTATCACCCTCCAGGTTCCCTTGGAGAGTTCATCAATGAGCTTGACGCCTTGATAAGTTTCCTTTCTTGAGGATGGCTCACCCCTCACAGTTCTGGGTGACTTTAACCTCCCTACGTCTGCCTTTGACTCATTTCTCTCTGCCTCCTTCTTTCCACTCCTTTCCTCTTTTGACCTCACCCTCTCACCGTTCCCCCCTACTCACAAGGCAGGCAATACGCTTGACCTCATCTTACTAGATGCTGTCTACTAATCTCACTGCAACTCCCCTCCAAGTCTTCGACCACTACTTTGTATCCTTTTCTCTCCTCGCTCTCCTCCAACACTACTCACTCTGCCCCTACTCAGATGGTATGTGCTGTCGCAACCTTCGCTCTCTCTCTCCTGCTACTCTCTCCACTTCCATCATATCATCTCTTCCCTCTGCTAAATCCTTCTCCCTCCGATCTCCTGATTCTGCCTCCTCAACCCTCCTCTCCTCCCTTTCTGCATCTTTTGACTCTCTATGTCCCCTATCCTCCCGGCCGGCTCGTTCCTCCCCTTCTGCGCCGTGGCTTGTCGACTCATTGCGAGCTCACAGAACAGGGCTCCGGGCAGCCGAGCGGAAATGGAGGAAAACTAGACTCCCTGCGGACCTGTCATCTTTTCACTCCCTCCTCTCTACATTCTCTTCCTCTGTTTCTGCTGCTAAAGCCACTTTCTACCACTCTAAATTCCAAGCCTCTAACCCTAGGAAGCTCTTTGCCACCTTCTCCTCCCTGCTGAATTCTCCTCCTCCTCCCCCTCCCTCCTCCCTCTCTGTGGATGACTTCGTCAACCATTTGAAAGAAGGTTGACGACATCCGAACCTCATTTATTAAGTCAAACGACACCGCTGGTCCTGCTCACAATGCCCTACCCTATTGCTTTGACTTCTTTCTCCCCTTTCTCTCCAGATGAAAATCTTGTGACTTGTGATGGCCGGCTGCCCAACAACCTACCCGCTTGACCCTATCCCCTCCTCTCTTCTCCAGACCATTTCCGGAGACCTTCTCCCTTACCTCACCCTGCTCATCAACTCATCCTTGACCGCTGGCCATGTCCCTTCCGTCTTCAAGAGAGCGAGAGTTGCACCCCTCCTCAAAAAACCTACACTCGATCCCTCTGATGCAACAACTACAGACCAGTATCCCTTCTTTCTTTTCTCTCCAAAACTATTGAGCGTGCCGTCTCTAGCCAACTCTCCTGCTCTCTCTCAGAATGACCTTCTTGATCCAACCAGTCAGGTTTCAAGACTGGTCATTCAACTGAGACTGCTCTTCTCTGTGTCACAGAGGCTCTCCGCACTGCTAAAGCTAACACTCTCTCCTCTGCTCTTATCCTTCTAGACCTATCTGCTGCCTTTGATACTGTGAACCATCAGATCCTCCTCTCCACCCTCCTCCGAGTTGGGCATCTCCGGCGCTGCTCACTCTTGGATTGCGTCCTACCTGACAGTCGCTCCTACCAGGTGGAGTGGCGAGAATCTGTCTCCGCACCACGTGCTCTCACCACTGGTGCCCCCAGGGCTCAGTTCTAGGCCCTCTCCTATTCTCTCTATACACCAAGTCACTTGGCTCTGTCATATCCTCACATGGTCTCTCCTATCATTGCTACGCAGATGACACACAATTAATTTTCTCCTTTCCCTCTTCTGATATCCAGGTGGCGAATCGCATCTCTGCATTGTCTGGCAGACATATCAGTGTGGATGTCGGATCACCACCTCAAGCTGAACCTCGGCAAGACGGAGCTGCTTTTCCCCCCCGGGAAGGACTGCCCGTTCCATGATCTCGCCATCACGGTTGACAACTCCATTGTGTCCTCCTCCCAGAGTGCAAAGAACCTTGGCGTGACCCTGGACAACACCCTGTCGTTCTCCGCTAAACATCAAAGCGTTGACCCGATCCTGCAGGTTCATGCTCTACAACATTCGCAGAGTACGACCCTACCTTACACAGAAAGCGGCACAGGTCCTAATCCAGGCACTTGTCATCTCCGTCTGGATTACACCTCCATACCTTCAGGCTCTGATCAGACCCTACACCCAAACGAGGGCACTACGTTCATCCACCTCTGGCCTGCGGCTAACCAAAAACTGAAGTCACATGCACCATTATCAGTTTCTATCTGGTTTCTATTGGCCATACATCCATTAACGACAGAATAGCATATTTTAATTGTATTATGTTACCAGTTTTTGCTTAGATGCCAGAGCAATGCTGCTGCTGGAGTGGTCATATAGCACAGATATTGTTGAAAAAAGATAGAGCTGCACCTCTTTTTTTTTTGCTTTAACCACTCTCCATCACACCGTGAGTGTTGCTTTACCACTCTCCATCACACCGTGAGTGTTGCTTTACCACTCTCCATCACACCGTGAGTGTTGCTTACCACTCTCCATCACACCGTGAGTGTTGCTTTACCACTCTCCATCACACCGTGAGTGTTGCTTTACCACTCTCCATCACACAGTGAGTGTTGTTTTACCACTCTCCATCACACGGTGAGTGTTGCTTTACCACTCTCCATCACTATTGTGGAGTACAGCTCACCATATATGTTGTTTTGTGCTGAGGGGGGCAGCTTCTGCCTTTGTTTGTTCACTGTTCTGAGCAGGATAGTCTTCTTTGCAATCACTTTGTCTGACAGGGAAATTGATGTGAAGAAGCTGTCTATGGTCCCCAATTCTGCCTTTGCCCATGTAAGGCTCCACGTGTCTCAAAACCACAGTCAAAACAGTCACTCACCTGCTGGCCTGGTTTCCTCTTTCCCCAGATATGGAAAGACACTGAGCAAGTTGGTTTCGACATCGGCGGCTAAACAAAACTGAAGTCACATGCATCATTATCAGTTTCTATCTGGTTTTCTATTGGCCATTCATCCATTGATGACAGAATAGCATATTTTAACTGGATGATGTTACTAGTTTTTGCTTAGTTGCCAGAGCAATGCTGCCGCTGGAGTGGTCATGTGCTAAATACATTGACAGCACAGATATTGTTTGAGAGAAAAGTGATATTTGGAAATAGAGCTGCACCTCTTGAATTTGGAGAGAGTTTTTGATAAAGGTAAGTGTCATAGAAACTGCAGAATATGCTCTTTCAGATACAGCACTATATAGAAATCACAATGTTTTACCTGCATGGGACTCTGAAGGAGGATTTGATAAAGAGATGCTCCTTTCCCTGCGTCTTTACGTTCAGCTCAGCCGTCTCCCCACCCTGATAATGAAGTGTTTTATTGGTATCCTCCACTAGATGGCAGTAAACACCTGCTGCTGTAAATAGACTACGACTATGTGTTCGGTTTTCATACATGCAGTTTCCCAGAGGAGGAGTGCTGATCTAGGATCAGGTCCCCCCTGTCCATTTAATCTGTTTCATTATGATCTAAAAGGCTAAACTGATCCCAGATCAGTACTCCTACTCTTTATGAATACTGTCACAGGTGACTCCTCAAGATGAGGCTCATGATTTATAAGTTTATTCTTTAAGAATCAATTAATATCATTAATTGAACTGCTTTGCAGTTTAATGAACAGATCTGTGAGGTCTTAACTTAAAGGTGCTATATAGACCATATGGTTATTTTAATGGGGTTGAACATTCATCCCATCAGATTCTGTAAAGGATTTTATGAGTTCTGAAAAAATACTGCCTTGGAAGCATCTCTCTGACCTCACCCTGCTGAAACACACCCCAAGTAAAGACCACATAGCTACACTTATATGCTTTTCTGTTTTTACCACTTTTACAGCCGATGTGTGCACTGGCATCCATATGAATCAGTGGAATATACAGACTAGTTAGCCATCTCCCAATAGATGGACCCCACGCAGAACTTTCAGCAATGCAGCATCTTCAGTAAGCGAGTATTCCAGACACTCTCTTCTTTGAAACCAGTTGCTATTTAAATGAAGGTTTTTTGGACAGAAAACCTGCGGCTACGGTAGGGATTCTAGGGTAATCTGGGCTTGCACATCTGTTCCAAGATAGTCAGGAACAGTTGGAGGTGGAGGGGGCTGTGGAGCCATTACCTGGCGGTGCTTGTGGAAGGGTGGGTAGGCTCTGCACACGGAGCTAACTGGAGCTTGGCAGCATCATCACTAGGCAGGCCTAGGCAGTTTTACTTACTGCCTAAAATACATATCTCCTGAGACGTTGGCGGTTCCCTACGGCTGACCAATAGTAAGTGATTGTGTCTCAGAATCTTCCTGAATTGGTGATTATATTGACTTCTATATAAACCCTCTATCCCAGAAACACCCCAGGTATGTTAAGGATAGTTATGAATGCAGGGTTTATTACTATTGTATTTTTCTTTATATGAACTTAGCTACTGACTTGTTCTATTGTTGTTGTCAAGAGGTTAACCTGCTAGTCAGCATTTCATTGCACTGTTAACTCCATGTATATGACAAATAAACCAACTTGAACTTAGAAGGGAAGGGGGAGGGCAGCCAGAAAGGGAGGGGAAAAGATGGCCAGCTAAATTACAGTATGTGTCCTCAAATGTTCTGTCATCTAAACATCTCACATTAGCTGGAAGAACTGACAAATGAAATGAATCATAGAGGTCTTATAACTTATTCCATTCTACAGGTCCATTGTTTTGTCTCATGTCTCTGTATATTCATATACTGTACATAAGCAAGTGGCTAGGTTATTTATTTTTTTAAACTGTGATGTAACTAAAACATCCGCTAGGTGGAGCCAGTGGTCCACTCTTGATTAGAGCCTTGCTTTGGCATGTCATTTCATGGTTCTGAGATACTTCGAGACATTTCACATAAAATTGAAATTTGTTTGGTAAAAACAGTAGGATAAATACATATGTAGGTATATATATATATATATATATATATATATATATATATATATATATATAATATTATACTAACATTCTAGATACACACACACACACACAATCAAGTGACTAGTAATTTTTATGTAACTGTGGGGTAACGGTACATCCACTAGGTGGAGCCAGTGGTCCCCTCTTGAGCCTTTGTTTCGCATGCAATTTCATGGGTTCTGACATACCTTGAGACGTCACATAAAATTGACGTTTGTTTGGTATAAACAGTAGGATATATACATATGTAGGTAGAGTACATTCTCGTTTAAAAAAATCAATAACACAACATCTCATTCATTATATATTATATCATTTTATACAATACATTATTAAAAACATTCATTTATAATACACAACATAAATTATATATATATATATATATATATATATATATATATATATATATATATATATATATATATATATATATATGCATAGTTAGATATAGAAGCCTTCATCATATTGGAAATTCAACTCACCTTCAAAATACTCCATGAGGAATAAATGATTCAAGGAGTCTCTTTAAGATGTATGTCTTCAGGCCTTCTGGTCCTCTGGGTCTTTTTTCTTGGTTGACTGAGACATCCCACGGACGCTCTTTTATGGGGTCAAATGGATCTGTTTAGGTCAGCAGTAAAACGGGACATCTTTAAGAATACAATTACCTTTTTTGTTTTTAATTGACTGAGACATCCACTGGACATTCCATCCTCGGACGCCTCCCGGACATTCAAGGACTCCCCCCCCCCCCCCGAGAGCTATTTTTAAAAGGTTAAACAGGTTTAAAAAAAGTAGTTTCAAAGACACTTGGGGGACCCCATGTGTACATTCAGTTCCCTTGTGTGTAAGGGACCCCCTAGATGAGCAAACTGTTGACCATTAAAATATGGATAGCTGAGAACTCTTTCTAAAAGGGTAAACAGGTTTACAAAACAGTTGTTTTAAAGAAACACCACACACGCTCACACACACACACACACACACACACACAACCCAAAGTACCAGTGGCTCTTGTGTAGAGAGAGAGAGAGAGAGAGAGAGCGAGAGAGAGAGAGAGAGAGAGAGAGAGAGAGAGAGAGGAGAGAGAGAGAGAGCTGTAATTCATTGAAGGTAAATACAATTTTCTTTCAAACCTTTTATTTTCTTCTAAAATGTTGCTACAGAAATGGAAGCATTTATATACAAGTTATTAAAGTTCACTAAACAATATTGAATATTAAACTATGACACTAATGTTTACTACTAAACCTTTATATGGATCATAAACATTATTATTACACAATACTGCACCTTACTAAACAATACATGTTTAAATGTATAATTATTATAATAATTTTTTTCTTAGAAAAAAAGCAGAATCAGCATTGTTCTCCTTTTCAGGGGCCTTTTGTAACCCGACACCCCCATCAGTCTCCAAATCCCCGTCTTCAAGCTGTGAGGGACTCAGACGTTGCCTCTTCCACCAGGCTCTCCATGGCCTTCAAGGTTTCACATGTTTTCTTTTCCATGATAGATCAACCTTCTTGCCGATAAGCCCAAGTTTTGTCTTGAGGACAGAAGGGACCATCTTCGTAAATGTTCACGATGGTGGAAAAAAACTGCACCCAATCTTGCCACTTGAAGCTAAAGACAGGCACAAAATAGTTGACCTCTGTGCAAGCGTTTGAAAATA
>CM072257.1:10152660-10204530 GCA_036851935.1 Coregonus suidteri | reverse complement strand
ATGTAGAAATTTATGGAGGAAAGGGGCAAAAAATTTGGCATAGTGCAGAAAATTTTACAATAGTATTAACCCCTGGAATGCTGATGTGCAAGAGATTATGTGAAAAATAGGATACTGGGGTGCAAAAGGGGCAAAAAAAATAACAATATGGGATGAGGTATTTGGGTGGGCTAATTTCGAGGGGCCTGGTACAGGTGCATTTGATGGGTAAGGTGCTCTAAAAAAATGATGTTTAAATTTTAAATTGGGGGATTTAAGGGGGTTCTCCAGCTTCAAGATTTTTGCATTCTTTCCCAGTCAGGGGCCCAGCAGAGAACGGGAAGGGAAATGGGGCCAAAGGGGGTTTTGGTTTTTGGAATTTGCCAGGAGATATACCTGTTTGAGCGCAGACTAGGGGTTTGGGGTGCTCCCAAAGGGTTTGCCCAATGAGCTAAGATAAGGGGGATTTGCCTAGCAGTGTTTATAGATGGCCTGGACCCAGGGGGTTTGACGACTAAACATGTATTGGGGGACCAGCCAACAAGAGCGTCAGGTCCCCAGTGGGGGGTATTTGGTATGGGGTTTTGGAAAGAAAAAACGGAGGGCCTGTGATAAGCCCACATCCAATTTGCCGAGTAGATTTTTGGAGGCTTTTTTTGTAAAGGGACATCGCCGAAGTAAAGGATCGGTAGGATAGTCATTTTTAACGGGGGCTTTTTTGGCAGAAATGGGGTAAAAGGAGGCTTTTTGCGAAATGGAACCCCGATTCTAGATTTAATTTTGGATTGGAGTTTCCCTTTAAATTATCTGGAATTTTGAGTTTACAGTCTAACCAGAACCTAGGTTTTGGGATTTGGGTCCACATACCTAGGTCAGACCCGTCGAGAGTGGTGATTCTAGTCGGGTGGGGGGGTTTGCCAGCAGCGTTCAAATTAAAAAGCATTTTTTTTAGTTTTACTAGTTTTTAAAAAGGCATTTTGGAGGCTACTGAAGGATTTTTTGTAGGATTGAAGCTCTTTTGGGATTTTTGGGTTAAACAGTGCCCAAAATGAAGGGCCCCGATGTATTTCAAAAAGGTTCCCTCGCGTTTGAGGTGGATCTGAGAGTCACCAGCAGCAAGGAAACGGGCATCATTGATATACATGGAGAAAATGTTGGCCCCCAAAAATTTAACCCCGTGGCACCCCCATAGAGAATGCCATAGGCCCCGACAAAAAGGCCCTCCGATTTGACACACGAACTTATTGGAAGTTTGGTTAAAACCCGGGGGGGGGGCAGTCATTTGAAGGGAAAAAAAAAGGGTATTTTGTCTCCCCAAAAAGAAAGCGGGGGTTTACAAGTTTTGAAAACCTTGCCCCCCCGGTCGAGAAACGGCTGCACAGTACTGTTATTTTCAATCGCGGTTATAAAATCGTTTAGGACCTTGAGCGTGGCTGAAAAATGCCCCGTGACCAGCCGGAAACCGGGTTGCATAGCGGAGAAAGGGGACGGGGGGGGTATTCGAAATGGTCGGGGAAACTGTTTGTTAACTTGGGGTTTCAAATACTTTTGAAGGCAGGGGCAGGATGGATATAAATCTGTAGCAGTTTGGATTTTAGAGTGTCACCCCTTTGAAGAGGGGGTGGAACCGCGGCACCCTTTTCCCAAACTCTGGGGATCTCAGACCCTTAGAAAAAAGAGGGTTTAACAGAAATAGTTTCACTTCCCGCTTTTTTCCGGTTTTGTCTCCGGGGCCCCTAGAAGGGCACTGGGTTCCCCCCCTGCCTTTGGTTTTTCCCCCCGTGTTTCCCCATTTGTTTGATCCAGGTCACCCGTGCCTGTTTTTTCCCTTTTTATTTTAGCTGTGTGTTTCCCCTTGTTTTTCACTTGGTTATTTCGTCCCATTGTAAACTCCTGCTTTTTCCCCAAACCCGGGCAGTCCTAGTAAGTTTTTCAAATTTATTTTTGTTTGTTTTTTTCCCCTCGTGGAGTTGTTTTGTTTTTCCCCCTTTTTGGAACTTTAAAATTCTTTTCCTGGAGAATTTCCTTGGGTGTTTCTTTTTGGGGTTCCTACAACATCTCCTCTGGGGCTAAGGGGTAGTACCCAAAGCTCTACACCCTGAGACCGGGGGTTCTACCCCGGGCTTGTGACAAAATAACCAATTAAAATCATGGCCCCAGAAACACTCATTTCCCCCAAGGCCCTGTTGGCGGTGATCACTCACATGAGGCTTTTTTCCAGCGCCATAAAGCCGTTCTCAGCCGAAAAAGAGGAGCTAAATGGGTTTATTCTTCTCAACTTTTGGGCCCGAAATGATGAGCCCCCCTTCGAAAGGCTTTTTTGAACCCCTTCCGGGTCCTCTCCCTTCCCCCGGGTTTAAACCCCCCAGTGGGGACAGGCCTTCTCGGTTGGGGGAAACCCCGACTACACCCCCCAAAGCCCTTTTCTGGGGACCCAAGGGCTTTTGCCGGGGTTTTCCCTCCCCCAAATGCCCCCTAACCTTCGACCCCAAACCCCTAAATTTTTTCCCACAGACCGTTCCAGATTCCCTAAAATCATTACCCTTTTTCAGAAAAGGCGCTCCCTGGGCTTTCGGGGTTTTCAGTCCCAGGAGGCCTGTTGTGACTCCCCCCGCTCCCTTTGTAAAAAGATTCCCGCGGGTGTTCGATCATCCTGCCCAAGGGGGGCGGGGCTTCCCAAAGCCCCTACTGCCCTCTCCGTCGGGGCTCCCGAAGCACGGCAGTTTTTGCCTTGATTTCCGGCCCCTAGCACCCAAGGAGCGGAGGGAAAATATGAAGCGCTGAGGGTTGTTTTTCAGGGGGGGGTTATTTGACCCCTTCAAGATGGTTAGCCACCCGAGAACCAGGGGATTTTCGAGCCCCTCATAGCGGCCATCCGCCTGGCAACGCCCTAAGAAGCGGAGAACGGCTCGCCGCCCGGTGTCCCCCCCACCCCAAAATTTCCCTCTGAGCCCCCTCGTTTCTCCTTTTTTGGACTCCGTCTTTCAGAGCGCCCCGGCTCTGAACGGCCCCAGGATTCCCGGAGAGATGCATTTTAAGGCCTTTTCCAGGCTTTCTCCCAACAAAAGGGAACGTCGCATGAGGAGCGTCGGTGCCTCAAACGGGGGGTTTTCCCGGGGCCACTTCCGCTCCATTTGGGCCCCGAGCTTTGGGGAAACCTTTTCCCCCCCCCCCAGCTACAGGAGGGTTGGGGGGTTTTTTTTGGGGAAAATTAGAGCTCCCCTACTAACGCGGTCCTAGCTTTTCCCCCCCACTCGGGCCGGGGAGGGCCCCCCAGCATCGGGCCCCAGGTTTTTTTGGAAAAGTTTCCCCCGGTCCCGGGGTGTTTTTAGGGAGGGAAACCCTTTGGGGAAAGGAACTTAAAGACCCCTACCCAATATTCCTAAACCCCCAGGCTTTTTTACAGCTTAGATGGCAGACCTCGGGAACCGGGAAAGGGGTTACTAAAGGCACTCAGCCCCTGCGCCTTCCCATCTCTAAACCCACCAGCAGGAGGAGCCCTTTCTATTCTCGCCCTCCCCGAGTATCCTATTATCCTGGGTCCCCCTTGGGCTAGCAGACATAATCCCCTGTCGACTGGCCTACTGGCACTATTCTGGCGGGGTCCCATTTGGGGCCAACTCACCTGAAAGCTTCAGAGTCCCTCAGCCCCTAGTACCCTTTTTTAAAGAGTCTGTTGCCCGTCTCCCGAGCCCCCCCGTGTTTACCTTTCGGTTAAAGGCAGTGTTTCAAACCGGGCCCGGGTTTACTGCCCCCCCGCCTCATCGAAACGTATGCTTTCCCTTTGATTACCCCCTGGGTGCTGCCCCCCAAAGGGTCGGATCTTTTCCTTGTCCTCCCCCGAGCACGCACCCAGGACACCTCATTAAGGGGGTCCTTGGCAGGGCCCATCTATGCCTCTATTTTCCCCCGGGGCGGGGGGGGCTTCTTTTTTGTTGAAAAAAAAAGCCCGGGGGTCTTAGGCCTTGTATTGATTCCCGGGGGGGATAAACAAATCAGGGTTTCGGAATCGTCCCCCCTTTCCCTCCATGGCCACTGCTTTTGAGCTGCTTAAAGGGGCTTCCTTTTTTAACCTAAGCTGGATCTCCGCAAGGGTTTAAACCATCTCGTGCGGACCCGGGCCAGGAAAACAAATTTGGAAAAACGGCGTTCAACACGCCCCCGGGGCACTATGAAAAATCGGTGTCCCGTTGGGGTCACCAATGCCCCGCAGTTTTTTCCCAAAACCCTGAATTTTGTGTTTCCGGGGGTATGCTTAATCTGTTTTGTCTTCGTGAACCCGGACGATATCCTCAATTTTTCTCGAGGTCACTGAAGGAGCATGGGGGCATGTTAGGGTTTTCCCAAACTCCCCTTTACAAATCACCTCTACGTTAAAACCTAGAAGTGTGAATTTTAGTTCCCAGACTCCGTTTTTTTCCCGGGGTTTTTTGTCCACTCCCGGGCACCTAGAGATGGATCCCCAAAAAGGTTCCCAAGGGGGTCCAGATTTGGCCCCCCCTGCCACGGGCAAAGGGGGTTCAACGGTTCATTGGCTTTTCTAAATTCTTTTTCGGAAGTTCCTCAAAATTTCAGCTGGTGGGTTTGCCCCTTTACCGACGCTTAAACCCAAAGGGGGGAGGGACCAAGATTCACTGGGGTCCAAAGCAGCAGGGGCCTTCGAGGATCCCCAAGCGCCGCTTCACTTCTTCTCCGATTCTGGTGACCCCTGACCCAAAAAAGACCCTTTTCGTGGTTTGGGGGGGGGGACGCCTCAAAGTGGGGGTAGGAGCCGCCGTTTACAGAGGGGTGCGGATGGGAGAAAATTTCACCCTTTTGCCTTTTTATGTCCCCCCCGCCGCCTGTCGGGGGCCGAGCGCAAAATACCCCCAAGTGGGGGATCTAGAGTTGCTTTTCGGTAAAAAATGGCCTTTTTGGGGGAGTGGCCCCCTTGGCTTTTAAGGGGGGCAGCCCCCTTTTAAGGGTTTTCACAAACCACAAAAACCGGAATATCTCCAAAGGCAAGCGGATTTTAACCTCGGCAAGCACGATGGTTCCCCTTTCTTTTAAACGATTCCAGTTCCTCCTTTACCCTTTCCGACCTGGGACCAAGGGAAAGTCAAACCGGATGCTCTGTCCGACTACTCTCCCCAGGTACAAAAGAAGCCCTTGGCAAAGATTATTCCCAGGTCTGGATCGGCGGGACCCCTTTTATGGGGAAATAGAAAAAAGGGGTACGAAAACCTTGTAGGAGCCCGGGTCCAGGCGGTGGTCCTGCGGTCGCCTTACGTTCCCCTCTCTGTTTTCCCGGGGCCCCCCTTGCAGTGGGGGGCATGAGTCGCCCTTGAAATGCCATCCAGGCATGCTCGCCACTGGAGGGTTTCCCCGACGGCCCGGGTTTTTGGGGGCCGTCCATCAAGAAGGACCCCTTTCAGGGGGCCCCATGTTGAGGCCCCGCCCTGTGTTTCAACCAGGGGAAAATCGACACGCCCGCCCACCCCAGGGACTGCTCCTCCCCCTTTTTTTTTTTCCTGTTCCGAAGGCCCGGGGGACACCTTTTCTGGCCCTTTTTTACGGGACTTCCTCAAACCCCGGGCAAAAACCCTCATCCTAGTGGTGGTAGACCCGGGTTTTCTAAGGCTGCCGGTTTTTTCCCCCTCCCAAGCTGGGCCCCCGGTAAGGAGACTGCTGAGCTCCTCATGAAAACCCTGCTTCCCCCATATTTGGGTTTTTTCCCCCGGACGTGGGCTCTGACCGAGGTCCCAATTTTTCCCTCCCGGTTTTGGGGGGCCTTCTGCAGGCTTTTTTGGGGCCACAGCCAGCCTTTTCGTCGGGGTTTTCCCTCCGAGTTAATGGCCAAAAAAAACGGAAATTTAAAAGGATCTGGAGACCACCCTTTCGGTGTATGGGGGGCCAAATAATCCCAGTCTTGGGGCCCCCTATATAATTTGGGCTAATAGGGCCCCCCAAAAACCCCCCAATTTCCCCAGCCACCGGATTTTCCCCCTTCGAATGCCAGTTTTGGGTTTCAACCCTCCCTTAAATTTTCCCGAGGAGGAGGCGCAGGGTTGGGTTCCCCCGGCCCAGCGCTTTTTCCAAAGCTGTAGGCGGACCCCGGAAAAAGGCCCGGCGTGCCCCCTTCGGGACCTCCCCGAGATACCAAAGTAAAACTAATCGCCCCCGCCCGGGCGGGGCCCCCATTTTTCCCAGCTGGTCAGAGAGTTTGGGTTTGGGCCCCTAAGAACCTGCCCCTCCCGGGGCGAATCCAAGAAGCTTTCCCCCGAGATACTCGGGGCCCCTTTTCCCCATTGCTAAAAAGGTTAAACCCCGTGTCTTATCGTTGGTTCTCCCTCGCCCCTTCTTTTTAACCCCCCTTTTCCATGTTTCACCCTTTTTAAACCTTTTCTTGTCTTTCCCCTTTTCCCCCCCCAAAAGCAGAAAACCCCCCCCACCTCCCAGGTTATTACGGCCAGCCCCGCCCACACAGTCCCCCGGATAAATGGAAAATCCCGGAGGGTCCCCGAACTCTTGCAGTATTGGTGGACTGGGGGGTTTCGGGGGAAAAAGGAGCGCTCCTGGGTTTTCCGCCCGGGGCCCTGGTCCGGGTTTTGGGGCCCCAGATTTTTGCCAAACCCCGGAGGGGGGTTCTGGAAGGAAGCGGAGGGGTTCCTTTGAGGAGGGGGGCCTGTCAGCTTTCCCGGGTTCTCCTGTTCGTCTCCTGGGTTCAGAGGGCGCTGTTTCCCCCTGCCCTTTTTTCTTCCTAAAGTGTTCATTAGTTTTTTATCCAGGGCACCGTGCCTTGTTTTCCCTTTTTATTTTTTGCTGTGTGGGTTTTTCCCCTTTTTTTCCACTTGGTTTTTTGCGTTCCCGACTATGTATCTCCTGCTTTGTCCCACCGTGTCTCCTAGTAAGTTTTTTCGAAGTTATCTTTTGTTTTTTTTTTCTCCCCCCGTGGGTTGTTTTGTTTTTTTCCTCCTTTTTGGAAAATTTAAAACTACTTGCCTGGGGTTTTTGCCTTTGGGGTTTCATTTGGGGGCCCCAACTCTCCTCTGTGGCTAAGGGGTGTACCCCAGCTCACACAAACTGGGGCCGGAGTTCCCCAGCCGGGTTTTTGACACTAGTAATAGGGGGTTTCGGGCCTTTCGGCGGCTGTTTTAGAAAGAAAGGGGCCCCTATTTTTAGCCCCGCTGATTTGTAGGGGTCCAAAATTTTGCAAACGCTTTTAAAAAAATAATGTCGAATTTTTGTGAAGGAGAAAGGGGGGGGGGCATGGGAAATTGCAGCAGAGGGTGCAGAGTTTGGGGGCCGGGTTATGGTACCAGATGGAAAGCATGGCCAGCGAGCAAAATTGGGTTGTTTTTTAAATTTTCGATTTTTGTAGATTTTTCGGGGGTGATAGTGTTTTTCCCACCTCAGTGCAGTGGGCAGTTTGGGGGGAAGTGCTCTTTTTCTCCATGGACTTTCAGTGTCCCCAAAAATTTTTGGGGTTTGGCTCAGGTGCAAAATTTTGTTTTAAAAAGTTTTGCCTTTGCTTTTTTCCCGACTGCCTTTTTTTGGGAAAAAAAAAAATTTGGGTTTCCTTTCTTCCCGAAAAAATTTCATATCGCGGGGGCTATTTTATGCTAAGCGTACGCCAAAAGGATTTTTTTTGGGTGGGCAAGGGGATTTAAACTAGGAGAACCAGGGTTTTATCGGTTCTTAGTTCTGTATTTTTTTTAATGGGGGATTTATTTAAGATTGAGAGGAAAAATTTCTTTTAAGGAAAAAACCCGGCAATTTTTCTACTGACGGAATGAGATTCTTTTCCAACCAGGATACCTGGGGGAAAGGGCAATTGGAAGGCCTGCTCCTAAAGTGTTTTGGGAGCGTTTGACAGTGATGAGGGGTTGGGCGTTTGACCGCGGACCCTTACGGACGCAGGCAATAAGGGGAGTGACGCTGAGATCCGGTTGAAGACAGCTGAGGTGGATTTAGGGGTATGTTGTAGGGGTGGGTTTTCTATGAGGGGGACCCATGTTTTGGAAATTTGGGTGTACCTGGAGGGTTTGTTGATAAATTTTCTTTATTGGGGGGCATCTAGCTTGGGGTTGTAGGATGGCTGGGGTATTTAAGGGGGGGGGGGGATATCCCCAAATTTAAAGGGCACCAAACATTTCAAAAATCTGAGGATAAATGGGGGGGAAACAATTTTAATATGGGTTTCCCCAAAAGCTGGGGGCTGAGGGGGGGCTTTTAGCAAACGGCAACAGTGGAAAAACTTTTTCTGGAAAAGGGGGATTTTTAGAATTTTGAAGCTCAATGTTTTGGGGACGACCTGGATAGTTTTTGATAGAGCTCTGCAGGCCATTTTCTACAGTAGTTGCAACCCCTAAAAGCAAGGAACTTTTGTTTAAGACGTCGTGGTTTCCCAAAAAGGGGTGTGTGTGAAAATTTTTCCCACGATTTGTGTGTGGGGTTACACTCCCAGACGTGGGCATTGTTTAAAGATGCTGACAGAAAGGGTCTATAATGAGGTAAAAGAATACAACTAGCTGCACAACCCCAGATGGTGTATAAAGAGGTCAGAAAATAATCAGGGTTTAACCAACCCCCAATGGATCTATAATTTAGGGACAGAAAACTTCTAGGGTGAAACCCAAACCCCAGATGGATCTATAAAGGGGAAAACAGAATACCTACTAGCCCGAAAACCCAAACCCCAAAAGGTCTTAAAGAGGGACAGAAAACATATCTAGCTGAACCCAAAACAGAGGATCTATAAAGAGGTACAGAATACATAAACTGCTGAAAAACCCAAACCCCAGATGGATCTATAATTGGGGACAGAAAACATATCTAGCTGAACCAACCACATATGGATCTATAATGAGGGACAGAAAACATATCAGCTGAACCAAAACCCCAGATGGGTCTATAATGAGGTAAACAGGTTTTGGGGCAGGGGTTTTGGGAAGGTTGGGTTGGGGTTTTGGGTTAGGGTTAGGTTTTTGGGCCCCCCCTGTGGAAAGGAAAAAAGTCTACGGTTTTTAGGATATATCCCTTTTATTCTCTGGCGTATTGGGCCTGATTTAAACCCTATTTTAGTCCTTGGGAAACAGAGAGAGAGAGAGAACAACCCTACATGGGAAAAGTGTTTAAACAAAAGGGTTTTAAAGCAATTTCCTTTTTTCTAAAAAATTTAGTTTTGTTTTAATTTTTAAACTCTCTCTGTATGGCAGATTTCAGTGGGGTTTCATAGTCCCCCTTAAACCCAACAGCTGGGAAAGGAAGGGAAGAGGGAGGGAGGGAGGGAGGGAGAAGGGAGAGAGAGAAGAGAGAGAGGAGAGAGAGAAGAGAGAGAGAGAGAGGGAGAAGAGAAGGGGAGAGAGAGAGAGAGAGAGAAAAGAGAGAGAGAGAGAGAGAAGAGGAGGGAGGGTGTTTGGGGACTGTGGGGTTTTTGGTCTCATTGGGCGTTCAGGTCTAGTTTTTGAAAGAGAGGGGGTGTGGAGACTGTAAGGGGGGGACCGGAAGGAGGAAAAGAGAGGGGTAGAGACGGAGCTTACACCCCCTACCCCTAGAGGGGGACTAATACCCGTTTTTTAGTTTTTCATTTTTACGTTCATGGAAATAAAAAAGAACCCATAGACCAGGTGTCCTGTGTCTTTCGGGGTTATTAGTTGTCATAGAGGAGTTGTGTTTTCAGATCTATTGAGTCTGCCTGAGAGGATGTGCTTGGTGTTCGGAGTCTTTTGAGTCTGCCCTGAGAGGAGGCTGTGGTGTTTTAGGAGTCATTGAGTCTGCATGAGAGGATGTGCTGTGGTTTCGGAGTCTTTTGATCTGCATGAGAGGATTTTTGGGGGTTAGTGTTTTTGGGAATGAAATTGCTGCTCATTGTACATCACGGGCAGAGAGAAAGAGAGAGAGAAGCTGGATAACACTCAGTCTGCCTCCCCAAAATGGCCCTTTTTATGTGCATACTACAGCCCTTTGGGTTGCTAAATAGTGCACATGGAGGAATAGGGTGCTTTTGGGGGAGGGAACCTCAGACTTAAATCACGGGCCCTGGAATCCCATTGTTCATCCCCGTATTTTTTTTAATGTTTAAACTTGTACTGCAGTGGGCAAAATCAGGGTCCCACAGTGTTTTTTGGTTTCTTAAAAAAAACTACTTTGAAAAGAAGGTACACACCCCCTCACACATGGGTTTGGGGTTTTAAAAAAAAGAAGACACCTGTACCATGTCAGATATAGATTTTAAATTTAAATTACCTTTTGAGTTTTTCATCCCAATATTTAAAATTTATATAAAATCACAGAATACGAAAAATAACAAACTGTTTTTTTAAAGGGTGAAATGTTTAAAAAAATAAATGCCATTCCTCCATGAACCCCTGCGTACTACCAGCCATGTTTTTAAACCCCCTGGCTTTTTTTCCTAAACAGGTTCAACAAAGGGGTTTTTTTGATTATTTGCATGGGGGGCAAGGGGCCCTAGACTTTAGGGGAGATGTTAAATTTAAACAGTAAAAAAAATTTCACAAATCAGTTGAAATTGGGGGGTGAATAAAAATTTTCCCCAAAGGGTTTTTTTCCCAGCACAAAGGGCAATCTTTAAGATTTGACATGTTCTGTTTTGGGAATTTTAGGCTGCAAGGGAAATCCAACCCGGGATTATTTTTTGTAATTTTTGTTGGGAGAAGTAACATTGGGGTAATAGTAAGGATCCTACCCGGGGGTTTTTTATGTATGATGTTTGGGAGAAGTATACATTGGGGTAGTAGTAAGGTCCTCCCGGGAAATTTTTGTAAAAGTATGGTTGGGAAAAATGTATAAATTGGGGTATTTGTAAGGATCCTCCAGGGATTATTTTTTATGATTTGGGGAGAATGTTTTACATTGGGATATAGTAAGGATCCTCCAGGGATTATTTTTTGGATGTGTTGGTAGAAAGTAATGGGGGAAAAAAGTATTTTTGTCAAACCCCCAATGTGCAAGTTTTCCCACTTAAAAAGATGAGAGAGGCCCCGTAAATTTTATCATAGGTACACGTCAACTATTACAGATAAAAAAAGAGAAAAAAAATCCCGAAAACACCTTTTAGGATTTTTTAAAGAATTTTTTTTGCAAACAGGTGGAAAAAAGTATTTTTGGGCAAAAAAAAATTTTTCAATACTTTTTATTTTCCTTTTTTGGCAATGACACAGGTCCAAAAAGTTTTCTGTAAGTTTTTACAAGTTTTTACAAAAAATTTGGGGTGGTATTTTTGGGCCCTTTCCCCATGCAGATCTCCTCTAGAGCAGTGATGTTTTTGGGGGGGTCGCCTGGGCCCCAAAACAGACTTTTAATTCCCCCCAAAAATGTTCTATGGGGTTGAGTCTGGAGACTGGCTGGCCCCTCCAGGACCGAAATGCTTTTTTCCCAAGCCCCCTCCTTTCTTCCCCGGGCGGTGTGTTTGGGATCTTTGTTAGCTAAAAGACCCGCCATTTTCTTTTTCAAGCCCTTGCTGAGGGAAAGGGAGGTTTTTCCCAAAATTCACGTACGGGCCCCTTATTTTTTCCTTTTTACACGGATCAGCGTCCTGGTCCCTTTGCAAAAAAAACAGCCCCAAAGCAGTGTTTCCACCCCCATGTTTCAGTGGGTTTGGTTTTTCTTTTCGATGCATCAGCATCTTTGCCCCAAAAACACGACGAGTTGAGTTTTTACCAAAAAGTTATTTTTTGGTTTTCATTGCCCATATGACTTCCCCCAATCCTCTTCTGGATACCCAAAATGCACTCTAGCAAATTTGGGGCGGGCCGGACATGTACTGGGTTAAAAGGGGGACACACTCCACTGCAGGATTTTGGTGCCTGGCGGGGTAGTGTGACAGAGGTAGGCTTTGTTTCTTTTTTCCCAGCCTTGCAGGGCATTTACTAGGTCCCCGTGGGTTTTTGGGGGTTTTGCTCACGTTCTTGTGATCATTTTGACCCCCCGTGGTGAGATCTTTGGTGGAGCCCCCGATCGAGGGAGATTATCAGTGGTCTTGTATGTCTTCCATTTCCTAAAAGCTCCCACAGTTGATTTCTTAAAACCAAGCTGCTTACCTATTCAGATTCAGTTTTCCCCACCCGGGCAGGTCTAAAATTTTTGTTCGGGTGCCCTTTTGACAGCTCTTTGGTTTTGGCCCATATGGAGTTTGGAGTGGACTTTTTGGGGTTGGGGAAAAGGTTTTTTTTATACTGTTACAAGTTAAAACGGGTCCCCATTAATCGGTAACGAGTGGAGGACAGAGGGCCTCTTAAAAAAGAAGTTACAGGTTGTGAGACCCAGAAATTTGCTTGTTTTTAGGTGACCAAAATTTTTTTTCCACCTTTTTTTTGCAAAAATTTCTTAAAAACCTACAAGTGATTTTCGGGAGAAAAAATCTCGTTTGTCTGTAAGTTGACGTTACCTATGATGAAAATTACAGGCCTCTCTCATCTTTTTAAGTGGGAGAACTTCCCAAAATTGGGGGCTAAAATACTTTTTCCCCACTGTATACTTTTGGGATATAGTAAGGATCACCAGGGGATTTTTTTATGTATGATTGGTAGAAGTATACATTGGGATGTGTAAGGACCCTACCAGGTTATTCATGTATAGGGTAGAAGATACTTTGGGATGTGAAAAAGGCCGGGGGGTAAATTTGGGAGATTTGTTTTTTTTTTGGTTTATTTGAGCTTTCCCTTCCTGAGTTGGTCTTTTGGAAGGATTCTGTATGGAGGAATTTTTCTAAATACCCAACTCAGAAAAAAATTTAGAAAAAGCCCCAGTGCCGTTTTCCTCACAAGGGAGGTTTGAAAGGAAGCCCCAAATTTTGCCCCCACCTTTTTTAGAAAAAAAGTAAAAAGGTTAAACTACTGTTCTTTTAATTATAACTATGGGGTTGGGCCCCTATACTTTCCAGATATTATATCAACTGTACGTAGAAAATAGATACCACCCATCAGGAAGGGCTCCCAGCACAACAGAAAAATTCAAGACTTGACATTTTCAGGTTTTGAATTCAGGCTACAAGGTGAGATCTTCCGGGAATATTGTAAAGTGGTAAAAAAATTAAATGTATGGTGTTTTTTCGTGGTGGAAAAAAAGTCCCCAAATTGTCTACTTGAGAAAAAGTAAAGATACCAATGAAAATCCAAGTAAAAGTATTTGGTTTTAAATTATTTTAGTATCAAAAGTAAAGTAATTGCTAAATGTATTTAAACTTCACAAACGCTTTTGAATAGCCAAAGGGCGCGCTGTGAACAACAGGGTTTAATTTTATTATTTTTAGTGATAAAGAAAACAAAAAACAAAACAAAAAAAAGACTCGTGAAGTCCACGGTAACAAGACCAAACGGAACAAGAACCCACAAACAAAAAGGGGAAAACGACAGTTTAAATATGGCTCCCAATCATGAAACCCAAACGAAGCTCACACTTTTGCCTCTGTTTTGGGAGTCACTCTACCACATAGAAAAAAAAAACGAATGAACACACCCTGGCTCAACATATAGAGTCCCAGACCCAGGGGTGACAGTACCCCCCCCCCAAAAGGGCGGGATGCACCGCGCCTAACTAAAAAAAAACGGGGGAGGGCTGGGTGGGCAACCTCCTCGGGGGCGGTTCTGGCTCCGGCCTTGCCCACCACCCCCCAATAAACCCCCCATAGGCCCCTGGTCCGTTGGCCCCGCTGGTGGAGCTGAATGGACTTAGCGGGGAGGGGTTTAGCTTCAGCCCCGAGGGGAGCAGTTGACCGGGCTTCCAGCCCCGGTGACCCAGGCAGGGTTGTGCTGGATGACGACGCGCACCCCGGCTTGGTGCGGGAGGGGAAGGGGCCCTTTACCCAGGCTGACGACGCGCCCCCCTGGCTTGGGTTTTTTTTGGGGGGGAAAACGGGCCTTACCAGGCTGACGACGCACCCGTGGCTTGGTGCGGGGCAGGGACGGCCCCGGGTGGGCTGGGCGCACCCGAGGTTTTGGGCGTGGAGCAGGGACAGGCCGGGGGCTGGCGCGCACACCGTGGGCTTGGTGCGTGGAGCGGGGACAGGCCGGGTGGGCTGGCGACGCACCCCGTGGCTTGGTGCGGGGGAGCGGGGACGGGCCCGGGGCGGGGCGGGCGACGCACCCCGTAGGCTTGGGCTGAGCAGGGACAGGGGGGGCCCGGGCGGGCGACCCACCCCCTGGGGTTTGGTGCGGGGCAGGGACAGGCCGGACGGGGCGGGCGACGCACCCCGTAGGTTGGGTGGTAAGCAGGGACGGGCCGGACGGGGCTGGCGACGCCACTAGGCTTGGTGCATGGAGCAGGGACAGGCCGGACCGGGTGGCGACGCACAGTGTTTTGGTCGTGGAGCGGGGACAGGCCGGACTGGGCTGGCACGCCACCGTAGGTTTGGTGCGTGGAGCAGGGACACCCCGGCGGGGGGGCGCGCACAGGGTAGGTTGGTGGTGGGCGGGGAAGGCCGGACCGGGCTGGCGACGCACACCGTGGGCTTGGTGGTGGAGAAGGGACGGCGGATGGGCTGGGGAACCCGTAGGCTTGGTGGTAGGCGGGGACGGCCGGACCGGGCTGGCGACGCAAGCGTAGGTTTGGTGCGTGGGCAGGGAAGGCCAAAACCGGGCTGGGGAGAGGGTGGAGACCGGGAGTGAAAGCGGCCACAACCCGCCTGCTGAATCCCTCCCTTTCACACACTCTGGTGGGCACCGCAAACGACAGGGCTGTGTACCCGTTGGATAAAGCACGGATATCCCGGGACCCCGGAAAAGGGGTTGGAGACCCCGAGCGTTGAGCCGGCACACTCCGTCCCGGCTGCATACCCACCTTTGACGACAGTGCGGGGTGTTCCCCAGGAGTAAGGGCTACCGGCCATCGTGGCACAGTACGCCGTCCGCATTCTGCGGAACTGCCCCGTCCATGCTGCCTGCCTGGGACGGGGAAATTGGTTCCGCTCTCCCTCCCGGCTCCGCCAAACCGCCTTCTGGGCCCCCCAAAACCCGTGGGCCCCCTCCCAAACCCCTGGGCAGTCCTGCTGCCCAGCCCCCCATGCCCCGGGGCCCCCCCCCCAAATAATTTTGGGGGTTTCCTCTCGCCGTCCGACCCTTTAACTGTGACGCCGGCTCCCTCCGCCAGGCCTTAATCCTAGCCCATGGGCCCCCTTCCCCCCACATGTTCCCAGGGCAAACTTTCCCACCTGGGCCATCGCCCCCATCCATCTCCTTTCCCGGCGCTTCCCCTGTCCAGTCCAAGACTGCCCCTGGACAGCTCCTTGGGCCTTGTAAGGTGGGTTCTTTTGTCACGACGTCGTATTTAAAAGACCAAGGCGCAGGTGATGTACGAACTGGTTAACTTTATTTTCTTTATTTATAAAAGACAAAAATAAATAAAACAAGAAAGACCGTAAATCCCGGTAAAAAAAAATGACCAACACGGAACAAGAACCCCCAAACAAAAAGGGGAAAAAAAAGACAGTTTTAAAAAGGGGGGGGTCCAATCAAGACAACCAACGACAGCGCACTCGTTGCCCCTGATTGGGGGCATCTAGCCAAATAGAAATAAACAAACAAATGAAACACCCCGGCTCAAATATGGTCCCAAACCGGGGTGTAACAGTATCAAAAGTAAAAATACAGGTAAAATCATTTCAAATTTCCTTTTGTTAAGCAAAGCCAATTTTCTAGTTTTTTTTTTTATTTCCGTAGAGCCAGGGCTTTCTCCAACTCATCTTACAAAGGAAAACAGTTTTTAGGAGTCCGCCGGATCAGAGGCAGTAGGGGGACCCGGGAGTTTTCCCTTTGGTAAAAGTTGAATTAACCCTTTTTTTGCCCCTTTGCATTCAAATGTAACGAGTTCTTTTGGGGTAGGGGAAAAAAGATGGAGACAAAGTACATTATTTTTTTTAGGAAAGTATGAAGAAAATATCAACAATAGAATAGTAAAATAAAGTAAGATCCCCCAAAAAAAGACTTAAGTGTACTTTAAAAAATTTTTTCTTAAGTACTTTAACCCCTGTTAAATTTTTGTATGGTCAGGAAGTAAAACACTCAAATCAACATCCATTCACCGGGGCAGTATGACAGTTAAAAAACAAAATGACATAACGGGGGTAGGCAAGTCAATTCAAAAACATGTTGTTCTAATTCGTATATTGGGTTATTTTACAAATTTTAGTATTTTTTTATGTATCATAGTTCGTCATAAATCTCTTTCAGAATAGAAAAATTTTTGTTTTCAAAATTACAATGAGCTCCTATTCCTGTGAATTTGGGATGAAAACCCCGAACATACTTTTCTTAAAATTTTATTATGAAAAATTTATAAAGCAACCCGTTGAACAAAGCAACACATTTTTACATTTAAAAATTTAGCAGAGCTCTTATCCCAAACGACTTACAGGCAATTTGGGGTTTAAATGCCTTGTCAAGGGCCCCTCGCCCGATTTTTCACCTAGTTGCTCGGGGATTAGAACCACGACCTTTTGGACGGCCAACGCTCTTTCCCCCTAAGTCCTGCCGCCCACACTAGAATGTTTTAACAAAGCAACACACTAGAATGTTAGAAATATTTTATTATATTATATATAAAAAAAGTCATACTGTGTATGAAATATTGTATGGGGGGTAGAATTGATTCTTGGGTTATATGCAAACACACTGGTGGCCTGGGAGGCATCTCTTTGTTTGAACGATGGCCCACCTATGCTCCGTTCATAACCCCCCCAAACAGCAGACCTCACACATACAGTTGAGACCAGCACTGGTTCAAGCTGCAGTGCAGCGCCCCTGGATAAAGAGCATGTTGTGGGGTTAAGGGCCTTGCTCAATGGCCCAACGAAAGGTGAATGTTTTGAGGACGTGAACACAACAGCCCTCCAGTGATCAGATCAATTCCGCCCGTTCTTTCCAGCGCCTGGCCCGGGATTCAAACTGGACACTTTTCTGCCACAGGTCCAACACCTGCCACAGCTCCAACTCATTTGCCAGACTGAGCGAAACATAGATAGATAGTGTGTTAAAAGTCATGTAATGATTAACTAGGCTCTTGGATCACCAACACTTACTATACATAATTATTATACAGAAATCATTGCCAAAAGCACAAGACATACGGTTGCATGTAGGTCTATATTATTTATGGATTGATCATATAGAAATATAGAAACATTATTTAAACTACTCCAAAGCAATTACATGTGGCGCAGGAACCACTGACTCACTGCATTATTCTATAGTATTATCAACACACCTGCTGTTAACTCTTAACTGGTTAGGACAGCTCATGAGGTGTCCTAAATATCTACCGACTAGGTGGGACTAGAGGCTTCATGCATAGCTTTAATTTATACCCATAAGAGTAGAAGTCTTTATTGTCAGCACTTATACGACCAATTTTCTACTCAGAGACACTTTGTGGATATGGGCCCAGATCTCAAAATATTGTTATAAAAAAACTTTCAATGTTTTTTTTACATATAAAAATAAATAAATGAATATTACTAATGTAAGCCAGTATAAAGACTGGGTTATGTATGCACTCACTAACTGTAAGTCGCTCTGGATAAGAGCGTCTGCTAAGTGATTAAAATGTAAATGTATTGTGTTGCTCTGCTCATGTCCGCGTTCTGGAACTGTCCGCGTCCCCGTACAGAACTGTCCGCGTCCACGTACGGTTTGGCGCCAAGCATATTGTCCAGTTACGCGCAGAGTGGGCTGAGGTGATCTTGGGGAACAACGACGGAGTTCGTTACAGTGTTGAGACACCGAAGTTTATTGTTCAATTTTCTTTTTGGTCAGGGACAGTATGAGTGTAGCCAGATCCTTTTCACTCGCTATCCTTGTTTCATCTTGTGGTTCACCGGATTCGTCATCATCCTCGAGGGACAGACGAACGACCTGCTAGCTAGCCAAGCTAGTCGGTACAGCTAGCTAAGCTAGCTACTCTACCAGCAGCATCCTAGTTATCCTAGCTACCACTACATCATCACCGGCTGCCTGCTTTTCTTGTGGACCGATGAAGCTCCCTGGTTGTTTCTTCCACCTGTTAAATACCGTGGAGGGCTTCTCCTTCTCTCATTGACGGATGCTGGCCTACTCTCCCTCTGTCCGGTTCTCCTCTCTTCACTAGATGGACGGTAACTTTAGTGTTTTTAACCCCTCTGTGTCCAAGGACCAAACTTTTGAATATTATTTTCGGGGCGCCTCAAGTAGACAGGACACACGTCATTTTTAACATGGCTTTTTTTCTGATAAAAACGAGTTAATTGCATCCGCCATGGAGACCAGTTTAATAATATTACCTTTTGTCTCTAGTTATAAAGTAATCGCGAAACAAACAGGCCTTATTTTAGAGCATTTTTCACCCCTACCAGCTCCTATTAGTTCTATTGAGCTCCGTGGTACACCGACTGGACTTCAGAACGTTCTATTCCCAGCCCATTGTTCTGCGTCACAATGCCAGCTTCACTATTGTTATCAATGAGACCTGCCTGCGTTAACCCTGTAGGTTTACCTCAGGTAACTTATTATTACCAAGGTTACAGCTACTTGGTGAGCGTTAACCCTGTAGGTTACCTCAGGTAACTTATTATTAACATAGGTTACGGCTACTTGGTGAGCGTTAACCTGTAGGTTTACCTCAGGTAACTTATTATTAACAAGGTTACGGCTACTTGGTGAGCGTTAACCCTGTAGGTTTACCTCAGGTAACTTATTATTACCAAGGTTACGGCTACTTGGTGAGCGTTAACCCTGTAGGTTTACCTCAGGTAACTTATTATTAACAAGGTTACGGCTACTTAGTGAGCGCGCGCACTCTGTTCACCTGAGTAGATGTTTTGGTCACCAATAGTGAGGTGAGACACAGCTTATGAGTGAATGGCTGGCGGATAGCCATCAAACATTAAACATTTTCTGGTCATGGTTAACCATATTTGTTTTAAGAAAAAAGTGTACAATCTAAACAAAACGCATGTCCCTGTCCTCCTTTTCAAGATGTGGCCGATTTTAAACAGCCAGAAGATATTTTTTTATTAAGAAATAAACATTTTTTTGAGGACTTGTTGTTTCTAAATGGCCGCTGGGTAATTTGATATGCATCGAAATCTTGGTTAGTAGGCATCAAATTGAGCGAATGCTGCGCAGGTTCACTGAGTTGCAAACCAAATAGATATAATGGGGTGATTTGTTGTCTAATCGGATGGTCTAGCTAATAGATTTGTAGATCTGACGCAGTTGCTACCTCAGATTATGAGCCTAGCAAGTGTCATGAGTGAGTTATGTAGTACCCACATACGGCCACAAGGAGGTGCAAGAGTGCCATAAACCCATACTGTTTTTGCCACATAAACCCTAAACCTAACAATCAATCAAATGTATTTATATAAAGCCCTTTTTACACCAGCAGATGTCACAAAGTGCTATACAGAAACTCTTACCCTACTTATAACCTATTTTAGCCGTAACCCCTAATTCCCTAATTCTAGGTAGGGTAGCCTAGAACACTTTTAGAAACTATTTTAGTAATAATATGATCTTAGTAAATACAATTATAGTATTAAATAGCGTTTTTATTATTTTGTTGTTATTTTATTGTATGTATAATTGCAAGACAGAACAGTTTTCAAATGTGTTTTGAATTGGGTGACCTAGTAACCTCTGTGTGAAGGTCCAGCAATTGGGCGTGGGGGGCAGGTTTGAGACTGATCTAATACACTTTATTTCTCAGCTGCCTCACCAACGTCTGTACGTGAATTAATAACTTTTTAATTGCTAAATATTTCCAATAGATGGCAGCATAAGACCACAAAGCATCAGTTTTATAGGCTACAAGCAGCAATATGATTGACACATAAAATAGCATGCAACCAAATAATATATGTCCCATGATTTTCTAAAATGGTCACTCATTACTTTAGTTAGCTATATATCTCGTATTAGGCCTGTGATGCTTTTGGAATAGCAATTAAATAGTGACTATAGCAGGTGTTGAACCCCTGGTAAATAATCACTAGTCAGATGCTCCAACCTCAACCCTAATATATATGCATTTTTAAAATATCTTAATATTGCGATTAAAAACAACCTCGGAATAGATAAGACAAGAGTGCGTCTTCCAGCCCGCAATAAATTACATCATGCAACCCTCCCGAGTTAGCAAATGTACCTCAACATGCCCCTCGCTTGTGCTAGAAGCAGAAGTGCTCGCTGCTGGTTGATGAATCTGACAATGAAATGTACTAGAAAATAACAACCCCTTCTCCGACCAGAGGTGACTAAATTTAATGTTCAGGCTTATTGATAATCATTATAGTAATTAAGTATCATTTCAAAACATGAGTATAAAAACAGGTGATAATAAACATGAAATCGAGATCATTATATTATTTTCACAGTAATCTGTTAAATGCTTTTTCAGTCGTTCCTCTTGCGTTAGCAGTGTGGAAAAGGGACAGTAAAAAGCATGTGCAGGGGTTTTCCTGTGAGGGGGAGTGGTGGTGTATCAGGAAGAAAACTAAACTAATCTTCTGAAATGTCATTCATGGTCTTATGCTGCCATCTATTGGAATTATTTAGTAACTGCCAGTAGTACTGAATAAAGTATATCCTTACTAAAGTAGTAATTACTCAGAATTGCAAAAATATGACATTTTCTAGTTCATTTTACCACTTACAAACCATAAACATAACAATTTATAGCATAACAAACAATGAAACTGACATAAACCAAAAACACCATACATTTAGTTAACTATATATATATATATTATATATATATATATATATATATATATATATATATATTTAGATGGGTGACATTATCTGCCAATAGTAACACCACTGTAGATAAAGAAGAGCTCTCCAGTAGGGGTGAACCAAAACATTCAAAGGCCATATTCTCAAAAAGTGAGGTTACAAGTTTATCATCTTTCAAAAAAACAGAATTACTTTCCCATTGTTCCTCAACTGTAGTGTATGATATAACTGCCTTTTTCTAGCTGAGTCTCTACTTTTATCCAATGTAAAAAAACCACAATTTCAAATTTTCCTACATAAAATTTGAGCCGGTCCGGTCACATTTGACTGTGTAAAACCTAGCAGTACTACTTATTTTCTGTCAAGGATGTAGTAGGTGGGTGTGGTGGTGGAATCAGGCTGCAGGAATTATTTAGCAACAGAAGTATATTCCAAGGACTCGTCTTACAAAATGCTTCACAGTACACAACACTAAATAGCCAAGAAGGCGAAACTCCACTGGCACGCAGGCGAAACAAATACGCGCGCACAAACAGGTGCGACTGACATAAAAAAAGGTCACTCCATTCACTATGGAGGAACAGCTCAACCGAGCAAAATGCACCTCATACGTCTGGCAACAACCAAGAGACTGTGGAGGACAAGAACACACAACAGTAGGCAAAACACAACGAGAACTTATAGGACACTAATTACACTAAACGAGAAACAGAGATGTACAACAATCAGACAAAAGCCAAACGAACACAGAAACATTCAACCGGTGGCAGCTAGTATTATCGGAGACGACGACGCCGAAGCCTGCCCGAGCAAGGAAGAGAGGCAGCCTCGGCCGAAACCGTGACAATTTCTCTGAGAGGGAGGCAGATATATATCATTTTACAAAAAAATATATATTATTTGTCTCTGACAAAAACCATCAAGTGAAGTTTGTAAATTTTAATCTTATATCTCTGAGCTTACATTGGAAGATAACCATTTGTACTGGTAGTTTTTCACTTTACTCGGACAATGAGGCAGATACGTATGTCTTTCATGAGAGTGATCCATATAATACATTATTACTGTTTAATCCTTAGTTTTTTCAATAATTATATATTACTTATGTAATGTTTTCCAACCTAGCAGACTAATGGTGAGGCACTCATTATAGATATTTTAATAAAAAAAAAAACTAGGAAGTACCATTCATTGATTGTAGAGTATTCCAGAATTACGATTATTACTGTCCAAAAAGAGTACTTACAATTTCATGTGAGACTATGTGCCAGATACCATTTTATAACTGTGTAAAACATAGTAGTACTACTTATTTCTCTAGAAAAAACAGGCAAGCTTTAAAATTACTGTGGAGGCAAATATAAACTACTGCATTTTGCAACCAGAGAGTGAGGGGAGGCCATATATATATTTGTGTCCTGCTGAAATTAACTATCATCATGAAATGATAGATTTTCAAATCCAATACTAAAATACATTTCTGTCATTGAACAATCCCCAGCCATGATTAGATAGTGAAAAAACACACCAATCTCTTTTCATAATGTCTTTAAACAAATAAAAGCTAATTTACCAACATTTCTGAAAATGGATATATAGCGTTTTGGAATGAAAATCTTGTTTCCCCATCTGAGCTCAGAGTAGATGAGAGACGTAATGTTTTGTCTCTGTTGTGTTGAAGCCCAATCAAGCAGGAGAGACCAGCCTCCCCTGTACCCAGCTGTGTGTCCATGAAGAGTGACTGGTCTATGGATCCACCTCTAAACTTTAGAGAGGGAGACTTTTCTACTGAACAAAGGTAAGAAGAACTCATGGGTCATGGTCAGTGAGTTAAACAACACTGTCTCTAGTCATTTCTCTCCTCTCCCATTTTACCATTTATTTTTGTTGTTTTCATAATCCATAGGCTAATCCTTTTTTCCATTTTCATAGTCCTGAAACAATATTAAACACACACAACATTCCCTCCCTGTGTTTGTGTGTGTGTGTGTGTGTGTGTGTGTGTGTGTGTGTGTGTGTGTGTGTGTGTGTGTGTGTGTGTGTGTGTGTGTGTGTGTGCACTCCCTGGATGAGGAGATGTAATCTCATGTTTTGTCCACAGAAACCAACAGGAGAGATCAGAGTCAGAGATTCTCAGTGTTCAGTCTTCCCAGAGTCATCAAACAGACCTGGCCTCCATATTCAGTGTATGTGGTCCTGTTATGTACATTTGTTTTTGTTTACCTCAAGTAAAGTTGATCTGTCAATCATTCATTGATGTGTTAATGAGAAAGCATTTAGTCTCTTGCTTAACTTATTTACTTGATTTATTTCAGTTGCTTGAAGAGAATATTATGACATTTGTGAAGAACGAGCTGAAGATGTTCAAGAGGATTCTTAGTCCAGAACTCCCAGAAGGCTTTGAGAGTCAGAAGCAGGATAAGGAAGTGGTGGATGCTGAAGATGAGAAGCAGGAGAGCAGTGCCAGAGAGGGGGCTCTGAAGATCACACTGCACGTCCTGAGGAAAATGAACCAGAAGGAGCTTGCTGACACACTGGAGAAAAGTAAGAGCTGTCTGCCTCATGTTGAATGCTGTTTTAGAACATTTAAAAGCTGTAGCTAAAGTACAGCTAACGTAGCTGTGTAACTCAATGATATTGTAGCAGCCTTAACCTCATCAAGTAGCAGCAGTGACCTCATGTTGTGTTGTGTTGCAGAGAGAGAGAGAGAGAGAGAGAGAGAGAGAGAGAGAGAGAGAGAGAGAGAGAGAGAGAGAGAGAGAGAGAGAGAGAGAGAGAGAGAGAGAGAGAGAGAGAGAGAGGAGAGAGATAGATACCAATAATAATATAATCAGTCACACCAGTCTGTAATGCATTATGAAAACATTTATACAGTCAGTTAAGAGAATACAGTATTATAATTTAAAATGTTATAACAGTCCTAGAATACTGTAGGCATTAAAACAGACGTAATATTAATATCCTCTGTGTTATTTCTAGATTCAGATGAGCGTGCTGTGATTCTTCAACGTGAACTCAAATCTAATCTAAAGAAGAAGTTTCAGTGTGTATTTGAGGGGATCGCTAAACAAGGAAACCCAACACTTCTCAATAAGATCTACACAGAGCTCTACATCACAGAGGGTGGAACAGGAGAGGTCAATAATGAACATGAGCTGAGACAGATTGAGACAACAACCAGGAAACAAGCAAGACCAGAGACTGCAGTCAAATGTAACGACATCTTCAGACCCTTAACTGGACAAGACAAACTTATCAGAACTGTGCTGACAAAGGGAGTCGCTGGCATTGGAAAAACAGTCTCTGTGCAGAAGTTCATTCTGGACTGGGCTGAAGGAAAAGCCAATCAGGATGTCCAATTTGTATTTTCATTCCCTTTTCGGGAGCTGAATTTGATGAAAAAGGAAAAACACACTTTGATTGAACTTCTCAATCACTTCTCAATCGAAACCAAAGAATCAAGAATCTCCAACTACGACAAGTTCAAAGTTCTGTTCATCTTTGATGGTCTGGATGAGTGCCGACTGCCCCTAGACTTCCAGAAGAACAAGATCTGTTGTGACGTCACAGAGTCAACCTCAGTGGATGTTCTGCTGACAAATCTCATCAAGGGAAATCTGCTTCCCTCTGCTCTCCTCTGGATAACTACCCGACCTGCAGCAGCCAATCAGATCCCTTCAGTGTGTGTTGACCAGGTGACAGAGGTACGAGGGTTCAATGACCCACAGAAGGAGGAGTACTTCAGAAGGAGATTCAGTGATGAGGACCTGGCCAGCAGAATCATCTCACACATAAAGACATTAAGGAGCCTCCACATCATGTGCCACATTCCAGTCTTCTGTTGGATTTCTGCAACGGTCCTTGAACACACGTTGAGTACAGACAAGACAGAAGAGATGCCCAAGACTCTGACTGAGATGTTCATACACCTTGTGGTGTTTCAAACCAAACAGAAGAATGAAAAGTATCTTGGGAAAGAAGAGACAGGTCCACACTGGAATAAAGAGAGCATTCTGTCACTGGGAAAACTGGCTTTTCAACAGCTTATGAATGGCAATCTGATTTTCTATGAAGAAGACCTGAAAGAGGCTGGCATTGATGTCAATGAAGCCTCAGTGTGCTCAGGATTGTGCACACAGCTCTTTAAAGAGGAATGTGTGCTGTACCAGGACAAGGTGTACTGCTTCGTGCATCTGAGCATTCAGGAGTTTCTGGCTGCTGTATATGTGTTCCTCTCATTCATCAACAACAATGAGAATCTAATGGCCGAACCGCAAGTTACTGAAGTTACTTTCTACAAGAGTGCTGTGGATAAAGCCTTACAAAGTGAGACAGGAAACCTGGACCTTTTCCTCCGCTTCCTTCTGGGCCTCTCACTGGAGTCCAATCAGAAGCACTTACGAGGTCTACTGACAAAGACAAGAAGCAGCTCACAGAGCCATGAAGAAACAGTCAAGTACATCAAGGAGAAGATCAGGGAGAATCCCTCTCCAGAGAGGTGCATCAATCTGTTCCACTGTCTGAATGAACTGAATGACCATTCTCTAGTGGAGGAGATCCAAAGCTACCTGAGATCAGGAAGTCTCTCAGAAGAAGAACTGTCACCTGCACAGTGGTCAGCTCTGGTCTTTGTGTTGCTGTCTTCAGAAAAGGAGCTGGATGTGTTTGACCTGAAGAAATACTCCAGATCAGAGGAAGGTCTTCTGAGGCTGCTGCCAGTGGTCAAAGCCTCCAGAGCTGCTCTGTGAGTATATAAAATGACATTTAAGTACTAATCATCAGGAAGAAATATTCAGTTTAGAGTAAAATATTTATTATAATATGTATATAATATTCAATTGAAAAACATAAAGAATAAATGCATTGATTTTCACATTAGCATAACATTATGACCATACAATTCTAGGAGACGGAAGATGAATATATATGTTGTTTGAGAGAATAAACCAAATGCATCTGCCATTGTCCTTCTACACTACTGGTGTTATATTAACAGTGTGTTTGTGAAATCATGATGATCTCTTTGCAGGCTGTCAGGCTGTGGAGTCACAGAGGAAGGCTGTGCTTCTCTGGTCTCAGCTCTGAAGTCAAACCCCTCACACCTGAGAGAGCTGGATCTGAGTAACAATGACCTGAAGGATTCAGGAGTGAAGCTGCTCTCTGCTGGACTGGGGAATCCCCACTGTAAACTGGAGACTCTGAGGTCAGTATTCCTGTAGTTGGTTAACAAGTGATAACTGTTCACCAGATCCACATGTGTTTACCAGGCACACATAGTCCACACCATATGTGTTTGGACGGTGAAGCTAACAGTTTTAAATTTGGTGCTATGCTCCAGCATTTTGGATTTGAGATATAATGTTTCATTTTAGGCGACAGTACAGAATGTCACCTTTATTTAAAGGTATTCATAAATATATATTTTACCGTTTAGTAATGAAAGCACTTAATGTATGTAGTTCTCCCATTTGAAAAAGTCGTAATTATTTGGACAAATTCATTTAGTAAAAAGTTTAGTGTTTGGTCCAATATTCTTTGCCTGCAGTGATTACATCAAGCTTGTGATTCTAAAAACTTGTTGAAAACATTTTCAGTTTGTCTTGGTTGTGTTTTGGATGATGTTTTTCCCAATAGAAACTGAATGGTGAATAATGTCCTGTCATTTTGGGAGTCACTTCACTTGTATTGTCAGTAAGAATAGAAGATGTTTCTGAATACTTCTACATTCATGTGGATGCTACCATGATTATGAATAATCATTAATGAATCGTGAATGATGATGAATGAGAAAGTTACAGAGGAACAAGGATAATTCCCCCTCTGTTATTGGTAATGGTGAGAGGTTAGCATGTTTTGTTGTAGCCTCTGTAACTTTCTTACTCATTATTATTCATGATTCATTAAAGATTTTTTCTTAATCATGGCATTATCAGGATTAATTTAGTAATGTTTAGAAACATGTTATCTACTCACTTAGACAGAAGATTAATCCAGTCATCATCCACCATTTTAATATTGGGCAAAACATAACCCAAAACACAACCAAAACAAACTGCAAAAGCAACCAACGAGTTTGAGTCACAAGCTTGATGTAGTCATTGTGTTCAAGGAATATCAGACCAAATACTAAACTACTTTAATACACTATAAGTAAATTTGTCAGAATACTTATGACTTCTTCAAATGGGGGACTAGACACATAAAATGCTTTCATTTCTAAACTGTGAAACAGATATGTATTAAAATATCCTCAAATAAAAGGTGACATTATATACCCTCACCTCATATGAAACATTTGATCTCAAATCCAAAATACTGGAGTATAAAGCCACATTTAAAATGTTAGCTTCACTGTCAAAATAGATATGGTGTGGACTGTATACTCAATACAATCTAAATCTGATACCTCACTGTCTGTCTTTTGACTGATACTGCTTTTTAAACTGCTCTGGTCAGTCTACTCAAATATTTGTAATATGCAATTTTCTATCTACAAGCAATAGTTTGATAATTTGTCATTTCTAATAAGTAATAATTAATTTATGAATAGATATGTCAGGTTTCAGGACACTGATGTATCTGAACATTTTGAAAAGATTTTCTTCCACTATTTTCACCACCAAAGAATAGCAGTGTGGTTTTATATGATTTGATTCTTTGCAGGCTGTCAGGCTGTCTAGTCACAGAGGAAGGCTGTGCTTCTCTGGTCTCAGCTCTTAGGTCAAACCCCTCACACCTGAGAGAGCTGGATCTGAGTAACAATGACCTGAAGGATTCAGGAGTGAAGTTGCTCTCTGCTGGACTGGGGAATCCCCACTGTAAACTGGAGACTCTGAGGTCAGTATTCCTGTAGTTGGTCAACAAGTGATAACTGTTCACCAGATCCACATGTGTTTACCAGGCACACATAGTCCACACTATATGTGTTTGGACAGTGAAGCTTACAGTTTTAAATTTGGCGCTATGCTCCAACATTTTGCATTTCAGATATAATGTTTCATATTAGGCAACAGTACAGAATGTCACCTTTTATTTGAGGTTATTCATACATTCTGTTTTAACGTTTAGATAGGAAAGCACTTCATGTATCTAGTTCTCCCATTTGAAAAAGTCGTAATAATTTGGACATATTCTATTATATTGTATTAAAGTAGTCATAAGTTTAGTATTTGGTCCCATATTCCTTACCTGCAGTGATTACATCAGGCTTGTGACTCTACAAACTTGTTGAATACATTTGCAGTTTGTCTTGGTTGTGTTTTGGATGATGTTTTTCCCAATAGAAACTGAATGGTGAATAATGTCCTGTCATTTTGGAGTCACTTCACTTGTATTGTCATTAAGAATAGAACATGTTTCTGAACACTTCTACATTCATGTGGATGCTACCATGATTATGAATAATCATGAATAAATCGTGAATGATGATGAATGAGAAAGTTACAGAAGCACAAGGATCATATCCCCTCTGTTATTGGTAACGGTGAGAGGTTAGCATGTTTTGTTGTAGCCTCTGTAACTTTCTCACTCATTATTATTCATGATTCATTACATTTTTTTTCTTAATTATGGCATCATCAGGATTAATTTAGTAGTGTTTAGAAAAATGTTATCTACTCACTTAGACAGAAAATTACTCCAGTCCACCATTTTAATATTGGGCAAAACATAACCCAAAACACAACCAAAACAAACTGCAAATGCAACCAACGTGTTTGAGTCACAAGCTTGATGTAGTCAATGTGTTCAAGGAATATCGGACCAAATACTAAACTTTTGACTACTTTAATACACTATAAGTACATTTGTCAGAATACTTATGTCTTCTTCAAATGGGGGACTAGACACATAAAGTGCTTTCATTTCTAAATGGTGAAACAGATATTTATTCAAATATCCTCAAATAAAAGGTGACATTATATACTGTCACCTCATATGAAACATTTGATCTCAAATCCAAAATGCTGGAATATAGAGCCACATTTAAAATGTTAGCATCACTGTCAAAATAGATATGGTGTGGACTGTAAACTCAATACAATCTAAATATGATACCTCACTGTCTGTCTTTTGACTGATACTGCTTTTTAAACTGCTCTGGTCAGTCTACTCAAATATTTGTAATATGCATTTTTCTATCTACAAGCAATAGTTTGATAATTTGTCATTTCTAATAATGAAACATTCATTTATGAATAGATATGTCAGGTTTCAGGACACTGATGTATCTGAACATTTTGAGAAAATATATTTAGCCACTATTTTCACCACCAAAGAATAGCAGTGTGATTTTAATATGATTTTACTCTTTGCAGGCTGTCGCGCTGTCTAGTCACAGAGGAAGGCTGTGCTTCTCTGGTCTCAGCTCTGAAGTCAAACCCCTCACACCTGAGAGAGCTGGACCTGAGCTACAATCACCCAGGACACTCAGGAGTCAGAATGCTCTCTGCTGGACTGGAGGATCCACACTGCAGACTGGAGAAACTCAAGTATGTAGAGGGTTTATGTCAATGTTCATATCAGACATGTTGGAGTTATCAGGCTAGTTAAGACAAACATTCTTACCACCACTTGGACTAAGTTATATGCTGACCGTGTGTGTGTGTGCACGTGTGTGTGTGTCCTGTGTGTGTGTGTGTGTGTGTGTGTGAGTTCAGGTGTGTCACTCAATGACTGTCTGTTCTTCTGCTTACCGCTACAGTTTGGAACATGGTGGAGAGTACACAATGAAACCTGGACTTAGAAAATGTGAGTATTGACTGCTGTGAAGAATATGACTAGGAATAAGTCTTAATTCAAGTGAAGTCAAAGTCAAAGACCACCATCATTACTTACTTGGTCATATTAAATATCAGCTGTAGTTCTACAGAAGCACAAATCAGGGACAGAGTTGCTATGACAATGTGTGTGTCTGTGTATGTGAGTGGCGTGTTTGTGTTACTTTAGAAATGTTTGCTGTTCATTCATGCATACAGGTGTGTGTTTGTGTGTGTGTGTGTGTGTGTGTGTGTAATTAATGGGAATAAGTGTGTTTTATATTACCAGACAGTGTAAAATATGATCACTGAACAAATCTCAAGTTACCTTAACTTCTCCTTTTGATACCTAGAAACATCGACATTAAATGAATTAGTGGAAAGTGAGTTAACATTCTAATGTGAATGATGATGATTTCTAATATTGTATCTGGTTTCATCCATCAGATGCCTGTGATCTCACACTGGACCCAAACACATTATACAAACACAGCTTTATATCTGAGGAGAAAAGAAAGGTGACACAAGGGCCAAAGGTTCATCCGTATCCTGATCACCCAGAGAGATTTCAGAACTGTGGACAGGTGCTGTGTAGAGAGAGTTTCAATAGGCGCTGTTACTGGGAGGTAGAGTGGAGTGTGAGAAGGGCTGATATAGGAGTGGCATATAAAGGAATCAGCAGGAGAGGATGGGGTTATGGACTGTATGATTGGATACAATGACAAGTCCTGGAGTCTGCGCTGCTCTGAAAACAGTTACATTGCCTGTCACAATAATAAGTCCACTACCATAGACGTCCCCTACTCCAGCTCCCACAGAGTAGGAGTGTATCTGGACTGGCCAGCCGGCACTCTGTCCTTCTACAGAGTCTCCTCTGACACACTGACCCACCTGTACACATTCCACTACACATTCACTGAGTCCCTCTATCCAGCGTTTCATCTTTGGTATGATGACTGCTCAGTGTTCCTGTGTCAGGTGTCAAACACAACATGATGTTTCAAATCAAATCAAATTGTATTTGCCACATGCGTCGAACACAAAAGGTGTAGACCTTACAGTGAAATGCTTACTTACAAGCCCTTAACTAACAATGCAGTTTTAAGAAAAACAAGTGTTAAGTAAAAAATAGATATGGGCTCAGACTGAAACACTATTATCATACCATGGGCCTAAACTGAAACATGTTACACTATTAACATACCATGGGCTCAGACTGAATCATGTTACACTATTAACATACCATGGGCTCAGACTGAATCATGTTACACTATTAACATACCATGGTCTCAGCCTGAAACATGTTACACTATTAACATACCATGGGCTCAGCCTGAAACATGTTACACTATTAACATACCATGGGCTCAGCCTGAAACATGTTACACTATTAACATACCATGGTCTCAGCCTGAAACATGTTACACTATTAACATACCATGGGCTCAGCCTGAAACATGTTACACTATTAACATACCATGGGCTCAGCCTGAAACATGTTACACTATTAACATACCATGGGACTAGACTGAATCATGTTACACTATTAACATACCATGGGCTCATACTGAATCATGTTACACTATTAACATACCATGGGCCTAGACTGAAACATGTTACACTATTAACATACCATGGGCTCAGCCTGAAACATGTCTGGTTTTCTGATCCATGCTCCTACTTTTTTATTAAGTTAATGTTTTATGTTTGATATGATGTTAGTAACACAGTCATTCCATCCTTTCACTAAATGTTAGTAACACTAAGTAATTCCATCCTTTCACTAAATGTTAGTAACACTAAGTCATTCCATCTTTTCACTAAATGTTAGTAACACTAAGTCATTCCATCCTTTCACTAACGCTCTAAAGTACCTTTTTATTGACAGATGCCTCATGTCCATGTTTTGTATTTTGATGAAAGGAAATCCCATATAGCCTACTGGACAGGACTTTGCTATGGCATCTTCTGTTTGGGTGTCTCAGGTCAGGTCTGAGCCATGATCAGAATGTGTCTCTGTGTCTATTTCCAGCCCTGCCATTTCTACCTGTCCTGATCTAGTGTTTCACCCCTGACCTCCTCACACCGTCTCACTGTCCATGTCTGCTTTTAGCTCCCACCTCTACTTCACTGTGTTATAATGGACCTTGTGCTTGTTATGTCACCTCTGTAACCAGTTATCAAACATACTGACCTTTCTGACCCTATCCCATGGCCCTACTTTCTACAACTGAACATTTAAATTCCTCTATGAGTTTTGTTTAGTGTCCATTTACTTATGTATGTATTTGTTGTATATTGGGGTTGTGCTGCAGAGCATCATGGGGTTTGTATGTGTTGAGATGATCACGTTCCAGATAAATGGTTGAACTGATTCCTGTCTCCTGTCTCATCATTATTGAATTGTTATACAGACGTGGTTATGAAACCAACGAGACATAACAAAAGATTGGTGATGAGTAAGTCTGAATCTACAGGAACTATTCTGTCTGGAAGAAGTGGGTTTTTACAACTGTTTAAAACTGTTATTTTCTGTGGTACAGTCTAGGCTAATGTTAGCACAGTGTATTGCTAGCAGAGGCAAGTGCATAGTCGAGCTAGCTAAGAAAGAGAGTTAACCAGTGGTGTAAAGTACTTAAGTAAAAATACTTTAAAGTACTACTTAAGTAGTTTTTTTTGGGGTATATGTACTTGACTTTTACTATTTATATTTTTGACTACTTTTACTTTTACTTCACTACATTCCTAAAGAAATTAATATACTTTTTACTCCATACATTTTCCCCTGACACCCAAAAGTACTCGTTACATTATGAATGCTTAGCATGACAGGAAATGGTCCAATTCACACACTTATCAAGAGAACATCCCTACTGCCTCTGATCTGGCAGACTCACTAAAACACAAATGCTTTGTTTGTAAATTGTCTGAGTGTTGGAGTGTGCCTCTGGCTGAACGTAATTTTAAAAACAAGAAAATCGTCTGGTTTGCTTTATGTAAGGAATTTGAAATGATTTATACTTGTACTTTTACTTTTGATACTTTAGTATATTTTAGCAATTACATTTACTTTTGATACTTAAGTATATTTTTAAACCCAAATACTTTTAGACTTTTACTCAAGTAGTATTTTACTGGGTGACTTTCACTTTTAGTTTGAGTCATTTTCTGGTAAGGTATCTTTACTTTTACTCAAGTATGACAATTGGGTACTTTTTCCACCACTGGAGTTAACATCGTCATGGACGGCAGAAAAGGACTCGAGACGGATATCGGAGTGGGAAAACAACGTGATTAAAAAGGAGGTATATACAGTGATTAAAGGAAAGGACTTCTATTCAACTTCAAATTCAATTGATTGGACATGATTTGGAAAGGCACACACCTGTCTACATAAGGTCCCACAGTTGACAGTGCATGTCAGAGCAAAAACCAAGCCATGAGGTCTAAGGAATTGTCCGTAGAGCTCCGAGACAGGACTGTGTCGAGGCACAGATCTGGGGAAGGGTACCAAAAAATTTCTGCAGCATTGAAGGTCCCCAAGAACACAGTGGCCTCCATCATGCTTAAATGGAAGATGTTTGGAACCACCAAGACTCTTCCTAGAGCTGTCCGCCCGGCCAAACTGAGCAATCGGAGGAGAAGGGCCTTGGTCAGGGAGGTGACGAAGAACCCCGCGAAGAACCCGATGGTCACTCTGACAGAGCTCCAGAGTTCCTCTGTGGATATGGGAGAACCTTCCAGAAGGACATCTCTGCAGCACTCCACCAATCAGGCCTTTATGGTAGAGTGGCCAGACGGAAGCCACTCCTCAGTAAAAGGCACATGACAGCCCGCTTGGAGTTTGCCAAAAGGCACCTAAAGGACTCTCAGACAATGAGAAACAAGATTCTCTGGTCTGATGAAACCAAGATTGAACTCTTTGGCTTGAATGCCAAGCGTCACGTCTGGAGGTAACCTGGCACCATCCCTATGGTGAAACATGGTGGTGGCAGCATGCTGTGGGGATGTTTTTTAGTGGCAGGGACTGGGAGACTAGTCAGAATCGATGGAAAGATTAACAGAGCAAAGTACAGAGAGATCCTTGATGAAAACCTGCTCCAGAGCGCTCAGGACCTCAGACTGGGGTGAAGGTTCACCTTCCAACAGGACAATGAGCCTAAGCACACAACCAAGACAACACAGGAGTTCTAAAAACCCATAACTTTGTCATTATGGGATGTTGTGTGTAGATTGATGAGTAAAAAAAAAACTATTTAATCAATTTTAGAATAAGGCTGAAAAAGTGGAAAATGTCAAGGGGTCTGAATACTTTCCGAAAGCACTGTGTAACTATGTGTGCTCGATTGTATACACCTGTCAGTAACGGGTGTGGCTGAAATAGCAGAATCCACTCATTTGAAGAGTGTCCACATACTTGTGTATATTACGTTAATTATTTATGCATAGTCACTTTAACTCTACCCACATGTACATATTACTTCAACTACCTCAACTAGCCGGTGCCCCCGCACATTGACTCTGCACCGGTACCCCCCTGTATATATAGCCTCCCTACTGTTATTTTATTTTACTTCTGCTCTTTTTTTCTCAACACTTTTTTGTTGATTTTTTATTTTACTTTTTTTCTAAAAAAAAATAAATGCACTGTTGGTTAAGGGCTGTAATTAAGCATTTCACTGTAATGTCTGCACCTGTTGTATTCGGCGCATGTGGCCAATAAAATTTGATTTGATTTGATTTGATATATAGTGTATTTCCCTGGTATATTACTCATGTCTCACCAGTCCAGTTATGCTGCTCTGGCGCCATCCTGTGGACAGCTGGGAACACAACTTCAACTCCATTACATTCAATGTATCCCACAAAGTGCCACTTGGCTGGACAAAGCAGTCTGAATGGAAATCAGGTACATATATGAAATCAAGCAGACACACAGCCTTACATGTCATATCACTGAGTCTCAGTTTAAATCACGGTTTAAACATAACAAGTCATTGCAAGTGAAACCATTTCTCAATTAGGTTTTAGGTTTTATTTATTCACACCAAAGAAAAGAAGTGAAAGACAAAACACTGCAGATAAATAAACAGGTAAAAACGGTGTTCAGGTGAGGCTGGAAGCCCAAAAGGGCTGATATGAAAACCACAACACAAATAAAAGTAAAAAAAAAAACGTTTGTTCAATCAGTTAAACAAAACATATTAATTTTAATTTTAAATGTATATATATATATATATATATATATATATATATATATATATATATATATATATATATATATATATATATATATATATATATATATATATATATATATATATATATATATATATATAAGTGGTTTGCGAAAGTATTCACTCCCCTTGGTATTTTTCCTATTTTGTTGCCTTACAACCTGGAATTAAAATTGATTTTTTGGGGGTTTGTATCAATTGATTTACACAACATGCCTACCACTTTGAAGATGAAAAATATTTTTTATTGTGAAACAAACAAGAAATAAGACAAAAAAACTGAACACTTGAGCATGCATAACTATTCAGCCACCTTTTGCAGCAATTACAGTTGCAAGTCTCTTGGGGTATGTCTCTATAAGCTTGGCACATCTAGCCACTGGGATTTTTGCCCATTCTTCAAGGCAAAACTGCTCCAGCTCCTTCAAGTTGGATGGGTTCTGCTGGTGTACAGCAATCTTTAAGTCATACCACAGATTCTCAATTGGATTGAGGTCTGGGCTTTGACTAGGCCATTCCAAGATATTTAAATGTTTCCCCTTAAACCACTCAAGTGTTGCTTTAGCAGTATGCTTAGGGTCATTGACCTGCTGGAAGGTGAACCTCCGTCCCAGTCTCAAATCTCTGGAAGACTGAAACAGGTTTCCCTCAAGAATTTCCCTGTGTTTTGCGGCATCCATCATTCCTTCAATTCTGACCAGTAAGAGCTGATATATCATGTAGATTAAACACAGTGGAGAAACATTGTAGAACCACTCAGAGAGGTATTCATCTACAGGACTGAGACACTGGAGAACCACTCAGAGAGGTATTCATCTACAGGACTGAGACACTGTAAAACCACTCAGAGAGGTATTCATCTACAGGACTGAAACACTGTAAAACCACTCAGAGAGGTATTCATCTACAGGACTGGGACACTGTAGAACCACTCAGAGAGGTATTCATCTACAGGACTGGGACACTGTAAAACCACTCAGAGAGGTATTCATCTACAGGACTGGGACACTGTAAAACACTCAGAGAGGTATTCATCTACAGGACTGGGACACTGTAAAACCACTCAGAGAGGTATTCATCTACAGGACTGAGACACTGTAAAACCACTCAGAGAGGTATTCATCTACAGGACTGAGACACTGTAAAACCACTCAGAGAGGTATTCATCTACAGGACTGGAGACACTGTAAAACCACTCAGAGAGGTATTCATCTACAGGACTGAGACACTGTAGAACCACTCAGAGAGGTATTCATCTACAGGACTGGGACACTGTAAAACCACTCAGAGAGGTATTCATCTACAGGACTGGGTGGGTATTATTAGTCTGTTCTGAGTAGAAATGGATATAAACAGTGATTAAAACACAAAAACAGCGAGTTTAGTGCCCAGATTCTGACACTTATCTCCAAGAAGAGAATTCCCATTTATAGTTATTTTGATACTACACGCAAAGGGGTTCTTCGTTTGTCCCCATAGGAAAAACCTTTTTTGTTTCAGGTAGAACCCTTGGGTGGTGAAAAAGGTTATACTTAGAACCTTTAAGTCTTCAGAAGTGTTCTCTAGCTCAGAGTTCTTCTGCTTCAAGTCCTTAGAAGTTTTCTTTAATTCAGAGTTCTCCTGCTTCAAGTCTATATCGATGTTTCTGTTCTGTTGCTCTAGCTCATATATCCTCCTCAATAGTTTGTCAGAATTCTCCTCAGCAGAATCTTCTTCCACTTTAATAACTTGCATCTTCATCTTTTTACAGAAGCTCCCCCGTTCCTCCTCCTCCTCCTCCTCAGTGTCACTTTCCTAAGCATGACACACGCAGTTCACAGTTTAGTTTCTCTAACTGAAATACAAAGAAATGGTTTATCAAATAGGAGTATTTATCAAATTGGGGTATTGTCAATGGCATTCAGGAACGTTAAATAACAGAAAATTACCTCGAGTTATCTTTGTCTTTCCAGCATTGCCATGGTGGCCTTTGTGTCCCCCCGTCTCCAGTGACCTCGACCAGGATGTGTGTTTGCATTGTTGGGACGGTGTAGTGTCGCCTGACGTGGCTCTCACAGGAGGAGGCAGTGTAGCTCAAACAGTCTAATGTCTCTTCAAGCCTCTGAGCTGATTAGATATCAGTCAGACAGTCTAATGTCTCTTCAAGCATCTGGGCTGGTTAGATATCAGTCAGACAGTCTAATGTCTCTGTGAGCCTCTGGGCTGGTTAGATATCAGTCAGGAGGAGGCAGTGCAGATCAGACAGTCTAATGTCTCTTCAAGCCTCTGGGCTGGTTAGATATCAGTCAGACAGTCTAATGTCTCTTCAAGCCTCTGGGCTGGTTAGATATCAGTCAGGAGGAGGCAGTGCAGATCAGACAGTCTAATGTCTCTTCAAGCCTCTGGGCTGGTTTAGATATCAGTCAGACAGTCTAATGTCTCTTCAAGCCTCTGAGCTGGTTAGATATCAGTCAGACAGTCTAATGTCTCTTCAAGCCTCTGAGCTGGTTAGATATCAGTCAGACAGTCTAATGTCTCTTCAAGCCTCTGGGCTGGTTAGATATCAGTCAGACAGTCTAATGTCTCTTCAAGCCTCTGGGCTGGTTAGATATCAGTCAGACAGTCTAATGTCTCTTCAAGCCTCTGGGCTGGTTAGATATCAGTCAAACAGTCTAATGTCTCTTCAAGCCTCTGGGCTGGTTAGATATCAGTCAGACAGTCTAATGTCTCTTCAAGCCTCTGGGCTGGTTAGATATCAGTCAGACAGTCTAATGTCTCTTCAAGCCTCTGAGCTGGTTAGATATCAGTCAGACAGTCTAATGTCTCTTCAAGCCTCTGGGCTGGTTAGATATCAGTCAGACAGTCTAATGTCTCTTCAAGCCTCTGGGCTGGTTAGATATCAGTCAGACAGTCTAATGTCTCTTCAAGCCTCTGGGCTGGTTAGATATCAGTCAGACAGTCTAATGTCTCTTCAAGCCTCTGGGCTGGTTAGATATCAGTCAGACAGTCTAATGTCTCTTCAAGCCTCTGGGCTGGTTAGATATCAGTCAGACAGTCTAATGTCTCTTCAAGCCTCTGGGCTGGTTAGATATCAGTCAGACAGTCTAATGTCTCTTCAAGCCTCTGGGCTGGTTAGATATCAGTCAGACAGTCTAATGTCTCTTCAAGCCTCTGGGCTGGTTAGATATCAGTCAGACAGTCTAATGTCTCTTCAAGCCTCTGGGCTGGTTAGATATCAGTCAAACAGTCTAATGTCTCTTCAAGCCTCTGAGCTGATTAGATATCAGTCAGACAGTCTAATGTCTCTTCAAGCCTCTGGGCTGGTTAGATATCAGTCAGGAGGAGGCAGTGCAGGTCAGACAGTCTAATGTCTCTTCAAGCCTCTGGGCTGGTTAGATATCAGTCAGACAGTCTAATGTCTCTTCAAGCCTCTGGGCTGGTTAGATATCAGTCAGACAGTCTAATGTCTCTTCAAGCCTCTGGGCTGGTTAGATATCAGTCAGACAGTCTAATGTCTCTTCAAGCCTCTGGGCTGGTTAGATATCAGTCAGACAGTCTAATGTCTCTTCAAGCCTCTGGGCTGGTTAGATATCAGTCAGGCAGTCTAATGTCTCTTCAAGCCTCTGGGCTGGTTAGATATCAGTCAGACAGTCTAATGTCTCTTCAAGCCTCTGGGCTGGTTAGATATCAGTCAGACAGTCTAATGTCTCTTCAAGCCTCTGGGCTGGTTAGATATCAGTCAGACAGTCTAATGTCTCTTCAAGCCTCTGGGCTGGTTAGATATCAGTCAGACAGTCTAATGTCTCTCAAGCCTCTGAGCTGGTTAGATATCAGTCAGACAGTCTAATGTCTCTTCAAGCCTCTGGGCTGGTTAGATATCAGTCAGACAGTCTAATGTCTCTTCAAGCCTCTGGGCTGGTTAGATATCAGTCAGACAGTCTAATGTCTCTTCAAGCCTCTGGGCTGGTTAGATATCAGTCAGACAGTCTAAATGTCTCTTCAAGCCTCTGGGCTGGTTAGATATCAGTCAGACAGTCTAATGTCTCTTCAAGCCTCTGGGCTGGTTAGATATCAGTCAGACAGTCTAATGTCTCTTCAAGCCTCTGGGCTGGTTAGATATCAGTCAGACAGTCTAATGTCTCTTCAAGCCTCTGGGCTGGTTAGATATCAGTCAGACAGTCTAATGTCTCTTCAAGCCTCTGGGCTGGTTAGATATCAGTCAGACAGTCTAATGTCTCTTCAAGCCTCTGGGCTGGTTAGATATCAGTCAGGAGGAGGCAGTGCAGGTCAGACAGTCTGGTCAGTCAGTAACGCAATCTAGTGGAAACAGACATTAAACATTTATATTATGGCTGTACACTATTGGCTGGTTTCCCATAAAACTGATTAAGCCTTGTCCTATAAAGTAGAAACAATGTTGATTCAACCAGTTCATGTCCTTTGGGAACTGTCAAATCACAAGAATTTCCATCGGTGTCCGTGTTGCTGAATCCGCTTGTTTTTAGTGAGTGCATACATTTTTCATACTCCGCTTGTAGGCTACTTGACTGTTTGTTTGTTTACCTATCATGTGGCAAAGTCACTACTGACCATATCAACGGCGATGGTTGGCTATAGCTACAGTATATATATATTTGGGAGCAGGATAACGTTCAGTGTTTGGCTATAGCTACAGTATATATATTTGGGAGCAGGATAACGTTCAGTGGTTGGCTATAGCTACAGTATATATATATATTTGGGAGCAGGATAACGTTCAGTGGTTGGCTATAGCTACAGTATATATATTTGGGAGCAGGATAACGTTCAGTGGTTGGCTATAGCTACAGTATATATATTTGGGAGCAGGATAACGTTCAGTGGTTGGCTATAGCTACAGTATATATATTTGGGAGCAGGATAACGTTCAGTGGTTGGCTATAGCTACAGTATATATATTTGGGAGAGCAGGATAACGTTCAGTGGTTGGCTATAGCTACAGTATATATATATTTGGGAGCAGGATAACGTCCAGTGGTTGGCTATAGCTACAGTATATATATTTGGGAGCAGGATAACGTTCAGTGGTTGGCTATAGCTACAGTATATATATTTGGGAGCAGGATAACATTCAGTGGTTGGCTATAGCTACAGTATATATATTTGGGAGCAGGATAACGTTCAGTGGTTGGCTATAGCTACAGTATATATATTTGGGAGCAGGATAACGTTCAGTGGTTGGCTATAGCTACAGTATATATATTTGGGAGCAGGATAATGTTCAGTGGTTGGCTATAGCTACAGTATATATATTTGGGAGCAGGATAACATTCAGTGGTTGGCTATAGCTACAGTATATATATATTTGGGAGCAGGATAACGTTCAGTGGTTGGCTATAGCTACAGTATATATAGTTGGGAGCAGGATAACGTTCAGTGGTTGGCTATAGCTACAGTATATATATTTGGGAGCAGGATAACGTTCAATGGTTGGCTATAGCTACAGTATATATACATGCTGGACACATACACACACACACACACACACACACACACACACACACACACACAGGAGACACACACACACTGGACACACACACTGGACACACACACACAGGAGACACACACACACATATTGGACACACACACACACACACACACACACACACACACACACTGGACACACACACACACACTCTGGATACACACACACACACTGGACACACACTCACACATCTTCCTATAATAGTGAGGACCTTGACACAGGACCTTCAAATGAGGACCATCATTTCTGATAGAATTGGGAACAAACAGACTCCTCATTCCAGCACTAAGTGTCCAACAAACACAGACATCACTTCAAAACCTGATAAACTCCAATGAGACCAGTGGTTGCTAGGCAGTTTCTGGATCCCAGGTTCCAGAACAGCTTCTATCCCAGTTCTATCTGCCTGTTAAATCAAGCAACCTAAACTGTTTCCATCAGACTTTTAGAACATCACTGAACATTTTTTTCCTTTTATGATCTTACCACTTTGCATGTTTTATTGATGTTCTTATGATATATTTTACTGTTTGTGTGTACGTACCACAGGAGGTTGGTGGGACCTTAGTTGGGGAGGACAGGCTTGTAATGGCTGGAGCGGATTGAGTGGAATGGTATCAAATACATCAAATACATGGTTTCCATGGTTTCCATGTGTTTGATGCCATTTCATTGGCTCCGTTCCAGCCATTATTATGAGCCGTCCTCCCCTCAGCAGCCTCCACTGGTATGTACTGTCCTATATGAGCTCCAACAAGGAATTACAATGTATGTATTACTTTTAATACCTGCAAATGGCAAATAAACTACTTGAACTCCTTATGAGTGTCTGCAGCCGACTAGGCTGTTGCCGTCTGACAAGATGCCATCTGACATTACAGGAATATTCTGCAAATGTTGATGAATCCACCCAAAACAACATGTAGTCTTTCCACTAGACTCCCATGAAGTTATAGTGGGACGTTAAAGTAACATACTTTTTTATACTGTTTAAGATGTATCCTCTGTTAAAACATTTAAACTCTTACAATAACACTGTTGAAAATAACAATGTGATATTTTTTTATGTGTATGTATTTTATGTTGAAAAACAAATTGTACAATTGTATATGGACATATGCTCCATAATTGTACAATTGTGCATGGATATATTGTACTTTTCATAATAAAAAGCATGTTAATTGTCAAAACAATTTCATTATCGATTTTACATTGTCCTCTCCCAGTCACAGGTTGACTTTTGTCATGAATCTTGCCCTGGAGGCAGAACTGCGCGATTTCCTCTAGATATGACAGCTGCATAGTCAAAATTGGCTATATCGTAAACATTTGTGGAAAATAATTGTGTTTTATGGTCTTAATTTAAGGTAAGGATTAGCAGTGAGGTTAAGGTTAGCATTAAAATCAGATATTATTACTTTATGCCTGTGCCAGCTAGTGACCACTTTGCAGAACTGCCTCCAGGGCAAGATTCATGACAATAAATGCCAACCTGCCTCCCAGTCATCCCCTCCCTATCTCTACAAGGCTGCAGAACATGCAAGCTAGTGATGCGGGGGTTGTCTCATAACCCACAGTCCCCAGGCGGGTGGGTGGCAGGCAGGTTCAATACAGAGAAAACAATAGACTACATAAGAAAAATCCATCAATGGATCATTATTGTGCAATTTACACTAAGTGGACAAAACATTAAGGACACCTGCTCTTTCCATGACAGACTGAGCAGGTGAATCCAGGTGAAAGCTATGATCCCTTATTGATGTCACTTGTAGATGAAGGGGACGGGACAGGTTAAAGAAGGATGTTTAAGCCTGGAGACAATTGAGACATTTGTGTGTGTGTGCCATTCAGAGGGTGAATGGGCAAGACAAAATATTTAAGTGCCTTTGAACGGGGTATGGTAGTAGGTGCCAGGCACACCGGTTTGTGTCAAGAACTGCAACGCTGCTGGGTTTTTCACGCTCATGGTACACCACACAAAGGGACATCCAGCCAACTTGACACAACTGGGGGAAGAATTGGCGTCAACATGGGCCAGCATCCCTGTGGAACGCTTTCAACACCTTGTAGAGTCCATGCCCCGACGAATTGAGGCTGTTCTGAGGGCAAAAGTGGGGAGGTAACTCAATATTAGGAAGGTGTTTGATATAACGTCTTTTGATACAGCATTTATTAATGTCTTTAAAGTCATCAGCTGTAGGTGAGAGAGAGGAGAAGGACACGCCATGTGTTGTGTCGGTCACGGATGGGGGGCCAGAAGGTCGGCGTGCCAAGATAGATTAGGGGCCACTGTTGCTAATCTTAGAAAGAGTACGTGATGGAATGGCCTGGCTAGGGTGCCACACGATACTATGTACGGGGATCCTATTGTAGGAGATGAGTGACACTCAATAATGGTTGGCAACTGTGGGATGGAAGTAGCTCGGAGAGCGTTATATAAACTGAGAGGTTTTCTATGGAAGTCATTCAGATGACAAGAGGCTAAGCCCGTACCGCTTGCCATTGAATCCAGTACTGTAACCATTAAATAACAATGAATCAACTCTCCATCTAAGTGGTCGACTACTCTCTTACATCCTGAAGTACGAGATACCAGAGAAACTCGTCATAACAGTGTTGTGAATATTTAGTCCACTCAGTGTATAACCTGTAGCTACACTGTGCAGTTAGCACCTTAACAGACGGCCCCTGTCTTTATCAGCATCATAAAAGATGACAGTATTTCAACCACATCAAATATGCATCCAAGCCAAAGACTAATGACACAGGAGTGGTATCTGATTCTACACTATAGGAACCTTTTCAAGTGGTTATGAGAGGTCATATTATTTCATATGAGTCTGCCATAAAACAAAAGGGAATGACATGTGACTGGAGGAGATCGCCTGCCCAACATCCTCTATTCTGACCAACAGAGACAAATCCAGTCCCTTTGAACTACTACCTAGATCTGTCCAGCAGGGTTGCCCACTCAGTCCTCTGCTCTTCGCTGTCTCCCTTGAACCCCTGGCGATACAAATAAGGGATCATCCTAATATCCAAGGTCTTAAAGTAGGAAACATAGAAAGCATCATTTCGTTATATGCAGACGATGTGCTTTTATACCTCTCAGACCCAGTAGCCTCTGTCCCTAACCTACTAGACTTAATCAATTCATTTGGCAATCTATATGGAAATTCAATAAATTGGGGAAAAAGTGACCTCATGTGTATCTCAGATAATTTTACAACAAGTGAGCTAGAGAGGATACCATTTAAAGTGGTGCATGATCACTTAACTTACCTGGGTCTAAACATACCTAGAAACCCAAAGTTTATCTTCAAGCTTAACTACAGTGATCTGGTTGCAAAGCTAAAACAAAACATAGAGAGCTGGGGAATATTGCCTCTTTCTATGATGGGGCGCATTAATGCCATAAAAATGGTTTCTCTTCCCAGGTTCCTTTTGTAACCAACTTCAACCAACTTCACATATGACCCCCAGAAGAAAGGCACACGGACACCCACACTTCAGGTTGACTCGGGTTTTAACAAAAATATCTACCTGCAGTAAAAGATATCAAACAGTGATGACAGGCATTGACAGGACGGTCACATCCACACGTTCACTGGTTAGGTAGGACACAATATATATTTTAGATAGGAGCAACAGTAGTGATACATACCCTCAATGTGAAGTAATATTAATCCATAAATACAGAGCACAAGTACAACCCTTTTATATAAACCTTTTAAGGTAGTAAGAAAATAAACATTCACTTAGTTTCAATAAGTCACCTGCTGGCAATAGCTAGCGTGACGTTGTAGTGCAGTGACCAACAGGGCTAGTTAGCTCATCATTAACATGGCTAGCTAAGCCAGCAAAAACTTGGTTCACTTGCTGAAATAGGTCTTCAATACATTAACGGCAAAATAAATATATACATTGCCACATTTGCTATTGACTTTAGGATGTATGAACCAGTTTTCCAAAACACTTATGTTATACAGTTTTAAACCGTTTTTATATACAGAGGAACACGAACCTGCTCTCAGAAGATCTCTCTCAGACTGAGGAGCGGGCAGACCAACTTCCCAAATAGGGGAGAAGCACTCCAAACCGACTAGTTGTTCTTTCAAAAGAAAATAGTACAAAAAAAGCTAAGTCCGAAGACCTCTCGTATTACCAACCTTACTACAATGGCAGCAAATATTTTTATGAATTCAGTAACACAAAATGAAAGGAAACTTTATTTATATCACCCCTTTTCCTGAAGTGAATGGTTTCACCCACTACTCTACCACTAACTGAACCGTTCTTTGATGTGTACATTGAACCGAGGTTAATGGAAACTTTACATTTTCACTTTGTTACACTTGATCTTTGCCAGAATCTTCCTATTTGTCTTACCTCGTCATTTTTTAAGACTTTGGACTCGGCAATCTTGTCATTTGTCTGGGGTTACAAAAACCATCGTATTCGTAAAGCCCACTTGCAAAAGCCCAAGGAAAGTGGCGTCTTAGGCCTCCCCATCTTTAAGCATTATTACTGGGCAGCAAATGACAGGGCATTAACGTCCTGCCAACTGGGTTTCCCTGATCAGTTGGACACTGTTGTCCCCCTGTGGCATTACAGTTTTCTCAATTGCTAAAACACTAAAACCCATTGGCTGAACAAAATTCTCAGTTGCCTGGACTCATTTAGCTAATTATGCAGTCTGTTGTCAATACCTTAAACCATTTCACATGGTAAAACACAATTTGCAGATCTCACTTAGACTTTTCAGCAAAACTCTAAACACATTCTCATTCTCAAAACACATTCTGCACTCTAATGCACATGTCATCCATACTGGTAAACACAAGTGGCAACAATCAAATACAAATAGAGAACACATGTCATTGATTGAACACAACCACTCAAAATGGATTTAACCTGTTTCAAATGATGCGACACAACCAATATAAGGCAGTTCAGAGAGCAAACAGGTTGTTGAAGGTGGGAAGGAGAAAGTCTGAGAATGGATAGAAGAAACAATGTGAGAGGACGAGGACGAGTGCGTATGCGAGGTGGGCGACGAGGAGGAAGAGGAGGAGGAGGAGGGCAGGAAAGAGGAAGAGGAGGACGAAGAGGAAGAGGAAGACAAAGAGTGGAAATATCTGATGAAATTCGAGCAACAGTCATAGACCATGTTCTTGTCCATGGACTGCCAATGAGGGAAGCAGGACTTAGAGTGCAACCCAATTTGAGCCGATTTTCTGTGTCCACCATAGTAAGGACATTCAGAGAAGAGAACAGGTACAGTGTACTACTGTATTTTTGTAATTGCAAATGTGCTGTACTACACTATATGCAGCTGTTTCAATAGACATTTGTAAAGTGAATCACTGTATGTATTGTACTGCATGAATATGTTTTGTAACTGCACAACTACTTTTTGTAGAATTGCAAGGCTGCCACATGCAGGTGGAAGGACAGCTATATTCACTGGGGAGCAAGAGGCCGTTATAGTTGGCATGGTCCTTCAAGATAATGCAATACGACTCAGAGAAATCCAGGAACGAGTGATACAAGACAACACACACTTCCAGGGAATCGAACAGTGTGAGCATTTCCACTATTGACCGTGTCCTCCATCGTAACAGGATGCGAATGAAACAAGTACACAGAGTACCTTTTGAGCGCAACTCACCAAGGGTGAAAGAACTGCGAGCTCAGTATGTGCAAGTAAGTGTACATTCAGAAACATTTACTGTAATCCAGATTGTCTACAGTACTAACACATACTATGTGAATGACATTACTCTTCAGTACATCCAATGTATGTGAATCAGAAGTGCATACAGTAGACCTAATTGTACTCTACAGTAGAGCACTGTCTCTGGACCACTTACAAAATCCTACATACAGTATATTGTATTTCTACACAGACAATATTTGACTTGGAATCCTTGGACAGACCCCATGAGTTCATCTTTGTCGATGAATCAAGGCTTCAATCTAACAAAGAGGAGAAGGAGAGGCCCGAAACATGATTGGACAGCGGGCCGTTGTTGAAGTCCCTGGTCAACGAGATGGCGATGTCACAACCTGTGTTGCTATCGGCAACCATGGCGTTCTACATCACCATGTTACACTCGGGCCATATAACACCCGGCACCTTCTAAGATCTATTGCCAATCTAAGAGATATTTTATTTGAGCAGCAGGTTCAAGAGCAGCAGGGTCAAGAGCTAAATGAGAATCCCATTCCCACCTATGTGATAGTGTGGGACAATGTCAGTTTCCACCGAGCTGCTCAGGTAAGGGAATGGTTTAACATCAACGGGCAGTTTATGACCTTGTACCTCCCTCCATACTCGCCTTTCCTGAATCCGATTGAGGAGTTTTTCTCCTCTTGGAGATGGAAAGTGTATGATAGACAACCCTACACCAGAGTAAATCTGCTGCAAGCCATGGATTTAGCCTGTGGTGATACAGGTGAGGAATCATGTCAGGGCTGGATACGGCACACAAGAGGCTTCTTCCCCCGTTACCTCAGGAGGGACAATATTGCTTGTGATGTGGACGAAGTGCTCTGGCCTGACCCAGCCCAAAGACAATAAGAAGCACATTGATCACATTGATCACATGTTTACTCCTTTGATTTTTGTCCCTTTTAGTATTGTATACTGTAGTACAGTGCATTGTAGGCTGTATACTGTACAATGGACAAATTGTATGGCCCTGAACATTGTGCTTTCCATTTGTTAACAGTACTGACTGCTCAATAGATTTTGACTGGTTGCAGGTTCATATCAACAAAGAACAAGAATTACAGTATCGCAGAGACAAAGGACAAGTTTGTGAGATGCAGGGTACAGTACTGTAAAAATAGGGGTACAAGGAGGAGGAAGAACAAAAAACTAAATTGCAAAGAGCAAAGCAGAGTAGTAATTTCTGATCCATTTGGAGCTACTATGATAGAACATGTTTTCGTTCATCAAAAGACAATGACGGAAAAATATTAAATTTGTTTTGAGATTAAAAATGTACTTCTCCCTGAGAACTGTATGTTTTGAACAATGTGTATTGTTTACTGACTGCTTGAGAGTGTTTATCATTTTGATCACTTTGTTTATGATTTGAGAGCAGTGTTTGATTTTGAACAAAGGTAAAACTGTTTTGAGGGCGAATGTTTCATTTTGCGAGAGGAGTCAGAGGTTTTGTAAATAGTGCTTGAAGATGAGGTTTTGCGTTTAATGTTTTCAGGAAATGGAGCAAGGTTTCAGAAATTGTGTTTTAGCAATTGAGAACAACTGTAATGCCAAACACCACAGACTACAATTAAAATGTACTTTCCATAAATATGACCATTTACGTCACATTAAATTAATCTCTTTTTCAAATATCACTTCTAAACTGACAAATAAACATCAAATATACCTTTTACAAATACATCAGCATGTTTAATACATTTGTTTCAAGCAATAGAGCATATGCTTTGAATACTGGTCTGTTGGGCAAATATGCAGTTTTGGGCAAATTCTCATATCACTTTGCTCAATTTGTCACATCCAAGGCTTTTGTATGGCTGTTGAAATGTGCAGAACAGTAATCAGCTATGCCTGCCCCATATGTACGGCCCTCTTTGAGTTGTTGCTGGTGCCGCTTTACTTTCTTGACCGTGTCATGGGACCTGCGCCTCCCCTTGTCACACTCCATTGAAGCAGCATCAGCTCTCACACTCCTCTCTGATTGCTGCCAGTGTCACCAAAGTGCTGCCAATACACAATTAGTCCATCACATCTGATATAGCAGTGGCTCCCTCATTGAACGTGGCTACTGCCATACTGGCAATGAGGCTTTTGCCCAAGAAGACAGTTTTGGAGCGTCTCGACCATATTAGAGTTCAGACATTCATTTGCATTCTGGGTTTCTCCATGCTACATTCTTTTGAGGACGTTATCATTTGACATCCTATGATATACAGGTACCATTTTCTGTGCATCCTCTCAATTAAAGAATGTTTTTTGTGACTTCACCATTTTCTAGGGCTCGCTGGTACAGTGGGGAAAAAAGGTTTTAGTCAGCCACCAATTGTGCAAGTTCTCCCACTTAAAAAGTAATTTTCATCATAGGTACACGTCAACTATGACAGACAAATTGAGAATTTTATTTCCAGAAAATCACATTGTAGAATTTTTAATGAATTTATTTGCAAATTATGGTGGAAAATAAGTATTTGGTCACCTACAAACAAGCAAGATTTCTGGCTCTCACAGACCTGTAACTTCTTCTTTAAGAGGCTCCTCTGTCCTCCACTCATTACCTGTATTAATGGCACCTGTTTGAACTTGTTATCGGTATAAAAGACACCTGTCCACAACCTCAAACAGTCACACTGTCACGATCGTTTATGAACGAGACGGACCAAGGCGCAGCGTGATAAGCGTACATATTTATTAAAGTACTGAACACGAACAAAACAACAAACAAACGATATGTGAAGTCCAAGGTAGACTAATAACATACCTATACAGAACAAGATCCCACACAGACTGGTGCCAAACAGGCTGCCTAAGTATGGTCCCCAATCGGAGACAACGAACTACAGCTGCCTCTGATTGGGAACCACCCTGGCCAACATAGATCTACACGATCTAGACACTAAACATAGAAAACTTAACATAACACGGAATATACACACCCTGACTCAACAAATAAACGTCCCCTGAGTCAGGGCGTGACAGTACCCCCCCCCAAAGGTGCGGACACACCGACCGCGCCACATAAACATAACAGGGTAGGGGCCGGGTGGGCATTCCGCCTCGGAGGCGGATCCGGCTCCGGGCGTGACCACCACTTTCTCTCCACCTCCCTGTTGCGCTCCTGGTCTGGTCTGGCACTACTGACTGGAGCTGGACCCGACGACGGTGGATCGAACTGTACAGGCTCCGGACTGGAGCCGCTGACCGGAGCTGGACTGGGGCACCGGTGGAGCGGCCTTCTCTGGCTCCGGAGAGTGGCGCGGCTGACCAGAGCTGGACAGGACCCCGGTGGAGCGGATTACTCTAGCTCCGGAGTGGAGCAGCTGACAGGCACCGGTGGAACAGGCACGGGCCGTGCCGGACTGGACACACGCACCACTGGCTTGGTGCGGGGAGCAGGAACGGGCCGGACCGGACTGGACACACGCACCACTGGCTTGGTGCGGGGAGCAGGAACGGGCCGGACCGGGCTGACGACGCGCACCACTGGCTTGGTGCGGGGAGGAGCAGGAACGGGCCGGACCGGGCTGACGACGCGCACCACTGGCTTGGTGCGGGGAGCAGGAACGGGCCGGGCCAGACTGGGAACACGCACCACTGGCTTGGTGCGGGGAGCAGGAATGGGCCGGGCCGGACTGGGAACACGCACCACTGGCTTGGTGCGGGGAGCAGGAACGGGCCGGGCCGGACTGGGAACACACACCACTGGCTTGGTGCGGGGAGCAGGAACGGGCCGGGCCGGACTGGGAACACGCACCACTGGTTTGGTGCGAGGGGCAGGAACAGGCCGGGCCGGGCTGGTGACGCGCACCACTGGTTTGGTGCGAGGGACAGGAACAGGCCGGACCGGGCTGGCGACGCGCCCCACTGGCTTGATGCGAGGAGCAGGAACGGGCCGGACCATACTGGGAACACACACCTCTGGCTTAGTGCGGGGATCAGGAACGGGCCGGACCGGACTGGCGACACACACCACTTGCTTGGTGCGAGGAGCGGGACTGGGTTCCCTTATAAACCCCCGCTCCTTCTGCTGTCTAACCAGCTCCTCTCGCCGTGCCTCTACACTCTCCTTCTCCCTTATAGCCTCCTGTAGCTCCTCCCTCTGACCAATTAACTCCTGCTCCCTCTGGACCAATAGCCCCCGTAACCTGGTGGTCTCCTCTCCTAACCTGCAGATTCGCCCTGTTGCTGCCTCCTGCTGCCTCGTCGTCCACACCGAGGGCCCCCCCAAATTTTTTTATTGGGGTTGCCTCTCGGGTCTCCGTCGTCGGCACTGTTGGCGCCATTTCTCCTCTCCTACCTGGGCATCCTCATTCATTGCCCTCCGGTAACGGACGGCCTCCTCCTCCGTGATTCTCCCCCCAACCGAGGAGGACATCCACTAACGTCACCTCCTGTTTAGTTCCCGGCGTTTGCTTGCGCTGCTTGGTCATATTTTGATGGGATCTTCTGTCACGAACATTTACGGATGAGACGGACCAAGGCGCAGCGTGATAAGCGTACATATTTATTAAAGTACTGAACACGAACAAAACAACAAACAAACGATACGTGAAGTCCAAGGTAGACTAATAACATACCTATACAGAACAAGATCCCACACAGACTGGTGCCAAACGGCTGCCTAAGTATTGTCCCCAATCAGAGACAACGAGCTACAGCTGCCTCTGATTGGGAACCACCCTGGCCAACATAGATCTACACGATCTAGACACTAAACATAGAAAACTTAACATAACACGGAATATACACACCCTGACTCAACAAATAAACGTCCCCTGAGTCAGGGCGTGACAGTACCCCCCCCCAAAGGTGCGGACTCCGACCGCGCCACATAAACATAACAGGGTAGGGGCCGGGTGGGCATTCCGCCTCGGAGGCGGATCCGGCTCCGGGCGTGACCACCACTTTCTCTCCACCTCCCTGTTGCGCTCCTGGTCTGGTCTGGCACTACTGACTGGAGCTGGACCCGACGACGGTGGATCGAACTGTACAGGCTCCGGACTGGAGCCGCTGACCGGAGCTGGACTGGGCACCGGTGGAGCGGCCTTCTCTGGCTCCGGAGTGGAGCGGCTGACCAGAGCTGGACAGGACCCCGGTGGAGCGGATTACTCTGGCTCCGGAGTGGAGCAGCTGACAGGCACCGGTGGAACAGGCACGGGCCGTGCCGGACTGGACACACGCACCACTGGCTTGGTGTGGGGAGCAGGAACGGGCCGGACCGGACTGGACACACGCACCACTGGCTTGGTGCGGGGAGCAGGAACGGGCCGGACCGGGCTGACGACGCGCACCACTGGATTGGTGCGGGGAGCAGAAACGGGCCGGACCGGGCTGACGACGCGCACCACTGGCTTGGTGCGGGGAGCAGGAACGGGCCGGGCCGGACTGGGAACACGCACCACTGGCTTGGTGCGGGGAGCAGGAATGGGCCGGGCCGGACTGGGAACACGCACCACTGGCTTGGTGCGGGGAGCAGGAACGGGCCGGGCCGGACTGGGAACACGCACCACTGGTTTGGTGCGAGGGGCAGGAACAGGCCGGGCCGGGCTGGTGACGCGCACCACTGGCTTGGTGCGGGGAGCAGGAACGGGCCGGACCGGGCTGACGACGCGCACCACTGGCTTGGTGCGGGGAGCAGGAATGGGCCGGGCCGGACTGGGAACACGCACCACTGGCTTGATGCGAGGAGCAGGAACGGGCCGGACCATACTGGGAACACCCACCACTGGCTTAGTGCGGGTATCAGGAACGGGCCGGACCGGACTGGCGACACACACCACTTGCTTGGTGCGAGGAGCGGGACTGTGTTCCCTTATAAACCCCCCGCTCCTTCTGCTGCCTAACCAGCTCCTTCTCGCCGTGCCTCTACACTCTCCTTCTCCCTTATAGCCTCCTGTAGCTCCTCCCTCTGACCAATTAACTCCTGCTCCCTCTGGACCAATAGCCCCCTAACTGGTGG
>CM072257.1:10135205-10152160 GCA_036851935.1 Coregonus suidteri | reverse complement strand
GGGGAGCAAGAGTTTCATAAACCCATAATGTTTTGTTTGAAATATAAACCTAAACCAAAACAATCAATCAAAGTATTTATAAAGCTCTTTTTACACCAGCAGATGTCACAAAGTGCTAACAGAAACTCTACCACTATAAAATATTTTGGGCCGACCCTAACCCCTATTCTAGGGAGGGTAGCCTATAGAACACTTTTGGAACTATTTAGTAATAAATATTTAGTAAATACAATTATAGTATTAAATAGCGATTTGGGAATTATTTTTTTTTTTTACTGTTTTGGGTTATTTTATTATAGTGTATAACTGCAAGACAGAACACTGATAAAAAATTTTTTTATTTTTCAAATGTGGTTTGAACTGGGTGACCTAGTAACCTCTGTGTGAAAGACCAGAAATTGGCGTGGGACAGGGTTTGAGACTGATCTAAGGAATTTAACAATGAAAATATATCTTTTATTCTCAGCTGCCTCACCAATGTCTGTACTTAAATTAATCCTTTTAATTGCTAAATATTTCCAATAGATGGCAGCATATGACCACGAAAGCATCATTTATAAGGCTACAAGCACCAATATGATTAACATAAAATAGCATGCAACCAAATACTATATGTCCCATGATTTTTCCTGAAATGGTCACTCATTACTTTAGCTTGCTATATATCTCGTATTAGGCCTGTGATGCTTTTGGAAGAGCAATTAAATAGTGACTATAGGCAGGTGTTGAACCCCTGGTAAATAATCACTAATAGTCCGATGCTCCAACCTCAACCCTAGTATACATGCATTTTTTAATATCTAATATATCGATTAAACAACCTCGGAATAGATAAGACAAGAGTGTGTCTTCCAGCCCACCAATGAATTAATCATGCAACCCTCCCGGTTAGCAAATGTACCCTCAAATGCCCCTTTGCTTGCGCTAGAAGGCAGAGTGCTCGCTGCTGGTTGATGAATCTGACAATTAATGTACTAGGAAAATACGTTTTTTCTCAACAGAGGTGACTAAATTAATGTTCAGGCTTATTGATAATCGTTATAGTAATGAAGTATAATTTCAAAACATGAGCATATAAAAACAGCTAATAATAAACATGAATCATCATTATATTATTTCACAGTAATCTGTTAAATGCTTTTTCAGTCGTTCCTCTTGCATTAGCAGTGTGGAAAGGGACAGTAAAAAGCGTGTGCAGGAGGTTTCCTGTGAGGGGGAGTGGTGGTGTATACAGGGAGAAAAACTAAACTAACCTTCTGAAATGTCATTCGTGGTCTAATGCTGCCATCTATTGGAATTATTTAGTAACTGCAGTAGTACTGAATAAAGTATATCCTTACTAAAGTAGTAAATTACTCAGAATTGCAAAATATGAAATTTTCTAGTTCATTTTTACCACTTAAATAAACATAAAATAAACAATTATATAGCATAACAAACAATGAAACTGACATACACCAAAAACACCATACATTTAGTTAACTATATATATATATATTGTGATGTCACGAGAGGCTGTGTCCTGGAGGGGACGTTACATCCCCCTGAGGTGGCTGCAAACCCAGACAGCTATGGCACCATCTGCTGGTATGGTCGGGAACTCCACCCCTCTATGGCCAATCTTCCCACGCAGCTGAAACAAATGAGGAGCTGATGAGCTGAAGGTTTTTGGAAGGGAAGAGACACACTGAGGGAGTGTGGGGGGGGTGAAGAAGCACAGTCTCCAACCTGGGCTCTCTGGAGGACAAGAGTGCTGCACGTCCACTTCCATGAGGAATATAAGGATTTGGAGATACTTGCCTTTGGGAAATACTCACCTTTGGATATATGCACCTGTGGAAATACGTGAGAGACATTTGGAAGGACTGTTTGCTGGGTAGGCCACTAGCTGCAACGTGGACTACAGTAAGGCTGGGGAAAAGTTATCTGAGCGAGTGAGAATTATGATTTTGGATGTGGAAGAGACATCCCTGAACTGTTAACCCTTAAAGAGCCACAAGAGAACAGAATTTTGTTATAATTTTCGTTAATTTCCCAAGACCTATAATAAATCCTTGTTTTGTTTGAACCTTGTCTCCTTGCACTACTTGAGCAATCCCGCTGAAAGCTGTGTAGCCTCTCGTGACGTCACAGATGGTGGAGAATACGGGCAAGCTCAAGCGTTAATAGTGCATGTCAGAGGAGGATACCGAAGGTTTGATCACCCAGTTTTCCAAGTTGGCCGTAGGCTCCCCGCCGACTGAAATGGAGGACATATTGAAAGCCCTTGTTGCTGGCCAGCAAGCCCAGATGCAAGCAAACGTGGCTCTCTTGGAGGAGCAAAAAGAAAGCCAACCTTCTGAAGGCAGAGGAATTGCAGTTGCAGAGACAGAGGGTTGTCCAAAATACCCGCCCAATAAAGGCAAGTGACTTTATATCTAAGATGGGAGCTACCGATGACATTGAGGCATACCTGCATGCATTTGAGGCCACGGCCACTAGGGAAGCCCTGGCCCAAGCAACAGTGGGTTGGTCTGTTAGCCCCCTTTCTAACCGGGAATCGCTGAATGCTGTCCGGGACCTGGGCCCTGACCAGGTTACTGACTATGATGCCCTGAAGTCTGAGATCCTCAGCAGATATGGACTCACAAAGTTTGGTATGGCCCAGCGCTTTCACAGCTGACCTTCCAACCAGACCAAACCTCCTCGGGCGCAGATGCATGAACTTGTCCGAATCGCAAGGAAATGGCTGGATCCGCAGAGGAATACAGCAGCGGCGGTGGTGGAGGCCGTTGTGGTGGATCGTTACCTACGCGCCCTGCCTTATGAGGCAAAACGTTTCATCAGTCACAGGCCTTGACCACGGCTGATCTGACCGTGGAAGCTGTGGAAAAGTACCAGGCCACAGCGGAGATGCTGAATGCTTCCCGAAAAGACCCCAGGAGTGCGGCCCCACCACAAATGGGAAGAACCCGTCCAAAGGACCCCAAGGTCTCGAACCCAGCCACGTCAGGACTTATCCCGGCTCCAGGGGAGCCAGAAACCAGGCGGGTCCAAGAAGAGTACACCAGGAGGGGGAAACTCGACAGTGTTACCGGTGTGGGGAGATGGGACATATCTCCTGGCAGTGTGGGAAACCAGCCGATGAACCTATGCCCACTGCGGAGTCCTCCAGCTCAGCACCCACCACACCGTTTTGCCTCGCTCTTGGGAGTCGTAGATGGCGGCCCAGATCGACCCCCCACCTGCCCGGTAACTGTGAATCACCATGATGTGGAGGCCTTACTGGATTCTGGTAGCCGGGCCACCCTGGTGCGTAAGGATTTGGTGGGCCCAACGTGTCTGACCCCGGGGAAAGTCCTCCCAGTTTCCTGTGTCCATGGGGACACCAGAGAATACCCATTACTGAACTTACAATGCCCAGCACACGGGAACCATACACACGACGGCGGGGGTGGTTGATTCCCTCCCCATTCCTGTCCTAATTGGACGAGACTGCCCAGCCTTTTACCCACTCTGGAGAGAGTCTCAGGAGAGGATAACCCGAGTACCTCGGAAACGGAGAGGCAAGACTCATCCTGGGAAGGCTCCGGTGCAATCCTCCGAGTTACTCACTCCCGCCCGGGCTCTGATAGGGATGGCAGGTGCCCAGACCGACACCGAGACTGGTCCGGATACGGGAGAAGAGAACGCAGCCCAGGAAATTGCTCCGTTCTCCAGTGAGAAGACGTCCCAGGCACCCAAGAGCTTTCCCCTCTCACAGGCCAGTATGGTATGGCTCAATTACAAGATCCTACTCTTGCAAATGCCTTAAGAAATGTGCAGGTATTAGAAGGTGTAGTGTTAGGTGATAAGACAAACCCTACTTACCCCCATTTCGCAGTAAACCGGGGTTAGTATATCAGATAGTCAAGAAAAATGATGAAGTGCATGAACAGCTCCTCGTGCCACAGCCCTATCGGGCCACAGTACTCAACCTAGCACACACACACCCCGCTAGGGGCCCACTTGGGGGTAGAGAAGACTAAAGAAAGAATCATGCAACGTTTCTTTTGGCCAGGAGTACACAAAGAGATAGAGAACTACTGCCGTAGTTGCCCTGAGTGTCAGCAGGTTGCGCCAAAGCCCACATATAGAAACCCGCTCATTCCCTTGCCATTATCGAAACTCCTTTTGAGAGGATTGGATTAGACATAGTCGGGCCCTTACCGAAAAGTTCCAGGGGACATCAATACATTCTGGTCATTCTGGACTATGCATCCCGGTACCCGGAGGCCATTCCGCTGAGGAAGGCTACATCCAGACAAATCGCCAAGGAGTTGTTCCGTCTCTCAACTAGTCTGGAATCCCAAAAGAGATATTGACGGACCAAGGAACTCCATTCATGTCCAGGGTGATGAAAGAACTCTGTGCTTTACTGAAAATCAAACAGCTGAGAACCTCGGTCTACCACCCCCAGACAGATGGCCTAGTCGAACGTTTTAACAAAACACTAAAATCCATGCTGCGGAAAGCGGTAGGGGAAGATGGGCGCAACTGGGATCAGCTGTTACCATACATATTATTTGCGGTGAGAGAGGTACCTCAGTCTTTCTACTGGTTTTTCACCCTTTGAGCTCTTGCTTTCCTACAGACCCAGAGGACTGCTCGACATCGCCAAGGAGGCCTGGGAGGAGCAGCCATGCCAACAGCGGACACTGATCGACCATGTCGGGGCTATGAGGGAGAGAATGAAGGCCATCTATCCCATGATGCGGGAACACCTGGAGGCCAGTCAGCGGCAACAGCAAGCCTCCTACAACAGATCTGCTCAACCCAGGGAGTTTAAGCCGGGGGACAGAGTGCTGGTCCTGGTGCCAACCGTTGAGTGTAAATTCCTGGCAACCTGGCAAGGACCATATGAGGTCATTGAACGCATGGGAGAAGTAAACTACAAGGTGAGGCAACCAGATAAAAGAAAAACCGAGCAGATTTATCATGTTAATCAATCAATTTTATTTTATATATAGCCCTTCTTACATCAGCTAATATCTCGAAGTGCTGTACAGAAACCCAGCCTAAAACCCAAACAGCTAGTAATGCAGGTGTGTAGAAGCACGGTGGCTAGGAAAAACTCCCTAGAAAGGCGAAAAACCTAGGAAGAAACCTAGAGAGGAACCAGGCTATGAGGGGTGGCCAGTCCTCTTCTGGCTGTGCCGGGTGGAGATTATAACAGAACCATGCCAAGATGTTCAAAAATGTTCATAAGTGACAAGCATGGTCAAATAATAATCAGGAATAAATCTCAGTTGGCTTTTCATAGCCGATCATTAAGAGTTGAAAACAGCAGGTCTGGGACAGGTAGGGGTTCCATAACCGCAGGCAGAACAGTTGAAACTGGAATAGCAGCAAGGCCAGGCGGACTGGGGACAGCAAGGAGTCACCACGGCCGGTAGTCCCGACGTATGGTCCTAGGGCTCAGGTCTCTCAGTTGGCTTTTCATAGCCGATCATTAAAGAGTTGAAAACAGCAGGTCTGGGACAGGTAGGGGTTTCGTAGCCGCAGGCAGAACAGTTGAAACTGGAATAGCAGCAAGGCCAGGCGGACTGGGGACAGCAAGGTGTCATCATGCCCGGTAGTCCTGACGTATGGTCCTAGGGCTCAGGTTCTCAGAGAGAAAGAGAGAACGAGAGAATTAGAGAGAGCATACTTAAATTCACACAGGACACTGGATAAGACAGGAGAAGTACTCCAGGTATAACCACTAACCCCAGCCCCCCGACACATAAACTACTGCAGCATAAATACTGGAGGCTGAGACAGGAGCGGTCCGGAGACACTGTGGCCCCATCCGAAGAAACCCCCGGACAGGGCCAAACAGGAAGGATATAACCCCACCCACTCCGCCAAAGCACAGCCCCCGCACCACTAGAGGGATATCCCCAACCACCAACTTACAATCCTGAGACAAGGCCGAGTATAGCCCACAGAGGTCTCCACCACAGCACAAACCAAGGGGGGGGCGCCAACCCAGACAGGAAGATCATGTCAGTAACTCAACCCACTCAAGTGACGCACCCCTCCCAGGGACGGCATGAAAGAGCACCAGCAAGCCAGTGACTCAGCCCCTGCAACAGGGTTAGAGGCAGAGAACCCCAGTGGAGAGGGGAACCGGCCCGGCAGAGACAGCAAGGGCTGTTCGTTGCTCCAGCCTTCCGTTCACCTTCACACTCCTGGGCCAGACTACACTCAATCATATGACCTACTGAAGAGATAAGTCTTCAGTAAAGACTTAAAGGTTGAGACCGAGTCTGCGTCTCTCACATGGGTAGGCAGACTGTTCCATAAAAATGGAGATCTATAGGAGAAAGCCCTGCCTCCCGCTGTTTGCTTAGAAATTCTAGGGACAATTAGGAGGCCTGCGTCTTGTGACCGTAGCGTACGTATTGGTATGTACGGCAGGACCAACTCGGAAAGATAGGTAGGAGCAAGCCCATGTAACGCTTTATAGGTTAACAGTAAAACCTTGAAATCAGCCCTTGCCTTAACAGGAAGCCAGTGTAGGGAAGCTAGCACTGGAGTAATATGATCAAATTTCTTGGTTCTAGTCAGGATTCTAGCAGCCGTATTTAGCACTAACTGAAGTTTATTTAGTGCTTTATCCGGGTATCCGGAAAATAGAGCATTGCAGTAGTCTAACCTAGAAGTAACAAATGCATGGATTAATTTTTCTGCATCATTTTTGGACAGAAAATTTCTGATTTTTGCAATGTTACGTAGATGGAAAAAAGCTGTCCTTGAAACAGTCTTGATATGTTCGTCAAAAGAGAGATCAGGGTCAAGAGTAACGCCGAGGTCCTTCACAGTTTTATTTGAGACGACTTTACAACCATCAAGATGAATTGTCAGATTTATCAGAAGATCTCTTTGTTTCTTGGGACCTAGAACAAGCATCTCTGTTTTGTCCGAGTTTAAAAGTAAAAAGTTTTCAGCCATCCACTTCCTTATGTCTGAAACACAGGCTTCTAGCGAGGGCAATTTTGGGGCTTCACCATGTTTCATTGAAATGTACAGCTGTGTGTCATCCGCATAGCAGTGAAAGTTAACATTATGTTTTCGAATAACATCCCCAAGAGGTAAAATATATAGTGAAAACAATAGTGGTCCTAAAACGGAACCTTGAGGAACACCGAAATGTACAGTTGATTTGTCGGAGGACAGACCATTCACAGAGACAAACTGATATCTTTCCGACAGGTAGGATCTAAACCAGGCCAGAACTTGTCCGTGTAGACCATTTGGGTTTCCAGTCTCTCCAAAAGAATGTGGTGATCGATGGTGTCAAAGGCAGCACTAAGGTCTAGTAGCACGAGGACAGATGCAGAGCCTCGGTCTGACGCCATTAAAAGGTCATTTACCACCTTCACAAGTGCAGTCTCAGTGCTATGATGGGGTCTAAAACCAGACTGAAGCATTTCGTATACATTGTTTGTCTTCAGAAAGGCAGTGAGTTGCTGCGCAACAGCTTTTTCTAAAATTTTTGAGAGGAATGGAAGATTCGATATAGGCCGATAGTTTTTTATATTTTCCGGGTCAAGGTTTGGCTTTTTCAAGAGAGGCTTTATCACTGCCACTTTTAGTGAGTTTGGTACACATCCGGTGGATAGAGAGCTGTTTATTATGTTCAACATAGGAGGGCCAAGCACAGGAAGCAGCTCCTTCAGCAGTTTAGTAGGAATAGGATCCAGTACGCAGCTTGAAGGTTTAGAGGCCATGATTATTTTTCATCATTGTGTCAAGAGATATAGTACTAAAACACTTAAGTGTCTCTCCCGATCCCAGGCCCTCGCAGAGCTGTGCAGATCCAGGACAGCTAAGCCCTGGAGGAATACGCAGATTCAAAGAGGAGTCCGTAATTTGCTTTCTAATGGTCATGATCTTTTCCTCAAAGAAGTTCATGAATGTATCACTGCTGAAGTGAAAGCCATCCTCTCTTGGGGAATGCTGCTTTTTAGTTAGCTTTGCAACAGTATCAAAAAGAAATTTTGGATTGTTCTTATTTTCCTCAATTAAGTTGGAAAAGTAGGATGATCGAGCAGCAGTGAGGGCTCTTCGGTACTGCACGGTACTGTCTTTCCAAGCTAGTCGGAAGACTTCCAGTTTGGTGTGGCGCCATTTCCGTTCCAATTTCCTGGAAGCTTGCTTCAAAGCTCGGGTATTTTCTGTATACCAGGGAGCTAGTTTCTTATGACAAATGTTTTTTGTTTTTAGGGGTGCAACTGCATCTAGGGTATTGCGCAAGGTTAAATTGAGTTCCTCAGTTAAGTGGTTAACTGATTTTTGTCCTCTGACGTCCTTGGGTAGGCAGAAGGAGTCTGGAAGGGCATCAATTAATTTTTGTGTTGTTTGAGAATTATAGCACACGACTTTTGATGCTCCTTGGTTGGGGTCTGAGCAGATTATTTGTTGCGATTGCAAATGTAATAAAATGGTGGTCCGATAGTCCAGGATTTTGTGGAAAAACATTAAGATCTACAACATTTATTCCATGGGACAAAACTAGGTCCAGAGTATGACTGTGGCAGTGAGTAGGTCCAGAGACATGTTGGACAAAACCCACTGAGTCGATAATGGCTCCGAAAGACTTTTGGAGTGGGTCTGTGGACTTCTCCATGTGAATATTAAAATCACCAAAAATTAGAATATGATCTGCTATGACTACAAGGTCTGATAGGAATTCAGGAAACTCAGAGAGGAACGCTGTATATGGCCCAGGAGGCCTGTAAACAGTAGCTATAAAAAGTGATTGAGTAGGCTGCATAGATTTCATGACTAGAAGCTCAAAAGATGAAAACGCCATTTTTTTTTTTGTAAATTGAAATTTGCTATCGTAAATGTTAGCAACACCTCCGCCTTTGCGGGATGCACGGGGAATATGGTCACTAGTGTAACCAGGAGGTGAGGCCTCATTTAACACAGCAAATTCATCAGGCTTAAGCCATGTTTCAGTCAGGCCAATCACATCAAGATTATGATCAGTGATTAGTTCATTGACTATGACTGCCTTTGAAGTGAGGGATCTAACATTAAGTAAACCTATTTTGAGATGTGAGGTATCACGATCTCTTTCAATAATGGCAGGAATGGAGGAGGTCTTTATCCTAATAAGATTGCTAGGGTGAACACCGCCATGTTTAGTTTTGCCCAACCTAGGTCGAGGCACAGACACAGTCTCAATGGGTATGGCTGAGCTGACTACACTGACTGTGTTATTGGCAGACTCCACTAAGCTGGCAGGTTGGCTAACAGCCTGCTGCCTGGCCTGCACCCTATTTCACTATTTCACTGATGTTAACCTTTTAAAGAAGTGGCACGCCAGAGAGGCGATGTTCAGCTGTCTACCCCCCACAGAGACCAAGGAACCGGCGCGAGAAGAGGTTCAGCTGGGTCCAAATCTGTCCCCACATCAACGACAGATGGCCCTGGAACTCGTGGAGCAGAACCAGGATGTCTTCTCCTCCCTTCCCGGTCACACAGAGGTGGTCCAACATGAGATCCGCACCATGCCTGGCCGAACGGTAAACCAGCGCCCGTACCGCGTGCCAGAGGCTCGTAAAGTGGTTATACAGAAGGAGGTAAGGAAGATGCGGGAGTTGGGAGTAATCGAAGAGTCCCACAGTGCCTGGGCAAGTCCCATCGTACTAGTTCCCAAGCCAGACGGTTCAGTACGATTTTGTAATGACTATCGAAAGTTGAATGAAGTGTCTGAATTTGATGCATACCCAATGCCTCGTGTCGATGATTTAATAGACTCCTTGGGGCATGCTCGTTTCCTAACCACTCTTGATCTCACAAAAGGCTACTGGCAGTGCCCCTGACCCCGGCGTCCAAGGAGAAGACAGCCTTTGCCACCCCGGAGGGGCTCTACCTACCAGTATACCCGACTTCCGTTTGGTCTCCACGGGGCACCTGCCACGTTCCAACGCCTGATGGATCGAGTCCTTGCGCCCCACAAGAGGTACGCAGTGGCTTATTTGGATGATGTTGTTATACAAAGTCCGGATTGGGCCAGCCACATACCCCGGGTACAAGCGGTGCTGGATTCGCTCAGGGAAGCAGGGCTCACGGCAAACCCGAAGAAGTGCAAGCTGGCCTTCAGTGAGACAAACTACCTGGGGTACACCATTGGGCGGGGGTTGGTCAAACCACAGGAAGCCAAACTGCGGGCCATACAGGACTGGCCGCAGCCCATCACCAAGAAGCAAGTAAGGTCATTTTTGGGCCTCGCTGGCTACTATAGACGCTTTATTGCAGATTTTGCTACCATAGCTGCACCGTTGACGGAGCTGACGACCCAAACGCCACTCACGAATGGTGAAGTGGAACCCTGCGGCGGAGGCGGCTTTCCTCAACCTGAAGCGAGCACTCTGCTCCAGTCCGATCCTGGTGGCACCAGACTTCAAGAAGGAATTCATTGTCCAAGCGGATGCTTCGGAGGTGGGTCTGGGTGCTGTCCTCACCCAGGCACATGACGGTGAAGAACATCCCATTCTCTACCTAAGCAGAAAGTTACTTCCAAGAGAGAATAACTATTCAACGGTGGAGAAAGAATGTCTGGCTGTAGTCTGGGCCCTGGAGTCCCTTCGGTTCTATCTCCTGGGCCGACGTTTCATGGTGGTATCTGATCACGCCCCTCTGCAGTGGATGGCCAAGAACAAGGAATCAAACAGTAGAGTAACCAGATGGTTTTTGAGCTTGCAACCGTTTAACTTTTCTGTTGTCCACAGGGCTGGCAAGCACCACGGCAATGCGGACGCCCTCTCCCGGCGTGATGCCTTCTTCGCTGCCTTTACCCCGACGAGGACGTCGGTCCCGAGGAGGGGGATGTGTGATGTCACGAGAGGCTGTGTCCTGGAGGGACGTTACATCCCCCTGAGGTGGCTGCAAACCCAGACAGCTATGGCTCCATCTGCTGGTATGGTCGGGAACTCCACCCCTCTATGGCCAATCTTCCCACGCAGCTGAAACAAATGAGGAGCTGATGAGCTGAAGGTTTTGGAAGGGAAGAGACACACTGAGGGAGTGTGGGGGGGGTGAAGAAACACAGTCTCCAACCTGGGCTCTCTGGAGGACAAGAGTGCTGCACGTCCACTTCCATGAGGAATATAAGGATTTGGAGATACTTGCCTTTGGGAAATACTCACCTTTGGATATATGCACCTGTGGAAATACGTGAGAGACATTTGGAAGGACTGTTTGCTGGGTAGGCCACTAGCTGCAACGTGGACTACAGTAAGGCTGGGGAAAAGTTATCTGAGCGAGTGAGAATTATGATTTTGGATGTGGAAGAGACATCCCTGAACTGTTAACCCTTAAAGAGCCACAAGAGAACAGAATTTTGTTATATTTTCGTTAATTTCCCAAGACCTATAATAAAATCCTTGTTTTGTTTGAACCTTGTCTCCTTGCACTACTTGAGCAATCCCGCTGAAAGCTGTGTAGCCTCTCGTGACGTCACAATATATATACTATTTATTTAGATGGGTGACATTATCTGCCAAAGTAAAACCCCTGTAGTAGGTGAACCAAAACATTTAAAGGCCATTTTCTCAAAAGTGAGGTTACAAGTTTATCATCTTTCAAAGCAGAATTACTTTCCCATTGTTCATCAACTATAGTGTATGATATACCTTTTTCTAGTTGAGTCTCTACTTTTATCCAATGTAAAAAACACAATTTCAAATTTTCCTACATAAAATCGAGCCGGTCGGTCACATTTGACTGTGTAAAACCTAGCAGTACTACCTATTTCTCTGAGAGTGAGGCACAATATATTATTACTGTGTAAAACCTAGCAGTACTACTTATTCCTCTGAGAGTGAGGCAGATATATATCATTTTACAAAAAAATTACTATATTTGTCTCTCTGAAATGAAACCATCAAGTGATAGATTTTAAACAAATACATGTCTGTCACTGAACAACCCCATACCATGATTAGATAGAGAAAAAACACACCAATCTCTTTCATAATTTCTTTAAACAATAAAAGCTAATTTATGAACATTTCTGAAAATGGATATATAGCGTTTTGGAATGAAACTCATGTTTCCCCATCTGAGCTCAGAGTAGATGAGAGACGTAATGTTTGTCTCTGTTGTGTTGAAGCCCAATCAAGCAGGAGAGACCAGCCTCCCCTGTACCCAGCTGTGTGTCCATGAAGAGTGACTGGTCTATGCACACACCTATATACTTCAGAGAGGGAGACTTTTCTACTGAACAAAGGTAAGAATAACTCATGGGTCATGGTCAGTGAGTTAAACAACACTGTCTCTAGTCATTTCTCCTCTCCCATTTTCCCATTTCTTTTTGTTGTTTTCATAATCCATAGGCTAAACCTTTTTTCCATTTTCATAGTCCTAAAACAATATTAAACTAACACAACATTCCCTCCCTGTGAGTGTGTGTGTGTGTGTGTGTGTGTGTGTGTGTGTGTGTGTGTGTGTGTGTGTGTGTGTGTGTTTGTGTGTGTGCACTCCCTGGATGAGGAGATGTAATCTCATGTTTTTTCTACAGAAACCAACAGGAGAGTTCAGATTCAGAGATTCTCAGTGGTCAGTCTTCCCAGAGTCATCAAACAGACCTGGCCTCCATATTCAGTGTATGTGGTCCTGTTATGTACATTTGATTTTGTTTACCTCAAGTAAAGTTGATCTGTCAATCATCCATTCATGTGTTAATGAGAAAGCATTTAGTATCTTGCTTAACTTATTTACTTGATTTATTTCAGTTGCTTGAAGAGAATATTATGACATTTGTGAAGAACGAGCTGAAGACGTTCAAGAGGATTCTTAGTCCAGAACTCCCAGAAGGCTTTGAGAGTCAGAAGCAGGATAAGGAAGTGGTGGATGCTGAAGACGAGAAGCAGGAGAGCAGTGCCAGAGAGGGGGCTCTGAAGATCACACTGCATGTCCTGAGGAAAATGAACCAGAAGGAGCTTGCTGACACACTGGAGAAAAGTAAGAGCTGTCTGCCTCATGTTGAATGCTGTTTTAGAACATTTAAAAGCTGTAGCTAAAGTACAGCTAAAGTAGCTGTGTAACTCAATGATATTGTAGCAGCCTTAACACAACACCTAGTGACCTCATTAAGTAGCAGCAGCAGGGAAGAGAGAGAGAGAGAGAGAGAGATAACATTATTAATCAATAATACCAATAATGATATAAATCAGTCACACCAGTGAGTAATGCATTATGAAAACATTTACAGATTTATACAGACAGTTAAGAGAATAAATGATTATAATTTAAACTTTATAAGATGTAATATTAATATCCTCTGTGTTATTTCTAGATTCAGATGAGCGTGCTGTGATTCTTCAACGTGAACTCAAATCTAATCTAAAGAAGAAGTTTCAATGTGTATTTGAGGGGGCCGCTAAACAAGGAAACCCAACACTTCTCAATAAGATCTACACAGAGCTCTACATCACAGAGGGTCGAACAGGAGAGGTCAATAATGTACATGAGCTGAGACAGATTGAGACAACAACCAGGAAACAAGCAAGACCAGAGACTGCAATCAAATGTAACGACATCTTCAAACCCTTAACTGGACAAGACAAACTTATCAGAACTGTGCTGACAAAGGGAGTCGCTGGCATTGGAAAAACAGTCTCTGTGCAGAAGTTCATTCTGGACTGGGCTGAAGGAAAAGCAAATCAGGATGTCCAATTTGTATTTTCATTCCCTTTTCGGGAGCTGAATTTGATGAAAATGGAAAAACACACTTTGATTGAACTTCTCAATCACTTCTCAATGGAAACCAAAGAATCAAGAATCTCCAACTACGACAAGTACAAAGTTCTGTTCATCTTTGATGGTCTGGATGAGTGCCGACTTCCCCTAGACTTCCAGAAGAACAAGATCTGTTGTGACGTCACAGAGTCAACCTCAGTGGATGTTCTGCTGACAAATCTCATCAAGGGAAATCTGCTTCCCTCTGCTCTCCTCTGGATAACTACCCGACCTGCAGCAGCAAATCAAATCCCTTCAGGGTGTGTTGACCAGGCGACAGAGGTACGAGGGTTCAATGACCCACAGAAGGAGGAGTACTTCAGGAAGAGATTCAGTGATGAGGACCTGGCCAGCAGAATCATCTCACACATAAAGACATCAAGGAGCCTCCACATCATGTGCCACATTCCAGTCTTCTGTTGGATTTCTGCAACAGTCCTTGAACACATCTAAAAACATATAAGAGAGAAGAGATGCCCAAGACTCTGACTGAGATGTACTCACACCTTGTGGTGTTTCATACCAAACAGAAGAATGAAAAGTATCTTGGGAAAGAAGAGACAGGTCCACACTGGAATAAAGAGAGCATTCTGTCACTGGGAAAACTGGCTTTTCAACAGCTTGTGAATGGCAATCTGATTTTCTATGAAGAAGACCTGAAAGAGGCTGGCATTGATGTCAATGAAGCCTCAGTGTACTCAGGATTGTGCACACAGCTCTTTAAAGAGGAATGTGGGCTGTACCAGGACAAGGTGTACTGCTTCGTGCATCTGAGCATTCAGGAGTTTCTGGCTGCTGTATATGTGTTCCTCTCATTCATCAACAACAATGAGAATCTAATGGATGAATCTCAATCAACGTCCAGTAAATTTTTTGTGAGGATCAGACACAAGTGTAAAGTTACTTTCTACAAGAGTGCTGTGGATAAAGCCTTACAAAGTGAAACAGGAAACCTGGACCTGTTCCTCCGATTCCTTCTGGGCCTCTCACTGGAGTCCAATCAGAAGCACTTACGAGGTCTACTGACAAAGACAAGAAGCAGCTCACAGAGCCATGAAGAAACAGTCAAGTACATCAAGAAGAAGATCAGGAAGAATCCCTCTCCAGAGAGGTGCATCAATCTGTTCCACTGTCTGAATGAACTGAATGACCATTCTCTAGTGGAGGAGATCCAAAGGTACCTGAGATCAGGAAGTCTCTCAGAAGCCAAACTGTCACCTGCACAGTGGTCAGCTCTGGTCTTTGTGTTGCTGACTTCAGAAAAGGAGCTGGATGTGTTTGACCTGAAGAAATACTCCAGATCAGAGGAAGGTCTTCTGAGGCTGCTGCCAGTGGTCAAAGCCTCCAGAGCTGCTCTGTGAGTACATAACATGACATTTAAGTACTAATCATCAGGAAGAAATATTACGTTTAGAGAAAAATATGTATTATATATGTGTTATAATATGTATATAATATATAATATTAAATTGAAAAACTTACTGAATCAGTCATTGGTGTTCACATTTGTATAACAATATGACCATGCAATTCAAGGAGACGGAAGATGAATCTATATGTTGTTTTAGAGAATAAACCAAATGCATCTGCCATTGTCCTTCTACACTACTGGTGTTAAATTAACAGTTTGTGAAATCATGATGATCTCTTTGTCAGGCTGTCAGGCTGTGGAGTCACAGAGGAAGGTTGTGCTTCTCTGGTCTCAGCTCTGAAGTCAAACCCCTCACACCTGAGAGAGCTGGATCTGAGTAACAATGACCTGAAGGATTCAGGAGTGAAGCTGCTCTCTGCTGGACTGGGGAATCCCCACTGTAAACTGGAGACTCTGAGGTCAGTATTCCTGTAGTTGGTCAACAAGTGATAACTGTTCACCAGATCCACATGTGTTTACCAGGCACACATAGTCCACACCATATGTGTTTGGACAGTGAAGCTTACAGTTTTACATTTGGTGCTATGCTCCAGCATTTTGGATTTGAGATAGAATGTTTCAAATTAGGTGAAAGTACAGAATGTCACCTTTTATTTGAGGATATTTTCATACATATCTGTGTTACTGTTTAGAAATGAAAGCACTTTATGTGTCTAGTTCTCCCATTTGTATATGTTGTAATAATTTGGACATAGTCACTTATATTGTATTAAAGTATTCATAAGTTTAGTATTTGGTCCCATATTCCTTACCTGCAGTGATTACATCAAGCTTGTGATTCTACAAACTTGTTGAATGCATTTGCAGTTTGTCTTGGTTGTGTTTTGGATGATGTTTTTCCCAATAGAAACTGAATGGTGAATAATGTCCTGTCATTTTGGAGTCACTTCACTTGTATTGTCAGTAAGAATAGAAGATGTTTCTGAACTCTTCTACATTCATGTGGATGATACCATGATTATGAATAATCATGAATGAATCGTGAATGATGATGAATGAGAACGTTACAGAGGAACAAGGATCATACCCCCTCTGTTATTGGTAATGGTGAGAGGTTAGCATGTTTTGTTGTAGCCTCTGTAACTTTCTCATTCATAATTGTTCATGATTCATTCATGATTATTCTTAATCATTGCATCATCAGGATTCATTTAGTAGTGTTTAGAAACATGTTATCTACTCACTTAGACAGAAAATTACTCCAGTCATCATCCACCATGTTAATATTGGGCAAAACATAACCCAAAACACATCCAAAACAAACTGCAAATGCAACCAACGAGTTTACAACCAAATACTCAACTCTTGACTACTTTAATACACTATAAGTGAATTGGTCAGAATACTTTTGACTTCTTCAAATAGGGGGACTAGATACATAAAGTGCTTTCATTTCTAAATTGGAGAAACAGATATGTATTAAAATATCCTCAAGTAAAAGGTGACATTATATTCTGTCAACTCATATGAAACATTTGATCTCAAATCCAAAATGTTGGAGAATAGAGCCACATTTAAAATGTTATCTTCACTGTCAAAATAGATATGGTGTGGACTGTATACTCAATACAATCTAAATCTGATACCTCACTGTCTGTCTTTTGACTGATACTGCTTTTTAAACTGCTCTGGTCAGTCTACTCAAATATTTGTACTATATATTTTTATATCTACAAGCAGTACTTTGATAATTTGTCATTTCTAATATGGAAACATCCATTTATGAATAGATAGGGCAGGTTTCAGGACACTGATTTAACTGAAAATG
>CM072257.1:10107705-10127705 GCA_036851935.1 Coregonus suidteri | reverse complement strand
CTTAAGTATATTTTAGCAATTACATTTACTTTTGATACTTAAGTATATTTTAAACCAAATACTTTTAGACTTTTACTCAAGTAGCATTTTACTGGGTGACTTTCACTTTTAGTTGAGTCATTTTCTATTAAGGGATCTTTACTTTTACTCAAGTATGACAATTGGGTACTTTTTCCACCACTGGAGTTAACATCGTCATGGACGGCAGAAAAGGACTGGAGACGGACATCGGAGTGGGAAAACAACGTGATTAAAAAGGAGGAATATACAGTGATTAAAGGAAAGGACATTTATTCAACTGTGAAGACAAACCTTTTAATTAAATCTGCTAAATGAGCGAACTTAGGAGGAAACGTCAGTGAGTGAAGTGAATGAAGATCACGTGACTGAGGAAAATATTGCTTTGGTTGAGGACAATATTGAAGTGAGTGACAATCAGGAGCTTATTGAGAAATGAACAATTATTGGAATTGTTGGAAACATTGGACAGTTTGATGAAAGTATTGATCAGTGGAGCTCATATACAGAACGGTTTGAATATTTTGTTCTTGTAAATGACATGGATGAGGACAACATTGTGCCTACATGTTTTAGTGTAATGGGGCCAAAGACATTTAATTTACTAGGCAGCCTGCTACAGCCAGACAGAACAGGTAATAAGACGTATGGGGATATTGTGGAGATACTTAAAGGACATTTTTCACCAGAACCACTAGTTTATGCTGAAAGGTTCAGGTTCCACAGGAGACATCAGGAAGAGGGAGAATCAGTAACAATGTTTGCTGCTGCATTAAAGAAACTACCAGAACACTGAGTTTAATGCTGTTCTAAATGACATCATTAGAGACAGACTAGTATGTGGGCTACGGAGTGAAGCTACACAAAAGAGACTGTTGACTGAAAGTCATCTGACCTTGGCAAAGGACATTGAAATCAGTGTGTCCATGGAACTAGCTGCTAAAGAGGCTCACCAGTTGAGTTCATCAGGAACTTAGTGGGTTCATCTAACAATCCTAATCACCAGCTGATACATTTTAATCTCATACACAGGGTAAACCTTCCACCTAGAAAACATCATTTAATGAACATATTAACCTCTCTTCTGTGTGATCTATGTAATCAATGTAAGGTTCTGTATTTTGATTTTTCTCAGTTCACCTTGTGTTCTTGAACGTAGCCCTGTTTCTTTGTGTTCTTGAACGTAGCCCTGTTTCTTTGTGTTCTTGAACGTAGCCCTGTTCTTGAACGTAGCCCTGTTTCTTTGTGTTCTTGAACGTAGTGTTTCTTTGTGTTCTTGAACGTAGTTCTTGAACGTAGCCCTGTCTTCCATGTTTGTTCATTGATTCCACCTGTGTTAGTTACTCACCTGGTCTCATCAGCTCCTTATTTAGTTCAGTTCATTCTGTTTGTGTCTTGTGAGGTATTGTTCGTTTTGACTCTACTAAGCCTTTTCCTAGCTCGTTTGTGAGAACCAGTTTAAGTCTTCAGTCCTAGTTTTGTTTCACCTGCCTGTTTGCCTACCTGTGTATGACCATTGCCTGCCTGTGACCACGATTCCTGTGTTCTGTAAAGGCGTAATAAACACCTGCCGCTCTGCGCGTGAATCTACACCTTTTTCTCCCTGAGTATTCATTACAGTACCCTAATGTTAAGTGTCATAAATGTATAGTTATTAGGTGCTGACATCTTTAAAGATAATAAGAAAGAGGGAAAAAGATAGAAACTAAATGAAATGATGAAAGTATAAAATAGTAACCATCTGGTGAGCTAATACCCTGACCCTACCACAAACCCACCAACCCCCTCCCCAACTGAGGGAGTTAATAAACCATACCCTTAGACGCTAGTCTTTAAGCTAGATGTACCTGCTATGGATAGCATCGCCCCAAAGAGGTTCATTCTAAATTATATGGATATGGCATTAGAAGTGCATTGACTGTTCCCTGTAACATGAATATATTGTTAGTCGAGTCACAAAATACAATTTGAATCAAAGCGACAAACATCGGCAACAATAATGACTGGACTATTTAGCCCCACTTGAGCACGTCTCAACAACAACAACAACAACAAACAACAGAGGATGCGTTCATAGTCACCAACAGCGCCTACCCGCACACACAAATGTCAACCAATCTGCATTTTTATTTATTTTATTTTTAGTTCTCATTCACAACTGCCGCAACAAACTCACCCAAGCAGCACAGGAAAAAAGACATCAAGCTATGATGAATAAATGAAAACCTTTACCAGACGATAAGTATCTTCCCTCTGATAGAGGAATTATGATTATGACTAAAATTGTTCCACCCCAATACTGATGATGACTGTGTGAACTGTGTTAGGGTTATCATTATGAACCCACTAAAGGTAGGAACTGATGAGACAAACATTCCAGGAGGGAGGGGACTTAGAAACTAGTTGTGGAAATGTACAGACCGCCTAGAGGTGGGCGGAGCAAAGTTCCTTTGGATATAAAGGCTGGATATGTGTTTCGGCGGCAGAGCTCTCCATGATTAAATAATACAGATCATTCTTGCTGGTTGTGGACCTTTGTTTAATTCATGATTAAAACCAGAGCCTTACACCCTCTGGGAATTATTCCAAGCATTGAGTTTAATTAGAGATAGAAATTCTCGTGACATTTTACATTTACATTTACGTCATTTAGCAGACACTCTTATCCAGAGCGTCTTACAAGTGACACCCTCAAATATAAAATAGAGACAATTAGTTACACAATCACCATCCTCCTGAGTTCACCCCCCAACCCCCCCATATATATATTTATATACACATGTGTACACACACACACAACTGTACAGCTATCAGCTAGCTGGCAATTAGGTGTCCAGCCAGTGAGTAGCTTATCCCTGCCTCGGTATCACTAACGCTAGCATACATCTCTAACAATAAACAAGCCAGCAAACGTAATAGTAGCTCAAATTCTCGGAAGTAACATAAACTACATAGTTAGGCTTGAAACCAAGTCAAAAGCCACATCACTATTTAACCAAACCCGACTGGACCTCTATGGGTAAAATAAAAGTATCCAGAAAATAAAATGTAACTACCTGGCATAGTGTGGCTGTAGCTATAGTAACACCCTGGTAAACTTAGCGAGCTGGCTAAATAGCGCAGTCAACATTAGCTATGATCCAACTTTACCTGGCCTGTCATTATGGTGCTAGCCATCTAGCCAGCCAGCCAGTCAACATTAGCTATGATCCAACTTTACCTGGCCTGTCATTATGGCGCTAGCCATCTAGCCAGCCAGCCAGCCGATCCTATGAGTCATTTGGTTGTATCCTCATGTTCTAACAGTTCACTATCCACTGTATCCAAGTTCAAAAGACAGTTCCTCCTGATGTAGTAGACGGGAACAAGTCAGGGAGTTCTTTCCTCATGTATGTTTCAGCCGTCTTCACAGAGTCAAATGTGCGCTCACCATTCTTGGTTTACATCCACAAAGTCGTCGGGTAGCAGCAGGCCGTATGCCGAGCCAGCCTGCCGCAGAAGCCTCTTCAGTGGGGAGAAAGCCATCCTCCTCTTGTGTAGTATGGGAGAAAGATCCGGAAAGATCATGATTCTGGCATCTCCGTACTTGAGCTCTCCCTTTGCTCGGGCAGCAGAGAGGATACGGACAGTGTCCTGGTACCGTAGAAATGTAATGACAAATTCCCTGGGTGCAACCTGGCCAGGCAGTCGCCTCCGTAGGGTGTGATGGGCCCTCTCCATTTCCAGTGGGTGCGCGGAAGGGGGTAGATCCAGAATTTGGGGAATCCATTCCTGTAGAAAGGAGATGGCGTCTCGTCCCTCCACGGCCTCCGGGAAACCATGAAATCTCAAATTCAAGCACTTTTGGAAATTTTCGTAAGAATCTAATTTCTCGAGTTTAGAGATGGCATCTTCCAACTCCTTGTGCTTTTGTTCCACTTCCAGGCGGACGTCCAGGATGGCAGCCTGTTGGTCAGCATGGTCTTTTTGTAACTTTGTCACTCGTTCCCTTTGTGACTTTCTGGTCTTCGTGGAGTTTATCAACCAGCACATCAATTTTACTGAGCCGTTCAGAAAGTGTCTCTTGGATTTTAGTTTTACCCTTGTCCATCACCATTCTGAACCATGCTGGTGCTTCTTCTGAGCTAGCATCCACCGAGGCCGAAGAAGGGCTGTTAGACACTAGCGGTTCTGGGGGGGAGGGCAGTGCCCCTGTGACAACAAGCTTGGACCCCCTTGTGGCCCCTCTAAATGCGGAGTCTGAAATAATTATCACAGAATTCATTTTTGCGATAATGTTCTTTTTTTTCTTTCTTTTTTTTACATCCGTTATTAGACAGTGGCAAAGCGGAACACTAAAGTAACCCAACACATTTTCTAGTGGGACTCCTTTAGGCGGAACACAACAGTATCGTACCACATGGATCTGCAAGTTTTTTTCTATTCAGAAGTTGAAAGAAATTTGGCACAAATAATATTGTTCAAGCAAGAAGAAGGAAATAAAGAGAGGTGAGCAACATGTTGAATATGTTGTATTTGTAACATCGTTAACTATTAAATGCATTACAGAAGTGTAACGTTAGATCAGCTAATGTTAACCTGTCCGTTTGTTACTTTCTTTGTGAATTAATGAAGGAATTGGCTTGAATCCTGGGCTATGTATTAGTTTGCATGGTTTTTGGTTTAGTTTAGCAAGAGAGAGCAGAGAGCCTGCAGAAAGAACAGGAAGACTTGTCCATTGGAGAGACTGAGCAGGAAAGTGAGACAGATGGAGAGACTGAGCAGGAAAGTGAGACAGATGGAGAGACTGAGCAGGAAAGACAGATGGAGAGACTGAGCAGGAAAGACAGATGGAGAGACTGAGCAGGAAATACAGATGGAGAGACTGAGCAGGAAAGACAGATGGAGAGACTGAGCAGGAAGCAGATGAGAGACTGAGGCTGAGGGGGACGTAGAAGCTGAGAGTGAGACAGAGGAGCCATGTGCGTAGAGGCTGTGAGTGAGACACCACCAGAGGAGCCATGTGCGTCCACAAACAGTGGACCATCAGGTTTGGGATGTTGAATAAATCTGTGGTTACTTGTAAAGCAGTGCAATTAGTCAGTTTATATGGTGTATAGAAATGTGTTGGTTTATGATTGAAATGAATGATCGCATTTAACATGTTATTGGGCTTGTGATATAGATATCATATGGATTTCAGAAGTTGTCTGATGGCTATGGTATGTGTCTAAAATTACCCAAATAGATACTTTTAATTATAGTTTTTTTTTCTTCGACAGATATCAGCCAATCCCGGGAGGAGCCACCGGTGCAGCAAGTGATGAACATGGACCCAAGAACTCTGATGGGGGACAGGAGGAGGAGCTTCAAGGCGGCCTGGTACCACATCCACCACTGGCTTCAATATTCAAACAAATCAGACTCTGGGTTTTGTTACGCCTGTCTCAGAGACTGTATTTGATTCAACATTGGGTTTTAACAACTGGAAGAAGGCAACTTACAAAGACGGGGGGATTTGCAATTCATGCAAGGGCTGAGCGGCACAAACAAGCAATGATTACGTGGAGAGTCTATCAGAAAGCTGTAAAAAGTAATGCAACACTGGTAAATGCCCTAAACAAGGAACACAACAAACAGGTTCAAGAAAATGGGGACTATATTAAAACAATAGGAGAAGTACTACTACTTACAGCCACACAAAACATTGCACTGTCACACCCTGGCTCTGGGGACTCTATATGTTGAGCCAGGGTGTGTAGATTCTATGTGTTTGTGTTCTGTGTTGTAGTTTCTAGTTGTTTAATTTCTATGTTGGCCAGCGTGGTTCTCAATCATAGGCAATGAGTGTCAGCTGTTGCTGGTTGTCTCTGATTGGGACAACACATGTAGACAGGCTGTTTTCCCACAGTAGTTGTGGGATCTTGTTCCGTGTTGGTTGTGTTAGACCAAGGACGTCACGTTATCGTTTGTTGTTTTGTTTATTGTGTTGTGCACTTAATAAAATAAGATGTACGAATATCACGCTGCGTCTTGGTCCTCCTCCTTCGACGATCGTGACAGAAGATCCCACCATACCAGGACCAAGCAGCGTGTCCAGGAGCAGGCAGCCTGGACATGGGAGGAGATATTGGACAGGAAAGGGTCCTGGACTTGGGAGGAGATACAGGCCGGGATGGATCGGCGTCCGTGGGAAGAGACGGTGGAGGCGCGTCGTAGAGAGGAGAAGCGGCGCCAACCGGGCCGTGGTCGGACAGGCGAGAGGCACCCCCAAAAATTTTTTAGGGGGGGGCACATGGCATGGACGACGGGGCTGCTGGAGGCAGAGAAGGGGCGAGTTCGTGGACGAGGTGAGAAGGCCACCAGGTTACGGGAGCCATTGGTAAGAAAAGGGAAGGAAGATGTAGAGGCACGGCGAGAGGTACTGAGGTGTATTGCCAGTCCGGTCCGGCCCGTTCCTGATTCCCGTTTAAGGCCAGTGGTGTGTGTTCCCAGTATGGTCCGGCCTGTTCCTGTCCCTCGCACCAAGCCTACGGTGCATGTCGCCAGCCCGGTCCGGCCTGTTCCTGCCCCTCGCACCAAGCCTACGGTGCGCGTCGCCGGCCCGGCCCGGCCTGTTCCTGCTCCCCGCACCAAGCTAATGGTGCGCGTCGCCGGCCCGGCCCGGCCTGTTCCTGCTCCCCGCACCAAGCTAATGGTGCGCGTCGCCAGCCCAGCCCGGCCTGTTCCTGCTCCCCGCACCAAGCCTACGGTGCGCGTCGCCAGCCCGGCCCGGCCTGTTCCTGCTCCCCGCACCAAGCTAATGGGGTGCGAGTCGTCAGCCCGGTACGGCCCGTTCCTGCTCCACGCACGAAGCCAGGGGTGCGCGTCGTCAGTCCGGCACAACCCGTGCCTGGGTCACCGGTGCCTGGTCAGGTACCGGTCAGCTGCTCCACACCGGAGCTTAAGCAATCCGCTCCTACGATGTCCAGTCCAGCTCCAGCCAGCGGGGCCAGACCGGACCAGGGGCGCTACGGGGGGATGGTTGAAGGGTGGTGGTCAAGCCCGGAGCCGGAACCGCCTCCGAGCAGGAATGCCCACCCAGCCGTCCCCTGGTTTGTCTATGTTGAGGCGCGGTCGCAGTCCGTGCCTTTGGGGGGGGGGGGGGGGGTACTGTCACACCCTGGCTCTGGGGACTCTATATGTTGAGCCAGGGTGTGTAGATTCTATGTGTTTGTGTTGTGTGTTGTAGTTTCTAGTTGTTTCATTTCTATGTTGGCCAGAGTGGTTCTCAATCAGAGGCAACGAGTGTCAGCTGTTGCTGGTTGTCTCTGATTGGGAATCACATTTAGACAGGCTGTTTTCCCACAGTAGTTGTGGGATCTTGTTCCGTGTTGGTTGTGTTAGACCTAGGACGTCACGTTATCATTTGTTGTTTTGTTTATTGTGTTGTGCACTTAATAAAATAAGATGTACGAATATCACGCTGCGCCTTGGTCCTCCTCCTTCGACGATCGTGACATGCACAAAGAGGACACGATGAGTCTGCAGAGTCTGATAATAAAGGGAACTTCATGGCAATCCTAGAAACAATAGCTAAGCATGACACAACTGTGGAAAAAATGTTGACTTCCATTCATAATGCAAAATACACAAGCAAAGGGATTCAGAATGAGGTTCTGAGTTGTTTGGCAGACATGGTTCCAACAGAGATGATAGAAGAAGTGAAAGACAGTGAGGTCTTCAGCATAATGGCAGACGGAAAACAAAAGATGTTAAAACAAAAGGATCAGATATCTCCAGTACTCAGGTACTATTTCAGTGGAGCTGTCCATGAGAGCTGTCTCCACTTTGAATGGGCTGATCCACTAGATGCAGCAGGGCTTACTGACAACATCATACACATATTAGAAAGTCATGGTCTTGAATACAAAAACAACCTAGTAGGCCAAGCATATGACGGTGCTTCAGTTATGAGTGGTAAGCATTCAGGCGTCCAGGCAACGCATTAAAGAACAAGCAAAGCCTTTTACATCCACTGCAGTGCACACTGTCTAAACTTAGTTTTAGTGGATACAGTCAAAGCTGTCCCTGAGGTAGGACAGTTCTTCTCCTTACTAGAAAGACTGAATGTCTTCACATCTGGGGAGATGTACCCAGGTGCACCTAGAGAGCTTCAGAGACTAAGTGACACTCGCTGGGCATGTCGATATATGGCTCTACATACTATTATGGATAGATTGCCTGCCGTTAAGCGAGTCCTGCAAGACATAGTCCAAGAACACAACGGTGACAGATCTGTTGAGGCACGAGGTCTGCTTGCACAGATAGATCTACAATTCATTGTGTTCCTTGTTCCACTCCATAAAGTTTTTGGAGAAGCAACATTTCTATCAGAGATGCTACAGTCTTCATCACTTGACCTGTCAAAGGCTGTTGATTTAGTTGAAGCCTTAGTTCAAACTTTGAATGACTACAGGGATGAGTCATTTTCTGATGACCTATGGAATGAAGTGTTGAACACAGCTGAGCAATAAGATACTGCAATACAGCCCCCTGCAAAACCACCAAAAAAGCTAAGCTCTCAATTTAATGGAGACTGTGTACTCAGTACAGTAGGTCAGAGGTCAGATCCAGAAATAGATTAAAGACAGTTGTCGTACAACCTTTTTCTACCCTGTCTTAGATCAGATGCTCAATGAGCTCAACAGACGGTTCTCTAGCAGAAACTGTGACATAATGAATGGCGTCCAAACTCTAAACCCCAAAAGTGATGCATTTCTCAAAGAGAAGTCCCTGTTTCCATTTGCTAGAATGTATGAATCAAATATTGAGGACTTGGGGCATGAACTACATCAGTTCAGAAGAATTTAACAAAGGAAAATCCAGAGTGGCATGCAGAGACCCTCCAGTGTAGTAGAGATAGCATTATTCATTCAGCCTTATAAAGACGTTTTCTTTCAGCTCTTTAAACTGTGTAGAATATCTGTTTCAATCCCTGTTAGTACCGCTTCTTGTGAACAGAGTTTTTCTGCACTAAAGCTGGTGAAAACGTATCTTAGGTCCACAATGTCAGATGAGAGATTAAGCAATTTAGGTGTATTAAGTATTGAGTCAAGGAGGGCAAAGGCCTTGAATCCAGATGAATTTGCGGATATTTTTGCAAGAAACCACAAAAACCGTAGAATACAGTTGATGTAACTGATAGTGAATATGTAATGCAAATGTAAAAATGTAATGTAAATGCAAATAATAAATAGTTGATTATAAACATGGTCATTTGTCTATTAATGTCTGCAATGCAGTGAAGAAAACGACATGACAACAATAATGTGTGATGTAACTGGCCCCTCTAACAGTACAACTGGCCCCAGCCTGGCCCCTCCCACTGGGAATGTTCTAGAACCACCACTGCTGCTACGGCTACATTGGCCCAGTTATTGTTGAATAATAATGAAGCTAAGTCAATTCAATTCAAATAATATAGCTAGTAACTTCAAAATACTTACAGCTGAAATACACTGCCGTTTTCTTTGTGAACATGGTGAGATGGAGGAAGCCGCATCCACATGTAGAGTTGTGGGGGAGGGGACACGTTTCCCAAATAGACACTGGCTTTGGATCAGGTTTAAATTCCCTCCCACTAATGATCCTTGTTAGGTTTGGGGGAGGGGAAGCTGATCCTAGATCTGTATCTAGGGGAAACTTCACCCCAGCAAAGAGAGATGGGGGAAGAGGAGGAGAGAGAGCGTTGCTCTCAGGATTGACAGATCATGTACAAAATCTACCAGTAGGAAATTGGTGTCAGAATATAATATCTGACCTTTAGCAGTTCTAATGTCTTAATTTGCTCCATTTCTTGAATATTGTTGATTGATTGCTGATATCTAGTTTCCCAGGTGAGATGGTGTTGATGAAGAGCATCCATCCGTTTTAGTACTGCATTAATAGTAATTCATTCATAGACATATAGTTGATACTGGTGGTCCTACCCATCCCCCACTTCACTCCATTAACCCTACACTTGCTGCTCACATGGTGGTTTGTCTCAATGTATCTGACTTTAGGTCAGTTTTTAAGGTTCAGAAGGTAAAGATTGTGTTAGGCTGTGTCAGGAGCACTAGTGGTAGTGCTGCCACTCCCAGATCACACATTGCCCTATATAAGTATATACTGTAGCAAGCTGAACCCAACACCCTACCAATTACCACCTTCTGATCTCTTGGTGTAATGGATAAGGTGTTGGCTTGATAGTCGCTGGACCCGGGTTCGAGTCTCGGTTGGAGCTATCCCTTAATTCGTTACATTGGTGTCAGAAGTGGGATAGTGCCTGTGAGGCCATCAAAGAGGCGTGTACACGTGAGAGACTTGCTATAAAGAAGTGTGGGGGCATGCTCTCCCCAAGGAAGGGGGTAATGTAGCGACCTTAATCCAACACCTAGCCACATCATCGAGAGGTTCGGACCTCTTGGCGTAGCACTTGTTGGGTTCTGACTTCTAAACACATGAAATAGACTTATTCATGTCACTGAGGGAGAGAGGGGAATGTATAACGTTTCCATTCTGTCAGGATATGTTATTGTTAGCCATCAGGGATCCTATTGGAGGAGAAAGAGACACAGTCTGGTACAAGTCAACATGACAGCCGTGAGTTGGGGAGGAGTGAGCAATTTGGGCAGAGGTCAGGTTAGATGAAGTGAGGAAGAACATATATCACTAATCTTCTGGATAGCAACAGAGGTGTATTGGCTGTTTCAGATGTGGAAGGAGGGGCTCAGCATAGGAGAAAGGGTTAAATACCAGTGCTTGTGTGAATATGTTCTTTGTCTTATGCAGCTGTATGATCCAATGGGGTGAATAAACTTGGTTTGAGCTTTACTAAACGTCCCTGAGTTTTTACTAGGTTCATTTAGAACCTAACACGCTTTAAGGTGTTGGCTTGACAGTTGATGGACCCAGGTTTCAAACCCGTTTGGGGCTACCCCCTGAACTCACTACAATATATTTTGTTTGCCTACGGGCATGGAGACCCGGGTTTGAGACGAAAGGGGCATTACACCGTTGCTGTTTGCAAAAAACACTACATTGGTGGAAGCAGTGGAATGGTGCCTTGGGAGAGGTGTGCACATTTCATGGGCGGGATCTGTACCCAGGTGTCCCATGGGAAAAAACAGTGTCTTGACCATTAGACCAAGAGGTAATGCCCTCTTGACCTGAGGGTGACACTGATTTTGAAGTTGAAGGCAGGACTACCTCATTACCAGATCATGAGACAGACTCATGTTTTCTCAACACATGGGACAGTGTAAAAGGAACTTTTGCCTAGGAAGCCCATGCTAGAAGTGTTAGGAGGTGGAAGTTAGAGAATTAGTCCAGTAACTGAAAGGTCACTGGTTTGAGTCCTGAGCCAGACAACAAAACGTGGGATTTGATCTGAACTGGCAGATCTGTGACCAACCCCTTCAGAAAGACAAATTCCCTTTGTTCCCTGTAACATGGACTAATAAAGTTGTACTGTACTGTGCTGTGCTGCACTTTATTGAACAGAACCTGAGAGTCCAGCATGTCAGGGGATGGGGTGGGGGTGGGGGGGTGAGAGCAGCAGTGGGGGATGGGTAGCTAGTCCTTGATTGGCTGTAGACCTGGTAGCCACAACTGCCAAGAGAAATTCAATCTACCCTTTTTATCAGCCAAGCCAACATACTGTTTTACACACCCTTTTTGTGGAACTGTTAATGCTTTATATTTAAAATCAACACTGAGCTTTTCATGTTATAATCTGTTATTTATCAAATCTGATAGTAAGAGGTTAACTGATTTAATATTTCAATATTGAAACCATATACAATATGCACTAGAAATGGTTGTAATGAAAAACCTAGACACTCCTATAGACCTATGGAATTATGAGGGGGGAAAATTATGTATTTCTGAAAGATATCAAGTAATTTAGGATTTGAAGTCAATTATTGCGTGGGAAACTGCAGTCTGGTTTGTTTTGTCTGAGTGAACAGAGCAGTTGGGGGAGGAATACACATACAATGTTTCAATCTCCAACTGTCTTGTTTTCACAGACTCCTGTGAGAGAGAATATAGTAGACGGTTGCTGTCAAAAAGTGATTGGTGAGTTTTCCTGTGTCCTGTGTTTTATGACCTTTTAAGGACATCCTGTCCGGACGTTCTCTTCACTATTTAGGGTGTGTGCTTATGTAACTTGATGGTGCAGCTGTTTCTTTGGAAGTAAAGCACCTTGATGGGGAATATATGATCTATTATGCTGTGTAGAGAAAGAGCACATATTTACCTGATTTGTTAAATATTAATAGTTAACAATGAATATGCTTAACAATAGTAGAGACATTTCTGAAACTACCAATGCTGTGCTTTTTGGTAAGGATGGTTCCCTCTAGCTCCCTGCAGCTGGTCTGGGTGTGTAGTCAAGGACATGGGATAGAGATCAACTGGAGGAACAGGTAGACCTGGATTGTTTCAATTTCTTGTTGCTCTTCCACACAGCCACAAGAAGAAAACATGGTGGCTCCTGATCTGCCAGGGAGGGGCGTGCTTGGATGAAAAGCAGAGATTGTTTTGGAAATTTGCAGAACTTATGAAGAGCTATACAAATCCTGTTGACTCTGTATTAACTTCTGCCTGCAATTGCATACTAAAGACATTTTTACATATACTCACGAAGCCGTTGTCGTTTCTGTGTCATTTTTCTAAAGTGTAAAGTTTGTTTAAGAGATATAAGAGAATATCATAGATCAAAGAATGTGCAACGAACCCTCTACAACATGTTTTGAAATAAAAGTAATGGCCTGGTGATTGATGTGTTTGTGTACTGACCTAGTTGAACTTCATGTTTTGAACTGTTTGAAAAAGTGTGAAAACAGTTTGGGAATTTTTTTTTGTAGTTGAACTTATGGAGCTGCTGTGTAGTGAGCTTGTGACCCCTTGTAAATGAAATCAGTAATTTCTCTGGGTAGGTCTGCCTGAGTATAAGTAAGTGTTAGACTTGTCCTGTGAACACTACGAGCGACAAGAACCTCACAGGAGAGATCGAACCACAGAAAACTCCAGAAACACGTCTCCTAGACCAATTCTAGGTGTGTTGTGTCCTTCATGTCTGGGCCACAAGGGACAAAACCATCGATGCCATTCTCTTTGATGGACCTGATTGTTTTAATGGTGGGATTGATATTGAGTGGAGGCCAACCGGACGATTCAACATTGAAGATTTTTCACACACAGCTGTCTCAACAACCTTTTTCAGTTTCACCAAAAACCTGGGAGTTTTTTCCACTGCGTTGTCGCCATGAGGAACTGCTTAAGATCAGACTTGCTCCATCATGTCCTGATCTAAAAGCCCCTGAATGGAACATCCCTGCATGGGTACGCACTGGAGAGGAAGGCTGTGGGCCCAGATGGATTTGAAGTTCATACGAACTCTCTCTTCGGTATCGTATAGAGTCAGACTCCAAAGTGACAATTTTAGGTTGTTCTGAACTCCTATAGCGCAAATGACAACAAATCGGTTTACGTCGTATGTATTAATTCAAACGCTTGCACGCGGGGTCAACTATTTTGTGCTGTCTTTTAGCTTCAAGTGGCGAGAATTGGGGTTTGTAAGGTTGCTTGATATGATGAAACACGTGCAACAGTTTTTTTCCACCATCGTGAACATTTACGCATAGATGGTGCCTTCCATGTTCCCTCAAGACCAAAACTTTGGACTTAAACGGCAAGAAGTTTGATCTATCATGGAAAAGAAAACGTGAACCTTGAAGGCCATGGGAGCCTGGTGGGAGAGAAGGCCACGTCTGAGTCCCTCACGCTTGAAGACGGGATTTGGAGACTGATGGGGGTGTCGGTTTACAAAATGCCCTTAAAAGAAGCACAATGCTGATTCTTCTGCTTTCTTTCTAAGAAAAAAATTATACATTTAAATATGTATTGTTTTAGTACGGTGTAGTATTGTGGTAATAATACAGTTATATGAGCCCTACAGAAGGTTTCAGTAGTACACCTTAGTGTCATAGTTTAATGATTCAATATTGTATAGTGAACTTTAAATCACTTGTATATAAATGCTATCCATTTCTGTAGCATCATCCTTGGTTGTGGTGTGTGTTTGTAGCGTGTGGTGGTGTGTCTTTCAACACACTGGTTTTTAAACCGGTTAAACCTGTTTACCCTTTTAGAAAGAAGTTCTCAGCTATCCATATTTGAATGGTTCACAGTTTGCTCATCTAGGGGTCCCTACAAACCCGTCAAACAAGGGAAGCTGGTATGTACACATGGGGTCGCCCCAGTGTCTTTGAAACTACTTTTTTAAACGTTTAACTGTTTAACCATTTTTTTTTTTTGTTTTTTTTTAAAATTGCTTCTCGGGGGGGGATTTTTTTTTTTTTTTTTTTGTTTTTTTTTTTTTTTTTTTTGTTTTTTTTTGGGGGGGGGGGTGGGGGGGTCTCGGGGGGGGGGGGGGGGGGGGGGGGGCCGTCCGGGAATGTCCCGGGAGGCGTCCACCCACCCCAAGGATGGAATGTCCAGTGGAGTCCCTCAGTCAATTAAAAAACAAAAGGGTAATTGTATTCTTTAAGATGTGTCCGTTTGTACTGCTGACCCTAAACAGTATCCATTTGACCCATAACGAGCGTCCGTGGGATGTCTCAGTCAACCAAGGAAAAAGACCCAGAGGACCAGACGGCCTGAAGACATACATCTTAAAGAGACTCCTTGAATCATTTATTCCTCATGGAGCATTTTGAAGGTGATTGAATTTCATATGATGAAGGCTTTTATCTATAACTATGGCATATTATATATATATATATATATATATTATATATAGTTAAAATTTTTTTTTTTTTTTTTAAAAATTTTTTTTTTTGTTTATGTTATATATTATAAATGAATATTTGTAATAATGTATTGTATAAAATGACATAGTATATAATGATGAGGATGTTGTGTTATGATTTTTTTAAACGAATGACTCTACCTACTATTTATATATTCCTCTGTTTATACCAAACAAATTTCCATTTTTTTGTGACATGTCTAAGGTGGGCTCAAACCAAAAGAAAAAGCATTCCAAAACCCAAATCTCTACTCAAGAGTTGGGCCCCCCTGCTTTTCCCCCTAGTGGGGGTACAGCTACCTCACAGTTATAGAAAAATTACTAGTCAATTTAATATGTGGTGTGTGTTGTATCTAAATTTAGTATAAAATTATCCTTTTACCTACATAGTATTTATCCTACTGTTTTTTACCAAAAAAATTTCTATTTTAAAGTGAAATTTCTAATCAAGAGTGGGCCACGGCTCCCCCTAGTGGAGGGTTTAGTTTTTCATCAACCCGTTGTAGAAAAAAATTTCCTACACGTTTTATACTATTCATATCCCTCCCCTCAATGGGAAAAAATGTTTTTTTTTAAAAAATTTTAAAGTATTTCAAAAATTTTTTTTTTTGCAGACCTGGGGACATAAATTTTCCGGTAAATTTAAAAATTTTTATTTTTATTTTTTTTTTTTAAGGGGTAAAACCCGCTTAATATTGCAATAAGATTGTAACTTCACCTAAATGTAATTGTCTGCATCACTTCCTCCCCCATGTTTTATATTATAAACACACACCACATATTTACATTTACGTCCATCTTAGCAGACGCTCTATCAGACGTGAGTGATTACATACATTATTTTTTTTTTCCTCCATTTGCCCCACCGTGGGAATCGAACACCCACACCCTGCGTGCAAACGCATTCTCTACCAACTGAGCTACATCCCTTCCGGCCATTCCCTCCCCTACCCTGGACGAGAGCGCTGGGGGCCAATTGTGAGCTGCCCCATGGGGTCTCCCAGTCCGCGGCCGGCTACGACAGAAGCCTGGATTTGACCAGGATCTCTAGTAGACCACTTGCGCCACCGGGAACAACCAACATTACACATTAATACAAACACCAATTAAAAATTAATATCTACATATATAGAAAATATACACCACATACATACACACATACATACACACATACAGTAGGGAAAAAATTATTTGATCCCTGCTGATTTTTTTGATTTTACAGTTTTTTTTGTGTTTTTTCCATTTGCGAAAAATCGCCCCCAACTTTGTCACCTTCTCACCAACTGCTTGGCGGGTGGGGCTTGGGAGCCCCTTCAGGGCCTTTTGTGGGGCTACCAACTTGTCCCTGACTCCTTGGGGAGCCTTTGGGCTTGGCCATTGGGGGAGAGTTTGGGAAAAATGATTTATTTATTGCTCTGTGGACAGGGTCTTTTTTAAAAGGTAAAAACACTGAGAATTTTGTACTTCCCAATTAAAAGGGTTTTTCAGGACCCCATAAGAAGGGGCAGGATGAAGTAGCCTTCTGGGTCTCAACTACAATGTTATGCCGACTTTTTTTTTAGAAAAGGGGAAGGGTTCTCTGCCAAAACCCCCACCAGGAGATCGGGCATTTTCTGCGACTTGGGGACTATGTGGTTTTAAAGGGTTAAGGGGAAATCATTTTGGACAACACCCAAAATGGGAAGGGTTTGAATAGGGGTTTATGGGGTACCTTGAAAGGGGGGGCAAATAAAAAAAAGGGGAGATTCTAGATCTATATGGACCATTGGGGGGACTTTTTTAAAGCAGAGGAGGAAAGGGGGCACCGCTTCGGGGGGGGAGCATTGTTTTTGGGGTTTTTTCTTTTGTGTTTTTGGCAGCCCCGAACTATTTGGGACGCTGATAGAAGGAACACCCAGAAGGTGGTGATAAAGGAGAAGGGCTCTGCATTCAAAAAATAGTGAAGGAAAAAGGTTCATGCATCATTTACACCGTCTACACCAACGGGGGTAAAAGGATAGGGGGAGTTGAAAAAAGGATCATGTCAACCGAGCTACGATGGACTAGGGAAAATGACACTGGAGATGATAGTAGGGATATACATGCTAAAGTGATAGGGATTTTTGAATACATTTAGAAATGATCTGTATTTTTTTTCAGGATGAGAAAGGGCATAAATTTAATTTGAATTTTTATAAAGTTGTTAATATAAGGGATACATTTTTGAAAATCGTAATGGGTGATTAATGTTTAGAGTTTTTTTATTTTTTAGTGATAAAGGGTAAAGGGAAAAGAATTGTCCTTTTAAATTGGGTTTAGGGCAGTCATTTGGGGTTTGGGTTTTAATTTTTAAGATTTTAAAGATTTATTTAATGAATTTTTAGTATGTAAAAGCATAGAAATTTTTCTATAGATTTATGGGTTTTTAAAACCCTGATACCTTAAGGTTTATGTCTTGGGTCATTTATATTATTTATTTTGGAAAAGACATTGTTGACTCCCTCGGGTTTTTAAAGAAAAGGAAGTTAAGGGGAGGATTGTGAATGAAATCCGAATAGGTTTTATTAATTGGGTTAAAATATTAAAATAAAAAGTAACGATATAGATTTGGGAAATATGGGGGGGTATTTATATGGATGTTTTTTGAGTGGTAAATTAAAATGTTTATAGGAAAATACTTAATTTTTGGTTTTTATCATGGGGGTTTTGAATTTTTTATATATGTGAATTGGTTGAATTATTAAAGCCGGAATGTCTGGGAAAGTGATGATGAAAATGAGTGAAAAATAGAGGTTATAATGTGTATTTAATCAGGTTTTAAATTTGGGGGACAAAAGGGGGAGTTTTAAAAATTTTAAAAATTTTAAAAAATCAAAGGGTTTTTTTAAGCAATTGGGTTTTGGATGTTAATCATTTGAATGGTAAATTTATAAAACACATAGAAAGGAGGGGATTATATTAAGGAGGAGGGGTATGGAATTTTAATGTTGTTGGAGTTTTTTAAAAATTTTTTTAAAGGGGAATTTCCCCCGGAAAAAATTTGGTGGGAGTATTCTAGGGCCTTAGTGGCCATAAATAACATTACAGGCCCTAGTTATGGGGGGTTGTTTCCCCCTTTCTCCGGGGGTTGATTTTAAAAATCTGTACGCCAAGGAATAACATTCCTTTTGATTTTCAGTTAGAGATGTATCAGTTAATGTTAAAAGCAAGGAGGGGGAGAAAGGGCAAAAATTAAATTTTCTATTTTTTCTTGTTTTCCCGTTTTAAACCCCATTTAAATGGATTTAGGACAAAGGGAATTTTTAAAGGGGGAATTTTATTTCCCTGGAAATTTAAAGGGGTTCCGGGGAAAAAATGGGACGATGATATCTTTTGGATCAGAAGAGCCCCCCTTTTGGGCCGGGGGAAAATGGGGGGATTCGACAGAGCCCTGGAGACGAAAAACGGGTGTTTTTTTTTATTTTTATATTCCGGGGTTCCCGATTATAAATCCATTTAATTTACAAAGTGTCATGGATTTTGTTTTGTGGGAAAGATGTCATGATGGTCACAATTTCGTTTTATTTTTGTTTTTTGGTAGCCGAATAAGTAAAAGGGTATATTTGGGTTTGCATGTATCAAAAAATGGGTTTACTAAGCAAGGGGGACCACCAAACAAGCGGACCATGAAAAAAACCAAGGAGCTCTCCAAACAGGTCAGGGACAAAGTTGTGGAGAAGTACAGATCAGGGTTTGGGGTTTTAAAAAAAAAAATTTAAAATTTGAACATCCCCCAGAAAAACCCTTAAAAAAACCCTTATTAAAAAGTTTTAAAGAATATGGGGACCACAACAAAAACCCCCCCCAAGAGAGGGCTGCCCAATCAAGGGTGCAACCAAAAAGACCAAGATAAAACCCCGAAGGGGTGCAAAGCCTCCCCAAAGGGGGATTTTAAGGACCACTTTAAAAACCGAAAATCCAAAAGAGCGGCTTTTCGGAAGCGGGGGACAGAAAAAAAGCCATTTCTTAAAAAAAAAAAATTTTTAAACAAACACGTTTGGTGTTCCCAAAAGCCATGTGGGGGAAATTTCCCCCAAAAAAATGGGGAAAAAGGTACTCGATCAGATGGGCTAAAAGTAGCTTTTTTTCCCCAAGAAAAATGCTATGTCTGGGGCAAAACCCAAAACCTCTCACACCCCCGGGAAAACCCTCCCCCCCAGGAAGATGGTGGGGCAGCATCATGCGTGGGGATGTTTTTCCCTCAGCAGGGAAGGGGAAAAAAGGGCAGAATTTAAGGAAAGATGGGTTTGGGGGTTTAAAAAAGGGAAATTTTTGAGGAAAACCCGTTTCATTTCCCCCAAAATGTGAACTGGGATGGAGGTTCACCTTTCCCGCAGGGCAATACCCAAGCTATGCTAAAAAAAACATTTGAGGGTTAAGATAATATTAAATGTCTTTAGGAGTACCCAGTGGGGGCTCCCGAAAAAAACCAGGAGGGGCAATTTTTTTTGATGATTTAGGTGGGGCCTACAACAAATTTTTAAAAAAAATTGTCCCAGCAACAAAAGAAAACAAGGGGGAGCATATAAGTCAATACCAGAAGGGATTTTTTGACTGTTCTGGGGAGATGGATTCCAAATTTTGTGACAGATTATAAATAATCTCTGATGCCTTTTTATATTAGTTTTGGGGTTTTTAATTTTACTTTTCGTAAGTAAATTTTAATGTTATAGCTTGGTTGACTAAAATTTTTGCATGAACCCCTTTTTTGTTGGGGGGTTTGTTTTTCAATCAATGTGTTCCTATCCTATAACAAGGAAAAGAGTCCTATTTGTCAGCCTTGTCAGCAGGTGGCCAAGGGGCAACACCCACGCCATAGGGTTTTCTTTCCTTTTTTTTTTCCAAAAAAAAAAAACCCATTTCCCTTTCCTGAGGACACCCCACACACACACACACACCCCACACACACCCCAAACCACACACACACACCCACAAATCATCACTGATAACACACACACACACACACTCATCACTGTTAAAAAAAACCCCCCACACACACCACAAAAATTCCCCCCCCCTTTTGGCTGAACATTGAAGACCAAAAACCATCAGACCAAAGAAAAAGTGGAGGGGACCCCCGCCCAACTCATCAGGACCAATCAAAAATCAGAAAATACTAGATTTAACCTACTAAATTTTTTTATAA
>CM072257.1:10078164-10107205 GCA_036851935.1 Coregonus suidteri | reverse complement strand
CAAAACCCCAATCAGCACTTGTGTCCCCTTCCTGTGACATTGTACGTATTTTACATGTTTATTCTCTACATAGGATTGAGGGTGGGAAAACAAAAGGAGGAAGGGGGCCCTATTCACGAAAGAACAAAAGAGGGTGACCATGCCATTTTCAATAATGTTTCCTCAGTCTCTCAGTCAACACTAGGCACGCATCTGAAAAGACATCAGGTTCAAAATAAAACAACTTTATCGATTGCCTTTTGAGCGTAATTCAGATATGGTCAAACGGCTGCGGCATGAGTATTGGGAGGTTTATTGTTCACTTTAAGTACACTGTGATGTTGCACTACTGCACACATGACTTTTTTTTGACATTGACTGTATACTAGACCTATCCTGAACTACACAATCTTGTCTTTCACTGTATTTCAGAGAGTTTTGCAGATGGATGCTGAGGAAATCCTGCATGAATTCATATATATTGATGAGGCAAGGTTCAACCTCACAAAAGCAAGGAGAGGCAGAAATATCATTGGCCCACGGGCTATAATCAATGTCCCAGGGCAACGTGGGGGTAACATCACCCTTTGCGCTGCCATTTCACAGCACGGGGTTGTCCTCCGTCATGCCAAAATGGGCCCTTACAAGACACCTCATATTCTTGCATTTTTGGACCGAATGCACCACATCGTCACAGCAGGTAATGAAATGCACCAGATGCAATACACTGTCATCTGGGACCAGTGGCGGCTCCTGAAAAAATTCTCAGGGGGGGCAATTTTTCTGATGATTTAGGTGACCTACACACACATTTAAAAAATATATATGTCCAGCAACAACATGAAGACAGGGGCAGCATATAAGTCAATACCAGAAGCATTTATTGACTGATCTCAAAAGTGTTGGCTTACCAGGGTTGGTGGAGCCCTCAGTTTTACATCTTTGCCTCGCAAAGCTAAACTCAAACACTCTCCGCAAAACTTCACACCTGGATTAGCCGGCTGAAGGATGTGGCGGTTCTTGCTAATGTCGTAGTAATATATTTTGTTATAGTGAATATGGAATATGATATGTTTGAGTAAAAATGTTGTGCTAAGATCTATTTAGGTCAGGAGCTGGTTATAAGTTCTGTTCCTATCCAATAACAATGGACAAAGGGTCCTATCTTGTCAAGCCTTGTCAGCAGGTGGCCAAGGACAAACACCCACGCCATAGGCCTCTCAGTTCTTCCAACTCACGAGTTCTTGCTCTGAGGACACACACACACACACGCACAAACACACACACACACACATCATCACTGTTAAACACACACACACACACACACCACACACACACACACACACACATCATCACTGTTAAACACACACACACACACACACAAATCCCCTCTCTTAGGCTGAACATTTGAAGACAGAGAACCCGACTCAGAGCCAATGCAACAGTGACACTAGCCTGGAGGTGACCCTCGCCCAACTCATCAGGACCAATCAGAAGATCAGAACTACTAGATTCAACCTACTTCATTTATTGCATAAAATGTCTTGCACACAATGAAACATTGTCTTCAGATAACGAACGGGTCTGTGCACGCGATTCCAGATATCTTTACCTCTGAATAAACTGCCTTTATTATACCATATCCACCCTGTCCAAAGTCTCTACTTGGTCTCAGTTCTCCAGTGAACTTATGATTATCAACACTAACCTCATCGTTTGTGGCGGGCGGACAGCTAGCCTGTATCCCTCATCCAGTTGAGTGGCAATGTTCACTCCCCAAAGCAGACAATCTCAAACAGCTATCCATGTGGGTCTTTGACAGCTCATGTTTTTCTTAATCTTTCCTGAAAGATGTGCATGTCCGTTACACACCAGTCGCTGTCCAAGCGGTGCTGTCTGCCGTGCCGCCTTCAGGGTTAAAGAGTAAGCAGGGGTAGCAGAAGACTGCATTAGCTACATCGCAGCCTGCTAGCCAGGTTTTTCGTTCGTACTAATTTTTGAAATCCTCGGGTGTAGGACTTTCCGCCTTTAGTAGAAACCTGTTGAATTATTAAATTTGGTCTGGGAGTCCTAATTGTTTCGTTGCCAATTTATCTTGATTTGTTCGCCGACAAAAAGTAACTTATTTCAAAGAGACAATCGAGTTGCACTGAACGCTATAGCAATCTTACCAGTAGTATGTGAATTGATTGACGCTGCTACCCGCTCTTTTCTTAGTTACGTTCATGGTTACGTATGACGTAAGCGCGTAAGTGCAAGCCCTCAGAAACCCATAGAGATTGTATTGAAAGCTCTGATATTTGAAAAAAATAGATTTTACATGGGAGTCTATGAGAGACTTCTGGGCGATTTTCACCTGACTGAAATCGCCCCAAAAGGGGGGGGGGGGGGGCATTTGAAGCACGACTTTAGCCTGATTGGACATTTAGTGGCAGATCAGACGTCTAGATTACAACACTGATAACTGCTGTTGCCGTGATATAATTGATTAGAAAAAATCCCTTCCTTTTCCCGTTTGGCAGTGCGTCGCCCATATCGCCCTATTGAACACACACGCCCCTGTCTGGACAATGTGTCATTCCACCGCTCTGCTTTGATCAGAACTGGGTTTCAACACCATCCACAGTTGACAGTACTATACCTTCTACCATACTCTCCGTTTCTAAACCCTATCGAAGAGTTTTTCTCTGCATGGCGCTGGAAGGTTTACGATCTCCAGCCCCAGGCTCAGGTACCCCTCATTCAGGCCATGGAGGACGCCTGTGACCAAGTCGACGCCGCAGCTGTGCAAGGATGGATTCGACATTCAAGACGGTTCTTCCCCGCGTTGTCTTGCTAATGAGGATATTGCTTGTGATGTTGATAAAATTCTCTGTCCAGATCCAGCTAGGCGAAGAGATAAATGTATAGTATGTTTACTGTAGTATTTTCTGTACAATATTGTCAAGTTTTTTCAGATTATTTTTTATGTTTTGTTGTTGTTATTTACTGTAATTGTAAACCTGTACTGATACAGTATTTTATGTTTGTCTGCTGTTTGCTGAGCTAACAGTGTTATGCGCACTACTGTAGTAGCATGAAAACTGGGACATGTTTTGTTGTGATTCTCCATGTTGACATGTTGACTGATTTGGTATATATGGAGAGAAATAAATGATTTTTTCCTCAGTCTGCAGCATTGGTCTTGTGTAGTGTTGTGTATAGTTGCACTTTCTCTGTGTACTTCATTTACAGTACTCTAATCACTGAGAATTAGACTTGCTAAAAAGTGTTTTAGGTTAGCAACAGCAGTGTGTAACTGGTTAAAAAAAGATTGAAGTCATATGAAATGTGTGTGTGTTTCGTATGGTAACAAAATATTGTTTTTATGAAGTCGTGTATAGTTTTGACAAAAGTGTTCCATTTTGCAAATGATCTGAAGTGTTGTGCTACTTTGGTGTAGGGTTGTGCTAATTGTGTGTAGTGTTTTGACAAACCGGTCCCTGTTTTTCAAAATTGTGCTTAAACAATTGAAAAAAAACTGTAAATAAACTACCAGAACACCTGAAGTTTAATGCTGTTCTAAATGACATCATTAGAGACAGACTAGTATGGTGGGCTACGGAGTGAAGCTACACAAAAGAGACTGTTTGACTGAAAGTCATCTGACCTTGGCAAAGGACATCGAAATCAGTGTGGTCCATGGAACTAGCTGCTGAAGAGGCTCACCAGTTTGAGTTCATCAGGACTTAGTGGGTTCATATAACAATCCTAATCACCAGCTGATACATTTTAATCTCATACACAGGGTAAACCTTCCACCTAGAAACATCATTTAAATAGAATCACAACCCGCTCCTCTGTGTGATCTATGTAATCAAGGTGCCTTGGACTCCTTTAATCATATGTACTGGAGTGACCAGGGGACATGTTTTGGAAAGAGGTATCCTCATACCTTGTTCCCCCCAAACTGTTATTACAGAATGATAATTCACCACTGTCATTACAGTTAAGCAAAGACGTAAAATGTTGTCAGGTTGGACAGCAGCTAAAAAGATGTTGGAACTAAGATGGCAACCACCACACCTCATTGGATCAGCACTTTTATAGATAATCATTTTATTTAGAACTATCCACTGCTTGGATCCATGGGGCTAGCCAAACAACAAATGCAGCTGAAACCATAAAATAACTCCTGTAGTGGGTTTACCCAACAGATTTGACTGTTAATTATCATTTTTGTGCAAATGTGTACCTTGATTTAGTATTTCATTTAATGGAGATCAGGTTGGGTGGGTTGGGGTGGTCCCAGGAGGGGTTGGAGGGTGGGTTGGGGTGGTCCCAGGAGGGGTTGGAGGGTGGGTTGGGGTGGTCCCAGGAGGGGTTGGAGGTTGGGTTGGGGGGGGTCCCAGGAGGGGTTGGAGGGTGGGTTGGGGTGGTCCCAGAGGGGTTGAGGGTGGGTTGGGGTGGTCCCAGGAGGGGTTGGAGGGTGGGTTGGGGTGGTCCCAGGAGGGGTTGGAGGGTGGGTTGATGCAGCTGAGTGGGTGATTGTATATGTGGTTATTATAATTGTATTTATCTGCAATAACTAGTTTCCATAATATACTGTTATATATTTTAACAGTATTGTGTCTCTAGCTGTATAACCATTCCTGCTGCTATTTGTTCTTGTCTTTATGTTCCTTAAAATAAATAAAAAGTTGATCACAAAAAAAAGGAAAAGTGCACAGGGTTTTCAACTGAAAATCAGAGACCGGGAAATCAAGTCACATGCTTCCACTGTGGCAAGGTGGGACATCAGTATCAACATGTTTTGGTGTAAGGACATGGATTGTCCAGCCTGTGGTAAAAAGGGACATCAGGCTTCTACATGCTGGTAGAAGGACATGGATTGTCCAGCCTGTGGTAAAAAGGGACATCAGGCTTCTACATGCTGGTGGAAGGACATGGATTGTTCAGCCTGTGGTAAAAAGGGACATCAGGCTCTACATGCTGGTGGAAGGACATGGATTGTCCAGCCTGTGGTATAAAGGGACATCAGGCTTCTACATGCTGGTGGAAGGACATGGATTGTCCAGCCTGTGGTATAAAGGGACATCAGGCTTCTACATGCTGGTGGAAGGACATGGATTGTCCAGTCTGTGGTAAAAAGGGACATCAGGCTTCTACATGCTGGTGGAAGGACATGGATTGTCCAGCCTGTGGTAAAAAGGGACATCAGGCTTCTACATGCTGGTGGAAGGACATGGATTGTCCAGCCTGTGTAAAAAAGGGCATCAGGCTTCTACATGCTGGTGGAAGGACATGGATTGTCCAGCTGTGGTAAAAAGGGATATCAGGCTTCTACATGCTGGTGGAAGGGACATGGATTGTCCAGCCTGTGGTATAAAGGGCCATCAGGCTTCTACATGCTGGTGGAAGGACATGGATTGTCCCAGTCTGTGGTAAAAAGGGCAACATCAGACAAGTCTCCAGAAACAAAAAGAGAACAGAGAAATCACAAAAACGGGAAACAAGAACACACCATTCCAACGAAAGACACATAGACATGTTCACACTGTTGAGTAAGAGAACACTGAGGTGAGTGACTCATCAGACGAGGAAGTCAAACTGAAAATCCTGACTTTTTCCTGGCGGGCCGCACGGCTACTATGTCTCCCCCTTGCTAGAGGGACAGCCGGTGGGTATGGAGATTGACACAGGGGCAGCTGTATCTCTTGTGTCAGAAAAAAAGACACACTGAAACACCTTCCACTTCAACCAGCGCACCTCGTGTTAAAGACTTACACAGGTGAATCTGTCGCTGTGAGAGGCATCACTGATGTCACAGTTCAGGTAAACAGACAAACTGAAAAGCTGCCACTCTATGTTGTGAAAGGAGACTATGCATCACTACTGGGATGTTCATAGTTGGAGAAAATCACACTGGACTGGCCATCAGTGCATACAATGACACATGGAGACACAGACCTACCTGCCATCTTAAAGAAACATGGAGAAGTCTTTAATGGACAGCTGGGTAGTATGAACGACATTACAGGGAAGCTTAGCATTAAGCCAGACAGCAAACCAACGTTTCTGAAAGCAGGGGGACCTGTACCTTATGCTATCAGACCAAAAGTCAAGGCTGACTTGGACGCTTTAGTCAAGAACAAAGTACTGGAGCCGTCAGCATGAGTGAATACATGAGCAACACCCATCTACCGGTCATTAACACTAGAACCCCCAGCCTGGCCTTTCAGCTAGTAGGGATGGGTAACTCCAATCCTCGGGGTGTCACACTTTTTCCCCATCCCTAGCAAACACAGCTGATGAATGATTGGAGTCAAGGTGTGACACCAATCATCACAACCGTGAGTGTTGCTTTACCACTCTCCATCACACCGTGAGTGTTGCCTTTACCACTTTCCATCACAACCGTGAGTGTTGCTTTAACCACTCTCCATCACACCGTGAGTGTTTTGCTTTACCACTCTCCATCACACCGTGAGTGTTGCTTTACCACTCTCCATCACACCCGTGAGTGTTGCTTTAGCACAGAATAGCATATTTTAACTGGATGATGTTACTAGTTTCTGCTTAGTTGCCAGAGCAATGCTGCTGCTGGAGTGGTCATGTGATAAATACATATTGATTGAATACATTGACAGCACAGATATTGTTGAGAAAAGTTTAACTTTGGAAATAGAGCTGCACCTCTTGAATGTTGAGAGTTATTTGATAAAGGTAAGTGTCATAGAAACTGCAGAATATGCTCTTTCAGATACAGCACTATATAGAAATCACAATGTTTTTTACCTGCATGTGACTCTGAAGGAGGATTTGATAAAGAGATGCTCCTTTCCCTTAGTCTTTACGTTCAGCTCAGCGGTCTCCCCACCCTGATAATAAAGTGGTTTATTGGTATCTTCCACTAGATACCAATAAACTACGACTATATGGACGAGCGTAAATGTGTTCGGTTTCATACATGCAGTTTCCAGAGGAGGAGTGCTGATCTAGGATAAGGTCCCCCCTGTCCATTTAATCTGTTTTCATTATGATCTAAAGGCAAAACTGATCCCAGATCAGTACTCCTACTCTTTATGAATACTGTCACAGGGTGACAGTCCTCAAGATGAGGCTCATGATTTATATTTATATTCTTTAAGAATCAATTAGTATCATTAATTGAACTGCTTTGCCATGAACAGATCTGTGAGGTCTTAACTTAAAGGTACTATATAGACCTTATGTTATTTTAATGGGGTTGAACATTCATCCCATCAGATTGTGTGAAGGATTTTGGAGTTCAGAAAAATACTGACTGACCTCACCCTCTCTGACCTTACCCTGCTGAAACACACTCTGGGTAGTATTAACGACATTACAGGGAAGCTTAGCATTAAGCCAGACAGCAAACCAACGTTTCTGAAAGCAGGACCTGTACATTATGCTATCAGACCAAAAGTCAAGGCTGACTTGGAGGCTTTAGTCAACAACAAAGTACTGGAGCCGGTCAGCATGAGTGAATGCATGAGCAACACCCATCTAACCAGTCCTTAACACTAGAACCGCCTGTTTTCTTTCAGCATATAAGAACCCGCTAGAGAAAGTTACCAGGCGTCCACTTCCAGCAAGGTGCAAGGTGTGCAAACATGGTTTGTTAAATAAACGCTTGATAAATAGTGCATCAACTATTGTAAATTATTTACTGCATGAAGAAATATTAGTGGAAATATATCAATAAATAACAACAATAGTTAATTCTACAAAGTAAAAATAAAATCGGCCTATAGTCTATTTCTGTTTCCCTTACAATAAAAACATTATAGTATAATCAATCTGATCAACTTTATTTGTAGATTCAATTAGTAATAGAGTTTTAGTACTTAATAAAGTCCATTTACAGTTTATTTTGACAAAGTAGAATGAAAAATATAATAATAATAATATAACCAGTGATGAGGAATTTTCAGTAAACGATGAGATAAACTTTGTTTATCACAAACATGACGAACATGGAGTCAGGATTAAACATGGATTCTCTGTTGCTAGGCAATAACTTAATTGGTTCCTCTCACTGGGTTTGTGTGTGTGTGAAGTGGGGATCTGACCTCGGGTCGAATTCCTCGCTCCTCCCTAATCCATGGCTGTCCTGCCTTAACAGAGACTGAAACCAGACTGTTGCCTTTTGCCTCTCTCCTCAGACAAGAGAGCGGAGCCAGAGTTGAACAGAGTTTAAACGGAACTTGATTATTTTTGCACAACATTGATTGATTGTACTACTATTGTTTCTAAACTGAAAATAAGTCAAATTTAGCCGCTATCATAGAATAAGGAAGTGGGCGGAGCGGTAGAGAGGGGGAAACTGAAGATGGTGGTGGGGGAACCCAGGAGGGAGGGGCCTTTTAAAGCTGAGATGTATGTGAATATGACTATATAAACAGGTGTGCACCTGCCGACTCCCCAGTGGGAGCTGTGGTTCTTGGGGAAGAGGGAGAGCAGGACCTGCTGTCTTGACATTGTGTCTTTTTCCCCAGTGGGAGCTGTGGTGCTTAGGGAAGAGGGAGAGCAGGACCTGCTGTCTTGACATTGTGTGTCTTTTTCCCCAGTGGGAGCTGTGGTGCTTGGGGAAGAGGGAGAACAGGACCTGCTGTCTTGGCATTTTGTCTTTTTCCCCTCCCAGTGGGAGCTGTGGTGCTTGGGGAAGAGGGAGAGCAGGACCTGCTGTCTTGGCGGCCTGCTTGGTGACTGTAGCTTCTTTCTCTGCGTTCATGTGGTTCTCACCAAGCTCACATGCCAGATCCATGATGAAATGTCTCCTGCTGACTGTCTTGTCAAGGCATTGCTTGTACAACACGTGTTGATAGCAGTCATGTCGAGCATATTGTAGAACACCTCAACAGGCCAGCGGAGAGTACCCCCCTTTTACAGAGTACAGTCAACAGGCCAGAGGAGAGTACCCCCTTTTACAGAGTACAGTCAACAGGCCAGAGGAGAGTACCCCCTTTTACAGAGTACAGTCAACAGGCCAGAGGAGAGTACCCCCCTTTTACAGAGTACAGTCTGGACATCTGGTCGAGTGGCATCCACACCAAGCTTTAACATAAAATAAAATAGAATAGAATAGGTTATAATTATATAGAATGAAAATACTAATAGTAATAATATGAATGTAATATAATAAAAAAAGGGATCCTATTTGGTGTTTGGCAGATGGGAAGGCTATCTGTTATTGGTAGAGATACTGTATATACCTTTGTGTGATTGTAGTCTGTCACTGTCTCCGGTTTCTTCTTCTGGTCACTGCCGGTGGCAACAGTGGGGTGCATGGTGCTGAGGAAGCTAACACTTATTTATTTTACATCTGTACACCGTGAGTGTTGTTTTACCACTCTCTCCATCACACCGTGAGTGTTGCTTTACCACTCTCCATCACACCGTGAGTGTTGCTTTAACCACTCTCCATCACACCGTGAGTGTTGCTTTACCACTCTCCATCACACCGTGAGTGTTGCTTTGTACCACACTCTCCATCACACCGTGAGTGTTGCTTTACCACTCTCCATCACACCGTGAGTGTTGCTTTACCACTCTCCATCACACCGTGAGTGTTGCTTTACCAGCAGCTTCTGCCTTTTGTTTGTTCACTGTTCCATCAGGATAGTCTTCTTTACTTTCTGTTTCAGCTCACCATCTCACACCCCTGACAATCAAGTGTTTTATTGTATCTTCCACTAGATGGCAGTAAACACCTGCTGTAAATAGACTTTTCAACCGTATGTGTTCGCTTTGGTCCTGGTGACTCCTGGGCCCTTATTCATAAAGGCAGTTTCCCAGAGGAGGAGTGCTGATCTAGGATCAGGTCCCCCTGTTCATATAATCTGTTTTCATTATGATCTAAAAGGAAAAAACTGATCCCAGATCAGTACTCCTACTCTTTATGAATACTGTCACAGGTGACTCCACCGGGACGGCCCTGTTCAATAGGGCGATATGGGCGTGACGCACTGCCAAACGGGAAAAGGAAGGGAGTTTTTTTTCTAATCAATTATATCACGGCAACAGTACTAGTTTATCAGTGTTCTAATCTGATCTGACTGCCACTAAATGTCAAATCAGGCTAAAGTCGTGCTTCACCACTGGCCCCGCCCGTTTTTGGGGCGATTTCAGTCAGGTTGACATCGCCCAGAAGTCTCTCATAGCCTGTCATGTAAAATCTATTTTTTTCACACCTTCAAAGCTTTCAATACATTCTCTATGGGTGTCTGTGGGCTTGCACTTACGCGCTTTCGTCATAACGTGACGTAACCATGACGTAACTAAGAAAATAGCAGCTAGCAAGCGTCTCTGTTGCGACCTGCAGTGTGGCGTTATTTATGTTTTTAATTTGTAGACTTAGTTTACAAACATTCTGCCAACCATGATTTCCAGTGGTGGGTTTTGGACTGATCTTGTTGATCGTGTACCATACCCGCTACGAACGGACTAAATAATGAAAACGCTGCTGGCAGCGGAATCCAACCGTAGCTGGGAGACTTGGCTGGATGACAGAGTCCCGGACAGAGAAGTGGAGCCGGCCGGCTTTCACCCTGGTCAGAGCGGACCGCGATCCTGGAAGAGAGCGACTCTGTACCCCCCGACATTGAACTGCTTTCTGTGTCACTGCGACCTTACTATCTGCCCCGTGAGTTCCCCCAATTGTTTGTTACCGTTGTGTACTGTTGATAATCACAAGTTTCACTGGAGAACTGAGACCAACTTTGGACAGGGTGGATATGGTATAATAAAGGCAGTTTATTCAGAGGTAAAGATATCTGGAATCGCGTGCACGGACCCGTTCGTCAAACTCTTAGGGAGCTATCTGAAGAGAGCCCCGAAAACATTGTGTGCAGACATTTTATACAATAAATGATGTAGGTTGAATCTAGTAGTTCTGATCTTCTGATTGGTCCTGATGAGTTGGGCGAGGTCCCCTCCACTGTTGCATTGGTTCTGGAGTCGGGTTCTCTGTCTTCAAATGTTCAGCCTAAAGAGAGGGGATTTTGTGTGTGTGTGTGTGTGTGTGTTTAACAGTGATGATGTGTGTGTGTGTGTGTGTTATCAGTGATGATGTGTGTGTGTGTGTGTGTGTGTGTGTGTGTGTGTGTGTGTGTGTGTGTGTGTGTGTGTCCTCAGAGCAAGAACTCGTGAGTTGGAAGAACTGAGAGACCTATGGCGTGGGTGTTGTCCCTTGGCCACCTGCTGACAAGCTGACAAGATAGGACTCTTTTGTTCGCATTGTTATAGGATAGGAACAGCATTGATTGAAAACAAACGCCCCACACAAATGGGGTCATGCACAAGATTTTAGTCAGAACCAAGCTATAACATTATATATTTACTACGACAGGTACATTCACCAAAGCTAATATAACAAGGCATCAGAGATTATTTATAATCTGTCACATAAACTGGAATCCATCTCCCCAGAACAGTCATAAATGCTTCTGGTATTGACTTATATGCTGCCCCTGTCTTCATGTTGTTGCTGGACATATCTTTTTTAAAATGTGTGTAGGTCACCTAAATCATCAGAAAAATTGCCCCTCCTGAGAGAATTTTTTCAGGAGCCGCCACTGGGTGACTCCTCAAGACATTTAAATATTTATCCTTAAACCACTCAAATGTTGTTTTAGCAGTATGTAGCTTAGGGTCATTGTCCTGCTGGAAGGTGAACCCTCCATCCCAGTCTCACATCTCTGAGGACTGAAACAGGTTTCCCTCAAGAATTCCCTGTATTTAGCACCATCCATCATTCCTTCAATTCTGACCAGTTTCCCTGTCCCTGCTGACGAAAAACATCCCCACAGCATGATGCTGCCGCCACCAATGCTTCACTGTGGGGATGGTGTTCTCGGGGTGATGAGAGGTGTTGGGTTTGCCCCAGACATAGCATTTTTCTTGATGGCAAAAAAGCTACATTTTAGTCTCATCTGATCAGAGTACCTTCTTCCATATGTTTTGGGAGTCTCCCACATGGCTTTTGGCGAACACCAAACGTGTTTGCTTATTTTTTTCTTTAAGCAATGGCTATTTTCTGTCCACTCTTCCGTAAAAAAGCTCAGCTCTGTGGAGTGTACGGCTTAAATGTGGTCCTTCAATCTCCGCTGTGGAGCTTTGCAGCTCCTTCAGGGTTATCTTTGGTCGTCTTTGTTGCATCTCTGATTAAGGGCAGCCCTCTCTTGGCAGTTTGTTTGTTGTGGTGCCATATTCGTTAAACTTTTTAATAATGGATTTAATGTGCTCTGTGGGGATGTTCAAAGTTTCAGATTTTTTTTTATAACCCAACCTGATCTGTACTTCTCCACAACTTTGTCCCTGACCTGTTTGGAGAGCTCCTTGGTCTTCATGGTCCCGCTTGCTTGGTGGTGCCCCTTGCTTAGTGACCCCTTTTTTCTGATACATGCTAATCAAATATACCCCATTACTTATTCATGCTACCAAGAAAACATACATCAACGAAATTGTGACCATCATGACATCATCCCACAAATACAAAGATCCATGACACTTTGTAAATTACATGGATTTTATAATCTGAACACGTGAATATAAAAATAACAAAAACATCCGTCTTCGTCATCCACGCTCTGTCAGATGAACCCCAAGTTTCTCCCTGGTCACAAGGGGCTCTATCTGATCCACTAAGATAGTCATCTGTCCACATCTTCTTCCTGTAACCCTTAATTCCATGGAATACAATTCCACCTTAACATTCCTTGTCCTCAATCAACATTATCAATGGAGTCTAAACTGGAACAAGATGACATAGAATAATAATTAGTCCTCTCCCTCCTTGTATTAACATTAACTGATACATCTCTAACTGTAATCACAGGCATGTTATTCATCTGGCGTACAGATCTTAAAATCAATCCCCGAGAAATTGGAAACAACCACCCCATAACTATGGCTGTAATGATTACTATGGCCACTAGAGGACCTAGAATACTGCCATCCATGTTCCTATGGAATTACCACTAAAACAACCTTTAAAAAACTCCAACAACATTCAAATTACCATATCCTCCTCATCTTAATATAATAGCCTCCAATTCTATGTGATTATCAATTACACATTCTAATGATTAACATCTCAGACCCAATTGCTTAACAACCCATGATTGTTAAAATATACAATGTTAAACTCCGCCTTTGTCCTCCTAATATACCTGATATAACATACACATTATAACACTCTATTATCACTCCCTGTTACATCATCACATCCCTAGACTATTCCTGCTTTAATAATTCAACCAAATTCACATCATATGAAAATATCATAACCCCATGATAATAACCAATTAAGTACTTTCCTATCAACATATATATTTACCACTCTAAACATCCATATCAATATCACCCCATACTTCAAATCTATATCGTTACTAATATGTTAATACTTTAACCCAATTAATCAACATATTCATGATTTCATTCACAATCCTCACCTTAACTTCCATCTTCAAACAGTATGAGTCAACAATGTCTATTCAAAAATAAATCATATAAATGTATCCTAAGACATGACCTTAATGTATCACGGTTTAAAACCCATAATATCCATAGAAAACATTTCTATGCTTATACATACTAATAATTCACTTAAATCACTCATTAATCTTATAAATTATAACCAACCAAATGACTGAACTCAACCAAATTTAAAATGCCAATTCTTATTCACTTTATCCTTATCACTGAAAATGAAAAAACTCTCAACTTAATCACCCATTACGACTTTCAGAATGTATACTTATATTAACATACATTATAAACATTCATAATTCAATTATGACTTTCCTCATCCTGAAAATAAATACAGATCATTATCTCAATGCATTCTCAATACTATCACTTTAGCAGTGTATATACCTACTATCATCTCCAGATCGTCAGTTTCCTCGTAGCCATCTGTAGCATCGGTTGACATGATACCTGTTCAATCTCCCCTCTATCCATACCTCCGTTGGTGTAGACGGTGTGATGATGCATGAACCTTCTTCCTTCACTAGTTCTATGATCATGCAGAGTCCTTCTCCATTTATCACCATCTCTCTGTGGAGTGTATCCTTCTATCAGCGTACCAATAGTCTCTGCTGCAAAAAACACACAGACAAAACAAAACAATGCTCCGCCGAAGCGGTGCCACCTTCCTCCTCTGCGTTAGAAAAGTCCTCCAATGGTCCATATAGATCTAGGAATCTCTCTCTCTTACTTGCCCCTCCATCAAGGTAGCCATCAACCCCTATTACTAACCTTCCCACTTGGGTGTTGTCCATCAATGACTTCCTTAATCCTTTACCACCACATAGTCTCCAAGTCGCAGAAAATGTCCAGATTCTCCTGGTAGGTCTGGCAGAGAAGCCTTCACCTTTTCTAAAGAAAGTCTGCATAACATTGTTAGTTGAGACACAGCATGCTACTTCATCCTGTCTTCTTATCAGTCCTGATAAGCCTTTTATATTAGGAAGTACACATTCTCAGTTTGTTACCTGTATAAAAGACACCTGTCCACAGAGCAAATCAATCAATCAGATTCCAAACTCTCCCACCATGGCCAAGACCAAAGAGCTCTCCAAGGATGTCAGGGACAAGATTGTAGACCTACACAAGGCTGGAATGGGCTACAAGACCATCGCCAAGCAGCTTGGTGAGAAAGGTGACAACAGTTGGTGCGATTATTCGCAAATGGAAGAAACACAAAAGAACTGTCAATCACAAAATCAGCAGGGGATCAAATATTTTTTTTTCCCTCACTGTATGTGTGTATGTATGTGTGTATGTATGTGTGTATATTTGTATATATATGTAGATATATATATATATGTGTGTATATGTATGTATGTATGTGTATTATCTCCCGAGTGGCGCAGTGGTCTACTAGAGATCCTGGTTCAAATCCAGGCTCTGTCGTAGCCGGCCGCGACTGGGAGACCCATGGGGCAGCTCACAATTGGCCCAGCGTCGTCCAGGGTAGGGGAGGGAATGGCCGGCAGGGATGTAGCTCAGTTGGTAGAGAGCATGGCGTTTGCAACGCCCAGGGTTTGGGGTGTTCGATTCCCACGGGGGGCCAGTATGGAGGAAAAAAATAAAATAATGTATGTACTCACTCACTCTGGATAAGAGCGTCTGCTAAATGACGTAAATGTAAATATGTGTGTGTGTGTGTATATATATATAAACATGGGGGACTGGAAGTGATGCAGACAATTACATTGATGGAAGTTACAATCTATCTGCAATATTAAGCTGATCTACCCCCTTAAAAAAAACTAATAAATAAAATAATAACATTAATTACCTGAAAATTGTATGTCATCCAGTGTCTGCAAAAAACAAATATTGAAATACTGTTAAATATTTAAAAAAAATTGTTATCCATTGAGTGAATTGTTATCCATTGAGAGAGGGATATAGAATAGTATACTAACGTGCTAGGTAATTTTTTTCTACAACTGTGATGTAACTGAACATCCACTAGGTGGAGCCAGTGGTCCACTCTTGATTAGAAACTTCACATAAAATAGAAATTTGTTTGGTAAAAACAGTAGGATAAATACATATGTAGGTAGATATATATATATATATATATACATTCTAGATACACACACACACACACATATTCAATTGACTAGTAATTTTTCTATAACTGTGATGTAGCTGTACATCCACTAGGTGGAAGCAGTGGTCAACTCTTGAGTAGAGACTTGGTTTGGCATGCATTTTCATGGGTTTCTGAGACACCTTGAGACATGTCACATAAAATGGACATTTGTTTGGTATAAACAGTAGGATATATACATATGTAGGTAGAGTCCATTCTCGTTTAAAAAAATCAATACACAACATCTCATTCATTATATACTATGTCATTTTATACAATACATTATTACAAATATTCATTTAATATATATAACATAATTAATATATATATATATATATATATATATATATATATATATATATATGCATAGTTATATATAAAAAGCCTTCATCATATTGAAAATTCAACTCACCTTCAAAATGCTCCATGAGGAATAAATGATTCAAGGAGTCTCTTTAAGATGTATGTCTTCAGGCCTTCTGGTCCTCTGGGTCTTTTTTCTTGGTTGACTGAGACATCCCACGGACGCTCTTTTATGGGGTCAAATGGATCTGTTTAGGTCAGCAGTAAAACGGGACATCTTAAAGAATACAATTACCTTTTTTGTTTTTAATTGACTGAGACATCATCCACTGGACATTCCATCCTTGGACGCCCTCCCGGACATTCCCGGACGCCCCCCCCCCCCCCCCCCCCCCCCCCCCCCCCCCCCCTATTTTTACCCCCCCCCCCAGGTTAAAACCGAGGTTTTTAAAAAAGTAGTTTCAAAAGACACTTGGGGGGGGACCCCATGTGTACATACAGTTCCCTTGTGTGTAAGGGACCCCCTAGATGAGCAAACTGTTGACCATTCAAATATGGATAGCTGAGAACTCTTTCTAAAAGGGTAAACAGGTTTAACCGGTTTAAAAAACAGTTGTTTGAAAGACACACCACACACACGCTCAAACACACACACACAACCCAAGGATGATGCTACAGAAATGGAAGCATTTATATACAAGTGATTAAAGTTCACTATACAATATTGAATATTAAACTATGACACTAATGTTTACTACTAAACCTTTGTATGGATCATAAACTGTATTATTACACACAATACTACACCGTACTAAACAATACATATTTAAATGTATAATTGTTTTCTTAGAAAGAAAGCAGAATCAGCATTTTTCTCCTTTTCAGGGGCCTTTTGTAACCCGACACCCCCCCATCAGTCTCCAAATCCCCCCGTCTTCAAGCTGTGAGGGACTCAGACGTTGCCTCTCCCACCAGGCTCTCCATGGCCTTCAAGGTTTCACGTTTTCTTTTCCATGATAGATCAACCTTCTTGCCGTTAAGTCCAAGTTTTGTCTTGAGGACAGAAGGGACCATCTTCGTAAATGTTCACGATGGTGGAAAAACTGTTGCACTTGTTTTTCATCATATCAAGCACCTTAAACCAATCTCGCCACTTGAAGCTAAAGACAGGCACAAAATAGTTGACCTCTGTGCAAGCGTTTGAAAAAACATACGAAGTAACAGATTTGGTGTCATTTGCGCTATTGAGTTCAGAACAACCTAAAATTGTCACTTTGGAGTCTGGACTATACGCTACTGAAGAGATTCGTATGACTTTCAAATCATCTGGCCCACAGACTTCCTCTTCCAGTGCGTACCCAGGCAGGGATGTTCCATTCAGGGGCTTTTTTAGATCTGACATAGAGCAAGTCTTATCTTAAGCCATTCCCTCATGCGAAACGCAGGAGAAAAACTCCCCGGTTTTTTGGCTGAAAAAAGGTTGTTGAGACAGCTGTGTGTGAAAATCTTCAATGTTGAATCGTCCGGTTGGCCTCCACTCATATCAATCCCACCATTAAAACAATCAGGTCCATCAAAAAGAATGGCATCGATGGTTTTGTCCTTGTGGCCCAGACATGAAGGACACAACACACCTAGAATTGGTCTAGGAGAGACGTGTTTTCTGGAGTTTTCTGTGGTTGATCTCTCTTGAGGTTTCTTGTCGCTCGTAGTGTTCACAGGACAAGTCTAACACTTACTTATACTCAGGCAGACCTACCCAGAAATACTATTTCATTCTACAAGGGGGTCACAAGCTCACTACACAGCAGCTCCATAAGTTCACTACAAAAATTCCCAAACTGTTTCAACTTTTTCAAACAGTTCAAACATGAAGTTCAACTAGGTCAGTACACAACACATCAATCACCAGGCCATTACTTTTTATTTCAAACATGTTGTAGAGGGTTCGTTGCACATTCTTTGATCTTTGATATTCTCTTATTCTTAAACAAACTTACACTTTAGAAAATGACACAGACAACGGCTTCTGAGTATATGTAAATGTCTTTAGTTATGCAATTGCAGGCAGAAGTTAATACAGAGTCAACAGGATTTGTATAGCTCTTCATAAGTTCTGCAAATTGTCCAAAACAATCTCTGCTTTTTCATCCAAGCACGCCCCTCCCTGGCAGATCAGGAGCCACCATGTTTTCTTCTTGTGGCTGTGTGGAAGCAACAAGAAATTGAAACAATCCAGGTCTACCTGTTCCTCCAGTTGATCTCTATCCCATGTCCTTGACTACACACCCAGACCAGCTGCAGGGAGCTAGAGGGAACCATCCCTACCAAAAGCACAGCATTGGTAGTTAAGAAATGTCTCTACTATTGTTAAGCATATTCATTGTTAACTATTAATATTTAACAAATCAGGTAAATATGTGCTCTTTCTCTCACAGCATAATAGATCATATATTCATCATCAATGTGCTTTACTTCTAAAGAAACAGCTGCACTATCAAGTTACATAAGCACACCCTAAATAGTGAAGAGAACGTCCGGACAGGATGTCCTTAAAAGGTCATAAACACAGGGACACAGGAAAACTCACCAATCACTTTTTGACAGCAACCGTCTACTATATTCTCTCTCACAGGAGGAGTCTATGAAACAAGACAGTTGGAGATTGAAACATTGTATGTGTATTCACCTCCCCAACTGCTCTGTTCACTCAGACAAACAAACCAGACTGCAGTTTCCCACGCAAGAATTGACTTCAAATCCTAAATTACTTGATATCTTTCAGAAATACATAACTTCCCCCCCTCATAATTCCATAGGTCTATAGGAGTGTCTCAGGTTTTTCATTACACAACCATTTCTAGTGCATATTGTATATGGTTTCAATATCTTACTATCATATTTGATAAATAACAGATTATAACATGAAAAAGCTCAGTGTTGATTTTAAATATAAACATTAACAGTCCACAAAAATGGTGTGAAACAGTATGTTGGCTTGGCTGATAATAAGGGTAGATTGAATTTCTCTTGGCAGTTGTGGGCTCCCAGGTCTACAGCCAATCAAGGACTAGCTACCCATCCCCCTTCTCTACTGCTGCTCTCCCCCCCCACCCCCCCCCAAACCCCCTATCCCCTGACATGCTGGACTCTCAGGTTCTGTTCAATAAAGTGCAGAACAATACACAGCACAGAGCACAGTACAGTACAACTTTATTAGTCCATGTTACAGGGAACAAAGGGAATTTGTCTTTCTGAAAGGGGTTGGTCACAGATCTGCCAGTTCAGATCAAATCCCACGTTTTGTTGTCTGGCTCAGGACTCAAACCAGTGACCTTTCAGTTACTGGACTAATTCTCTAACTTCCACCTCCTAACACTTCTAGCATGGGCTTCCTAGGCTAAGATCCTTTTACACTATCCCATGTGTGGAGAAAACATGAGTCTGTCTCATGATCTGGTAATGTGGTAGTCCTGCCTTCAACTTCAAAATCAGTGTCACCCTCAGGGTCAAGAGGGCATTACCTTTTTGGTCTAATGGTCAAGACACTGGTTTTTTTTTTCCCATGGGACACCTGTGTACAGATCCCGCCCATGAAATGTGCACACCTCTCCCAAGGCAACCATTCCACTGCTTCCACCAATGTAGTGTTTTTTTTGCAAACAGCAACGGTGTAATGCCCTTTTCGTCTCAAACACCCGGGTCTCCCTGCCCGTAGGCAAAACAAATACATGTAGTGAATTCAGGGGGGGTAGCCCCAAACGGGTTTTTGATCCTGGGTCCATCAACTGTCAAGCCACACCTTAAGCGTGTTAGGTTCTAAATGAACCTAGTAAAACTCAGGGACGTTTTGGTAAAGCTCAAACCAAGTTTATTCACCCATTGGATCATACAGCTGCATAAGACAAAAGAACATATTCACACAAGCACTGGTATTTAAACCCTTTCTCCTATGCTGAGCCCCTCCTTCCACATCTGAACAGCCAATACACCTCTGTTTGCTATCCAGAAGATGAGTGATATATGTTCTTCCTCACTTCATCTAACCTGACCTCTGTCCCAAATTGCTCTCACTCCTCCCCCAACTCACGGCTGTCATGTTGACTTTGTACCAGACTGTGTCACATGTTCTTGGTCTCTTCTCCTCCAATAGGATCCCTGATGACTAACAATAACATATCCTGACAGAATGGAAACATTATACATTCCCCTCTCTCTCCCTCAGTGACATGAATAAGTCTATTTCATGTTTTAGAAGTCAGAACCCAACAAGTGCTACGCCAAGAGGTCCGAACCTCTCGATGTGATGTGGCTAAGGTGTTGGATTAAGGTCGCTACATTACCCCCTTCCTTGGGGAGCATGCCCCCCACACTTCTTTATAGCAAGTCTCTCACGTGTACACGCCTCTTTGATGGCCTCACAGGCACTATAATCCCACTTCTGACACCAATGTAACGAATTAAGGGATAGCTCCAACTGAGACTAATACCCTCGAAACGGACCCGGGTCCAGCGACTATCAAGCCAACACCTTATCCATTACACCAAGAGATCAGAAGGTGGTAATTGGTAGGTGTTGGGTTCAGCTTGCTACAGTATATACTTATATAGGGCAATGTGTGATCTGGGAGTGGCAGCACTACCACTAGTGCTCCTGACACAGCCTAACACAATCTTTAACACCTTCTGAACCTTAAAAACTGACCTAAAGTCAGATACATTGAGACAAACCACCATGTGAGCAGCAAGTGTAGGGTTAATGGAGTGAAGTGGGGGATGGGTAGGACCACCAGTATCAACTATATGTCTATGAATGAATTACTATTAATGCAGTACTAAAACGGATGGATGCTCTTCATCAACACCATCTCACCTGGGAAACTAGATATCAGCAATCAATCAACAAGACTATTCAAGAAATGGAGCAAATTAAGACATTAGAACTGCTAAAGGTCAGATATTATATTCTGACACCAATTTCCTACTGGTAGATTTTGTACATGATCTGTCAATCCTGAGAGCAACGCTCTCTCTCCTCCTCTTCCCCCATCTCTCTTTGCTTTGCTGGGGTGTGAAGTTTCCCCTAGATACAGATCTAGGATCAGCTTCCCCTCCCCCCCAAACCTAACAAGGATCATTAGTGGGAGGGAATTTAAAACCTGATCCAAAGCCAGTGTCTATTTGGGAAACGTGTCCCCTCCCCCACAACTCTACATGTGGATGCGGCTTCCCTCCATCTCACCATGTTCACAAAGAAAACGGCAGTGTATTTCAGCTGTAAGTATTTTGAAGTTACTAGCTATATTATTTGAATTGAAAATTGACTTAGCTTCATTATTATTCAACAATAACTGGGCCAATGTAGCCGTAGCAGCAGTGGTGGTTCTAGAACATTCCCAGTGGGAGGGGGCCAGGCTGGGGCCAGTTGTACTGTTAGAGGGGCCAGTTTACATCACACATTATTGTTGTCATGTCGTTTTCTTCACTGCATTGCAGACATTAATAGACAAATGACCATGTTTATAATCAACTATTTATTATTTGCATTTACATTACATTTTTACATTTGCATTACATATTTCACTATCAGTTACATTCAACTGTATTCTACGGTTTTTGTGTGGTTTCTTGCAAAAAAATCCCGCAAATTCATCTGGATTCAAGGCCTTTGCCCTCCTTGACTCAATACTTAATACACCTAAATTGCTTAATCTCTCATCTGACATTGTGGACCTAAGATACGTTTTCACCAGCTTTAGTGCAGAAAAACTCTGTTCACACAAAGAAACGGTACTAACAGGGATTGAAACAGATATTCTGCACAGTTTAAAAGAGCTGAAAGAAAACGTCTTTATAAGGCTGAATGAATAATGCTATCTCTACTACACTGGAGGGTCTCTGCATGCCACTCTGGATTTTCCTTTGTTAAATTCTTCTGAACTGATGTAGTTCATGCCCCAAGTCCTCAATATTTGATTCATACATTTCTAGCAAATGGAAACAGGGACTTCTCTTTGAGAAATGCATCACTTTTGGGGTTTAGAGTTGGACGCCATTCATTATGTCACAGTTTCTGCTAGAGAACCGTCTGTTGAGCTCATTGAGCATCTGATCTAAGACAGGGTAGAAAAAAGGTTGTACGACAACTGTCTTTAATCTATTTCTGGATCTGACCTCTGACCTACTGTACTGAGTACACAGTCTCCATTAAATTGAGAGCTTAGCTTTTTTTTTGGTTTTGCAGGGGGGCTGTATTGCAGTATCTTATTGCTCAGCTGTGTTCAACACTTCATTCCATAGGTCATCAGAAAATGACTCATCCCTGTAGTCATTCAAAGTTTGAACTAAGGCTTCAACTAAATCAACAGCCTTTGACAGGTCCAAGTGATGAAGACTGTAGCATCTCTGATAGAAATGTTGCTTCTCCAAAAACTTTATGGAGTGGAACAAGGAACACAATGAATTGTAGATCTATCTGTGCAAGCAGACCTCGTGCCTCAACAGATCTGTCACCGTTGTGTTCTTGGACTATGTCTTGCAGGACTCGCTTAACGGCAGGCAATCTATCCATAATAGTATGTAGAGCCATATATCGACATGCCCAGCGAGTGTCACTTAGTCTCTGAAGCTCTCTAGGTGCACCTGGGTACATCTCTCCCCACGCTAAGCCATTTTTGATGCACATATGACCCAGATGTGAAGACATTCAGTCTTTCTAGTAAGGAGAAGAACTGTCCTACCTCAGGGACAGCTTTGACTGTATCCACTAAAACTAAGTTTAGACAGTGTGCACTGCAGTGGATGTAAAAGGCTTTGCTTGTTCTTTAATGCGTTGCCTGGACGCCCTGAATGCTTGCCACTCATAATAACTGAAGCACCGTCATATGCTTGGCCTACTAGGTTGTTTTTTTGTATTCAAGACCATGACTTTTCTAATATGTGTATGATGTTGTCAGTAAGCCCTGCTGCATCTAGTGGATCAGCCGATTCAAAGTGGAGACAGCTCTCATGGACAGCTCCACTGAAATAGTACCTGAGTACTGGAGATATCTGATCCTTTTGTTTTAACATCTTTTGTTTTCCGTCTGCCATTATGCTGAAGACCTCACTGTCTTTCACTTCTTCTATCATCTCTGTTGGAACCATGTCTGCCAAACAACTCAGAACCTCATTCTGAATCCCTTTGCTTGTGTATTTTGCATTATGAATGGAAGTCAACATCCACAGTTGTGTCATGCTTAGCTATTGTTTCTAGGATTGCCATGAAGTTCCCTTTATTATCAGACTCTGCAGACTCATCGTGTCCTCTTTGTGCATGTCACGATCGTCGAAGGAGGAGGACCAAGGCGCAGCGTGATATTCGTACATCTTATTTTATTAAGTGCACAACACAATAAACAAAACAACAAACGATAACGTGACGTCCTAGGTCTAACACAACCAACACGGAACAAGATCCCACAACTACTGTGGGAAAACAGCCTGTCTAAATGTGGTTCCCAATCAGAGACAACCAGCAACAGCTGACACTCGTTGCCTCTGATTGAGAACCACTCTGGCCAACATAGAAATGAAACAACTAGAAACTACAACACAGAACACAAACACATAGAATCTACACACCCTGGGCTCAACATATAGAGTCCCCCAGAGCCAGGGTGTGACAGTACCCCCCCCCCCAAAGGCACGGACTGCGACCACGCCCCGCCCCCCCAAGGCAACACAGACCACCGACAAACCAGGGGACGGCTGGGTGGGCATTCTCCCTCGGAGGCAGTTCCGGCTCCCGGGCTTGACCACCACCCTTCAACCATCCCCCCCGTAGCGCCCCTGGTCCGGTCTGGCCCCGCTGGCTGGAGCTGGACTGGACATCGTAGGAGCGGATTGCTTAAGCTCCGGTGTGGAGCAGCTGACCGGTACCTGACCAGGCACCCAGTGACCCAGCACGGGTTGTGCCGGACACTGACGACGCGCACCCCTGGCTTGGTGCGTGGAGCAGGAACGGGCCGTACCGGGCTGACGACTCGCACCCCATTAGCTTGGTGCGGGGAGCAGGAACAGGCCGGGCCGGGCCGGCGACACGCGCAACATTAGCTTGGTGCGGGAGCAGGAACAGAGGCCGGGCCGGGCCGGTGACGCACACCGTAGCTTTGGTGCGAGGGGCCAGGAAAACAGGCCGGCCGGGCCGGACTGCGCAATTACACCTCAGCGGGAGACAGGACAAGGCTCTTCCTTCCCTTTTCTTACCAATGGCTCCCTTAACCTGGTGGCCTTCAGGCACCTCCGTCTGGCGACCTCACCCCTAGGCTCTGCCTCCAGCCAGCCATACTGTGAACCACACCAACTGCCTTAAACGGGGTTCAATGAACGGGCCGGACTCCTCGCTGACTGGCAATACACCTCAGTTACACACTTCTCTCCTGCCTCTACGCCTGTCCGACCAGCAGCCCGGTTGGTCCCGCTTCTCTTCTCTACGGACCGCCTCCATCCTTTCCTCTTCCCAACGGACCCTGTCCATCCCGGCCCGGTATCTTCCTTCTCCCAAGTCCAGGACCGCCTTTCCCGTCCAATATCTCCTCCCATGTCCATCTGCCCTGCTCCTGGACACGCTGCTTGGTCCTGGTATGGTGGGATCTTCCTGTCACTATCTCCTCCCTCGAAGGGAGGAGACCAAGGCGCAGCGTGATATTTGGTACCTCTTATTTTAATTAAGTGCACAACACAATAAACAAAACAACAAACGATAACGTGACGTCCTAGGTCTAACACAACCAACCGGAATACGGAACAACTTCCCACAAACCTACTGTGGGAAAAACACCTGTCTAAATGTGGTTCCCAATCAGAGAAGACCAACCAGCACGTGACGTCCTGGTTCTAACACTCGTCCCTGCTACTCTGTCTGTGGTTCCCAATCAGAGACCAACCAGCAACAGCTGACACTCGTTGCTCTGATTGAGAGAACCACTCTGGCCAACATAGAAATGAAACAACTAGAACTACAACACAGAACACAAACACATAGAATCTACACACCCTGGCTCAACATATAGAGTCCCCAGAGCCAGGGTGTGACAGTACCCCCCCCCCCCCCCCACAAAGGCACGGACTGCGACCGCGCCTCAAACCATAGACAAACCAGGGGACGGCTGGGTGGGCATTCCTCCTCGGAGGCAGTTTCCGGCTCGGGCTTGACCACCCACCCCTTCAACCATCCCCCCGTAGCGCCCCTGGTCCGGTCTGGCCCCGCTGGCTGGAGCTGGACTGGACATCGTAGGAAAAAAGCCGGATTGCTTAAGCTCAGGTGTGGGCGCACTGGAGCCCTGCACCTTACCTGACCAGGCACGGGTGACCGGAACCCGAGGCGCACGGCTCCGGTTCGTGGAGCAGCTGACCGGACCAGGCACTGTGACCCAGCTCACGGTTGTGCCGGACTGCGCACCCCTGGCTTGGTGCGTGGAGCAGGAACGGGCTGGACCGGGCTGACGACATGCGCACCCCTGGCTTGGTGCGTGGAGAAGGAACGGGCCGTACCGGGGCTGACGACTCGCAACCCCATTAGCTTGGTGCGGGGAGCAGGAACAGGCCGGGCCGGGCTAGCGACGCGCACCGTATTAGCTTGGTGCGGGAGAGCAGGAACAGGCCGGGCCGGGCCGGCGACGCGCACCATTAGCTTGGTTGCGGGGAGCAGGAACAGCCGGGCCGGGCCCGGCGACGCACACACCGTAGGCTTGGTGCGAGGGAGCAGGAACAGGCCGGACCCGGGCCTGGCGACATGGCACCGTAGGCTTGGTGCGAGGGACAGGAACAGGCCGGGCATACTGGGAACACCCACCACTGCCTTAAACGATCATGGGGAAACAGACTCCCTGCCGGACCGGAACTGGCCAATACACCTCAGTACCTCTCCTTCCTTCCCTTTTCTTACCAATGGCTCCCGTAACCTGGTGGCCTTCTCACCTCGTCCACAAACTCAAGCTCACCCCTTCTCTTCTCACCTCGCAAACCTCACCCCTTCCTCAGCCCCACAGTCCATGCCATGTGTGTGCCCCCCCCTACATTTTTTTTGGGGGTGCCTCTCGCCTGTCCGACCACGGCCGGTTGGCGCCGCTTCTCCTCTCTACGACGCGCCTCCACCGTCTCTTCCCACGGACGCCGATCCATCCCGGCCTGTATCTCCTCCCAAGTCCGGGACCCCTTTCCCGTCCAATATCTCCTCCCATGTCCAGGCTGCCTGCTCCTGGACACGCTGCTTGGTCCTGGTTTTGGTGGGATCTTCTGTCACGATCGTCCGAAGGAGGAGGACCAAGGCAGCCGTGCAGCGTGATATTTCGTACATCTTATTTTTATTAAGTGCACAACACAATAACAAAACAACAAATGATAACGTGACGTCCTTGGTCGAACACAACCAACACGGAACAAGATCCCACAACTACTTGTGGGAAAACAGCCTGTCTAAAATGTGGTTCCCAATCAGAGACAACCAGCAACAGCTGAACACTCGTTGCCTCTGATTGAGAACCACTCTGGCCAACATAGAAATTAAAACAACTAGAAACTACAACACAGAGGCAACGAGTGTCATTTTGTGCCCCTCATTCTTGCATGAATTGCAAATCCCCCCGTCTTTGTAAGTTGCCTTCTTCCAGTTGTTAAAACCCAATTTTGAATCAAATACAGTCTCTGAGACAGGCGTAACAAAACCCAGAGTCTGATTTGTTTGAATATTGAAGCCAGTGGTGGATGTGGTACCAGGCCCCCTGAAAGCTCCTCCTCCTGTCCCCCATCAGAGTTCTTGGGTCCATGTTTCATCACTTGCTGCACCGGTGGCTCCTCCCGGGATTGGCTGATATCTGTCGAAGAAAAAAAAACTATAATTAAAAGTATCTATTTGGGTAATTTTAGACACATACCATAGCCATCAGACAACTTCTGAAATCCATATGATATCTATATCACAAGCCCAATAACATGTTAAATGTGATCATTCATTTCGATCATAAACCAACACATTTCTATACACCATATAAACTGACTAATTGCACTGCTTTACAAGTAACCACAGATTTATTCAACATCCCAAACCTGATGGTCCACTGTTTGTGGACGCACATGGCTCCTCTGGTGGTGTCTCACTCTCAGCCTCTACGCACATGGCTCCTCTGTCTCACACTCAGCCTCTACGCACATGGCTCCTCTGTCTCACTCTCAGCCTCTACGCACATGGCTCCTCTGTCTCACTCTCAGCCTCTACGCACATGGCTCCTCTGGTGGTGTCTCACTCTCAGCCTCTACGCACATGGCTCCTCTGTCTCACTCTCAGCCTCTACGTCCCCCTCAGCCTCAGTCTCTCCATCTGTCTTTCCTGCTCAGTCTCTCCATCTGTATTTCCTGCTCAGTCTCTCCATCTGTCTTTCCTGCTCAGTCTCTCCATCTGTCTTTCCTGCTCAGTCTCTCCATCTGTCTCACTTTCCTGCTCAGTCTCTCCATCTGTCTCACTTTCCTGCTCAGTCTCTCCAATGGACAAGTCTTCCTGCTCTTTCTGCAGGCTCTCTGCTCTCTCTTGCTAAACTAAACCAAAAAAAACCATGCAAACTAATACATAGCCCAGGATTCAAGCCAATTCCTTCATTAATTCACAAAGAAAGTAACAAACGGACAGGTTAACATTAGCTGATCTAACGTTACACTTCTGTAATGCATTTAATAGTTAACGATGTTACAAATACAACATATTCAACATGTTGCTGACCTCTCTTTATTTCCTTCTTCTTGCTTGAACAATATTATTCACGCCAAATGTGTTGGGTTACTTTAGTGTTCCGCTTTGCCACTGTCTAATAACGGATGTAAAAAAAAGAAAAGAAAAAAAAGAACATTATCGCAAAAATGAATTCTGTGATAATTATTTCAGACTCCGCATTTAGAGGGGCCACAAGGGGGTCCAAGCTTGTTGTCACAGGGGCACTGCCCCCCCCCCCCCAGAACCGCTAGTTTCTAACAGCCCTTCTTCGGCCTCGGTGGATGCTAGCTCGGAAGAAGCACCAGCATGGTTCAGAATGGTGATGGACAAGGGTAAAACTAAAATCCAAGAGACACTTTCTGAACGCCTCAGCAAAATTGATGTGCTGGTTGATAAACTCCACGAAGACCAGAAAGTCACAAAGGGAACGAGTGACAAAGTTACAAAAAGACCATGCTGACCAACAGGCTGCCATCCTGGACATCCGCCAGGAAGTGGATCAAAAGCACAAGAAGTTGGAAGACGCCATCTCTAAACTCGAGGAGAAATTAGATTCTCACGAAAATTTCCAAAAGTGCTCGAATTTGAGATTTCAAGGTTTCCCAGAGGCCGTGGAGGGACGAGACGCCATCTCATTTCTACAGGAATCCCACAATTCTGGATCTACACCCTTCCGCGCACCAACTGGAAATGGAGAGGGTCCATTGCACCCTACGGAGGCGGCTGCCTGGCCAGGTTGCACCCAGGGCATTTGTCATTACATTTCTACGGTACCAGGACACTGTCCGCATCCTCTCTGCTGCCCGAGCAAAGGGAGAGCTCAAGTATGGAGATGCCAGAATCATGATCTTTCCGGATCTTTCTCCCATACTACACAAGAGGAGGATGGCTTTCTCCCCACTGAAGAGGTTTCTGCGGCAGGCTGGCTCGGCATACGGCCTGCTGCTACCCGACGACTCTGTGGACGTAAACCAAGAATGGTGAGCGCATATTTGACTCTGTGAAGACGGCTGAAACATAGATGAGGAAAGAACTCCCTGACTTGTTCCCGTCTACTACATCAGGAGGAACTGTCTTTTGAACTTGGATACAGTGGATAGTGAACTGTTAGAACATAAAGATACAACCAAATGACTCATAGGATCGGCTGGCTGGCTGGCTAGATGGCTAGCACCATAATGACAGGCCAGGTAAAGTTGTATCATAGCTAATGTTGCCTGGCTGGCTGGCTAGATGGCTAGCGCCATAATGACAGGCCAAGTAAAGTTGGATCATAGCTAATGTTGACAGGCTGGATGGCTAGATGTCTAGCGCCATAATGACAGGCCAGGTAAAGTTGGATCATAGCTAATGTTGACTGGCTGGCTGGCTAGATGGCTAGCACCATAATGACAGGCCAG
>CM072257.1:10023164-10073164 GCA_036851935.1 Coregonus suidteri | reverse complement strand
AGACCCTCTCTACACAGCACCTGTCTCCAGTCCTCAAATCTCTCTGGGTGATCAGGATACGGCTGCTTCTCTCTCCTACATGTCACCTTTCTGTTCTCCTCAGACAGAGAGAGGAGTCTGTTTACTGTGTTTGGGTCCAGTGTGAGATCACAGACATCTGATGGATGAAACCAGACACAATATTAGAAATCATCATCATTCACATTAGAATGTTAACTCACTTTTCACTAATTCATTTAATGTAGATGTTTCTAGGTATCAAAAGGAGAAGTTAAGGTAACTTGAGACTTGTTGAATGATCATATGTTATACTGTATGGTAATATAAAACACACTTATTCCCATTAATTACACACACACACACACACACACACACACACACACACACACACACACACACACACACACACACACACACACACACACACACTGGACACACACACACTGGACACACAAACACACATCCTGAACACACACACACATCCTGTACACACAAACACATTGACACACACACAAACTGAACACAAACACACATTTCTAACGTAACACGAACACGTCACACACACACACACAGACACACACATTGTCAAAGCAACTCTTTGTAAACTTTTGTGTCCCTGATTTGTGCTTCTGTAGAACTACAGCTGATATTTAATATGACCAAGTAAGTAATGATGGTGGTCTTTGACTTTGACTTCACTTGAATTAAGACTTATTCTTAGTCATATTCTTCACAGCAGTCAACACTCACATTTTCTAAGTCCAGGTTTCATTGTGTTCTCTCCACCATGTTCCACACTGTAGCGGTAAGCAGAAGAACAGACAGTCATTGAGGGATACACCTGAACTCACTCACACACACACACACACACACACACACACACACACACACACACACACACACACACACACACACACACACACACACACACACACACACACACACACACACACACACACACACACACACACACACACACACACACACACACACACACACACACACAGTCAGCATATTACTTTTTCCAAGTGTGTGTGTGTGTGTGTGTGTGTGTGTGTCCAGTGTTTGTGTCCTGTGTGTGTCCTTTTTGTGTATGTGTCCTTTTTGTGTGTGTATTTGTCCAGTGTGTGTGTGTGTGTGTCCCAGTGTGTGTCCTTTTTGTGTGTGTGTCCAGTGTGTGTGTGTGTGTGTGTGTGTCCAGTGTGTGTGTGTGTCCAGTGTGTGTGTGTGATCGTGTGTGTCCAGTGTGTGTGTGTCAAGTGTGTGTGTGTGTGTCCAGTGTGTGTGTGTGTGTGTGTCCAGTGTGTGTGTGCGTGTGTCCAGTGTGTGTGTGTGTCCAGTGTGCTGTCCAGTGTGTGTGTGTGTGTGTGTCCAGTGTGTGTGTGTCCAGTGTGAGTGTGTGTGTGTGTGTGTGTGTCCAGTGTGTGTGTGTGTGTGTTTGTCCAAGTGTGTTTGTGTGTGTGTCCAGTGTTTGTGTCCTTTTTGTGTATGTGTCCTTTTTGTGTGTGATCGTGTGTCCAGAGTGTGTGTGTGTCAAGTGTGTGTGTGTGTCCAGTGTGTGTGTGTGTGTGTGTCCAGTGTGTGTGTGTGTGTGTCCAGTGTGTGTGTGTCCAGTGTGTGTGTGTCCAGTGTGTGTGTGTGTGTCCAGTGTGTGTTTGTGTGTGTGTGTGTGTGTGTCCAGTGTGTGTGTGTGTGTGTCCAGTGTGTGTGTGTGTGTGTGTGTGTGTGTCAAGTGTGTGTGTGTGTGTGTCCTGTGTGTGTGTTTTCCCCAATGTGTGTGTGTGTCCAGTGTGTGTGTGGTGGTGTGTGTGTGTGGGTGTGTCCAGTGTGTGTGTGTGTGTGGTTCAGTTTGTGTGAGTGTTGTGTGTGTCCAGTGTGTGTGTGTCCATTGTGAGTGTGTGTGTGTGTGTGTGTGTGTGTGTGTGTGTGTGTGTGTGTGTGTGTGTGTGTCCAGTGTGTGTGTGTGTCCAGTGTGAGTGTGTGTGTGTGTGTCCAGTGTGTGTGTGTGTGTGTGTGTGTGTGTGTGTGTGTGTCCAGTGTGTGTGTGTGTGTGTGTGTGTGTGTGTGTGTGTGTGTGTGTGTGTGTGTGTGTGTGTGTGTGTGTTCAGTCCATGTGTGTGTGTGTGTGTCCAGTGTGTGTGTGTGTGTCCAGTGTGTTTTTTTTCCAGTGTGTGTGTGTGTGTGTGTGTGTGTGTGTGTGTCCAGTGTGAATGTGTGTGTGTGTCCAGTGTGTGTGTATCCAGTTTGTGTGTGTGTGTGTGTGTGTGTGTGTGTGTCCAGTGTGTGTGTGTGTGTGTGTGTGTGTGTGTGTGTGTGTCCAGTGTGTGTGTGTGTGTCCAGTATGTGTGTGTGTGTGTGTCCAGTGTGTGTGTGTGTGTGTGTGTGTGTGTGTGTGTGTGTGTGTGTGTGTGTGTATGTGTGTGTGTGTGTGTGTGTGTGTGTGTGTGTGTGTGTGTGTGTGTGTCTGTGTAAGTGTGTGTGTGTGTGTGTGTGTGTGTGTGTGTGTGTGTCCAGTTTGTGTGTGTGTGTGTCCACACACACTGTCCAGTGTGTATGTGTTTCCTTTTGTGTGTGTGTGTGGGGCCAGTGTGTGTGTGTGTGTGTGTGAGACCAGTGTGTATGTGTCCTGTGTGTGTGTATTTCCAGTCTGTGTGTGTCCAGTGTATGTGTGTGTGTGATACACTGATACACGTGCACACACACACACACACACACACACACACACACACACACACACACACACACACACACACACACAGTCTTTATATAACTTAGTCCAAGTGGTGGTCAGAATGTTTGTCTTAACTAGCATGATAACTCCAACATGTCTGATATGAACATTGACATAAACCCTCTACATACTTGAGTTTCTCCAGTCTGCAGTGTGGATCCTCCAGTCCAGCAGAGAGCAGTCTGACTCCTGAGTCTCCTGGGTGATTGTAGCTCAGGTCCAGCTCTCTCAGGTGTGAGGGGTTTGACTTCAGAGCTGAGACCAGAGAAGCACAGCCTTCCTCTGTGACTAGACAGCCTGACAGCCTGCAAAGAGTCAAATCATATTAAAACCACACTGCTATTCTTTGGTGGTGAAAATAGTGGCAGTATATTTTTTCAAAATGTTCAGATACATCAGTGTGCTGAAACCTGCCATATATATTCATAAATTAATGTATCATTATTAGAAATTATCATAATATTGCTTGTAGAGAGAAACATGTATAGTACAAATATTTGAGTAGACTGACCAGAGCAGTTTAAAAAGCAGTATCAGTCAAAAGACAGACAGTGCGGTATCAGATTTAGATTGTAGTGAATATACAGTCCACACCATATCTATTTTGACAGTGAAGCTAACATTTTAAATGTGGCTCTATACTTCAGCATTTTGGATTTGAGATTAAATGTTTCATATGAGGTGACAGTATATAATGTCACGTTTTATTTGAGGGTATTTTCATATATATCTGTTTCACTGTTCAGAAAAATAAAAGCACTTTATGTATCTAGTCCCCCCATTTGAAGAAGTCAAAAGTTGAGTATTTCGTCCCAAACTCATTGGTTGCATTTGCAGTTTGTTTTGGTTGTGTTTTGGGTTATGTTTTGCCCGATAGTAACTGAATGATGGATGATGACTGGAGTAATTTTCTGTCTAAGTGAGTAGATAACATGTTTCTAAACACTACTAAAGTAATCCTGATGATGCAATGATTAAGAAAAATCATGAATGAATCATGAATAATAATGAGTGAGAAAGTTACAGAGGCTACAACAAAACATGCTAACCTCTCACCATTACCAATAACAGAGGGGGTATGATCCTTGTTCCTCTGTAACTTTCTCATTCATCATCATTCACGATTTATCACATCAATGACGATTTATTCATGATTATTCATAATCATGGTAGCATCCACATGAATGTAGAAGTGTTCAGAAACATCTTCTATTCTTACTGACAATACAAGTGAAGTGACTCCAAAATGACAGGACATTATTCACCATTCAGTTTCTATTGGGAAAAACATCATCCAAAACACAACCAAGACAAACTGCAAATGTATTCAACAAGTTTGTAGAATCACAGGCTTGATGTAATCACTGCAGGTAAGGAATATGGGACCAAATACTAAACTTATGACTACTTTAATACAATATAAGTGAATATGTCCAAATTATTAAGACTTTTTCAAATGGGAGAACTAGATACATTAAGTGCTTTCATTTCTAAACGGTAATATATATATATATATATAATATATATATATATATATATATATATATATATATTATATATATGATATATATATATATATATATGAATACCCGAAATAAAAGGAGACATTCTGTACTGTTGCCTAATATGAAACATTATATCTCAAATCCAAAATGCTGGAGCATAGCACCCAAATGTAAAACTGTAAGCTTCACTGTCCAAAAACACATATGGTGTGGACTATGTGTGCCTGGTAAACACATGTGGATCTGGTGAACAGTTATCACTTGTTGACCAACTACAGGAATACTGACCTCAGAGTCTCCAGTTTACAGTGGGGATTCCCCAGTCCAGCAGAGAGCAGCTTCACTCCTGAATCCTTCAGGTCATTGTTACTCAGATCCAGCTCTCTCAGGTGTGAGGGGTTTGACTTCAGAGCTGAGACCAGAGAAGCACAGCCTTCCTCTGTGACTAGACAGCCTGACAGCCTGCAAAGAGTCAAATCATATTAAAACCACACTGCTATTCTTTGGTGGTGAAAATATATTCTTTCAACATTTTCAGATACATCAGTGTCCTGAAACCTGCCATATATATTCATATACAGTACCAGTCAAAAGTTTGAACACACCTACTCATTCAAGTTTTTGTTTAGTTTTTTAAAAACTATTTTTTACATTGTAGAATAATAGTGAAGACATCAAAACTATGAAATAACACATATGGAATCATGTAGTAACCAAAAAAGTGTTAAACAAATCAAAATATATTTTTATTTGAGATTCTTTCAAATAGCCAAAATTTGCCTTGAGCCACCCTTTGCACCTTCAAATGACAGCTTTCAACCAGCTCATGAGGTAGTCACCTGGAAAGCATTTCAATTAACAGGTGTGAACCTTAAAAGTTAATTTGTGGACTTTCTTTCCTTCTTAATGCGTTTGAGCCAATCAGTGTGTTGTGACATTTAGGGGGCCCAATCCAGAAGATTCTTCCTATTTGGTAAAAGACCAAGTCCATTTCAAATAAGCCAAAGAGAAACAGCAATCTTACTCGACCATGAAGCAAATGAAACACACAGTCCCCAACGAAATGATGAAAACTGGCTCTGAAAGAGCATGGAAGACCCAGAGATGGTGTCATGTGACTTGATGCATTTCAAGAACTTCTGCAATTTCTGAGGCTGGTATCGCTAAAAACATCAAGCTGCAGCAGAGGAAACTCTGCTTCTTCATGAGGCCATCGCCATCAGGATGAGACCATTTTCATCTGCTAGCAGAGGATGTTTTTTTTGGACTGCCACTTTTCAAAGAGTTGTTGAAACGGTGTTCCGTATTGACTGGACCAACATGTTCAGAGGACTGACACTTGTGAATTTGGCTTATTTGAGCTGTCCTTTGCCCACAATTGCATCTCGACATTGGTCTTGGGATGACCAATTTAAGCTAGAGACTTGAGCTATACCCAAGAAACACGTTCACAACACAACTCAATGCATTAAGGTGGACGAATTTGTTTTGAGAAGGCACATCTGTTAATTGGAGCATTCCAGGTGACAACCTCTGTGCATATGGTGAGAGAATGCCAAGAGTGTGCAAAGCTGTCATCAAGGCAAAAGGTGGCTATTTGAAAATGTCAAATATAAAATATATTTTCAATTTGTTTAACACTTTTTTTGGTTACTACATGATTTCATATGTGTTTATTTCATAGTTTTAATGTACTTCACTATTATTCTACAATGTAAAAAATAGTAAAAAATAAAGAAAACCCTTGAATGGAGTAGGTGGTGTCCAAACTTTTGACTGGTACTGTATATAAATGAATTAATGTATCATTATTAACAGTAGATAACATGTTTCTATGTGTGTGTGTGTCTGTCAATCAGATGTGTGTGTATGTGTGTGTGTGTGTGTCCAGTGTGTGTGTGTGTGTGTGTGTGTGTGTGTGTGTGTGTGTGTGTGTGTGTGTGTGTGTCCAGTGTGTGTGTGTGTCCAGTGTGTGTGTGTGTGTTGTCCTTGTGTGTGTGTTGGAAAAGCATGTCCATTGAGTGATACAGGAATACTGACCTCAGAGTCTCCAGTTTACAGTGGGGATTCCCCAGTCCAGCAGAGAGCAGCTTCACTCCTGAATCCTTCAGGTCATTGTTACTCAGATCCAGCTCTCTCAGGTGTGAGGGGTTTTGACTTCAGAGCTGAGACCAGAGAAGCACAGCCTTCCTCTGTGAACTAGACAGCCTGACAGCCTGACAAAGAGTCAAATCATATTAAAACCACACTGCTATTTACAATGTGTTGAGTCAATTTTCTTTCAAAAAGAGTAGATAACATGTTTCTAAACACTACTAAACTAATCCTGATGATGCCATGATTTGAGAAATGATCATGAATGAATCATGAATAATAATGAGTGAGAAAGTTACAGAGGCTACAACAAATTATGCTAACCTCTCACCATACCTTCAAATAAAAGTGTGACATTCTGTACTGTCACCTAATATGTGTGTGTGTGTTATCTCAAATGAAAATGCATGTGTGTGCACCAAATGTAAAACTGTAAGCTTCACTGTCCAAAACCATATGGTGTGGACTATGTGTGCCTGGTAAACACATGTGGATCTGGTGAACAGTTATCACTTGTTTGACCAACTACAGGAATACTGACCTCAGAGTCTCCAGTTTACAGTGGGGATTCTCCAGTCCAGCAGAGAGCAGCTTCACTCCTGAATCCTTCAGGTCATTGTTACTCAGATCCAGCTCTCTCAGGTGTGAGGGGTTTGACTTCAGAGCTGAGACAGAGAAGCACAGCCTTCCTCTGTGACTCCACAGCCTGACAGCCTGCAAAGAGATCATCATGATTTCACAAACACACTGTTAATTTAACACCAGTAGTGTAGAAGGACAATGGCAGATGCATTTGGTTTATTCTCTTAAACAACATATAGATTTAATCTTCCGTCTCCTAGAATTGTATGGTCATATTGTTATACTAATGTGAACATCAATGCACTGATTGAGTAAGTTTTCAATATGTTATTTATATACATATATAATACATATATTTCTCTAAACTGAATATTTCTTCCTGATGATTAGTACTTAAATGTCATTTTATGTACTCACAGAGCAGCTCTGGAGGCTTTGACCACTGGCAGCAGCCTCAGAAGACCTTCCTCTGATCTGGAGTATTTCTTCAGGTCAAACACATCCAGCTCCTTTTCTGAAGTCAGCAACACAAAGACCAGAGCTGACCACTGTGCAGGTGACAGTTTGGCTTCTGAGAGACTTCCTGATCTCAGGTAGCTTTGGATCTCCTCCACTAGAGAATGGTCATTCAGTTCATTCAGACAGTGGAACAGATTGATGCACCTCTCTGGAGAGGGATTCTCCCTGATCTTCTCCTTGATGTACTTGACTGTTTCTTCATGGCTCTGTGAGCTGCTTCTTGTCTTTGTCAGTAGACCTCGTAAGTGCTTCTGATTGGACTCCAGTGAGAGGCCCAGAAGGAAGCGGAGGAACAGGTCCAGGTTTCCTGTCTCACTTTGTAAGGCTTTATCCACAGCACTCTTGTAGACAGTAACTTCAGTAACTTGAGGTTCGGCCATTAGATTCTCATTGTTGTTGATGAATGAGAGGAACACATATACAGCAGCCAGAAACTCCTGAATGCTCAGATGCACGAAGCAGTACACCTTGTCCTGGTACAGCACACATTCCTCTTTAAAGAGCTGTGTGCACAATCCTGAGTACACTGAGGCTTCATTGACATCAATGCCAGCCTCTTTCAGGTCTTCTTCATAGAAAATCAGATTGCCATTCACAAGCTGTTGAAAAGCCAGTTTTCCCAGTGACAGAATGCTCTCTTTATTCCAGTGTGGACCTGTCTCTTCTTTCCCAAGATACTTTTCATTCTTCTGTTTGGTATGAAACTCCACAAGGTGTGAGTACATCTCAGTCAGAGTCTTGGGCATCTCTTCTGTCTTATGTTTCAACATGTGTTCAAGGACTGTTGCAGAAATCCAACAGAAGACTGGAATGTGGCACATGATGTGGAGGCTCCTTGATGTCTTTATGTGTGAGATGATTCTGCTGGCCAGGTCCTCATCACTGAATCTCTTCCTGAAGTACTCCTCCTTCTGTGGGTCATTGAACCCTCGTACCTCTGTCACCTGGTCAACACACCCTGAAGGGATCTTATTGGCTGCTGCAGGTCGGGTAGTTATCCAGAGGAGAGCAGAGGGAAGCAGATTTCCCTTGATGAGATTTGTCAGCAGAACATCCACTGAGGTTGACTTTGTGACGTCACAACAGATCTTGTTCTTCTGGAAGTCTAGGGGCAGTCGGCACTCATCCAGACCATCAAAGATGAACAGAACTTTGTACTTGTCATAGTTGGAGATTCTTGATTCTTTGGTTTCCCATTGAGAAGTGATTGAGAAGTTCAATCAAAGTGTGTTTTTTCCCCTTTTCATCAAATTCAGCTCCCGAAAAGGGAATGAAAATACAAATTGGACATCCTGATTTGCTTTTCCTTCAGCCCAGTCCAGAATGAACTTCTGCACAGAGACTGTTTTTCCAATGCCAGCGACTCCCTTTGTCAGCACAGTTCTGATAAGTTTGTCTTGTCCAGTTAAGGGTTTGAAGATGTCGTTACATTTGATTGCAGTCTCTGGTCTTGCTTGTTTCCTGGTTGTTGTCTCAATCTGTCTCAGCTCATGTTCATTATTGACCTCTCCTGTTCCACCCTCTGTGATGTAGAGCTCTGTGTAGATCTTATTGAGAAGTGTTGGGTTTCCTTGTTTAGCGATCCCCTCAAATACACATTGAAACTTCTTCTTTAGATTAGATTTGAGTTCACGTTGGCAAATCACAGCAAGCTCATCTGAATGAAGAAATAACACAGAGGATATTAATATTATGTCTGTTTTAATGCCTACAGTATTGTAGGACTGTGTTATAAAGTTTTAAATAATAATAATTTATTCTCTTAACTGTCTGTATAAATGTGTAAATGTTTTCATAATGCATTACACACTGGTGTGACTGATTTATATCATTATTGGTATTCTCTCTCTCTCTCTCTTCCTCTTAATCTGTTGTCTCTCTCTCTCTCTCTCTCTCTCCTCTTCTCTCTCTCTAAATTAATCAACACAACACATCCCTGCTGCTACTTGATGAGGTCACTAGGTGTTGTGTTAAGGCTGCTACAATATCATTGAGTTACACAGCTACTTTAGCTGTACTTTAGCTACAGCTTTTAAATGTTCTAAAACAGCATTCAACATGAGGCAGACAGCTCTTACTTTTCTCCAGTGTGTCAGCAAGCTCCTTCTGGTTCATTTTCCTCAGGACGTGCAGTGTGATCTTCAGAGCCCCCTCTCTGGCACTGCTCTCCTGCTTCTCATCTTCAGCATCCACCACTTCCTTATCCTGCTTCTGACTCTCAAAGCCTTCTGGGAGTTCTGGACTAAGAATCCTCTTGAACATCTTCAGCTCGTTCTTCACAAATGTCATAATATTCTCTTCAAGCAACTGAAATAAATCAAGTAAATCAGTTAAGCAAGAGACTAAATGCTTTCTCATTAACACATTAATGAATGATTGACAGATCAACTTTACTTGAGGTAAACAAAAACAAATGTACATAACAGGACCACATACACTGAATATGGAGGCCAGGTCTGTTTGATGACTCTGGGAAGACTGACCACTGAGAATCTCTGACTCTGATCTCTCCTGTTGGTTTCTGTGGACAAAACATGAGATTACATCTCCTCATCCAGGGAGTACACACACACACACACACACACACACACACACACACACACACACACACACACACACACACACACACACACACACACACACACACACACACACACACACACACACACACACACACACACACACACACACCACACACACACACACACACACAGGGGGGAATGTTGTGTTTGTTTAATATTGATTCAGGACTATGAAAATGGAAAAAAGGATTAGCCTATGGATTATGAAAACAAAACAAAAAAAATGGGAAAATGGGAGAGGAGAAATGACTAGAGACAGTGTTGTTTAACTCACTGACCATGACCCATGAGTTCTTCTTACCTTTGTTCAGTAAAAAAGTCTCCCTCTCTGAAGTTTATAGGTTTACCCATAGACCGGTCACTCTTCATGGACACACAGCTGGGTACAGGGGAGGCTGGTCTCTCCTGCTTGATTGGGCTTCAACACAACAGAGACAAACATTACGTCTCTCATCTACTCTGAGCTCAGATGGGGAAACATAAGAAGAGTTTCATTCCAAAACGCTATATATCCATTTTCAGAAATGTTTGTAAATTAGCTTTTATTGTTTAAAGAAATTATGAAAGAGATAGGTGTGTTTTTTCACTATCTAATCATGGCATGGGATTGTTCAATGACAGACATGTATTTGTTTAAAATCTATCACCATTTCAGAGAGACAAATAATCATGTTTTTTTGCAAAATGCTGCCTCACTAAGAAATAAGTGCTACATATCTAATAATATATCTGCCTCACTCTCAGAGAAATAAGTAGTACTGCTAGGTAGGTTTTATACACCTCAGTAAAAATATATATCTAGGTTTTACACAGTAATAATATATCTCACTCTCAGAGAAATAAGTAATACTGCTAGGTTTTACACAGTAAAATGTGGCCGACCGGCTCTCTTCGATCTCATGTAGCAGATTGTGTTTTTTTTACAATAAGTAGTACTGCTAGGTTTCATACACACAGTAGGATAATATAATTCTGCTTTGAAAGATCTGCCTCAATTTTGAGAAAATGGCCTTTGAATGTTTTGGTACACCTACTGGAGAGCTCTTCTTTATCTCAGAGAAATAAGTAGTACTGCTAGGTTTTTACACAGTAATAATAATCAATTAGTAACGCTCAGATTGTTTGTTAGGTGTTACTTTGTGGTAGAATAATGAATATGTCATATTTTGAAATCTAAAATACTTTTAGTACATTTTTATTCATACTTAATTTAAATAATTCCATTCCCTGGATACACCACCACTCCCCCTCCCCCTCACAGGAAAACTCCTGCACACACTTTTTACTGTCCCTTTCCACACTGCTAACGCAATAAGCCTGAACATTAATTTAGTCACCTCATGGTCGATTATTAATAAGAAAAAATTTAGTCACCTCTGTTTTCCTAGTACATTCATTGTCAGATTCATCAACCAGCAGCGAGCACTCTGCCTTCTAGCGCAAGCGAGGGGCATGTTGAGGTACATTTGCTAACCGCGAGGGTTGCATTATCGGGAGAAAACGACCCACCCTCCAAGACACATACAGCACCCGATGTCACAGGAAGGCCAAAAAATATCATCAAGGACATCAACCACCCGAGCCACTGCCTGTTCACCCCGCTATCATCCAGAAGACGAGGTCAGTACAGGTGCATCACAGCTGGGACCGAGAGACTGAAAAACAGCTTCTATCTCAAGGCCATCAAACTGTTAAATAGCCATCACTAGCACATTAGAGGCTGCTGCTGCGTATTGAAATCACTGGCCACTTTAAGAAATGGAACACTAGTCATTTTAATAATGTTTGCATATCTTGCACTACTCATCTCATATGTATATACTGTATTCTATAATATACTACTGTATCTTAGTCCATGCCGCTCTGTCATGCTTGTCCATATATGTATATATTCTTAAATTCCATTCCTTACTAGTTTTGTGTGTATTGGGTATATGTTGTGAAATTGTTAGATATTACTGCACTGTCGGAGCTAGAAGCACAAGCATTTCGCTACACACCCGCTATAACATCTGCTAAAACGTGTGTATGAGACATATAACATTTGATTTGATTTTATGTAATTTATTGGCGGGCTGGAAGATGCATTCTTGTCTTTTCTATTCCGAGGTTATTTACTCCAAATATCAGATATTAAGATTATTTTCTATAATGCATGTAATACTAGGGTTGAGGTTAGTGCATCTGACTAGTGATTATTTACCCGGGGTTCAACACCTGCTATAGTCACTATTTTGTTGCTCTTCCAAAAGCATCACAGGCCTAATACGAGATATATAGCTAACTAAAGTAATGAGTGACCATCTTAGAAAATCATGGACATATAGTATTTGGTTGCATAATATTTTATGTCAATCATATTGCTCCTTGTAGCCTATAACTGATGCTTCGTTGTCTTATGCTGCCATCTATTGGAAATATTTAGCAATTAAAAGTTATTAATTCACGTACAGACATTGGTGAGGCAGCTGAGAAATAAAGTGTATTAGATCAGTCTCAAACCTGCCCCACGCCAATTGCTGGACTTTCACACAGAGGTTACTAGTCACCCAATTCAAACCACATTTGAAAAATAAAACAAATGTGTCTTATTTATCAAGTGTTCTGTCTTGCAATTATACATATAATAAAACAACAACAAAATAATCAAAACGCTATTTAATACTATAATTGTATTTACTAAGATAATATTATTACTAAAATAGTTTCTAAAGGTGTTCTAGGCTACCCTACCCTAGAATTAGGGGTTAGGGTTACGTCTAAAATAGGTTGTAAGTAGGGTAAGAGTTTCTGTATAGCACTTTGTGACGTCTGCTGGTGTAAAAAGGGCTTTATAAATACATTTGATTGATTGTTAGGTTTAGGGTTTATATGGCAAAAAACAGTATGGGTTTATGGCACTCTTGCTCCTCCTTGTGGCCGTATGTGTGTACTACATAACTCATTCATGACACTTGCTAGGCTCATAATCTGAGGTAGCAACTGCGTCAGATCTACAAATCCATTAGCTAGACCACCCGATTAGACAACAATCACCCCATTATACCCATTTGGTTTGCAACTCAGTGAACCTGCGCAGCATTCGTAACCTTGTTAATAATAAGTTACCTGAGGTAAACCTACAGGGTTAACGCTCACCAACCTGAGGTTACAGGGTTAACGGGTAGCCTGACCTTTAATCTACCTGAGGTAAACTACAGGGTTAACGCTCACCAAGTAGCCGTAACCTTTGTGGGGTTCTATTTTCTCATAATTGGATCTGTATGTGATGAATAGCTTAGAAGGAATGCATTAATGATAAGCATAGGTTTGTACTATACTGATATAAATTGTTTCACATAACAGGCTGTGATTCATGTGAGGAACGTTAGGGGGTAAGATGAGATAAGAACTTGTGTCTCAAAATACTAGACTACACTGCTTCTTTGTGATCTGTGAACCGTCCAAGGACATGGGTACTGCAAAAAGTGCTAACTCTACAGGTTGTTATGATAAAAACGTATGCCTGGCAACAGGGATGCGCCAAGGGACTGGGACCAGCCGGTGCGCCAACGGATAGGTTGGGCAAGTCTAAACCACGCCCAACCTCTACCCTGATAGGCCCAGCAGAGAGCGGGAACTAAAAACTGTCAGGGTATTTACGGAAGGATTTGTAATGAGGAAGTCAGTTCTCTGTCTGCCCTGCGTGGTATTTCAGTGAGCCCGTATACGAACCATCATACTTATCATACATACATTTTGCAAATAATACATTTAGTTTGGATTGAAGATCTCTTGATTATGTTTGATTGTTATTCCAATACCAGATTTGAATTACGCAATTTCTAACACCTTGTTAAAAATAAGTTACCTGAGGTAAACCTACAGGGTTAACGCTCACCAAGTAGCCATAACCTTGTTAATAATCAGTTACCTGAGGTAAACCTACAGGGTTAACACTCACCAAGTAGCCGTAATCTTGTTAATAATAAGTTACCTGAGGTAAACCTACAGGGTTAACGCTTACCAAGTAGCCGTAACCTTGTTAATAATAAGTTACCTGAGGTAAACCTACAGGGTTAACGCAGGCAGGTCTCATTGATAACAATAGTGAAGCTGGCATTGTGACGCAGAACAATGAACTGGGAATAGAACGTTCTGAAGGCGAGTCGGTGTTACGGAGCTCAATAGAACTAATAGGAGCTGGTAGGGTGAAAAATACCCTAAAATAAGGCCTGTTTTTTCGCAATTACTTCATAACTAGGGACAGAAGGTAATATTATGAAACTGGGCTCCATGGCGGATGCAATGAACTAATTTGATCAGAAATAAAGGTTGTAAAAAATGTCACTTGAGGCACCCCGAAAATAATATTCAAAAGTTCAGTCCTTGGACACAGAGGGATTAAACACTAAAGTTACCGTCCATCTAGTGAAGAGAGGAGAACCGGACAGAGGGAGCGTAGGAAGCCAGCATCCGTCAACGAGAGAGGGAGAAGCCCTCCACGGTATTTAACAGGTGGAAGAAACAACCCGGGAGCTCCATCGGTCCACAAGAAATGCAGGCAGCCGGTGATGATGTAGTGGTAGCTAGGATAACTAGGATGCTGCTGGTAGAGTAGCTAGCTTAGCTAGCTGTACCGACTAGCTTGGCTAACTAGCAGGTCGTTCGTCTGTCCCTTGAGGATGATGACAAATCCGGTGAACCACAAGATGAAACAAGGATAGCGAGTGAAAAGGATCTGGCAACACTCATACTGTCCCTGACCAAAAAGCAAATTGAACAATAAACTTCGGCGTCTCAACACTGTAACGAACTCCGTCGTTATTCCCCAAGATCACCTCAGTCCACTCTGCGCGTAACTGGACAATATGCTTGGCGCCAAACCGTACGTGGGCGCGGACAGTTCTGTACGGGGACGCGGACAGTTTCAGAACGCGGACATGAGCAGAGCAACACAATAAACTAAACCCAGTCTTTACAGTCGGGTACATTAGTAATATTATTTTATTTATTTTTATATGTAAAACAAACATTCAAAGTTTTTTATAACAATATTTTGAGATCTGGGCCAATATCCACAAAGTATCTCAGAGTAGAAAATTGGTCGTATAAGTGCTGAGAATTAAGACATTTTACTCTTATGGGTATAAATGAATGCATAGCATTTTGTCTTCGGTTTGGCAGATTAACTCATGCTGATTTCTGAAGATAAACTCAGGGTTTTGCCCAGCGGCTAATGAGTTGGAGCAGTGGCAGGAGTTGGACCTATGGCAGAAAGGTGGCTGGTTCGAATCCCGGGCCGGGCGCTGGAAAAAACGGGCCGACTTGATCTGACCACTGGAGGGCTGCTGGGTTCACATCCTCAAAACATTCACCTTTCGCTGATCAGAACTCTAGAGGTTCTTCTTCACTGAACCCAAAAATATATATAACTTTTAGTGGTTCCATATATTAAGGAAGTGATAGAAGCCTTTTTGGTTCTATAAGGAACCTTCTTTTCTAAGTGTATAATAAACAAGTTTTTCTTATGATTATTTCTTTTAATATGCATTCCATTATATTAGGCAATAATGAAGAGTAGGCAAAGTGGTCGTGTCGTGTGAAAATTCTATCAAATGTCTTCCATTGCAACGAGTCCAGTCAGGGTGCTGCAGAACCCCTGCAGTACCTCCACTTACCCCGGATTGAGAACTCCTGATTTAGCAGATACTCTAATCCAGAGTGATTTACAGTAAGTGCATTCATCTTAAGATAGCTATTTATTTTGTAAATAAAATTAATACATTCTTCATGAAATTGTCATCTCACCTCTTAGCTTTGGTGTCATGTTCCCCAGAGAGACGCATTTTAGAGGCAGGGCCCCCCTCCTCTCTCTCCCCAGAGAGACTCATTTTAGAGGCAGGGCCCCCCTCCTCTCTCTCTCCAGAGAGACTCATTTTAGAGGCAGGGTCCCCCTCCTCTCTCTCCCCAGAGAGACTCATTTTAGAGGCAGGGACCCCCTCCTCTCTCTCCCCAGAGAGACTCATTTTAGACCACTGACCCCTAAACAGAGATGCATCATGTTGGTTGTGGTGAACACAGTGACAACTAATTCTAGAATGTCCATTGTTCTCTTTTACTCATGATCTCTTAGAAATTAAACATTTACTAACAGACTTATCCAAACAGTCGGGTGATGTAATTTAATCACAGGAACATTGTTACTGAGCATATCATTTGTTGTTTATGTTACATATTTTAATACACTGAGTGTACAACATTTTCCACAACATTTCCAACGGAGACCATCAGGTTGGTAAGTCATCATACTGTAGCTCAAACCTACTGTGATGACGACCTAACTTTATAATAGTTCGTAGCCTACCTAGCAGAATCTGCCCGTCTTTCTTTCAAAATCAACACATTTATCCGTCTTCTAATGCAGCGGTGTAAAGTACATAAGTAAAAATACTTTAAAGTATCTGTACTTTACTATTTATATTTTTAACAACTTTTACTTTTACTTCACTACATTCATAAAGAAAATGATGTACTTTTTACTCCATACATTTCCCCTGACACCCAAAAGTACTTGTTACATTCAGAAAATGGTCCAATTCGCACTTATCAAGAGAACATCCCCGGTCATCCCTACTGCCTCTGATCTGGCAGACTCACTAAACACAAATGTTTTTAAATTATGTCTGAGTGTTGGAATGTGACCCTGGCTATCAGTAGATGAAAATAACCAGAAAATGGTGCCGTCTGGTTTGCTTCATATAAGTCATTTTAATTTTAATTATTCCTACTTTACTTTTACTTTTGATACTTAAGTATATTTTAGCAATTACACATTTACTTTTGATACTTAAGTATATTTAAAATCAAATACTTTTAGACTTTTACTCAAGTAGTATTTTACTGGGTGACTTTCACTTTTACTTGAGTCATTTTCTATTAAGGTATCTTTACTTTTTTCACCACTGTTCTAATGTTCCATATGCGCCACAGTTTGAACAGACATTTTGTAATTGCGTAGGCTACAAAGTGACTTTCAATTTCAAATAATAGAACTGCCAAAGGGGGCGGAATTGCAATCTACTGTAGAGATAGCCTGCAGAGCTCTATCATACTATCCAGGTCTGTGCCCAAACAGTTTGAGCTTCTACTTCTAAAAATTCACCTTTCCAGAAATAAGTCTCTCACTGTTGCCGCTTGCTACAGGCCCCCCTCAGCCCCCAGCTGTGCCCTGGATACCATATGTGAATTGATTGCCCCCCATGTATCCTCAGAGTTCGTACTGCTTGGTGACCTAAATTGGGATATGCTTAACAACCCGGCCATCCTACAATCAAAACTAGATGCCCTCAATCTCACACAAATTATCAACGAACCTACCAGGTACAACCCTAAATCCGTAAACATGGGCACCCTCATAGATATCATCCTGACTAACTTACCCTCTAAATACACCTCCGCTGTCTTCAACCAGGATCTCAGCGATCACTGCCTTATTGCCTGCGTCCGTAACGGGTCCGCGGTCAAACGACCACCCCTCATCACTGTCAAACGCTCCCTAAAACACTTTAGCGAGCAGACCTTCCTAATTGACCTGGCCCAGGTATCCTGGATGGATATCAACCTCATTCCGTCAGTAGAGGATGCCTGGTTGTTCTTTAAAAGTAATTTCCTCTCAATCTTAAATAAGCATGCCCCATTCAAAAAATACAGAACTAAAAACAGATATAGCCCCTGGTTCTCCTCAGACTTGACTGCCCTTGACCAGCACAAAAACATCCTGTGGCGTACTGCATTAGCATCGAATAGCCCCCGCGATATGCAACTTTTCAGGGAAGTTAGGAACCAATATACACAAGCAGTTAGGAAAGCAAAGGCTAGCTTTTTCAAACAGAAATTTGCATCCTGTAGCACTAACTCCAAAAAGTTTTGGGACACTGTAAAGTCCATGGAGAATAAGAGCACTTCCTCCCAGCTGCCCACTGCACTGAGGCTAGGAAACACTATCACCACCGATAAATCTACAATAATCGAGCATTTCAACAAGCATTTTGCTACGGCTGGCCATGCTTTCCACCTGGCTACCCCTACCCCGGCCACCAGCTCTGCACCCTCCGCTGCAACTTGCCCACCCCAACTTCTCCTTCACCCAAATTCAGACAGCTGATGTTCTGAAAGAGCTGAAAAATCTGGACACCTACAAATCAGCTGGGCTAGACAATCTGGACCCTTTCTTTCTAAAATTAGCCGCAGAAATTGTGGCAACCCCTATTACTAGCCTGTTCAACCTCTCTTTCGTATCATCTGAGATCCCCAGAGATTGGAAAGCTGCCGCGGTCATCCCCCTCTTCAAAGGGGGTGACAATCTAGATCCAAACTGTTACAGACCTATATCCATCCTGCCCTACCTTTCGAAAGAATTTGAAAGCCAAGTTAATAAACAGATCACCGACCATTTCGAATCCCACCGTACCTTCACCGCTATGCAATCTGGTTTCCGAGCTGGTCATGGTTGCACCTCAGCCACGCTCAAGATTCTAAACGATATTATAACCGCGATCGATAAAAGACAGTACTGTGCAGCCGTCTTCATCGACCTGGCCAAGGCTTTCGACTCTCTCAATCACTGCATTCTTATTGGCAGAATAAATAGCCTTGGTTTCTCAAATGACTGCCTCGCCTGGTTCACCAACTACTTCTCAGATAGAGTTCAATGTGTCAAATCGGAGGGCCTATTGTCTGGACCTCTGGCAGTCTCTATGGGGGTGCCACAGGGTTCAATTCTCGGGTCGACTCTGTTCTCTGTGTATATCAATGATGTCGCTCTTGCTGCTGGTGACTCTCAGATCTACCTCTACGCAGACGACACCATTTTGTATACATCTGGCCCTTCATTGGACACTGTGTTAACAAACCTCCAAACGAGCTTCAATGCCATACAACACTCCTTCCGTAGCCTCCAACTGCTCTTAAACGCTAGTAAAACTAAATGCCTGCTCTTCAATCGAACGCTGCTTGCACCCGCCTGCCCGACTAGAATCACTACTCTCGGCGGGTCTGACTTAGAATATGTGGACAACTACAAACACCTAGGTGTCTGGTTAGACTGTAAACTCTCCTTTCAGACTCACATTAAGCATCTCCAATCCAAAGTTAAATCTAGAATCAGCTTCCTATTTCGCAACAAAGCCTCCTTCACTCATGCTGCCAAACATGCCCTCGTAAAACTGACTATCCTACCGATCCTTGACTTCGGCGATGTCATTTACAAAATAGCCTCCAACACTCTACTCAGCAAATTGGATGTAGTCTATCCCAGTGCCATCCGTTTTGTCACCAAACCCCCATATACTACCCACCACTGTGACCTGTACGCTCTCGTTGGCTGGCCCTCACTACATATTCGTCGCCAATCCCACTGGCTCCAGGTCATCTATAAATCTCTGCTAGGCAAATCCCCGCCTTATCTTAGCTCATTGGTCACCATAGCAACACCCACCCGTAGTATGCGCTCCAGCAGGTATATCTCACTGGTCATCCCCAAAGCCAACACCTCCTTTGGCCGCCATTCCTTCCAGTTCTCTGCTGCCAATGACTGGAACGAATTGCAAAAATCTCTGAAGCTGGAGACTCTTATCTCTCTCACTAACTTTAAGCGTCAGTTGTCAGAGCAGCTTACCAATCACTGCACCTGTATACAGCCGATCTGAAATTAGCCACCCAACTACCTCATCCCCATATTGTTATTTATTTTGCTCTTTTGCACCCCAGTATCTCTATTTGCACATAATCTCTTGCACATCTAGCATTCCAGTGTTAATAATAATTGTAATTATTTTGCACTATAGCCTATTTATTGCCTTACCTCCATAACTTACTACATTTGCACACACTGTATATAGATTTTCTATTGTGTTATTGACTGTATGTTTTTGTTTATTCCATATGTAACTCTGTGTTGTTGTTGTTTTTATCGCACTGCTTTGCTTTATCTTGGCCAGGTCGCAGTTGTAAACGAGAACTTGTTCTCAACTGGCTTACCTGGTTAAATAAAGGTGAAATAAAATAAAAATAAAAATGTGCAGGGGTACCAGGTAGTTGAGGTAATTGAGGTAATATGTACATGTAGGTAGTGGTAAAAGTGACTAGGCAATCAGGATAGAGATTACATCTCCTCATCCAGGGAGTGCACACACACACACACACACACACACACACACACACACACACACACACACACACACACACACACACACACACACACACACACACACACACACACACACACACACACACACACACACAGGGAGGGAATGTTGTGTTTGTTTTAATATTGTTTCAGGACTATGAAAATGGAAAAAAGGATTAGCCTACGGATTATGAAAACAACAAAAAGAAATGGGAAAATAGGAGGAGAAATGACTAGAGACAGTGTTGTTTAAACTCACTGACCATGACCCATGAGTTCTTCTTACCTTTGTTCAGTAGAAAAGTCTCCCTCTCTAAACTTCATAGGTTGATCCATAGACCAGTCACTCTTCATGGACACACAGCTGGGTACAGGGGAGGCTGGTCTCTCCTGCTTGATTGGACTTCAATACAACAGAGACAAACATTACGTCTCTCATCTACTCTGAGCTCAGATGGGGAAACATGAGAAGAGTTTCATTCCAAAACGCTATATGTCCATTTTCAGAAATGTTGGTAAATTAGATTTTATTGTTTAAAAAAATTATTAAACCACTACAAGGCTTTATAAAGGCTTCTAAAGTGGGTAATTTCCACTTAAAGTTTCGGACTTGATTTGCCCTAATGAAAAATTGATCAGCCCTTACAAAAATGCTCCTTAATTATAATCCACATAAAAATGCACATTTGCTATTGCTGCAGGATTATGTTCCTGCTGTGAGAAACTGGGTCAAATTAAGATATTGCATCTGTAAGAGCATTCATCTTAAAATAGCTAGGTGAGACAACCACATATCACAGTCAAACATACAGGATACGAACATTCCATTCCAGCTAAACAATGGATATATAGCATTTAGCCAAAAAAACTTTTATTTTTATACACATCTCAAATCCATTAATAAAAAATCTGAAAACAGTAATATTGAAGGTACCCAGTAATATTGAAGGTACCCAAGGCAATAATTTCTGCTGAAAAAAATTGTGGATATAGCGTTTTGGAAATAAACTTAAAAATTCTTAAACAAAATTGTCATCTCACCTCTTAGCTTTGGTGTCATGTCCCCCAGAGAGACTCATTTTAGAGGCAGGGACCCCCTCCTCTCTCTCCCCAGAGAGACACATTTTAGAGGCAGGGACTCCCTCCTCTCTCTCCCCAGAGAGACTCATTTTAGAGCACTGACCCCTAAACAGAGATGCAGCATGTTGGTTGTGGTGAACACAGTGACAACTCATTCTAGAATGGCAATTGTTCTCTTTTACTCATGATCTCTTAGAAATAAAAAATTTACGAACAGACATATCCAAACAGTCAGGTGATTTAATGCAATTACTTGTTCTAGCCCAATGACTACTCAAAAACCACCCACAAGGCCTGAAAACTAGGCCAAAACATAGCCCCTGATACGCCTACATCTTATTTCAGATAGCCTCCAGTAGCCTGGGCAAGACGTAGGCAAGATGTAAGCTGAATGATTTAGCAGCTTGCTTAGTTCAAATTGACAGATTAATTTATTTAACATGAACAGCAAGGCGATGTTGAGGTAGGAAGTGCTTCTGTTGCCCAGTAGCCTGCTGGAATAGGCTACTGAGGATGGGGTTGTAATTTCAATCAATGAATCAAATATTAATAATATGGATATGAACTGAATAGGCCCATGCTTGTCAACAACAGCCAGGTTATTTCTTTACCTGTAGCCTAATCTGGCTGACTGTTACCTTCAATCTAATGCATTCTAACATCTGATCAGCAATTGAGATAGAACTGTGACCATGGTGACACTTGATAACTTCCAAATGAATTAACTAAACACCGCCATTTATTAGGGGTGTAACGATCCATCTACTACATCGATGTATCGATTTATATTCCTATGATCCAACTACATCGATCTGTGCTCGGCGAGTTTGCCTTTTGGACAACATATATCAATCTAACATCGTTTAAAAATGTAATAAATCGATTGTATCGATACTAGGAAATAACCCATTGGATTTAAGCACGTCAGACTTTATATGGATGTTTTTTCTTAGCACTTTTAATGATAAAGGCTTTAAACATTACTCGATTCAGTCTGCCTATCCGTGACGTCATCGCCCCGCGCCAGCAGCAGCGCAAAGGCGCAAAGACAACAAAACATAGCATGGCGGACGACAGAGGAGAAGCCGACGAGCGAGAAATTATCAAGCCACCATTGCGGTCCTTACAAGAAACAGGAATCTAGGAAACTTCACCTGCACTGTCCAGTATCCAGGTATTTATTTCAGTCACACTGGTTGAATTTTTGGCTAAAAGGTTACTGAATCGATTTCAAGTCACTGAATCGTTTCGGATAGTATCGTTCTAAATGAACCAATATCGTCCTTGAATCATATCGACAACCACGAATCGTGATACAAATCGAATCGTTGTTAAAACGAATCGTTACACCCCTACCATTTATAGTTGCATAATAACACGAGGCTACAACAACATGTATTAACCCTCCCGTTTGTCCTAGGGTCAAAATGACCCGCCACTGTGTTGAACCAACTTTATTTAATTTTTATATTTTTTGGATTATTTGTGAGAAGGAGGCAGTGATGCTTTCTTTAAAGTCTCACTGCCTCCTTCTCACAAATGATCCTAAAAAATATAAAAATTAAATAAAGTTGGTTCAACACAGTGGCGGGTCATTTTGACCCTAGGACAACGGGAGGGTTAAATCTGTTTGCCAGCTCCAGGTTGTCTACACAAGTGGCACACAATGATTTGCAACTAGACTATATACAAGGAGTACCAGTACTGAGTCAATGTACAGGGGTACCAAGTAGTTGAGGTAATAACTAGACTATATACAAGGAGACCAGTACTGAGTCAATGTGCAGGGGTACCAGGTAGTTGAGGTAGTAACTAGACTATATACAAGGAGTACCAGTACTGAGTCAATGTGCAGGGGTACCAGGTAGTTGAAGTAATAACTAGACTATATATAAGGAGTACCAGTACTGAGTCAATGTGCAGGGGTACCAGGTAGTTGAGGTAATAACTAGACTATATACAAGGAGTACCAGTACTGAGTCAATGTGCAGGGTACCAGGTAGTTGAGGTAATAACTAGACTATATACAAGGAGTACCAGTACTGAGTCAATGTGCAGGGGTACCAGGTAGTTGAGGTAATAACTAGACTATATACAAGGAGTACCAGTACTGAGTCAATGTGCAGGGGGTACCAGGTAGTTGAGGTAATAATTAGACTATATACAAGGAGTACCAGTACTGAGTCAATGTGCATAGGTACCAGGTAGTTGAGGTAATAATTAGACTATATACAAGGAGTACCAGTACTGAGTCAATGTGCAGGGGTACCAGGTAGTTGAGGTAATAATTAGACTATATACAAGGAGTACCAGTACTGAGTCAATGTGCATAGGTACCAGGTAGTTGAGGTAATAATTAGACTATATACAAGGAGTACCAGTACTGAGTCAATGTGCAGGGGGTACCAGGTAGTTGAGGTAATAACTAGACTATATACAAGGAGTACCAGTACTGAGTCAATGTGCAGGGGTACCAGGTAGTTGAGGTAATAACTAGACTATATACAAGGAGTACCAGTACTGAGTCAATGTGCAGGGTACCAGGTAGTTGAGGTAATAACTAGACTATATACAAGGAGTACCAGTACTGAGTCAATGTGCAGGGGTACCAGGTAGTTGAGGTAATAACTAGACTATATACAAGGAGTACCAGTACTGAGTCAATGTGCAGGGGTACCAGGTAGTTGAGGTAATAATTAGACTATATACAAGGAGTACCAGTACTGAGTCAATGTGCATAGGTACCAGGTAGTTGAGGTAATAATTAGACTATATACAAGGAGTACCAGTACTGAGTCAATGTGCAGGGGTACCAGGTAGTTGAGGTAATAATTAGACTATATACAAGGAGTACCAGTACTGAGTCAATGTGCAGGGGTACCAGGTAGTTGAGGTAATAACTAGACTATATACAAGGAGTACCAGTACTGAGTCAATGTGCAGGGGTACCAGGTAGTTGAGGTAATAACTAGACTATATACAAGGAGTACCAGTACTGAGTCAATGTGCAGGGGTACCAGGTAGTTGAGGTAATAACTAGACTATATACAAGGAGTACCAGTACTGAGTCAATGTGCAGGGGTACCAGGTAGTTGAGGTAATAACTAGACTATATACAAGGAGTACCAGTACTGAGTCAATGTGCAGGGGTACCAGGTAGTTCAGGTAATAACATTTACATTACATTTAAGTCATTTAGCAGACGCTCTTATCCAGAGCGACTTACAGTTAGTGAATACATATTTTTTTTTTTTATACTGGCCCCCCGTGGGAATCGAACCCACAACCCTGGCGTTGCAAACGCCATGCTCTATCAACTGAGCTACATCCCTGCCGGCCATTCCCTCCCCTACCCTGGACGACGCTGGGCCAATTGTGCGCCGCCCATGAGTCTCCCGGTCGCGGCCGGCTGCGACAGAACCTGGATTCCAGTACTGGGTCAATGTGCAGGGGTACCAGGTAGTTGAGGTAATAACTAGACTATATACAAGGAGTACCAGTACTGAGTCAACGTGCAGGGGTACCAGGCAGTTGAGGTAATTGAGGTAATATGTACATGTAGGTAGGGTTAAAAGTGACTAGGCAATCAGGATAGAGATTACATCTCCTCATCCAGGGAGTGCACACACTCACTGACACACACACACACACACACACACATACACACACAGGGAGGGAATGTTGTGTTTGTTTAATATTGTTTTAGGACTATGAAAATGGAAAAAATGTTTAGCCTATGGATTATGAAAACAACAAAAAGAAATGGGAAAATGGGAGAGGAGAAATGACTAGAGACAGTGTTGTTTAACTCACTGACCATGATCCATGAGTTCTTCTTACCTTTGTTCAGTAGAAAATTCTCCCTCTCTAAACTTCATAGGAGGATGCATAGACCGGTCACTCTTCATGGACACACAGCTGGGTACAGGGGAGGCTGGTCTCTCCTGCTTGATTGGACTTCAACACAACAGAGACAAACATTACGTCTCTCATCTACTCTGAGCTCAGATGGGGAAACAAGAGTTTCATTCCAAAACGCTATATATCCATATTCAGAAATGTTAGTAAATTAGCTTCTATTGTTTAAAGAAATGATCAAATAAATGGTTGTGTTTTCTCACTAGCTAATCATGGCAAGGTGTTGTTCAATGACAGACATGTGTTTGTTTAAAATCGATCACTTAATGGCTTCATTTCAGAGAGACAAATGTTTTTTTTTGCATTTTCTGTTTGGGGTTTTAGACTGGGTTTCTATATAAGCACTTTGTGACAACTGCTGATGTAGAAAATGTCTTACGGGAACGCATATGAAGCAAACCAGGCCAGGGTTTGGGGTTTGAGAAGTCAATGAGAGGTAAAAATCACTTCCTTAGTTGTTCATTTAGATAATGTTCTGTCTTAAGTAGTTTAACAAACTGACACATTTTCATGTTAGTCAAAAACAACCTTATATCGAAGGAGTGCCTTTGATTTGAAGGCCTGCACATGTGCAGTTCAACACAAGACGACCATTAGACCCAATCAATTAACATTAATTGAGTCACCTCTGGTCGAGAAAAATGTATTTTCCTAGTACATTCATTGTCAGATTCATCAACCAGCAGCGAGCACTCTGCCTTCTCGAACAAGTAGCCAACTCAGCCCTGATAAAAAGCTTGTGCCGTCAGCGGCAGCGAGTACTCTGCCTTCTAGCGCAAGCGTGGGGAATGTTGAGGTACATTTGCATGATGTAATTTATTGGCGGGCTGGAAGATGCACTCTTGTCTTATCTATTCCGAGGTTGTTTACTCCCAATATCAGATATTAAGATCATTTTTTATAATACATGAATACTAGGGTTGAGGTTAAAGCATCTGACTAGTGATTATTTACCCGGGGTTCAACACCTGCTATAGTCACTATTTAATTGCTCTTCCAAAAGCATCACAGGCCTAATACGAGATATATAGCTAACTAAAGTAATGAGTGACCATCTTAGAAAATCATGGGACATATAGTCTTTGGTTGCATGCTATTTTATGTTAATCATATTGCTGCTTGTAGCCTATAACTGATGCTTCGTGGTCATATGCTGCCATCTATTGAAAATATTAGGAATTAAAAGTTATTAATTCACGTTCAGACATTGGTGAGGCAGCTGAGAATAAAGTGTGTTTTTCTTGTTAATTCCTTAGATCAGTCTCAAACCTGCCCCACCTATCCGATGCCATTTTCTGGACTTTCACATAGAGAATACTAGGTCACCCAGTTCAAACCACATTTGAAAAATAAAATGTATGTGTCTTGTTTATCAAGCGTTCTGCCTTGCAATAATAAATATCATAAAATAACTAATAACAACAAAAAAAGCAAAATGCGTAAACAGGTTTTGATTAACAAAATAATCAAAATGCTATTTAATACTATAATTGTATTTACTAACATAATAATATTATTACTAAAATAGTTTCTAAAAGTGTTCTAGGCTACCCTACCCTTAAGGCTGAAATAGGTAATACGTAGGGTAAGAGTTTCTGTATAGCACTTTGTGACATCTGCTTGTGTAAAAAGGGCTTTATAAATACATTTGATTGATTGTTAGGTTTAGGGTTTTTATGGCAAAAAACAGTATTGGTTTATATAAAATAAAATAAATAATATGCCATTTAGCAGACGCTTTTATCCAAAGCGACTTACAGTCATGCGTGCATACATTTTTGTGTATGGGTGGTCCCGGGGATCGAACCCACTACCTTGGCGTTACAAGCGCCGTGCTCTACCAGCTGAGCTACAGAGGACCACAGCTTATAGCTCTCTTGCGCCTCCCTGTGGCCGTCTGTGGTTACTACATCACTCATTCATGACACTTGCTAGGTTCATAATCTGAGGTAGCAACTGCATCCGATCTACAAATCCATTAGCTAGACCACCCGATTAGACAACAATTTGGTTTGCAACTCTGTGAACCTGTGCAGCATTCGCTCAAATTTGATGCCTACTAATAAAGATTTCGATGCATATCAAATTACCCAGAGGCCATTTAGAAACAACAAATCAAAGAAAATGTGTTATTTCTTAATTAAAAAATGTATACCGGCTGTTTAAATCGGCCACCTCTTGAAAAAGAGGACAGGGACATGCGTTTTGTTTAGGTTGTACACCTTTTTCTTTAAACATGGTTAACCATGACCAGAAACTGTTTTACATTTCATGGCTTTTCGCCAGCCATCGCTAGCGCTATGGGTTACCACAAGGTGAACTGTGAGCCATAAGTAGGCGTAACCTTGTTAATAATATATTACCTGAGGTAAACCTACAGGGTTAACGCTCACCAAGTAGCCGTAACCTTGTTAATAATAAGTTACCTGAGGTAAACCTACAGGGTTAACGCTCACCAAGTAGCCTTAACCTTGCCGGACCATAATGTTAATAATAAGTTACCTGAGGTAAACCTACAGGGTTAACGCTCACCAAGTAGCCGTAACCTTGTTAATAATAAGTTACCTGAGGTAAACCTACAGGGTTAACGCAGGCAGGTCTCATTGATAACAATAGTGAAGCTGGCATTGTGACGCAGAACAATGGGCTGGGAATAGAACGTTCTGAAGGCGAGTCGGTGTCACAGAGCTCAATAGAACTAATAGGAGCTGGTAGGGTGAAAAATGCCCAAACATAAGGCCTGTTGTTTCGCGATTACTTCATAACCAGGGACAGAAGGTAATATTATGAAACTGGGCTCCATGGCGGATGCAATGAACTAATTTTATCAGAAATAAACGTAAAAAATGTCACTTGAGGCGCCCCAAAAATAATATTCAAAAGTTCAGTCCTTGGACACAGAGGGGTTAAACACTAAAGTTACCGTCCATCTAGTGAGAGAGGAGAACCGGACAGAGGGAGCGTAGGCCAGCATCCGTCAACGAGAGAGGGAGAAGCCCTCCACGGTATTTAACAGGTGGAAGAAACAACCAGGGAGCTCCATCGGTCCACAAGAAATGCAGGCAGCCGGTGATGATGTAGTGGTAGCTAGGATAACTAGGATGCTGCTGGTAGAGTAGCTAGCTTAGCTAGCTGTACCGACTAGCTTGGCTAACTAGCAGGTCGTTCGTCTGTCCCTCGAGGATTATGACGAATCCGGTGAACCACACACAGATTAAACAAGAATAGCGAGTGAAAAGGATCTGGCTACACTCATACTGTCACTGACCATTACGCAAAAAAGCTAATTGAACAATAAACTTCGGTGTCTCAACACTGTAACGAACTCCGTCGTTATTCCCCAACATCACCTCAGCCCACTCTGCGCGTAACTGGACAATATGCTTGGCGCCAAACCGTACGTGGACGCGGACAGTTCCAGAACGCGGACATGAGCAGAGCCACGCAATAAACTAAACCCAGTCTTTACAGTGGCTTACATTAGTAATATTCATGTATTTATTTTTTATATGTAAAACAAACATTCAACGTTTTTTATAACAATATTTTGAGGTCTGGGCCCAAAGTATCTCAGAGTAGAAAATTGGTCGTATAAGTGCTGAGAATAAAGACTTCTACTCTTATGGGTATAAATTAAAGCTATGCATGAAGCCTCTAGTCCCACCTAGTCGGCAGATATTTAGGACACCTCATGAGCTGTCCTAACCAGTTAAGAGTTAACAGCAGATGTCTTGATAATACTATAGAATAATGCAGTGAGTCAGTGATTCCTGCGGCACATGTAATTGCTTTGGAGTAGTTTAAAAAATGTTTCTATATTTCTATATGATCAATCCATAATAATATAGAACTACATGGAACAGTATCTCTTCAGCTTTTGACAATGATTTCTGTATAATAATGATGTATAATAAGTGTTGGTGATTCAATAGCTTAGTTAATCATTCCATGACTTTTAACACACTATCTATCTATGTTTTGCTCAGTCTGGCAAATCAATCAATCAATCAATTTTATTTTATATAGCCCTTCTTACATCAGCTAATATCTCGAAGTGCTGTACAGAGACCCAGCCTAAAACCCCAAACAGCTAGTAATGCAGGTGTAGAAGCACGGTGGCTAGGAAAAACTCCCAAATGAGTTGGAGCTGTGGCAGGCGTTGGACCTGTGGCCGAAAAGTGTCCAGTTTGAATCCCGGGCCGGGCGCTGGAAAGAAGGGGCGGAATTGATCTGATCACTGTAGGGCTGTTGTGTTCACGTCCTCAAAACATTCACCTTTTGTTGGGCCCTTGAGCAAGGCCCTTAACCCAACAACATGCTCTTTATCCAGGGGCGCTGCACTGCAGCTTGAACCTGTGCTGGTCTCAACTGTATGTGTGAGGTCTGCTGTTTGGGGGGTTAAGGACGGAGCAGACGTGGGCCATCGTTCAAACAAAGAGATGCCTCCCTGGCCACCAGTGTGTTTGCATATAACCAAGATCAATTCTACCCCCCATACAATACTTTTATACACAGTAATTACTTTTTTATATATAATAATAATAATAATAATAATAATAATAATAATAATAATAATAATAATAATAATAATAATAATAATTTCTTATACACATTACATTTTGGATAGATAGTACTCAGACATCTATAGTGTTTACAGTAATGACTATTACCGATCATTATCTTTTTTAATCCCACTCCTCTGCTACTCTCAGCCCCGCCCACCTATCTCCGTAGAACATCCTCTTTTGATTTCCACCTGCCATATTTTTTCAACTGCGCTGTGATGTCATACATGCATGTTTAACCTTTCTAGTCGCATAGTATCCACAGACTATATTTAAGGTCAATATTTTTTATAAGAGTATTATTCTATTTTTGATTGACTGACTATGGCTTTCCAAATCCCCAGCAGTTCTGATCAAAGAACCCTGTAAAAGGTTTTCTATAAACTTTAGTGGTTCCATATATTAAGCAGGTGATAGAACCCTTTTTGGTTTAAACAGGAGTGAAGAGTGTGTTAATTTGACGGTAATATTGTCAAAATTCCGCTTGTAACAACGATCAGAATTAGTAAAAACAATAAGGTTATGCATGACAACATATTAGACAATAACTAAGAGTAGGCTAAATGATTGTGTCATGCAGAACTTCTATAGATGTGTGTGTGTATGATGGTAAAGATGTGTGTGTGTGTGTGTGTGTGTGTGTGTGTGTGTGTGTGTGTGTGTGTGTGTGTGTTGTGTGTGTGTGTGTGTGTGTGTGTGTGTCTCTGTGTGTGTGTGTGTGTGTCTGTGTGTGTGTGTGTGTGCTGGTGAGACATCCACATATCACAGTCAAATATACAGGATACAAACATTTCATTCCAGCTATATTGCGTTTTGCAAAACAAAAATTCATACACAAAAATCTATTACTTAAAATCTTAGAACAACAATATTTGACAGACACATGAAGGTACCCATAAGCAATAATTTCTGATGTAAAATAACAAACGTGAAAAAATTGTGGATATAACGTTTTAGAAATAAACTCCTTATAAATTCTTAAACAACATTGTCATCTCACCTCTTAGCTTTGGTGTCATGTTCCCCAGAGAGACTCATTTTAGAGGCAGGGCCCCCCTCCTCTCTCTTTTAGAGGCAGGGCCCCCCCTCCTCTCTCTCCCCAGAGAGACTCATTTTAGAGGCAGGGACCCCCTCCTCTCTCTCCCCAGAGAGACTCATTTTAGAGGCAGGGATCCCCTCCTCTCTCTCTCCAGAGAGACTCATTTTAGACCACTGACCCCTAAACAGAGATGCAGCATGTTGGTTGTGGTTAACACAGTGACAACTAATTATTGAAGGTCAATTGTTCCATTTTATCTCTTAGAAATAAAACATTTACTAACAGATACGTTCGAACAGTCAGGATTTAATGCAATCACATCAACATGTAGTCATGACTGATATTTCTCACCTTTTCTCCATGTAGTGGAGCTAATAATAATAATAAATAATAATAATAATATTAATAATAATCATAATAATAATAATAATAATACAATAATAATGATGGATCCAGTTCCAACATATCTCTAACTTTGAAGTATACAGTGGGGTCCCAAATTATTGACTCCCTTGATAAAGATGAGTAAAAATGACTGTATAAAATAAATCATTCAAATACTGAGCTATATTGTATGCTCAAAACAATGGTACATTAAATTATTTTATACTAATACGTTTGCTCAGAGAAAGAGATTTTGTTTAACAAGTAATACTTTTTTTCTCAAAAAGGTAGGGGTCAAAATTGACCCCCCCTTTCAATACCTCCCTTGCGAGGATAACGGCACTGAGCCTTTTTCTAAAATGTTTTATGAGTTGGAGAACACATTAGGAGTGATCTTAGACCATTCCTCAATTTAGAATCCTTCCAAATGGTCAACTACAGGAAGGTAAAGGTACAACTAAACACACAATAAAGAAACAAATCTCCCTAATTGACGGGAGGCTTGAATCTTAGTCATTTACCCACCGGCCTCTTACTACTATCCCAATGTATCCATTCTACCAACATCATACATAAATAATCCCTGGTAGGATCCTTACTACCATCCCAATGTATACATTCTACCAACATCATACATAAATAATCCCTGGTAGGATCCTTACTACCATCCCAATGTATACATTCTACCAACATCATACATAAATAATCCCTGGTAGGATCCTTACTACTATCCCAATGTATACATTCTACCAACATCATACATAAATAATCCCTGGTATGATCCTTACCTTGCAGCCTGAATTCAAAAACAGAACATGTCAAATCATCGAGATTTTCCTTTGTGCTGAGAAAGAAACCTTGGGAAAAGTTTATTCACCTCCCCAATGTCAACTGACTTTGTGTAATTTTTGTTACTGATTAATTTAACATCTGCTAAAGTCTAGTGACATTGACCCCATGTCAGAATAATCAGAAAACCAGTTGAACCTGTTTAGGAGAAAAGCCATGGGTTTACAACATAGCTGTGTAGCTACTGCTAGAGGTCTCATCGATGGAATGGCATTTATATTTTTAATAATTTAATAATTAATAAACGGTTTGTTATATTTCAGTCTTCTGTCATGTATATAAAGTGTAATATTGGGATGTAAACTCAAAATGTAATACATTTCTACTCTATATCTGACATGGTCCAGGTGTCTTTCTACTCTATATCTGACATGGTCCAGGTGTCTTTCTACTCTATATCTGACATGGTCCAGGGGTCTTTCTACTCTATATCTGACATGGTCCAGGGGTCTTTCTACTCTATATCTGACATGGTCCAGGGGTCTTTCTACTCTATATCTGACATGGTCCAGGGGTCTTTCTACTCTATATCTGACATGGTCCAGGGGTCTTCTTTTTATTAAGCCCATAACCATGTGTGTGAGGTGTGTACTTTTGTTTCAAAGTAGATTTGTTTAAGAATACCAAGAAACACTGTGTGACCCTGATTTAGCCCACTGCAGTACAAGGTTAATCATTAAAAACAATACCGTATGAACAACTTGCAGTGTCCAGGACCAGTGATTCAAGTCTGAGGTTCCATCCCTAATGGCACCCTATTCCCTACATAGTGCACTACTTTAGACCAGGACCAATAGGGCTGTAGTAGTGCACTATATAGGGTGCCATTTGAGGAGGCAGACTGAGTGTTATCCAGTCTTCTTCTCTCTCTCTCTCTCTCTCTCTCTCTCTCTCTCTCTCTCTCTCTCTCTCTCTCTCTCTCTCTCTCTCTCTCTCTCTCTCTCTCTCTCTCTCTCTCTCTCTCTCTCTCTCTCTCTCTCTCTCTCTCTCTCTCTCTCTCTCTCTCTCTCTCTCTCTCTCCCTCCCTCCCTGCCAGGCTGTTAGGTTAATGGACTATGGAAACCTACTGAGAATCTGCCATACAGAGAGAGCTACAAATTAACATGACTAAACTATTTTAGTAAAAGGAAATTGCATTAAACCGTGTTAAAAAACATGTCCATGTATGTTGTTCTCTCTCTCTCTGTTTGCAGGACTAGAAATGGGGTTTAAATCAGGTCAATACAGCCAGAGAATGAATTATATATCCTCAAACCGTAGACTCATGTCCGTCCACATGCTGGCTCAAACCTAACCCTAACCCTAACCCAACCCTGTCCCTAACCCTATCCCTAACTCCAAGCAGCAGCACTGTGGAAAGGACTTATGCCAAGTTGTTTGGATGAATTGTGATCTGCATGATTTTTAACAAGCAACTCCACTCTACTACAAAGTTCATATTCAATGTGATAAAAACAACTTGTTCCTTACTTTTTATTTTGTTTTTAGAAACCACTTTTCAGACCTTGTTTTTCCATTACCACATTTAAATGTACCCCTTGATTTCTGTTGAAATATTTAGTGTTTGTGTGTGTATCTTGTTGCCACGTTTCCAGCAGAAGGGATCCAGGTGGGTATCTGAAGTTCAATTGATCCTGATTGTTTACAGGTTTGATGTCAGGAACAACTAGTGAAGATATCAACACACAAGAGCTTTCATTGGTTTCTATGGTTGGTTCAACTAGATATGTATTATGTACCTCATTATAGATCCATCTGTGGTTGGTTCAACTAGATACAGTGGGGAAAAAAAGTATTTAGTCAGCCACCAATTGTGCAAGTTCTCCCAATTAAAAAGATGAGAGAGGCCTGTAATTTTCATCATAGGTACACGTCAACTATGACAGACAAATGAGATTTTTTTTTTTCCAGAAAATCACATTGTAGGATTTTTAATGAATTTATTTGCAAATTATGGTGGAAAATAAATATTTGGTCAATAACAAAGTTTCTCAATTCTTTGTTATATACCCTTTGTTGGCAATGACACAGGTCAAACATTTTCTCTAAGTCTTCACAAGGTTTTCACACACTGTTGCTGGTATTTTTGCCCATTCCTCCATGCAGATCTCCTCTAGAGCAGTGATGTTTTGGGGCTGTCGCTGGGCAACACAGACTTTCAACTCCCTCCAAAGATTTTCTATGGGGTTGAGATCTGGAGACTGGCTAGGCCACTCCAGGACCTTGAAATGCTTCTTACGAAGCCACTCCTTCGTTGCCCGGGCGGTGTGTTTGGGATCATTGTCATGCTGAAAGACCCAGCCACGTTAATCTTCAATGCCCTTGCTGATGGAAGGAGGTTTTCACTCAAAATCTCACGATACATGGCCCCATTCATTCTTTCCTTTACACGGATCAGTCGTCCTGGTCCCTTTGCAGAAAAACAGCCCCAAAGCATGATGTTTCCACCCCCATGCTTCACAGTAGGTATGGTGTTCTTTGGATGCAACTCAGCATTCTTTGTCCTCCAAACACGACAAGTTGAGTTTTTACCAAAAAGTTATATTTTGGTTTCATCTCACCATATGACATTCTCCCAATCCTCTTCTGGATCATCCAAATGCACTCTAGCAAACTTCAGACGGGCTTGGACATGTACTGGCTTAAGCAGGGGGACACGTCTGGCACTGCAGATTTGAGTCCCTGGCGGCGTAGTATGTTACTGATGGTAGGCTTTGTTACTTTGGTCCCCAGCTCTCTGCAGGTCATTCACTAGGTCCCCCCATGTGGTTCTGGGATTTTTGCTCACCGTTCTTGTGATCATTTTGACCCAACGGGGTGAGATCTTGCGTGGAGCCCAAGATCGAGGGGAGATTATCAGTGGTCTTCCATTTCCTAATAATTGCTCCCACAGTTGATTTCTTCAAACCAAGCTGCTTACCTATTGCAGATTCAGTCTTCCCAGCCTGGTGCAGGTCTACAATTTAGTTTCTGGTGTCCTTTGACAGCTCTTTGGTCTTGGCCATAGTGGAGTTTGGAGTGTGACTGTTTGAGGTTGTGGACAGGTGTCTTTTTATACTGATAACAAGTTCAAACAGGTGCCATTAATACAGGTAACGAGTGGAGGACAGAGGAGCCTCTTAAAGAAGAAGTTACAGGTCTGTGAGAGCCAGAAATCTTGCTTGTTTGTAGGTGACCAAATACTTATTTTCACCAAATTTGCAAATAAATTCATTAAAATCCTACAATGTGATTTTCTGGATTTTTTTTTTTCTTCTCAATTTGTCTGTCATAGTTGACGTGTACCTATGATGAAAATTACAGGCCTCTCTCATCGTTTAATCATTGCTGCGTTATGAAAGAACTAGACACGAACACGAATTATCTGTTTAGTGTGTTCACACACTATTGGTAGTTTGTTGTAACCAAGTATTGGTGCTAAACTGTGTGTTATTGGATGCTAGCATGCTAGTTAGCTATTGGCGTCATAGTTAGCTAGCTGAATAAAGTAAGTTGAGTCTATTAATTGAAACATTGAACCGCTGTAGTTTACAACAATTCTAATTTCTAAAGTGGAAGTTGGGAGAGTTTTATTCGGGTGGCTCAGTGAAACAATTATGGGGAGGCCCTGCTCTCTCCTTTCCCAGATGTTTAGTTCATTTCATTCCGATCTCCTCTGCATTATTGTAGCCATCTGCTACAGCCTGTCAACTATGCCTCTGCCTATCCCTGTTCTCTCCTCTCCGCAGAGGCTACACAAACGCCTCACACCGCGTGGCTGCTGCCTCTCTAACCTGGTGGTCCCTGCACGCACCACAAACATGGAGTTCCAGGTCTCAGGCAGCCTCTGGAACTGCCGTTCTGCCGCCAACAAGGCTGACTTCATCCCAGCCTATGCTACCCTCCAGTTCCTCGACTTCCTGGCGCTGACGGAAACATGGATTACCACTGAAAACACTGCTACTCCTACTGCTCTCTCCTCGTCTGACCATGTGTTCTCGCATACCCCGAGAGCATCTGGTCAGAGGGGTGGTGGCACAGGAATCCTCATCTCTCCCAAGTGGTCATTCTCAATTTTTCCCCTAACCCATCTGTCTATCTCCTCATTTGAATTCCACGCTGTCAGAGTCACTAGCCCATTTAAGCTTAATATCCTTGTCATCTATCGCCCTCCAGGTTCCCTTGGAGAGTTCATCAATGAGCTTGACGCCTTGATAAGTTCCTTTCCTGAGGATGGCTCACCCTTCACAGTTTTGGGGGATTTCAACCTCCCTACGTCTACATTTGACTCATTTCTCTCTGCCTCCTTCTTTCCACTCCTCTCCTCTTTTGACCTCACCCTCTCACCGTCCCCCCCTACTCACAAGGCTGGCAATACGCTTGACTTCATCTTTACTAGATGTTGCTCTTCTACTAATCTCACTGCAACTCCCCTCCATGTCTCCGACCACTACTTTGTATCCTTTTCTCTCTCGCTCTCCTCCAACACTACTCACTCTGCCCCTACACAGATGGTAACGCGCCGCCGCAACCTTCGCTCTCTCTCTCCCACTACTCTCTGCTCTTCCATCCTATCATCTCTTCCCTCTGATCAATCCTTCTCCCTCCAATCTCCTGATTCTGCCTCCTCAACCCTCCTCTCCTCCCTTTCTGCATCCTTTGACTCCCTGTGTCCCCTATCCTCCCGGCCGGCTCGGTCCTCCCCTCCAGCTCCGTGGCTTGATGAATCATTGCGAGCTCACAGAACAGAGCTCCGGGCAGCTGAGCGGAAATGGAAGAAAAACTAAACTCCCTGCCGACCTGGCATCTTTTCACTCCCTCCTCTCTACATTTTCTTCATCTGTTTCTGCTGCTAAGGCCACTTTCTACCACTCTAAATTCCAAGCATCTGCCTCTAAACCTAGGAAGCTCTTTGCCACATTCTCCTCACTGCTGAATCCCCCCCCCCCCTCCCCCCCCTCCTCCCTCTCTGTGGATGACTTCGTCAACCACTTTGAAAAGAAGGTTGACGACATCCGATCCTCATTTGTTAAGTCTAATGACACTGCTGGTCCTGCTCACACTGACCTACCCTATGCTTTGACTTCTTTCTCCCCCTCTCTCTCCAGATAAAATCTTGCGACTAGTGACTGCAGGCCGCCCAACAACCTACCCGCTTGACCCCATCCCCTCCTCTCTTCTCCAGACCATCTCCGGTGACCTTCTCCCCTACCTCAACTCGCTGATCAACTCATCCTTGACCGCTGGCTATGTCCCTTCCGTCTTCAAGAGAGCGAGAGTTGCACCCCTTCTCAAAAAACCAACACTCGATCCCACTGATGTCAACAACTACAGACCAGTATCCCTTCTTTCTTTTCTTTCCAAAACTATTGAGCGTGCCGTCTTTAGCCAACTCTCTTGCTATCTCTCTCAGAATGACCTTCTTGATCCAAACCAGTCAGGTTTCAGGACTGGTCATTCAACTGACACTGCTCTTCTCTGTGTCACGGAGGCTCTCCGCACTGCTAAAGCTAACTCTCTCTCCTCTGCTCTTACCCTTCTAGACCTGTCTGCTGCCTTTGATACTGTGAACCATCAGATCCTCCTCTCCACCCTCTCCGAGCTGGGCATCTCCGGCTCGGCTCACTCCTGGATTGTGTCCTACCTGACCGGTCGCTCCTACCAAGTGGCGTGGCGAGAAGCTGTCTCCGCACCACGTGCTCTCACCACTGGTGTCCCCCAGGGCTCAGTTCTAGGCCCTCTCCTTTTCTCCCTATACACCAAGTCACTTGGCTCTGTCATATCCTCACATGGCCTCTCCTATCATTGCTACGCTGACGATACACAACTAATCTTCTCCTTTCCCCCTTCTGATAACCAGGTGGCGAATCGCATCTCTGCATGTCTGGCCGACATATCAGTATGGATGACGGATCACCACCTCAAGCTGAACCCTTGCAAGACGGAGCTGCTTTTCCTCCCGGGGAAGGACTGCCCGTTCCATGATCTCGCCATCACGGTTGACAACTCCATTGTGTCCTCCTCCCAGAGTGCGAAGAGCCTTGGCGTGACCCTGGACAACACCCTGTCGTTCTCCGCTAACATCAAGGCGGTGACCCGATCCTGCAGGTTCATGCTCTACAACATTCGGAGAGTACGACCCTGCCTTACACAGGAAGCGGCACAGGTCCTAATCCAGGCACTTGACATCTCCCGTCTGGATTACTGCAACTCGCTGTTGGCTGGGCTCCCTGCCTGTGCCATTAAACCCCTACAACTCATCCAGAATGCTGCAGCCCGTCTGGTGTTCAACCTTCCAAGTTCTCTCACGTCACCCCCCTCCTCCGCACACTCCACTGGCTTCCAGTTGAAGCTCGCATCCGTTACAAGACCATGGTGCTTGCCTATGTAGCAGTGAGGGGAACGGCACTCTCCGTACCTTCAGGCTCTGATCAGTCCCTACACCCAAACGAGGGCATTGCGTTCATCCACCTCTGGCCTGCTGCCTCCCCTTCCTCTGCGGAAGCATAGTTCCCGCTCAGCCCAGTCAAAACTGTTCGCTGCTCTGGCACCCCAATGGTGGAACAAGCTCCCTCACGACGCCAGGACAGCGGAGTCACTCACCACCTTCCGGAGACATTTGAAACCCCACCTCTTTAAGGTAATCCTTCTACCCCCCCAAACCCCCCCCCCAAGAGCGTCTGCTAAATGACGTAAATGTAAATGTTAAGTGGGAGAGCTTGCACAATTGGTGGCTGACTAAATACTTTTTTCCCCCACTGTATGTATTCTGTACCTCATTATAGATCCATCTGTGGTCGGTTCAGCTAGATATGTATTCTGTACCTCATTATAGATCCATCTGTGGTTGGTTCAGCTAGATATGTATTATGTATCTCTATATAGACCAATCTGTGGTTGGTTCAGCTAGATATGTATTCTGTACCTCATTATAGATCCATCTGTGGTTGGTTCAGCTAGATATGTATTCTGTACCTCATTATAAATCCATCTGTGGTTGGTTCAGCTAGATATGTATTCTGTACCTCATTATAGATCCATCTGTGGTTGGTTCAACTAGATATGTATGCTGTACCTCATTATAGATCCATCTGTGGTTGGTTCAACTAGATATGTATTATGTACCTCATTATATATCCATCTGTGGTTGGTTCAGCTAGATATGTATTCTGTACCTCATTATAGATCCATCTGTGGGTTCAGCTAGATATGTATTCTGTATCTCTATATAGACCCATCTGTGGTTGGTTCAGCTAGATATGTATTCTGTACCTCATTATAGATCCATCTGTGGTTGTTTAACTAGATATGTATTCTATACCTCATTATAGATCCATCTGTGGTTGCTTCAACTAGATATGTATTCTGTACCTCATTATAGATTCATCTGTCAGCATTGTAAACAATGTCAAAGTCTTAGAGTGGAATGTCACACACACGGTTTGTGATACCCACAACTGTCTCACAACAGTTCCTCTGCATTACAGCCCCACCCTGTGGTTAACATCAGTATTGCAGCTGTGTCAATCAGGCCAGTTTGGAGTGGATGAATGAAATAGTCTTTCAAGGGTTTTTATTTATATAAACATTATTTTGTTTTTTTTTCGCTGCAAAATTGTCTTTGTACAGAAAGGGCACACGTACAAGACACACGTAACTAGTATTGTTAAAATCATTAAATAACACAAACACTAACAACCAGGCTATACAGTAGAAGAACAGCAGAGACCAAAACACCATTTACATTTCAAAATCCTAGTAGTCAATACAGTAGTTGTATTTGGGGTATCACAAAGATTTAAAACATTTACATTTACATTACATTTACGTCATTAGCAGACGCACTTATCCAGAGCGACTTACAAATTGGTGCATTCACCTTATAGCCAGTGGGATAACCACTTTACAATTATATATATATTTTTTTACATGAATGCTCATTCGTTCATTAACACAATTATAAATGTTGGATCTTAAACATATCCCCATTTTCCTTCATCAAGAAAACTGTTGGCTTTTTTTGAGCTTGCCTGGCACAATGAAAACCAATATAATAATCCCAAAAGTGCAAACACTCAAAAGTAATCAAATGCTCAAAGTGTTGACAGAAAACAAATACTATTTGAACCCAGGTCTAGTATGTGGTCCTATTAGTTTCCTGTTTCAGATCTGTGTGGTTCAAACCAACTCTTAGTTTCCTGATTCAGATCTGTTCAAACCAACTCTTAGTTTCTGATCAGATCTGATGAAACCAACTCTTTGTTTCCTGATTTCAGATCTGTTTAAACAATTCTTTGTTTCCTGATTCAGATCTGTTTTAAACAAACTCTTAGTTCCTGATTCAGATCTGTTTAAACCAACTCTTAGTTTCCTGATTCAGATCTGTTTAAACCAACTCTTCTGACTCATTGTCATGCCATGCAGTGGCGGTTTTACACGGAGGCCGGGGGGAGGGCCCGTGCTCCCTGGAAATTGTCCCTGGCCACCCCTGTGGCCCCCCCGTGCCGTGCTGACCAAATAAAAAATTATGAATTTATAACTATTTTACAAGCGAGCGCCAAAAGCGGAATAAAATGCAACGCTCTAAACGGCAACGTTCTACACGGGGTAAATTAGAGTGGCGCACCAAAAAACTGTATCCTGCCCATCTGCCTGCCTGCCACGTGTGGTGCTGCTTCGGTGAATGAGAGCTCAGCAACTACTATTTGCGAGAGGAGCTACGATTTGCAGGAGTCGAAGGTAAGCAAAACGATTAATAATATCATATGTAACTTGTTGTTCTTGCACATAGCCTACATGTTCCTTTTGTTCCTCACACAAAAATCAAATCAAGTTTTTAAATGTCTGGTCTCGATTTGTTAGAAATTTAATCATATCTAAGCAAACTCATCGAAGCAGAAGCAAATATTCAAATGTTAGTAGGCTATCCCTTGCTAGGTCTACACAATGTTGTGATGTTAACCACGTAACTTCATCCGTCTGGCTGTTGCATCGCAACGAATTTCTTTTCTGATTTGTTTATTTTTACCTAAATGGATACAGGGTAGTGTGTTTTGTTTATAAATCACTCAGGAAAGTTTTCTTTCTTAAAACAAAATGTGGAATCAACTGTCCACAGTAGTGGGGCTTCCATAAATAGGAAAATGGCACATGTTGTACCCTTTGTTGTATCCTGGAGTTTTGTTCACATTGAATATTAACCCTGTATTTGTACCCTGTACTTAAAAAAAAAAAAAAATATTTATTTTTTTTTCATTTTTATGGCACTATCTCTCTTGCATCTGCACTCTTGTACAAAATACGTGTTATAATAAATGTCATAATGATTTAAAGTAAATAAAGTTTATAATCTATGAAATATCATGTGTTGCCAGTTTTTTTTCTGTGTGCACCCCCTGATTAAACACACTGGCCCTCTCCATGCCCCCCTAGTAAATGTGTCTAGAACCGCCCACTGATGCCATGTATATCTAAAGGAGTTTGGCTAAAGCACACACAGATCTGGGACCAGACTAATGTATCCGTGGTTGCCAGTTAGACTGTTGTCTGGTCTCTGGTCTGTGGTCAGCAGTGGTGGGTTGTTCGGGCATGGAGGACAGGCTCATAATAATGACGGAATAAATGAATGGAATGGTATCAAACGCATCAAACACATACGTTACAATTCCATTCACTTCATTCCAGCCCCTTATCTAGCGAGCCGTCATCCTCCCCTCACCAGCCTCCTCTGGTGGGTCAGTGGGCACAGCATGTTGGGCTCAATTCCATTTCATTTTCAATCCAATTCAGAAGGTAAACCTCATATGGAAAAGCTATATATCAGGAACTGGCCAATAAAAAGAAGATTAAGATGGGCAGTCTGAGATATGGCTTTCTTTGCGTCGTTGCGAAGGTCAGCTCACGGAGTCGCGTCTTCACTGTTGACGTTGAGACTGGTGTTTTGCGGGTACTATTTATGAACTTTGCAGTTGAGGACCTGTGAGGCGCCTGTCTCAAAACTAGACACTCTAATGATGTGTCTCGTAGCTCAGTTGTGCACTGGGGCCTCCCTACCCTCGTTCTTTTGTTAGAGAGTTGGTGAGTTATGATGAATGGAGTAGTACACAGCGTTGTACGAGATCTCGTTCTTGCCAATTACCACATGGATATAGCCTTCATTCTAGAAAAAGAAAAGACTGAAAAGTTTCAGAAGAAAGTTTTTTTTCGGGCCCTTTTTTGACCCTGAAAACGAACCCAAAATTTGTGAGCCCCAGATACTCAATAGTCTAAAGAAGGCAGTTTTTTTGCTTCTTTAATACACAAAGTTTTCAGCTGGCAAAAATATTGAAAAGGGTTTTTTAAGAAAATTACCCTTTTAAAATGATAAACTTGGATTACAACCCCAAAAATGCTTTGAACCGGCCCCCCCGGTGGCCGGGGAAAGGAACCTTTATCAGCGGCCATAAAATCCTTTCAACAGGCCTGCAAACCGGCTGCCAAGGGAGAATCGCCAAATTGCTTCCCCCAAAGGGGGGGGGAAATCCCAAGTGCCAAACTTTTAAACGGGGTTTTGTTTTCATTCCCACGGGGGGCCTTTTGGGAAAATATAATAAATTTCCAAAAACTGAACCTTAAAAACCCGGAAAAAAGAAAAAATTTTGGGGAAATACAACTTAACACTTAGAGCCTGGAAGTATCAACTTTTTTCTTTACTATTGTTTAAGCTGCACAAATCATGAGTTTCACAGTACTTTAGCGTACTTTAGCTAAGCTTTAAATGTTTTAAAACAATTCAACGAGGCAGGAAGCCCTTATTTTCCCCCGGTGTCAGAAGCTCCTTCTGGTTTTTTTTCCCCTCAGGAGTGCGTGTAAATCTTCAGAGCCCCTCTCGGGCCCCGCTCTCCGCTTTTCATTTTCAGAAACCCCCCCTTTCCCTTATCCTGTTTTGGGATTTCTCAAACCCTTTGGGCGGGGGGTTCGGAATCAAAATTTTCATCAAACATTGGGCCGTTTTTCCCATGTTTTAATTTTTTTTTCCCAAGAAACCCTGAAAAAAAGGGAAATAAGAATGAATGAGGACAGATAACTTTACTTGGGTAAAAAGGGGCCAAAAACTCCCAGTATAAAGGCCTTCAAAAAAAAACTAAATAAAAGGTAGGGTTTCCTTACAATATTCCATAGAAACAGGGGGGAATGCTGTTGGGGTTTTTAAATGTAGGGAATTACCCATGGGGTTTTTAATTGCCCTTTGGGTTTGTCAAAGTTCCGGGGGGGGTAAAAAAAAAAGCTTTGGTTTTTTAAAAAGGTTTCCCAATGATATGAACGGCAAAAAGGTAAAAACCAAAAAAAAAAAGGGACAAAAGAAAAAGTAGCAACAGGCGAATAAACCAAAAAAAATGGTAAAAAAAAGGTTTTCTTACTAGGGGGCCCCCACAGGTCAACAGCTGCCTAAGGGGAGACCCATTGTACCCTACTAGGAGTCTTCCATCGGGTCAATCAGCCCTTAATGAGTACTGACACCATTTTTATCTTATAGGAGCCCTTCCACAGGTCAAAGCTTCCAAGGATTTACTGACACCATCTGTACTCTATAGGAGTTTTCCAGGGGGTCAATCAGCTGTCCAATGAGTTGGGGGAACAAAATGTTCTTAATAGGAGTCTTCCAAAAGGTCAACCCAAGCGGGCCTAAGAGTTCTGACCCCAATTTTATCTCTACTAGGGTCTTCTCAGGTCAATCACCCTGTCCAAAAAGGATTTTACTGGACAAAAATTTATTTTCTATGGGAGTTTTCCCATCAGGTAATCACACGGCCAATGGGGTTAAATGACCCATCGGTATCCCCTATAGGGGGGTTTCCATCGGGAAAAACCCCCGCGTCCAAATGAGTTACTGACACAACCCTGTATCTTACTAGGGGGTCTTCCTTTCAGGTCAATCGGGTTTTCCAAGGGAGTTACGACCCCAATCGTTTTTTACTGGGAGTTTTCCCACAGGCCCAATCAGCTGCCCAATGAGTATGACACGATCTGATCTTACTGGGAGTTTTCCCAAGGTCAATCGCTGTCCCAAAAAGTTACTGACACATCGGGACTTATAGGATTTTTCAATCAGGTAAAATTCCGCTGTCCTAAGATTTAAAAAACCAATTTTCTTTAAGGAGTCTTCCATCAGGTCAATAGCTGTCCAAAGAGTTACTGACACCATTTTTCCCAATTAATTTTAAATTTGCGGGGACTAAGAACTATTGGGTTTAAAAAAGAATAAACAGAATTTTTGGAAATCTACTTTTCTTTTTTTTCGATGAATTTTAACCCGGGCCGGTTGGCACCCAAATAGGTTGCATTACCCCATTACTGGGCTGGAGTAAAACTCCCTTATTTTCCCTTGAAAAAAAAATAAAAAAAATGTAATCCCATCTAAAACTAACTCAAAAATTCAAAAAAAAAATAATAAAAAAATTTTATAAAATAGAAAAAAACACCCGCCACCCCATTTTTAAAATCTATTATTGGGCCCTTTTGGCCCTAAACCCAAAAGGGACGGGAAACCCACCATTAAACACCCCCGGAAAATTTCGCGGGATGTAAAGTCTCGCACACCCAAATCCCTTTCACTGAAGCTGCCCCCAAACCTCAATTTTTTTTTCGATCCCCTCCCAGTAAATTTTAATAACCATAGTAAAAGAAAAAAAAACAGTTTTACTAAAACCCAGATATCACTTTTTGGCCAAACCCCTTGTACTGGTACAGTTCTATACTCAACCACCCATCCCCCTTGACCCTTTCTTCCTTACTTTTTTTCCCCGCCTGGGATATGAAAATTTTTCTTCATACTTTCCCCGGGAAAACCCAACTGACCCTCTCGAAAGGGAAAATTTCGGATCTCCGGGGGCCCCAGGGCCCCCCAACAATTACCCAAAAAACCACTATTTACCCCAATCCCTACACTTTCCTTTTCATCCCCTCTGGACACTTTCACCCCGGGAACCCCCTCCACACTGCTCCCCAACATCCCCAAAGTTTGAAACTGAAAACATGTAATTTTGGGCATATAAGCTCGAATTTTTAACCCAAACTCATTTTGGTCTGGAAAAGGCCCTCAATTAAAAAACCAAAAAAAAAACGGGACAAGACTTTTTCTTTTTCCCCACTCTCGCCCCCCTTTTTTGCGTAGACCAAAGGGGAGCAAAAACCCCAGGAATTTCCCCTTCATTTGGGAACTTTTAAATTTAATGCTCCCCCAGAAATTTTCCCCCTTTTCGGGGGGCCCCAAATTTTTGAGAGCGAAAAAAAATTAAACATTGTTGCCCTCATTTTTTAACTAAGAGGCCCTTCCCCCCTTGACCCCAGGAAAAACACAAACAAATACTGCCCTTTTTGGGGTCCCCTCACCGTTTCCACTATCCCAAAAATGGTTTCCCCCAAACCCAAAAACAAAAATGGATAACCCAAAAAGGAAAGGGTCATTTTTTCCCCCAAAAATTTCCCACTCGGCTGTAAAGATAATCTTTACCCTGACCCTGGGGAGAGCCTCGGGCCCCAAAAAGTACTCCCCAAAACCTTCCCACCTCCGATATTCCCCTCAATCATTCCATTCTTCCCTGTCTTCACCCTAAATTTGTACTTTTTTAAAACCGTTTTTTTTAAAACCTTTTAACCCCCAAGCGTTTTTTAAGTTTTTTATTTCTCTTTGTATTTGGGCTTTTTGGCCCCTAATTGAAAAAAAATTAAGATCTCTTTTGTTTAGAGTATTTTTAGAGAAAAATTATTTTCCAAAAAGGGGGCCATGGTCAAAATTTCCAAAAAAACAATAAAGTCCCTTTGTGAATGGGAAAAAAAAACTTTATTTTGCCTTGAAACAGCATTTTTTTCCTGATTTTTTTTAATGATTAAAAACAAACAATATTTTTGAACATGTTTTGACTATCGGAGGAGTAAAAAAATATGGAAACATTGCTTTTTTTGCCCTTTTTGGAATTTAAAAAAATAGTTTGGAAATTTGAATGCGCAAAATAGTGCAGGAGACATGTATGTCTGTAACAAAAAAAAAAAATTTCAAAGCATTTTAAATAGCACTCTTCATTAGGCTAACTTTTCAACCAAAAATTTTAAAGTAGAGTATTTTTTAGTGATTTAATTGTTTTTTTTCATTGGACCATGTACAGCTTTTAGCGCACAGAGCAGTTTTTTCCCATTTACGTTTTGGGTGCGTTTACAAGAATTTTAGCTGTTTGAGGAGCCTCATCCAAAGTAACTTACGGTACTTCGTTAGCGACCTACAATTTGCTATTTTTTAATTTTTTTTTCAAATTTTGCATGTCATGACAAAATACAAGGTTTTAAAATATTAAACAGAAAACCCATGAAAATGAAGAACTTCTACACAATTTGTGACAAAAGAGTAAAAATGTTGTCCACGAGGACATAACCCCTAGGGGGTTTAAACAAACTTCCTTTTTCCCGCATTTTTAACCGATCAAGCTCACAATCTTCCTCCCCCTCTCTAGCTCTCTGCTTTTTTTTCCCTCCATTCCCCCTCCGTACCAAGTATACATCCCTTGGAAAATTTTGCATTCTCCGACTACATCTGTTTTTGCTTCTAAAGGGGACCCATTTACGAGGCTCTCATCAAATTTTTTGTTAAAGGATTTCCCAAACCTACCGGGTTTGCACCGGGGACTTATCGTACCTTAGCTAAAAATTTCCCCGTCTTAATCAACGTGCTGGGCTTGCAACCTTCCAAAGGGTGGAAACTAGCGCATTGTAAAATGAATACCAACGACGAGGCCTAGGTCTCCAAAAAACCCGAGTCAATCAAACACAAAATTACAGACGTGCGCAACCAAAAAAAATTTCGAGTCTTTCCAGGCGCAGTAAACACAAAATGGTGCATAATTTTTGACCCGAGACATGAAAAATAACAACCAGGAAAGATAAATATAGAAAAAATTTTTTTTATTTACAATACAATAATTGTATAGCCTGGGTTTATTTACAAACAGACCACCATTAACATTTCCCTTATTCACTAATTACTTAGGATTCAGTAAACCTCGGATCTCTAAACATTAGTATTCAACATTCACACACTACCGTCTATTTATAGGGTTTTTTATATAATTATAATATAACATATATAATAGAAATAGAGAATTTACTATATAGACACACACACAAACACACACACACACACAACAACAAACACACACACAACAAACACACACACACACACACACCACACAACACACACACACACACACACCACACACACACACACATAGAGTATGAGAGATAGGAGAGGACAGACAGATGTGAGGAAAATATGTCGAGAATCAAATATGTAGGTTAGTAGTTTAGAATTGAGTAAAGGAGAGGAGGAGTACAATAGGACAATGTTTTGTCCCTGACCAGTCCCCCTACAGCAGACCACTGGATCCTGTTGTTCAATCTAAAAACCTCCTTTCTGTGCGGCCGAGCTGGCCACACTTAAAGAACCAAGACCCATAAGGAATTAAGAAGAGCATGCTGTAAACCAGAAAGGGAAAAAGGTGAGTTTGTTGTTAACCAGAAGGAGGAGAAGGTGAGATTTTTGGAAGACCAAAAAAGTCCCCTGCCCCCGGGGGAAAGAGGACACCCCCAGTCTATGGTTTGGTCCCCTTGCAGGGCCCAGATTTTCCCTGGTTGCATCAATACCTCCAGCTTTTTTAAAAATAGGCAACGGAAGAAGTAAAAAGGGGGCACATCAAGGGGTAAGGTAGTAAAAGTATGTGAAAGATGTTTGTTTTTTAGATTGAGAAAATTCAGTAAGCCAACATCCCAAACTACATGTAGATCATAGGTTGTGGATTTTAAGACTTTCGAAAAGGATTTTAGTGCAAAAAAAGATGGTCCCTTGCCCAAAAACCGGTGGAGAAAGGGTCTTTAGGATAAGGAGAGAAGATGGTTTGGGTTTTTAAATTTAATTTTGAATAAGGTGAGATGGCGGAACCCCAGAAGGGGAGAAGGGAGATGGCGTTCCCCAGCTAAGGAGAAGAAGGTGAGTTGGCTGTTACACCAGCTAAGGTGAAAAAGGGAGATTTTTGGGAAGACCAAAAAGCCCCTGTCCCGAGGGAAGAGGACACCCAGTTAGGGGTTGGTCCCTTCCCGGGGCCCAGATTTTACCGGATTGCCATAAAACCCTCCATGCTTTTTTTATGAATCAACGTGAAGAAGTAAAAGGGACATCATCAAGGGGTAAGGTAGTGAAGTATGTGATAAGAGTGATGTTTTTTTGAATTTAGATTATAATTCAGCTTGGCTGGGGGAAAAGGAGAAGGCCCTTTTATTCCCCAGTAGAGGGCAACCCTCCCCAGGCCAGAAAACCCCAAAGAGACCCCCTCAAAGTAGAAAATCACCCCAATGTGAGGATTAACCCAATATAGGTCCACTAGGCCCCTATAAATTTCACAATTTTTAGTTTTAAAGTTTTACCCTTTCAAAGTAAATTGTAAAGTAAATACGCCCGACATGAAGCCTTTCCCAGGGCAAAAAACTAAAAAGAGAAGAAACCTTTAAGCCCCTTTTTAGGACGACTTTCAACTAAGAAGCAGGATCCTGAAGGGGACTGGATGGGGGGTAATGTACCAACGCCTGGAGATGGAGGTTTGGGGAGGAGGATGCGTGAGAAGATATTCCATCTGAACTCCATGGCCCTTGCCTAGTTTGATGCACTAGAGGACATTTACAGGTGAGGGTCGGCAATGATACCAGATCATGAAATGGAAGAAAAAAGGGTGAGGTAAGTGTGAGCCTTAAAAAAATTAAAAACAATCATTTAGCTATTATAATTATATTATTTCATTGGAATTTTCTTGGCAGTTGTGGCTCCCAGGGCTAAAACAATAAGGACCCGCTACCCCTCCCCCCTGCTGTCTCACCCCCCCCCCCCACACATCCGACATGCGGATCTCAGGTTTTTTTCAAAAAAGTGCAGCACAGTAAGACAACTTTATTAGTCCAAAGTTACAGGGAACAAAGGGAAAATTTTCTTTCTGAAGGGGTGGGCACAGATCTGCCCGTTAATCAAATCCCGTTTTGTTTTCTGGCCAGGACCCCAAACAGGACCTTTCAGTTACTGGACAATTCTCAACTCCACCCCCAAAAATTCTAGCAGGGGGTTCCTAGGCAAAGTTCCTTTTTCCACTATCCCCTGTTGGGGAAAAAAATGAGTCGCTCATATTGGTAATGAGGTAGCTGCCTTCAACTTCAAAACAGTGTCACCCCCAGGTCAAGTGGCATTACTTGGTTAATGGTCAAGACATGGGTTTTCCATGGACACCTGGGTAAGACCCCATGAAATGTGCACCCTCTCCCAAGCACCCCTTCCCCGCTTTCCCCCAAGTAGGTTTTTTGGGTTTGGTTCTAAATGAACCCAGTAAAACTCAGGCGTTTTTTGTAAAGCTCAAAAAAGTTTTTTAACCCCTTTGGGTTACGCGCAAAGGGAAAAAAACTATTACACAAGCACTGGTATTAACCCTTTCCATGCTGAGCCCCCCCTTTCACTTGAACGCCAAAACCTCTGTTTCTATCAGAAGATTTGTGTAATTTTCCTCACTTCATTAACCGACCTTTTTCCCAAATTGCTCCTCCTCCCCCAATCCGGCTGTCATGTTTACTTTTACCGACTGTGTCCTTTCTCCCAAGGATCCCTGAGACTAAAATAACATACCCGTAAAAGGAAAACGTAACATTCCCCTTTCCCCCATACAGAATAATCTATTTTAGTTTAGAAGTCAGACCCCCAAAAAGCGTACGCCAAAGAGGCCAAAAAAATCTCATGTTGGGTAGGGGTTGGGTTAAGGTGCTACATTCCTCCTTTTTTGGGAGGAGGGCCCCCCCAATTCTTTTTTGCAAGTCTCTATTTTACATGCCTCTTTGATGGCCCCCACAGGGCCCCATCCCACTTTGGACACCCAAAGAACGAATTTTGGGGGGGCCCAACCGGGACCGAACCCCGGCCCGCGTTTTCAAACCAAACCTTAAAACCC
>CM072257.1:9956968-10022664 GCA_036851935.1 Coregonus suidteri | reverse complement strand
ATGTGATGTAAATTTTTGAATTGACTGTAATTGAAATGGAAATTTACCACAACCCTGTGTGATAACTTTTATTGATATTTTCAAAAACCCCTCTTTTTTTCCAGTTGCGGGAAACCCTTTTTCTGTTTTAAACAGATTTTAAATTTTCCCCAAATTTTTGGGCTCGCCCGAAAAAAAAATCAATAAAAACCATTTCAAATAAAGAAAAGGCAATCCTCATTTCCCTTTACTTGGATCTTAGGGGAGGTTGAAATTTTGGCTTCCAAAAAAAACAGAAAGGAAAAAGCTCTAGCAAACCCCTTTCTAAATCTAGTCAGGGGTATTCCTGGCCGCCCACTTTCCAAAAAATTTTACCCTTTATCATTTTGAATGGCCCCTTTATAAAGGGTGAACAAATTTAAAAAAATAAAACTGCAAAAAAAATCCCGTAAAGGGAATGTTTAGGGCCAAAAGGAACTCCCCCCTTAAAATTCTCCAATGGGAGAATCTGTTTCCTATTCTTGCCAATTAATTTCTGTCAATCAAAATAAATAACTACCTTTCGCCATCAAGCTGCTAACAGGGGTCAGGGACGTCGCCCGCCTACTGGCTCTTTCGGGGACTGATAAGACTAAAACCCCGCCAGAGCGTGCTTTGGCTAAACTCAGCCCTTGACTTAAAAAAAAATGGCTCAGTTTTGCCTTTTTCATAAAATTTTTCCGATCACCCTTTAAAACCTTCAAAATTGATGTTTCGTGGTCTGCTGGGGCACATGATATCTTTTTTTCATAATGAGGGTTTGGTAGCCTTTAAATAAGGGTGGGCCCAATTCTTTTCAAAAAGAGTAATGTGAGTTTTGGGAAGGGGATCATTGGGTTTGCTGTAAATTAAAATTTAGTGGAAATTTTCCTAAGTGAAAAACGTCTTGGGGAAAAAAGGGATGGGATACCTCTTTTTCCAAAAAATTCCCTGGGACCTTTCCCAGTAAAATAGGGTTAAAGGAGCCCAAAGGGCCCCCTTTATTTTCTAATCACACAGGGGGAGGGTTGTGAAATTTCCCATTAAAGATGTTTTCTAGGTGGAAGGGGGTTTCCCTTGTTTATATTAAAAAGTATCAGCGGTGATTAGGGGTGTTTTTAATAACCCCTAAGTTCCTGAAAAACTCAAATGGGGAGGGCCCCTTTACAGCTAGTTCCATGGGCACACTTTATTTAATGCCTTGTTTACGATCGTCGAAGAGGGACCAAAGGGGCAGCGTGATCCCGTTTCATCTTTTTTTATTTGTTTCACACAATAAACAAACCCAAAACGATACGTGAAGTCCAAAGGTAACTAACAAACCCAAAAGGAAAAAGACCCACAAAAACAGATGAAAAAAGCCCACCTAAGTATTCTCCCAATCAGAGAAAAACCCAGCACAACTGCCTCTGTTGGAACCACCTGCCCAACAAGATCCTTTTAAAGATCTAGAAAAAACCAAAAAATAGAAAACCCAAAATAAAAAGCTACCCCAGTGGGGGAAATAACATGAAAATTCCCCCACCCGGGGTCCATTTCAGATCCCCCAGAGCCGGGGGTGAAAATACCCCCCCCCCCCCAAAGGGCGGGACTGCGACCGCGCCTAAACTAACCAACAGGGGGGGGGCTTGGTGGGGAATTTCCCCCTCGGGAGGCGGGTTTCCGGGCCCCGGGCCCTTTACCACCAAACCCCCCAAAAATCCCCCCTTTCGCCCCTTTGGGCCCCGGTCTGGCCCCGCTGGCTGGAGCCCGGGCTTTGGGAAACGTGGACGGATTGCTTGGGGGTCCGATGTGGAGCAGCTGACCGGGACCCCCCCTTTACCCGGCAACCGGGGGACCCCGGGGCCCCGGGGGGGGCCGGACTTACGACGCGCCCCCCTGGCTTGGTGCGTGGGCAGGGGAAAGGGCCCCGGGCCGGGTTGACCACCCCGCACCCCTGGGTTGGGGCGTGGAGCGGAACGGCCGGGCCCGGGGGTAACGACGCACACTTTGGGTTGGTGCGGGGGGCAGGAAAAAGGCCGGGGGCCCGGGGTGGCGACGCGCACCGTGAAAGGGTTTTGGGGCGAGTTGCAGGAACGGGCCGGGCCCGGGGTGACGATGCGACCCCTTTTTTTGGGGCGGGGGCAAAAACAAGGGCCCGGGGGGGCCTTTGGGGAAAAAGGGGCACCGTAGGATTGGGCGGGGAACAGGAACAGGCCCCCGGGCCGGGGTGGCGGGCGCGCACCGGCTTGGGTTTGTTTCGGGGAGCAGGGAAAAGGTCCGGGCCGGGGTGGCGGGCGCGCCAACCATTGGCTTTTGGTGGGCGGGACCCGGAACCTTTTGGGCCTGGGCTGGCGAAAAAGCCACCGTAGGCTTGGTTTGGGGGGGCGGAAAAACCAAACCCGGTCCCCGGGGTTTACGATGCGCAAAAACCCCCTTTGGGGTTGGTGCGAGGGGCCGGAAAAAAGGCCGGGAAGCCGGCGACGGGGCACCATTTGCTTTTTGCGGGGGCAGGAACCGGGCCGGACCTGGGCTGTGGAAAACGGGGTTGGGGGCCTGGAGTGAAAAGTTTGACACAACCCGTCCTTTGGGTTTAAAAGCCTTTTCCCTCCCACAAATCTGTGTGAAAGGGAATTTAGCACAGGACATACCAAAGGGGTGTGTACACGTAACCTTTGGGATAAAAACAACCTGACCTGGCGCAAGGATAAACCTTTACCCAAGGAGGGGGCCCGGGGGCCACGAGCGCTGGAAAACCCGGGACACCTCCGTCCTTTGGGTGCCTGCCCCCCCTTTTTGCCCGGGGCAAATTTCGGGGGGGGAAACGCCCCAGGACGTACCGACTTTGCCGGGCCAAATCAGCGGCCCAGTACTCGCTCCCCTTTTCCTCGGAAAACCCCCCCCAAAAATTTTCCAAAGCTGGGCCAAACCTAAAAAAAGGCGGAGGGGTTTTGGCTCTCCCTAGGCCCCCCCTTTTTTTCTCCCCCCCCCCAACCTCCCCTCCGGCCCCCCAAACCCCCTTGGCCCTCCCCCTCCATCCCCTTCCCAATCTCCCCAAATTTGCCCCCGTGGCGCCTCCCTTTCGCCCCTCCGTTTGCCCCCATGCCGTGTGGGCCCCCACCCTAAAAATGTTTTTGGGGTTTTCCCTCACCTTGAACCTTCCTCCCCCCTTTCCCACCCCTTTTTTGACGCCCTTGCGTCCTCCCTTCGCCAGGGGCCTTTAAATTTATCCCCCGGGGCCCCCCTTTTCCCCCGGCATGTCCCCCGGAAACCCCATTGGCCCAAACCCGGGCCATCGCCAAACCTCTCCAGCTCCCCCCCCGCCCCTTGCTCCTGGACAGCTGCTTGGTCCTGGGGTTTTTGGGATTTTTCTTCTCGTCTCGAAGGAGGAGGAAAAAAGGCGCAAACGGGGATACTCGATATCTTATTTTATTAATTTTACCACTTTCCAAAAACAAAACCAAAAAAACTTTCGTGAAATTTCCCCGGGAATAACAAACCAAAAAGGAAAAGATTCCCCCAAAGAAAAGATGAAAAAAGCCTACCCCAAGTATGGCTTCCCCAATCGAGACAACGACAACAGTCCTCTGATTGGGAAACCCCCCTGCCCAACATAGAAACTAACGATCTTAAAAAACAGAAACCAAAAAAATAGAAAAAAACAAAAATGAACTACACAGTGAAAAATAAACATAGAAAATTTCCCCACCCTGGCTCAAAATTTTCGAAGTTTCCCCAGAGCCAGGGGGTGACAGTCCCTTTTCCCAAAGGGCAGATGCCTTTTTTCAAAAAGTCCCGTTTGTGTACTTCACTCCGTTTGCCCACAGAGCTTTTTTTTACAACCCCGTGGCCCCTCCGGGCCCCAATTTAAAGAACCCTGGCCTTTTTTTGGATAATTTGTCCTTTAAAACCCCGGAAGGGAAAGGGGTATTCCCCTAAAAATTTTTAATTTTGGGGGGTTTTAAAGGAGGGTTTTAAATTTAAAATTGTTTAAAGAAATTTGGGCCATCATGTTTTGTGCAGAAAAGGGTTTTGGGCCTTTTGGGCTTGTTTTTTTGACAAAAAAATTATGGAAAGAGTTTTTTCAGACCCTGTAAGACACATCAACCAGTAAATTCCCGTATAAACTGGGCCTCCATTATGAAAAAAGTTGTTCAGCTTAAGAACATAAACACGTAATTCGAAATTCGGGCCTCCATTATGGAAAGATTTTTTCCGCTTTTAAGCCCAAATAAACACGGGTTATTGGGTATATCCTGGTCCCCCATTAGGGAAAGAGTTTTTCAGCTATAGAAGACCCATAAAACACAGTAATTCATATATCGGGTTGGTTGAATAGTTACAGTGGGGCCCATTTTGAGGGAGTTTACAGGATTTAAATTTTTAAAAAAAAAGTTTAAAATTTAAGAGAAAAGTTTTTTTTTCAGGTCAGGGGCCGTACCCCCCAAACCATCTCAGATTTAGGAGTACTGATCGGGATCATTTTTAGCCTTTTAGATCATAATGTAAATTATATTGGCAGACCTAGATCAGCACTCTCTACTATGGAGGCCCATGTATCCTGTTTCAGGTCATTCTACCTGTTCTGTCTGAAATGGAATGTTCTGAACATCCTGAAATCATAGCTTCATAACTAGACTTGGGTAAAGGGATCATAATGTTAGGTAACTGTATTTTAGATGAATCTGATTTCCACGGATACTTTGCACCTTTGGGACTATTCCATTCCATCCTTTAATCAATAACTCGTAGTTGTGGTGAGAATTTAAATTGTGGTGTGACAGTGGCACTCTGACTCCACCTAGTGGTGTCCCCACAGAGTTATATATGGGGATCCCTCTCCACCTGCCATGTCATATCAACAAATTATGGTTTGAGGGTTTTGCATCACTGGGTTCACTCAGGTGCTGTAGTACAGGACGTGTTCTGATCTCTTTTCTACACTGAGGACAGTCATAGTCTCCTGAAGGAGCAGGTTTCTCCCAGTATCTGGTTGATTCACTGTCTGCGTGAACCTGTGTCCCACAGGTGATAGAGACTGGATCCCTCAGCACATGCTGACACACTGCACACCTGGACTGATTCTCTGGCAGAGTAAGACCATCCACTACAGAGATAAAGGAGAGAGAGATTGTAGATGTTAATACTGATCCTCTAACAAAGTAGACCTTCCACTACAGAGATAAAGGAGAGTGAGAGAGATTGTAGATGTTAATACTGATCCTTTAACAGAGTAGACCTTCCACTACAGAGATAAAGATATGGAGAGAGAGAGATTGTAGATGTTAATACTGATCCTCTAACAGAGTAGACCTTCCACTATAGAGATAAAGGAGAGAGAGAGATTTGTAGATGTTAATACTGATCCTCTAACAGAGTAGACCTTCCACTACAGAGATAAAGGAGAGAGAGAGATTGTAGATGTTATACTGATCCTCTAACAGAGTAGACCTTCCACTACAGAGATACAGGAGAGAGAGAGAGAGAGATTGTAGATGTTAATACTGATCCTCTAACAGAGTAGACCATCCACTACAGAGATAAAGGAGAGAGAGAGATTGTAGATGTTAATACTGATCCTATAACAGTAGTAGACCAATCCACTACAGAGATAAAGGAGAGAGAGATTGTAGATGTTAATACTGATCCTTTAACAGAGTAGACCATCCACTATAGAGATAAAGGAGAGAGAGATTGTAGATGTTAATACTGATCCTCTAACAGAGTAGACCTTCCACTACAGAGATAAAGGAGAGAGAGATTGTAGATGTTAATACTGATCCTCTAACAGAGTAGACCTTCCACTATAGAGATAAAGGAGAGAGAGAGAGATTGTAGATGTTAATACTGATCCTCTAACAGAGTAAGACCTTCCACTACAGAGATTAAAGGAGAGAGAGATTTGTAGATGTTTTAATACTGATCCTTTTAACAGAGTAGACCATCCACTACAGAGATAAAGGAGAGAGAGAGAGATTGTAGATGTTAATACTGATCCTCTAACAGAGTAGACCTCCCACTATAGAGATAAAGGAGAGAGAGATTGTAGATGTTAATACTGATCCTTTAACAGAGTAGACCTTTCCACTACAGAGAGGTTAAGGAGAGAGAGATTGTAGATGTTAATACATGATCATTTAACAGAGTAGACCTTCCACTACAGAGATAAAGGAGAGAGAGATTGTAGATATTAATACTGATTCCTTTAACAGAGTAGACCTTCCACTACAGAGATAAAGGAGAGAGAGATTGTAGATGTTAATACTGATCCTCTAACGAGTAGACCTTCCACATACAGAGATAAAGGAGAGAGAGAGATTGTAGATGTTAATACTGATCCTCTAACAGAGTAGGACCTTCCACTACAGAGATAAAGGAGAGAGAGAGATTGTAGACTGTTAATACTGATCCTTTAACAGAGTATAGACCATCCACTACAGAGATAAAGGAGAGAGAGAGATTGTAGATGTTAATACTGATCCTCTAACAGAGAGTAGAACCTTCCACTTATAGAGATAAAGGAGAGAGAGATTGTAGATGTTAATACTGATCCTTTAACAGAGTAGACCTTGCCACCAATGTTCCCTCTAAATGTTTTGGGGCACTGAGCAAAATGTCTGCTCTTGTGAGCGGAAACTTGAACGTTGTGAGAATTCTGAGCAACTTCCGGCGCACGTTTACAGTGAACACTGACGCTGTACCCTTACAGTTGTAGACAGTAGCCAATAGGCTTAAACCCTTACAGTTGTAGACAGTAGCCAATAGATTATACCCTGACAGTTGTAGACAGTAGCCAATAGGCTGTAACCCGGACAGTTGTAGACAGTAGCCAATAGGATGTACCCTTACAGTTGTAGACAGTAGCCAATAGGATGTACCCTGACAGTTGTAGACAGTAGCCAATAGGCTGTGTGGCTATTTGAGTATAATGTAGGCCTACGAACCAAACCAATGGAGCAAATCCTATATCTGGTGTTCAATGCAGGCCTACATTGCATGAGACTTAAAAAAAAGTTTTGACCTTATTCAGGGCTTGCCATTAACCCTTAAAAGTATATTGACTCACCAGTGTGCGTCAACCTAAGTAACATAAAAAAGTCCCCAACAAAATCAGTCAGTTTAAGCTGGAGATATCGTCTCAATCCACCGCATCCGCCTATGTTGGCCTTCCACATCTGCGGTGGAAGGTTGACGGATCTACAGCGGAGTTTGTCAGACCATGAGACATCCCGAAAAATTGGTCTTCTCACGAAAATGTCTGTAGCATCTGTATGATCCACTATGAAAAGGAGAGACTCTCATGAACATGATAGTGTTCTCTGTTTTGCTCTACGACCCACACAAGTGGCTACTGGACTCGTCTGAAGCTATCCCATACAAACTAATAGAAGTATGGAGGTAGTTTTGTGCCCCATAAATATGGGGTTATATATGGGTAAAAAAAAAAATAAAGAATCTTGATCTGTCTTATGGTCTCCTAGATACAGGACAGACACTTTCAAAACTTTATTCCTTATGATGTATTTTTTGACTGTCTCTTTTTTGCCATTATGAATGTGTTATTCAATGAGTTTTATATGGGCTTTAGTAGTAAAGGCCAAATTCAATATTTTAACAAATAATTGTTATATATATATATATATATTACTAAAATATTACTATTTTACATCTAATGCTAGCTAGCTACCCAACCAAGCCCATAGAGAGAGCATTGCGGATGTTGTAGTCAACTTTAACTGGCAACAGATTTCCACAACAATTTTCACGTTGCTACCAACCTTACTATAACACGAAAATGTAATATTTGTTCACAAAAAACATTGTTTCTCACATATTAGTGTTATTTAACGCTGTAAGTTATAGGAAATTTGTGGTTTTGGGTGGATTTTTCCTTTAATTTAGGCACGACAGAAAAACATAAAAGCCCATTGATGTAGCTATGCTCTTTTAGGTAAATCAATGAAACAAGCTCCAGTAGGCTAATCTTTTTGAGTGTGGACTGTACTGTATGGTATTATACTGTATTATATGGACTGGAATTACACACATTGTTCAAAACCATGAAGCTGGGAGAGAACATGCATGCTTTCACAGACATGTAACCTACAAAGTTACCATCATAAGCTAGCGAATAGATTTTTAATAATAGGGCCTACTTTACATGTATAATGTATATATACACCTTCCATAATATTCCCCCTAATGTTATTAGCCTACCTCCTCCTTCTCTCTCTATTGGTGCTTCATTCCTTCCTCGCTTTAAAACCAGTAAATGGAAATAGGTTTCGTTGTCTGATCTTCATCATTGTAATGACATGCTGAATAATACAGGACTAGAATAAGATGCAGACGGCTTTCACTTCTTTTCACGAAGATTGAACAGTTATAGGTCTGAATAAAGAACTGCTATAGCCCAGAGTTTCCCAAACTTGGTCCTGGGGCCCCTCCCCCGGGTGCACGTTGTGGTTTTTGCCCTAGAACTACACAGCTGATTGAAATCATCAAAGCTTGATGTCAGCCACACCAATGTGTCGGAGGAAACCACGGTTTTTTTTCGGACTGACAAACTGAAGTCAGCTTGCAGGGCGCCCGGGCTAGAGCGTGGCGAGCCAAGGGAAGCCCCTGTGTGCCAAACCCTTCCCCTGGACGGCACTGGGCCAATTGTGTGCCGCCCTATGGGCCGGTCATGGCCGGCTATAGTGGCGCCTCAGCACTGGGATGCATTGCCTTATGAAAGGAGAAATCCACCCATTCCTATAATTTACATTGTTAAATAACACTACTAATAATATTACTAATATGTGAGAACAATATTTTTTTGTGATCAAATGTTTAATTTAGCACGTTATAATAAGGTTGGTAGAAACATGTAAACATCGTTTTGGGTATCTGTCGCAGCTCAGGTCGACTACAAAATCCACAATACAATGCTCTCTCTATGGGCTGGCTAGCAAGCAAGCAAGCAAACGTAGCTACACACATTAATACCAAATAACAATATCAGCATGTGAAGTTGTTATGATTTAACTGGATAGAACCCAAATGCAGACAAGTACACCAAGCCAGAGAAGGTTTAACAGGTTTATTTACAATGTTCAATAGTCCAGGTTTCCAATAATAGGGGAAGAGCAAGTCCAGGTTACAGGGAGGGTAACAGATCCAGGTCAGGGCACGGTGCTGTGTGGTACCGTAATGGCCCTAGTGTCGTGGTGTGTCCAAAAGAGAGGTCCGGTAGTGGAGAGCAGGATGGGTGTGGCAGGAGTGAAGCGGGAGGCAGGAGTCAGGTTCCTAATATCTGTGCACAGGAGAAAAGTAAATAGAACAGACCAAAAAAACAAAGAGCAAAAATAAACAGGTTGAGTCGGCAGCGAGACTAACATGGTCGTCTTGACTATGATCTGACGATGAGTGGTAAGTTTGACCGGGTCTTAAAGGCTGAGGTGATTATGGTGGAATGAAGCTGCAGCTGGGAACCCTGACTCCCGCACACAGACTTCACTCCTGCAATCAAGGACAGACAGAGGGGGAGGAGAGAGCAGAGAGAGAGCTACCTAGCAGCAGTAGGCCTAACAGTACCCCCCCCTCTACGGACGCCACCTGGCGGCCGACGGGGGTTTATCGGGATGTAACCTATGAAACTCTCGGGACCAGAGCAGGATCCACAATGAAGCTCCTGGGGCACCCAGGAACGTTCCTCAGGACCATTAACCCTCCCAATCCACCAGGTACTGGAAACCACGACCCCCGGCGGCGAACATCCAGAAGTCGCCGGACAGTGTAGAGACCGGACCCCCACCCACGATCCTGGGCGGAGGAGGGGGACGAGAGGGCGGGCACAGAGGGCCAAACGACACAGGCTTAATCTGGGAAACATGAAAGGTGGAATGAACCCGTAGGGAGGCAGGAAGCTGTAGCTTAACCGCGCAGGGGTTAACAATAGACAGTATCTTGAACGGTCCTATAAAAACGAGGCGCCATCTTCTTAGACTCCACCTTCAATGGAAGGTCCCGTGACTTCAGCCATACCTCTTGACCAGGAGAGTAACCGGGAGCCTGGGACGGTGACGGTTGGCTTGCCTCTGCATTATACGCCGAAGCTCGGGACAGAGCTACCCTGGCCTTCCTCCAGACCTTGAAGCAGCTGCGCATGTGGGACTGCACCGAGGGTACGCCAGTTCCCTCTCTTGAGAAGGGAACAGGGGAGGTTGATAACCCAGAGCACACAGAAAAGGAGACAAAACAGAGGAAGCGTTAGTCAAGGTGTTATGAGCATATTTCCACCCAGGGGAGCATGGGAGCTCCATGACCCAGGGTTAGACCCTGTGACACAGCGAAGAGCGGTCTCCATCTCCTGGTTCGCTCTCTCGGCTTGCCCGTTGGTCTGGGGGTGATATCCAGAGGACAGGCTGGATGTAATGCCCAAAGCTTTACAGAAAAGCTTTCCACACCCTGGGAGACAAACTGGGGACCCCTGTCAGAGACAATATCCGTGGGTAGACCATGAGAGCGGAAACACATGTTTCAACCAAAATCTCAGCCGTCTCTCTGGCAGTGGGCAGTTTAGGTAGGGCCAAAAAATGAGCGAACTTAGAAAAACGATCAATCACCGTAAGAAATTACAGTCTTCCAGACGAGGGGGGAAGTCCAGTGACAAAATCCATAGCGATATGTGACCAGGGCCGGCTGGGTATAGGTAGAGGTCGTAGATGACCAGCGCTGGCCTGGGTGGAGTTCTTACTTCGTGCACATACCGTACAAGCAGCAATGAAGGCTCGAGTGTCCGCCTCCATCGTGGCCCACCAGAACTTCCGTCGCACAAAGTCAAGGGTCCGCGAAACTCCAGGTGACAGGTAAGGGGAGACGAGTGAGCCCACTGAAGTACCTGGGGAGCGAGCAGACCTCAGGGACAAACATCGGTGTTAGGAGGACCCCTCCCAGGGTCAGCTTGATGATGTTGAGCCTGTCTAACAATCCCCTCGATGTCACATGTGATGACCGCAATACTGCAGGTAGGAGGCAAAATGGGTTCAGGGTTACTACCAGTATCAACAGCCGAATGAATGAACCCGAGACAGAGCGTCAGGCTTGACGTTGCGTGACCCAGGACGGTAAGACAGAGAAAAAAATTGAATCTCCCAAAAAATAGTGCCCACCTGGCTTGACGGGGGTTGAGCTGCTTCGCTGACTGGAGGTAAGCCAGATTCTTATGATCCGTCCAAACGATGAAGGGTTGTTCCACCCCCTCCAACCAATGTCGCCACTCCTCGAGAGCCAACTTAACGGTGAGCAGTTCACGATTGCCAACATCATAATTTCCTCTCTGCCTGAGAAAAGTTTCCTTGAGAGAAAAGCACAGGGATGCAGTTTGTTATCTTCAGGAGAACGTTGTGACAACACCACCGCACCTACCCCAGTGTCGGATGCATCCACCTCCACGACAAACTGGCGGTCGGGGTCCGGGCTGCATCAGAATGGGAGCCGAGGCGGAAGCGATGTTTCAGTTCTTCGAACGCTGATTCGGCCCCTTCATTCCAAGCGAACGGTCGTGAGATGGAGGTGAGAGCGGTGAGTGGCGCCGCAATGCGGCTGTAGTCCTTGATGAACCTCCTATAAGAAGTTCGCAAACCCAGGAATCGTTGAAGTGGTTGGCGGGTAGAGGGGGCTGGCCAGTCCGTGACAGCAGAGATCTTAGCTGGGTCCATCCGCAACTCCCCTGAGCTATGATGTAACCCAAAAAAGAGGTCTCAGACACATGAAATTCACATTCTCCATCTTCACAAACAGTTTGTTCTCTCAAACAACCTTGCAACACCTGGCGCACATGCAGTTCATGTTCCTGGGAGGACTCTGAGAAAATCAAGATCATCATCCAGATAGACAAAAACAAAAAACGATTCAACATGTCCCGAAAGGACATCATTGACTAGTGCCTGAAAAAAACAGCAGGGGCATTGGACAACCCAAAAGGCATAACCAGATACTCAAAAATGTCCCAAGGGTGTGTTGAAGGCAGTCTTCCATTCATCACCCTTACGAATGGCGCACCAGGTGATACGCATTTCGTAGATCCAGTTTCGTAAAGATGGTAAGCACCATGAAGGAGGGGAAAAGCAGAATTAATCAAAGGCAGAGAATACTTGTTCTTAATGGGTGATGTTGTTAAGTCCACGGTAATCAATACAGGGTCTGAGGGTCTTATCCTTCTTAGCAACAAAAAAGAATCCCGCTCCTACAGGTGACGAGGAAGGACGCATAATACCTGCCGCCAAGGAGTCCCGAATGTAGTTCTCCATAGCCTCCGTCTCCGGCCGGGGAGAGATTGTACAGGCGACTGCTGGGGAGCGGGGCTCCTGGCTGGAGGTCAATGGCGCAGTCGTAAGGCCGGTGAGGAGGAAGAGAAGTAGCTCTGTGTTTGCAGAAAACGGATGCCAGGTCATGATACACGTCAGGAACAGCAGAAAGATCAATGGACTCCAGTGGAGGTTGAGGCACAGTACTGGCAGGAGTCTGAGCAGAACACAAACAATTCACATGACAAAATGTGCTCCATGAAACAATTCTACCTGTCACCCAATCAATGTGTGGATTGTGTCTTATGAGCCAGGGATAAACCAAGGACCAGGGGGGTCTGTGGGCAGTCGATAATATGGAAATTGAATGTTCTCCTGATGATTTCCCGACACTCTAAGACAAACAGGAACACAGTCTGATGGGTAATACGGTCAACAATTGTCCATTTAGACCCTTAGCCTGCAGCGGACAGTCCATAGGAACAGTCTCCAAATCCATTTGTTGAGCCCACTCTCTATCCAAAAAGCTTTCGTCGGCACCAGAGTCAATCAGCGCACTAACCGAGAAATTCTGGGACTGCCACTGGAGGGATGCCTGGAGCAGAATGCGGGGAGAAGAGGAAGAATCTGCTGCTCAGCTCACCAAAAAACTTATCCCATTAATGATGAGCCGGCCCTTTTCCCGGACGAACTGGGCAGGAAGGAACGAAATGACCAGCTTCTCCACAATACAGGCAGACCCGAGCCTGAATACGACGTGCAACACTCCTCTGAGGACAACCGTGCACGACCACCTCCATGGCTTCGGGTTCAGTGCTCCTCGTATCACCTCGGGAAGACACGGCTTTCTCCGTAGGGAAGATGCGGGGAGGAGTTTGTTGATGACAGACAGGTTGCTTGGAACTAACACTCCTCTCCCGGCGGCGCTCCCGAATCGATTATCCAACCTGATGGTGAGTGAAATAAGATTATCCAGCGTAGGCGATTCATCATATGAACACCAATTCATCCTTTAAAAGTCTCAGACAAAAGCATTGATGAAACACTCCTTGTAATGCCTCGTCATTCCAACCACTCACTGCTGCTAAAGTCCGAAAACTCCACTGCCATCTCCGCCACACTGCGAACCCCCTGCCGAAGAGGAAAACAACCGTTTCGCAGCCTCCTTGCCTCGTACGGGGTGGTCAAAAAAACTTCCTCATCTCAGTGGTGAAGGCAACGTAAGCGTTGCAAATGTCCGACTGACTCTCCCAGACCGCGGATCCCCAGGCACGAGCGGAACCGCTAGTAGAGTTGATAATGTAGGCAATACGGGCTCTTTCTGAGGCGTAGGTGAGGGGCTGTTGTTCAAACACACTAACGAGCATTGAGTCAAAAAAATCGCCACAGGTTCCCATGTTCCCGTCATAGCGCTCTGGAGCAGGAACAAAAGGCTCTCTGATCTGGCCTGAAGGGTAGTAGTAGGCAGACACTTGATTGGTGAGTAATTGAACCTGATTAAGCAGCACCTGACTGTCCTCAGCAATCGTCTTAAACAGGGTATCATGTTGGCCAAGTAAAATGCCCTGATTGGTATGGCAGTCCAAAATTGAGTGCACTCTGGGGTGGTATCCGAGCTACTGTCTGCTGGGTTCATGTTGGTCAGATCATACTGTTATGATTTAACTGGATAGAACCCAAATGCAGACAAGTACACCAAGCCAGAGAAGGTTTAACAGGTTTATTTACAATGTTCAATAGTCCAGGTTTCCAATAATAGGGGAAGAGCAAGTCCAGGTTACAGGGAGGGTAACAGATCCAGGTCAGGGCAGGTGTGGTACCGTAATGGCCTAGTGTCCGTGGTGTGTCCAAAAGAGAGGTCCGGTAGTGGAGAGCAGGATGGTGGTGGCAGGAGTGAAGCGGAGGCAGGAGTCAGGTTCCTAATATCTGTGGCACAGGAGAAAAAGTAAATAGAACAGACCAAAAACACAAAGAGCAAAAATAAACAGGTTGAGTCGGCAGCGAGACTAACATGGTCGTCTTGACTATGATCTGACGATGAGTGGTAAGTTTGACCGGGTCTTAAAGGCTGAGGTGATTATGGTGAATGAGCTGCAGCTGGAACCCTGACTCCCGCACACCAGACTTCACTCCTGCAATCAAGGACAGACAGAGGGGAGGGAGAGAGCAGAGAGAGAGCTACCTAGCAGCAGTAGGCCTAACAGAAGTAGCTAGTTAGCTGTAAAGTGGCCTAAACAAACTGCACTATCAATTTAGGGGTCTACAATCTCACCATGTTCAACCTGCAGATCGATGTGCCTCACAGAGTGGAGTCTGACGTTCACAACGGCAGAGATACTTTTGAGGAGATTGGGGAAACTCCATTGGACTCCTGGTAACGCCCATTGTGTACATTGCCCATGCTACGTCCATGGCCCGCCGCGCGGTGCATTCTGGGTGATTCTGGGACAAGGAGAGCTCTCCTTCAAGGAGTGAATGGGAGGCAATTGAGTGCTAGCTAAAAAAAAAAAAAAACATTAGCACGAATTTCGTCAACAAGGTACAACATTACGAATCTTTTCCGAGTTATGATATAATTGATCTCTTTATATCTGTAATATTGTATAGCTTTGGAATCGTCACATTATGTACTTTCGAGGAAAATAGGCACGTTTCTCGACTCATACCCTGACTTTGAGAAGGGATTGCGCGACGATTAGTTTAGCAACCGCGTGACGCTGCATGACAACTTCAACGGGATTGGTCGACAGTCTGCTGGGGGTGGAGCGTTATACTCTCCGACGTGCATTGCCCAATGTGATTCCTATCTGTTTTCTCTAATATCTCTGGCAACGGCACCATGCAATGCACCCTGGACTGAAGAGGCAGACAAATAGGAGAAATGTGCTAGACAGATGGTTTTATTTGGTTTTATTTCCTGCAGTGTCTATTCATTGTCCAAACGCACGGCCGCTTTCTGGCTTGCTCCTGACTGCTATAGAGTTAGTACACATCATTCCCAAACATTCTAAGAATATATTAAAACGTGAAAATGAACATTTCTAAGTGGTCACTTGTCAGAAAATGTTTTTAAAAGTATCATATTATTCCCGGGGGTGTATAATGCATTTAATTCAGTTGACTGATTGCCTTATATGAACTGTAACTCAGTAAAATCTTTGAAATTGTTTGCTGTTCCATTTATATTTTTGAGAGAAAAAACTGCTAGAGAGTGCTGGCATGTGCATTGATTTAAAGCAACGATATTCAAGTGATAGGCTGTTTTAAAACTCTGCCGCTGCAATAAATAAAAATATAAGTATCTTTACAATAAAAAACCTCTTAAGCAATGTGTGTGATTCTGTCACCATCAATCAATCAATCAATCAATCAATCAATCAATCAATTTTATTTTTATATAGCCCTTCTTACATCAGCTAATATCTCGAAGTGCTGTACAGAAACCCAGCCTAAAACCCCAAACAGCTAGTAATGCAGGTGTAGAAGCACGGTGGCTAGGAAAAAACTCCCTAGAAAGGCAAAACCTAGGAAGAAACCTAGAGAGGAACCAGGCTATGAGGGGTGGCCAGTCCTCTTCTGGCTGTGCCGGGTGGAGATTATAACAGAACCATGCCAAGATGTTCAAAAATGTTCATAAGTGACAAGCATGGTCAAATAATAATCAGGAATAAATCTCAGTTGGCTTTTCATAGCCGATCATTAGAGTTTAAAACAGCAGGTCTGGGACAGGTAGGGGTTCCATAACCGCAGGCAGAACAGTTTAAACTGGAATAGCAGCAAGGCCAGGCGGACTGGGGATAGCAAGGAGTCACCACGGCCGGTAGTCCCGACGTATGGTCCTAGGGCTCAGGTCTCTCAGTTGGCTTTTCATAGCCGATCATTTAGAGTTGAAAACAGCAGGTCTGGGGACAGGTAGGGGTTTCGTAGCCGCAGGCAGAACAGTTGAAACTGGAATAGCAGCAAGGCCAGGCGGACTGGGGGCAGCAGGGTGTCATCATGCCCGGTAGTCCTGACGTATGGTCCTAGGGCTCAGGTTCTCAGAGAGAAAGAGAGAACGAGAGAATTAGAGAGAGCATACTTAAATTCACACAGGACACTGGATAAGACAGGAGAAGTACTCCAGGTATAACCAACTAACCCCAGCCCCCCGACACATAAACTACTGCAGCATAAATACTGGAGGCTGAGACAGGAGCGGTCCGGAGACACTGTGGCCCCATCCGAAGAAACCCCCGGACAGGGCCAAACAGGAAGGATATAACCCCACCCACTCCGCCAAAGCACAGCCCCCGCACCACTAGAGGGATATCCCCAACCACCAACTTACAATCCTGAGACAAGGCCGAGTATAGCCCACAGAGGTCTCCACCACAGCACAAACCAAGGGGGGGGGGGGGGGCGCCAACCCAGACAGGAAGATCACGTCAGTAACTCAACCCACTCAAGTGACGCACCCCTCCCAGGGACGGCATGAAAGAGCACCAGCAGGCCAGTGACTCAGCCCCTGCAACAGGGTTAGAGGCAGAGAACCCCAGTGGAGAGGGGAACCGGCCTGGCAGAGACAGCAAGGGCTGTTCGTTGCTCCAGCCTTTCCGTTCACCTTCACACTCCTGGGCCAGACTACACTCAATCATATGACCTACTGAAGAGATAAGTCTTCAGTAAAGACTTAAAGGTTGAGACCGAGTCTGCGTCTCTCACATGGGTAGGCAGACTGTTCCATAAAAATGGAGATCTATAGGAGAAAGCCCTGCCTCCCGCTGTTTGCTTAGAAATTCTAGGACAATTAGGAGGCCTGCGTCTTGTGACCGTAGCGTACGTATTGGTATGTACGGCAGGACCAACTCGGAAAGATAGGTAGGAGCAAGCCCATGTAACGCTTTATAGGTTAACAGTAAAACCTTGAAATCAGCCCTTGCCTTAACAGGAAGCCAGTGTAGGGAAGCTAGCACTGGAGTAATATGATCAAATTTCTTGGTTCTAGTCAGGATTCTAGCAGCCGTATTTAGCACACCATCAATTGATGTTCGACATTTCAACCGGCTGTTAAACAACATACTAACTCTAAATGAGTCAGGAGCAAGCCAGGTAGCCTAAGGAACGAAAATGAATTATTTAGGCTGTATTATTATTATTATTATTCCAAGGCTATAGCCTGCCATTTAAGAAATCAATTGTGAAGCATTTCAAATAAAATCCAAATCAAATTGTATTGGTCACATGCACATATTTAGCAGATGTTATTGCGGGTGCAGAGAAATGCTTGTATTTCTAGCTCCAACAGGGAGTAGTATTTAACAATTCACCACAGGGACACACTAATCTAAAAGTAGAAGAATGGAATTAAGAAATATATAAATATTAGGACGAGCAATGTCGGAGTGGCATAGACTAAGATACAGTAGAATAGAATAGATTACAGTATATACATATGAGATGAGTAAAGCAGTATGTAAACATTATTAAAGTGGTTAGTGTTCCATTATTAATGTCGCCAGTGATTCCATGTCTGTGTATATCGGGCGGCAGCCTCTAAGGTGCAGGGTTGAGGAACCGGGTGGTAGTGTTCCATTATTAATGTGGCCAGTGATTCCATGTCTGTGTATATCGGGCGGCAGCCTCTAAGGTGCAGGGTTGAGGAACCGGCTGGTAGTGTTCCATTATTAATGTGGCCAGTGATTCCATGTCTGTGTATATCGGGCGGCAGCCTCTAAGGTGCAGGGTTGAGGAACCGGCTGGTAGTGTTCCATTATTAATGTGGCCAGTGATTCCATGTCTGTGTATATCGGGCGGCAGCCTCTAAGGTGCAGGGTTGAGGAACCGGCTGGTAGTGTTCCATTATTAATGTGGCCAGTGATTCCATGTCTGTGTATATCGGGCGGCAGCCTCTAAGGTGCAGGGTTGAGGAACCGGCTGGTAGTGTTCCATTATTAATGTGGCCAGTGATTCCATGTCTGTGTATATCGGGCGGCAGCCTCTAAGGTGCAGGGTTGAGGAACCGGCTGGTAGTGTTCCATTATTAATGTGGCCAGTGATTCCATGTCTGTGTATATCGGGCGGCAGCCTCTAAGGTGCAGGGTTGAGGAACCGGGTGGTAGTGTTCCATTATTAATGTGGCCAGTGATTCCATGTCTGTGTATATCGGGCGGCAGCCTCTAAGGTGCAGGGTTGAGGAACCGGGGGTGTAGTGTTCCATTATTAATGTGGCCAGTGATTCCATGTCTGTGTATATCGGGCGGCAGCCTCTAAGGTGGCAGGGTTGAGGAACCGGGTGGTAGTGTTCCATTATTAATGTGGCCAGTGATTCCATGTCTGTGTATATCGGGCGGCAGCCTCTAAGGTGCAGGGTTGAGGAACCGGGTGGTAGTGTTCCATTATTAATGTGGCCAGTGATTCCATGTCTGTGTATATCGGGCAGCAGCCTCTAAGGTGCATGTTGAGGAACCGGCTGGTAGTGTTCCATTATTTAATGTGGCCAGTGATTCCATGTCTGTGTATATCGGGCGGCAGCCTCTAAGGTGCAGGTTTGAGGAACCGGGTGGTGGTAGTGTTTTTTTTTCCATTATTAATGTGGCCAGTGATTCCATGTCTGTGTATATCGGGCGGCAGCCTCTAAGGTGCAGGGTTGAGGAACCGGCTGGTAGTGTTCCATTATTAATGTGGCCAGTGATTCCATGTCTGTGTATATCGGGCGGCAGCCTCTAAGGTGCAGGGTTGAGGAACCCGGTGGTAGTGTTCCATTATTAATGTGGCCAGTGATTCCATGTCTGTGTATATCGGGCGGCAGCCTCTAAGGTGCAGGGTTGAGGAACCGGCTGGTAGTGTTCCATTATTAATGTGGCCAGTGATTCCATGTCTGTGTATATCGGGCGGCAGCCTCTAAGGTGCAGGGTTGAGGAACCGGGTGGTAGTGTTCCATTATTAATGTGGCCAGTGATTCCATGTCTGTGTATATCGGGCGGCAGCCTCTAAGGTGCAGGGTTGAGGAACCGGTTAGTGTTCCATTATTAATGTGGCCAGTGATTCCATGTCTGTGTATATCGGGCGGCAGCCTCTAAGGTGCAGGGTTGAGGAACCGGCTGGTAGTGTTCCATTATTAATGTGGCCAGTGATTCCATGTCTGTGTATATCGGGCGGCAGCCTCTAAGGTGCAGGGTTGAGGAACCGGCTGGTAGCCTCCTAGTCATGGCATGTAGCATTGGTCACATGCTGCATGCTGGCAGGAGCATTCAGCATTTCAACAACACATGAACAACAGCACTTCAACAACATGCCTATAAATTGAGCATTTAGGCTGTATAAAATGCATGCCTTATTAAGCTATTCAGTGCCTTTGAAATTTACTTTTTAGAAACACGAGTTTGGCCAGTCTTTGGTTTGAGGATCATGTGGTGAGTTATAAATGCCTGGTTTGTTAATTTAGCCTAGCAGAGGCTAGTGTATTCCCACGCCCTAATCACAGTCAACACAAATCTATTTTGTAACAACAATATCATGGAATGAAATAGAATACATTAGAAAATGATAGTTTCCCCAAAAAATAATTTACAAGTGCACATTTGCCCACCTGATGATTTGCGGCTGCTGTGTTGAAAAATGAATAACTTTTTCTCGAATTCATTGATGATCAGATACTTCAGTTGTAACTGGTTCTGTTCACATTTTAGTCATTTAGCAGACGCTCTTATCCAGAGCGACTTACAGTTAGTGAATGCATACATGTTTTTTGTGGGTTTTTTTCATACTGGCCCCCCGTGGGAAACATCCCACATCCCTGCCGGCCAAACCCTCCCCTACCTTGGATGACGCTGGGCCAATTGTGCGCCGCACATGGGTCTCCCGGTCGCGGCCGGCTGCGACAGAGCCTGGACTCGAACCAGGATCTCTAGTGGCACAGCTAGCACTGCGATGCAGTGCCTTAGACCACTGCGCCACTGTTGCACTCCATGTTTACAGTTGATGGACAGCTTTAGCACTGTTCCAAACTTAGAATATCCTATTTTTTTAACAATAGCCTGTATAGATATCAAGATGTATCAGGTGCTGCAGCATGAGCTCATTCGTTGTCATGCTCTGCTGTGGTATCAAAAAAGATTCTGCTTGTCACCAGTCATGTAAAATGACGTAGAATTGCATGAATTGCCTTAAAAGGCAATTTTTTTCTCGGACCTCAAATAAGATGATAGACTCATGCAGTGTTTTTATTATAATGGATATCTTTTCACCCCTACCCTTGTCCACGGTGGCCTGCGAATCCACAACCTTCTGGCTACTTTGCCATGTAATGCTTACAAAACGAACAACAGTTTGTAAAACTGCATATCTAAGGCTCTGGTCTGTCCTAGGAGTGGAGGGTAAATGCAGGGTTCGATACTGTGATCGTTTGACTTGGCAGTGCGACACACATTTTTAATTGATCACAAGGTAGCCAGTGAAAAATGTTTTACCTGTTCACATTAGTTTTTTGGTTCACAATTAGCTTTTAATGTTTTATCATCCTGATTTATTCAAATAGTAATGTGCAATTGACCGAAAATAAGCCTACTTCCTGAAGAGGAAACAATGTCACGGAATGCCCCTGTCTGTGTGTGTGTGTGTGTGTGTGCAGTGCGTGTAGGGCCTATAGCCTAGGTCTACCACTTTGTGTAGGTGTTAGCGATGATAATGACAGCCTAACCGTCTTCGGCTAGATGGAAATGCAATTAAAAGGTAACTACAAAGTAGCCTGTGCCTACCTGGCAGAATCATGACTATTTGTATTGTAGTGTATTAGAGATTATGACTTTCTTAATGGAACCAGAGGATGTTTATCTTAGTTTAAATGTAGCCGTTTGTAGGGTGACGCCCCAGGGAGGACCGGTGATTGGACGGAAAGAGGGAGCAACCCATTTTTGCCATTGTTTATAAGTATGGGCTAGACAAAGAAGCGGGAGAGGCATTCAGATTAATTTGGGACGGTGCTTCTCCAGACACCGCGGGTCTGTAACTTATGCTGTAAACTTGTGATATTAATAAAAGCTTCTAATCAAGGTGCAGCCTAAGCGGACTCTGTGTTTGACAGCAATAGCCACCAACATCCGACGGGACACGACAGTATCAATCCAGGGGCCATTTTGTTTTGAAAACTCCATCACAAGTGCTCTACAGACATGGGCGGCCCGTCCATAAGCTAGGTTTCCCCTAAAGTCAATGGAATTAAATTGCCAAAATGATATCGCCTAATTAGCCTGCTCTTATCTATATGGAAATAAATACAATCATTCAAAATAGGCTACTACACAAGAAAGCATGATTTGGCCACAGAGGATCATTGGCTTCTTTAAAAAATAAATAAGCTGTGGATTGCCTACAGTCGAAAAGAGCCCGCAGTTTGGGCAGCAAATACCCTGGTTTTTAATGTCTATGCAAATACCACATAGATTGTTGAGTTGTGACTGTCAGTGACAAGCAGAGAGGCCCAGCCAGGCATATTGCAATATTTCATCATAGTTTGGAAAGCTAATGACTATTGCTGTAAAGACTAATCTATACATCTGTCGTTTATAGTTATCAAAATTCTCAACTGAATTGATTAGTATAGCCTATCTTATTGGCACCAGCAGAGAGCATCGCCATATTACATTTACATTTTAGTCATTTAACAGACGCTCTTATCCAGAGCGACTTACAGTTAGTGCATACATTATTATTTTTTTCATACTGGTCCCCCGTGGGAATCGAACCCACAACCCTGGCGTTGCAAGCGCCATACTCTACCAACTGAGTTACACGGGACTAGTGTAGTAATAAAGGCCTAGTTCACGAAAATGTGGGGTTTATCAGGCAGCACCTTCAGCACCTCATGTGTCTCTAAATCTCTTAAGCTCAGTGTCTGTCTAGTTCAGTGCCAGCTCCTCACAGGCATGCCTGGTGCTAAAATACGTTGAAAATATGTATTTTCCAGATGTTGAAATCAGGGTTGGGCTCAATTCCAATTCAATTCTTGAATTTGAATTTAATTTCAATGAAAGGAAATATAATGTAATACAGTGAAATTAAATTAAATTTAAATGCCTCTTCAATTCCATTTTAGGTGTTGTCTATATAAACATGCATATTGTAAATAAAACATCAAACATGTTGTTATAGACAGTACCAGTCAAAAGTTTGGACACACCTACTCATTCAAGGGTTTTTCTTTATTTTTACTATTTTCTACATTGTAGAATAATGGTGAAGACATCAAAACTATGAAATAACACATGGAATCATGTAGTAACCAAAAACGTGTTCAACAAATCAAAAATATATTCATATTTTAGCCACCCTTTGCCTTGATGACAGCTTACACACACTCTTGGCATTCTCTCAACCAGCTTCACCTGGAATGCTTTTCCAACAGTCTTGAAGCAGTTCTCACATATGCTGAGCACTTGTTGGCTGCTTTTCCTTCACTCTGCGGTCCAACTCATCCCAAACCATCTCAAATGGGTTGAGGTCGGGTGATTGTGGAGGCCAGGTCATCTGATGCAGCACTCAATCACTCTCCTTCTTGGTCAAATAGCCCTTACACAGCCTGGAGGTGTGTTGGGTCATTGTCCTGTTGAAAAACAAATGATAGTCCCACTAAGCCCAAACCAGATGGGATGGCGTATCGCTGCAGAATGCTGTGGTAGCCATGCTGGTTAAGTGTGCCTTGAATTCTAAATAAATCAGAGACAGTGTCACTAGCAAAGCACCCCCACACCATCACACAATCACACCTCCTACTCCATGCTTCACGGTCGGAACCACACATGCGGAGATCATCTGTTCACCTTCTCTGCATCTCACAAAGACACGGCGGTTGGAACCAATCCAAAGAAAGGATAGGCGGGAGCTTTGTGGACAACAACACCCATTGTGAGGGCAGAGAGACGGATCTTGTCAGTGTATCCATAATCTTTGATTGCACTGAATTAAATTTGACTTTTCTGTTACTCAAATTCAAATTCCTGTGGGATGTGGCCAATTAGCAATGTTCTCTCCAACTTGATAGTTTTCCCGATTAGTTAACACTATTAACATTTGCCTCTACTGTGGGAATTCTGATGGAATCAACACAATATTAGCCACTTTCAGTCCAACATACTGAAATAAAACAAACTATGCAAGACTTAGTATACAAAACTAACTATGCAGTAGATTTAGTAGGCAGAGCGCATCAGAGAAGGATTCTGTAGCATTGACAGGCACGACTCAGGCCTGTACTCTGAGCCATAGTACTCATGCATAAGAAAACAACAAAGGAAAGAAAAGCATTGCAAGTTTACATTTTGCAAAGTTAGTGTGGGAGAGGTAGAATTGTTTTTGTTATCGATCAATAATGAAAAACCTCCTGGCATTGACAACTTAGATGGGAAGCTACTGAGGATGGTAGCTGACTCTATAGCCACTCCTATCTGTCATATCTTTAATCTGAGCCTAGAGGAAAGTCTTTGTCCTCAGGCCTGGAGGGAAGCCAAAGTCATTCCGCTACCCAAGAGTGGTAAAGCGACCTTTACTGGTTCTAACAGCAGACCTAGCAGCTTGCTGCCAGCTCTTAGCAAACTGTTGTGTTTTGACCGAATACAATGCTATTTCTCTGTAAACAAATTAACAACAGACTTTCAGCATGCTTCTAGAGAAATGAATATACTTGGCCAGTGTTAAAAACTGTAACTTCCAGCTGGGACAGCCTCAGTGTTCACAGTAAACGGGTGCCAAAAGTTGTACGGAACTTTCACAACATTCAAGTTTGCGCTCAGCAGACCTGAAATTTGCTCAATGCCGATTAATCTTCCTCATGAGTTGAATGGGAGTCAATTCCAACATTCTGAATTGAGCCCAACCCTGATTGCTACAGATATTATGACCTGTGTCTTTTATCTAAACCAAAGCAGTTTGACTTCTTAGCAATGGAGTTTGCAACTGTGAGCTGCTGTAAACCTATGTGATTGGGTACAAAGGTTGAGTCTCTAGATTCCCTTGCTGCACTGGGGAAATAATAAAATGGTTGTCATGTTGATTTAAACTGGGCCTGGTTATCTCCCAACTCGGAGGCCATGTCATTTGTTACATTTCAGCCAATTGATAAAAGCAGCTACAAGGCTGAACCTAAAGACAACTCTAAATTGATACTTCTTTTATATTATCCTAAAATCCTTTATCTCATTCTATTGAGTCTCTTTTGTTCAACAGGTAGTCTATGATATTAATATTGTAGCAAACAGCGGGGCAGGGAAGTGAACCCGGGTCGCTGGCGAGAAAGGCAAACACCCTACACATGGCAATAGGGTTAACCCACATGGTGGGAATTGTAACGTGGCTCACTACACAGCCCCCTCCAAAACAGGAAGGTATTGGGGATTTTTCAGTGGACTATATTTCAATCCTTTTAGACTCAGTAGACTATAAGTTAAACAGTGAATCACAACATGACAAGCACGGAGCCAGAGTTAAACATAGTTACATCTCTGTTGCCTGGCAGGAACTTCATTGGTTCCTCTCGCTGGTGTAGTCATGGCCCTGCCTGATGCTAGAAACCCGTGGGCGTGGAAGTTTCTTCTCTCTTCATCTGATCTGACTTCGGGTCGAATTCCTCGCTCCTCCCTAATCCACAGCTGTCCTGCCTTATCAGTGACTGAAACCAGACTGTTGCCCTTTGCCTCCCTCCTTAGGCATATTCCTGGAACGGAGCCAGGGGTTAAAACATAGTTCAGACTATAAGTTTAAACATGGTTAATCACAGCATGACAGGTGTTGGGACTGAGTGGTACAGAAGGAAGAGGCTTGGGAGAATGCCTGCAATGTGTGAGAACTGCCTGCTATGTGTGGGAACTATATATGATTGAGAAATTGATTATGGAACTGCCATGTTTAAGCCATGTTTAAGTACCGATTGATAGGTATGGGAATCAAAGATCCAAGATGGCGTAGTAGTGCAGTTGTGTTTTTTATCGTATGTCTCTAAACAGCCTGTAAATACCCTATTTTTCTGTATTTTTCGTACATATTTCCCTATCAGACTTTTCATCCTTCTACAAAATATACTTTCCTGCAACCCGCCTCACTCAATGTGGAACGGATTCTATTATTGACTTATCTTTATCTAGAATCTAGAATCTCCAGTTGAAACTAGCTAGCCAGCTAACTAGCTACTTGCTATTAGCCACAGCTAGCGGTATTTCACCCAGAACATTGGATTTTTTTTCTGCGGGATTAATTTTAATCACTGGACATTAATCACCGGACATTCGGCCAGTCTGCACAGTGCGTTATCGACCCAGAACATATCAGTTTTTCCGCCGGAATCACTGAATCACTGGACCTTTAACTCCGGATTCATCGCTACCAGCTAGCTACAACAAAACTCCTGAGCTAGGCCCATCTCCCGGCTATCTACCTCTCTGTCAACCGGACGGGACCACCTAGTGTTGACACGGAGCCCCGCCGATCCTACACGACTGGTCTGCCGACGAAATCGTCTGATGTGGTTACGACGTTAACCACGAAGATTCCATCCATCTGCTAGCCCCGGCCTGCTAGCACACGCTAGCCGTGGCCTCTTACTCACTAGTGCTTTACCACCGGACCTTATGGTAACTCAGCTATACAGCTGATGTCTGCTGGACTGTTCCTTTTTACGGTACTACATCCTGTTTATGTTTAGCCTCAGCCCAAACATGGTTAGTTTATTGTTGTTTCGGTTATTTCTAATTGTACTATATCACTGTAGACCCCCCAGCCTAGCTAAACCTGCCTTAGATAGCTCCTTTGCCCCTCCCCCTATACACGCGGAGACCGACTCAATTGATGCCTCCAGCGATGCTATCTCTTTCATTGTTACCCAACGCTTAGTAGGTTTACCTCCACTTTACTCATATCCTTCCATATCCTTGTCTGTACATAATGCCCTGAATCTTTTCTATAACACCCGGAAATCTGCCCCCTTTATTCTATGTACCCAACGCACTAGAAGACCAGTTCTTAAAGCCTTTAGCCGTATCCTTATTCTAGTCCTCCTCTGTTCCTCTGGTGATGTAGAGGCTAACCCAGGCCCTGCAGCCCTCAGTATCACTCCTACTCCCCAGGCGCTATCATTTGATGACTTCTGTAATCGCAAAAGTCTTGGTTTCTTGCACATAAATATCAGAAGTCTACTTCCTAAGTTTGAGTTATTCACTGCGTTAGCACACTCTGCCAACCCTGATGTTCTAGCAGTGTCTGAATCCTGGCTCAGGAAGGCCACCAAAAATTCTGACATTTCCATCCCCAACTATAACATTTTCCGTCTAGATAGAACTGCCAAAGGGGGTGGAGTTGCAATCTACTGTAGAGATAGCCTGCAGAGCTCTATCATACTATCCAGGTCTGTGCCCAAACAGTTTGAGCTTCTACTTCTAAAAATCCACCTTTCCAGAAATAAGTCTCTCACTGTTGCCGCTTGCTACAGACCCCCCTCAGCCCCCAGCTGTGCCCTGGAAACCATATGTGAATTGATTGCCCCCCATTTATCCTCAGAGTTTGTACTGCTTGGTGACCTAAATTGGGATATGCTTAATACCCCAGCCATCCTACAATCCAAGCTAGATGCCCTCAATCAACCTCACGCAAATTATCAACGAACCTACCAGGTACAACCCTAAATCCGTAAACATGGGTACCCTCATAGATATCATCCTGACTAACATACCCTCTAAATACACCTCAGCTGTCTTCAACCAGGATCTCAGCGATCACTGCCTTATTGCCTGCGTCCGTAACGGGTCCGCGGTCAAACGACCACACCCTCATCACTGTCAAACGCTCCCTAAAACACTTTAGCGAGCAGGCCTTCCTAATTGACCTGGCCCAGGTTATCCTGGATGGATATAGATCTCATTCCGTCAGTAGAGGATGCCTGGTTGTTCCTTAAAAGTAATTTCCTCTCAATCTTAAATAAACATGCCCCATTCAAAAAATACAGAACTAAGAAACCGATATAGCCCCTGGTTCTCCTCAGACTTGACTGCCCTTGACCAGCACAAAAACATCCTGTGGCGTACAGCATTAGCATCAAATAGCCCCCGCGATATGCAACTTTTCAGGGAAGTTAGGAAACCAATATACACAAGCAGTCAGGAAAGCAAAGGCTAACTTTTTCAAACAGAAATTTGCATCCTGTAGCACTAACTCCAAAAAGTTCTGGGACACTGTAAAGTCCATGGAGAATAAGAGCACTTCCTCCCAGCTGCCCACTGCACTGAGGCTAGGAAACACTATCACCACCGATAAATCTACAATAATCGAGAATTTCAACAAGCATTTTGCTACAGCCGGCCATGCTTTCCATCTGGCTACCACTAACCCGGCCACCAACTCTGCTCCCTCTGCTGCAACTTGCCCATGCCCCCCCCGCGCTTCTCCTTCACACAAATTCAGACAGCTGATGTTTTGAAAGCGCTGCAAAATCTGGACCCCTACAAATCAGCTGGGCAAGACAAATCTGGACCCTTTCTTTCTAAAACTAGCCGCCGAAATTGTCGCAACCCCTATTACTAGTCTGTTCAACCTCTCTTTCATAACGTCTGAGATCCCCAGAGATTGGAAAGCTGCCGCGGTCATCCCCTCTTTTCAAAGGGGGTGACACTCTAGATCCAAACTGCTACAGACCTATATCCATCCTGCCCTGCCTTTCGAAAGTATTTGAAAGCCAAGTTGACAAACAGGTCACCGACCATTTCGAATACCACCATACCTTCTCCGCTATGCAATCCGGTTTCTGAGCTGGTCACGGGTGCACTTCAGCCACGCTCAAGGTCCTAAATGATATTATAACCGCGATTGATAATAGACAGTACTGTGCAGCCGTCTTCATCGACCTGGCCAAGGCTTTCGACTCTGTCAACCACCGCATTCTTATTGGCAGACTAAATAGCCTTGGTTTCTCAAATGACTGCCTCGCCTGGTTCACCAACTACTTCTCAGATAGAGTTCAGTGTGTCAAATCGGAGGGCCTGTTGTCTGGACCTATGGCAGTCTCTATGGGGGTGCCACAGGGTTCAATTCTTGGGCCGACACTTTTCTCCGTGTATATCAATGATGTCGCTCTTGCTGCTGGTGACTCTCAGATCCACCTATACGCAGACGACACCATTTTGTATACATCTGGCCCTTCATTGGACACTGTGTTAACAAACCTCCAAACGAGCTTCAATGCCATACAACAATCCTTCAGTAGCCTCCAACTGCTCTTAAACACTAGTAAAACTAAATGCATGCTTTTCAATCGAACGCTGCTGGCACCCGCCCACCCGACTAGAATCACCACTCTCGACGGGTCTGACCTAGAGTATGTGGACAACTACAAATACCTAGGTGTCTGGTTAGACTGTAAACTCAACTTCCAGACTCACATAAAGAATCTCCAATCCAAAGTTAAATCTAGAATCGGCTTCCTATTTCGCAACAAAGCCTCCTTCACTCATGCTGCCAAACATGCCCTCGTAAAACTGACTATCCTACCGATCCTTGACTTCGGCGATGTCATTTACAAAATAGCCTCCAACACTCTACTCAGCAAATTGGATGTAGTCTATCACAGTGCCATCCGTTTTGTCTCCAAAGCCCCATACACTACCCACCACTGTGACCTGTACGCTCTTGTTGGCTGGTCCTCACTACATGTTCGTCGTCAAACCCACTGGCTCCAGGCCATCTATAAATCACTGCTAGGCAAATCCCCGCCTTATCTTAGCTCATTGGTCACCATAGCAGCACCCACCCGTAGTCTGCGCTCCAGCAGGTATATCTCACTGGTCATTCCCAAAGCCAACACCTCCTTTGGCCGCCATTCCTTCCAGTTCTCTGCTGCCAATGACTGGAACGAATTGCAAAAATCTCTGAAGCAGGAGACTCTTATCTCCCTCAATAACTTTAAGCATCAGTTGTCAGAGCACCTTACCGATCACTGCACCTGTACACAGCCCATCTGAAATTAGCCCACCCAACTACCTCATCCCTATATTGTTATTTATTTTGCTCTTTTGCACCCCAGTATCTCTATTTGCACATAATCTCTTGCACATCTAGCATTCCAGTGTTAATACTATTGTAATTATTCTGCACTATAGTCTATTTATTGCCTTACCTCCATAACTTGCTACATTTGCACACACTGTATATATATTTTCTGTTGTATTTTTGACTTTATGTTTTTTACCCCATATGTAACTCTGTGTTGTTTTTATTGCACTGCTTTTGCTTTATCTTGGCCAGGTCGCAGTTGTAAATGAGAACCTGTTCTCAACTGGCTTACCTGGTTAAATAAAGGTGAAATAAAAAAAAATAAAAAAAATTAGGGGATCAGAATGGAGCCAGGAAATGGCTCTGCTATTTTTACAGGACAGGGCTGTTATTTTTACAGGACAGGGCTGTTATTTCTACAGGACAGGGCTGTTATTTTTACATGACAGGGCTGTTATTTTTACAGGACAGGGCTGTTATTTCTACAGGACAGGCCTTGGTCCCGCCACTAATGTTTCCAGACACTGAATTAGAAGGGAGAGAAGTCAGATACCGCCATTATTATAAAACAAGGAAGTGGGCGGAGCGGTCAAGAGGTGAAAACTGGAGACAATGGTGAAGGAAGGAACCAAACGGGGAGGGATTAAGCTAAAATGGATGTAAAATGAGTAAGGATGAAACTGTATATAAACTGAGAGCTGAGAGGTGGAAAGTTAGATGCTCTGCAGACCACCTCGGCTATATTATTTGTGTAATAAAGTATATCTTAATTCTACAAAAACTCTGAAAGTACAATTTTGTTTTACTGATGACAAATACAATTTTCGACATCAAAGGCACTACTCAGCCCCCTCACACGTCCAGGCTTTCTGATGGCCTCATGGCCACCATCCCACTTCTGTAGCAAACGGCGGGGCAGGGAAGCAAACCCAGGTTGTTGGCGTGAAAGGCAAACACCCTACACATCATGCCATTGGCACTAAGAGGGGTTAAACCACTTGGTGGGAATTGTAACGTGGCTCATATACTGAGGATCGTTGCACTATAGTTGAACAAATATGATACACTTACATATTTCATACGAAATGTGAAATGTAGAACTATGATATATTCATATGCTATATGTTTTAGAATTTGACTTACCCAATCCCAGTTAGCGCCTGTCCCAGGATTCACGTTGTTGGGGGAGGAGAGAACAGGACACTAAGCCACTCCATATGACTCGTTGTTGGGGGGAGGAGAGAACAGGACACTAAGCCACTCCATATGGCTCGTTGTTGGGGGGAGAGAACAGGACACTAAGCCACTCCATATGGCTCGTTGTTGGGGGGAGGAGAGAACAGGACACTAAGCCACTCCAGCTATGGCTCGTTGTTGGGGGGAGGAGAGAACAGGACACTAAGCCACTCCACATGGCATCTGGATGGACAATACAAGGTTTATTAGAATTATATTTAGTGGGGTATATTTGTAGGATTTCCAGGCTATTGTCATGGCTATTGTATTGTCAACATTATGATCTAACGGCTATATTCTCACCTTGATCTTCTGGGATGTTTCAATGACAAGGCCATCATGGAAAGAGTTGTTCAGCTGTATAGACACATCAACACAGTAATTCAGTATATCTGGTCCATCATGGAAAGAGTTGTTCAGCTGTAGAGACACATCAACACAGTAATTCAGTATATCTGGTCCTCCATTATGGAAAGAGTTGTTCAGCTGTAGAGACACATCAACACAGTAATTCAGTATGCCTGGTCCTCGCTGCCATAGTTATAGTAGGGATTTAGCATTTTACACAAAAGGGGGAAAACACAATGCCCATTTCAATGAGGATAAAAGTATCCTGTTTCAGATCGGTTCAGGAAGTGAACTCAAAAACCCTCTCTGAACAATAAAAGTAATATTACCTTTGATCAAATGGCGTCGTTCTGCTGATAAAATGTGGAGATTGTCCATGGACCAGTCACTCTTCATAGAGACAGCTGGGTACTGGAGACTCTACTCTCTGGGTCTGGTTGGAGTCTCTGACAGCTGGGTACTGGAGACTCTACTCTCTGGGTCTGGTTGGAGTCTATGACAGCTGGGTACTGGAGACTCTACTCTCTGGGTCTGGTTGGAGTCTCTGACAGCTGGGTACTGGAGACTCTACTCTCTGGGTCTGGTTGGAGTCTCTGACAGCTGGGTACTGGAGACTCTACTCTCTGGGGTCTGGTTGGAGTCTCTGACAGCTGGGTACTGGAGACTCTACTCTCTGGGTCTGGTTGGAGTCTCTGACAGCTGGGTACTGGAGACTCTACTCTCTGGGTCTGGTTGGAGTCTATGACAGCTGGGTACTGGAGACTCTACTCTCTGGGTCTGGTTGGAGTCTCTGACAGCTGGGTACTGGAGACTCTACTCTCTGGGTCTGGTTGGAGTCTCTGACAGCTGGGTACTGGAGACTCTACTCTCTGGGTCTGGTTGGAGTCTATGACAGCTGGGTACTGGAGACTCTACTCTCTGGGTCTGGTTGGAGTCTCTGACAGCTGGGTACTGGAGACTCTACTCTCTGGGTCTGGTTGGAGTCTCTGACAGCTGGGTACTGGAGACTCTACTCTCTGGGTCTGGTTGGAGTCTCTGACAGCTGGGTATTTCCCCCATAATATTTTCAAATCAAATCAAATTTTATTTGCCACATGCGCTGAATACAACAGGTGTAGACATTACAGTGAAATGCTTACTTACAAGCCCTTAACCAACAATGCAGTTTTTTAAAGAAAAAAATAATATTTCATACAGTAATGATGATCAGTAGTATTAGAAATCACCCTGGATCATTATTAAAACCCCATATAGTATTTCATACAGTAATGTTGATCAGTAGTATCAGAAATCACCCTGGATCATTATTAAACCCCCATAGTATTTCATACAGTAATGATGATCAGTAGAATCAGAATCACCCTGGATCATTATTAAACCCCATAGTATTTCATACAGTAATGATGATCAGTAGTATCAGAAATCACCCTGGATCATTATTAAACCCCATAGTATTTCATACAGTAATGATGATCAGTAGTATGAGAAATCACCCTGGATCATTATTAAACCCCATAGTATTTCATACAGTAATGATGATCAGTAGTATGAGAAATCACCCTGGATCATTATTAAACCCCATAGTATTTCATACAGTAATGATGATCAGTAGTATGAGAAATCACCCTGGATCATTATTAAACCCCATAGTATTTCATACAGTAATGATGATCAGTAGTATGAGAAATCACCCTGGATCATTATTAAACCCCATAGTATTTCATACAGTAATGATGATCAGTAGTATCAGAAATCACCCTGCATCATTCATCATGTCAGACATTTCCCTCTATTTCTCCCCACATGGAACTGCTGATGTAAAAGGGCTTCATAAATAAATGATTGATATAACGTTGAACTCCCAACCTCCCAACCAGACTACAGTCTGTTACATTCTCACATTCTCCACAGATCTTTGAGGATTTCCCTTTTATAGTGTACACTATACAGTGCATTTGGAAAGTATTCAGACCCCTTGACTTGTTCCACATGTTGTTACGTTCCAGCCTTATTCTACAATGGATTACATTGTTTTTTTTTCTTCATCAATCTACACACAATACCCCATAATGGCAAAGCAAAAAACAGGTTTTTTTGACATTTTTGCGAATTTATTAAAAATAAAAAACAGAAATACCTTATTCACATAAGTATTCAGACCCTTTGCTATGAGACTCGAGATTGAGCTCAGGTGCATCCTGTTTCCATTCTTCATCCTTGAGATGTTTCTACAACTTGATTGGAGTCCACCTGTGGTAAATTCAATTGATTGGACATGATTTGGAAAGGCACACACTTGTCTATATAAGGTCCCACAGTTGACAGTGCATGTCAGAGCAAAAACCAAGCCATGAGGTCGAAGGAATTGTCCGTAGAACTCCGAGAAAGGATTGTGTCGAGGCACAGATCTGGGGAAGGGTACCAAAACATTTCTGCAGCATTCAAGGTCCCCAAGAACACAGTGGCCTCCATCATTCTTAAATGGAAAGAAGTTTGGAACACTAAAACACTTCCTAGAGCTGGCTGCTTGACCAAACTGAGCAAATCGAGGAGAAGGGCCTTGATCAGGGCAAACTGTTAGCTGATGTCTCTCTCAGTCTCTGTATGGCTCTGGCTGGGCCGCTCAAGGACATTCAGAGACTTTTCCAGAAGCCACTCCTGCGTTGTCTTGGCTGTGTGCATAGGGTCGTTGTCCTGTTGGAAGGTGAAACTTCGCCCCAGTCTGAGGTCCTGAGCAGGTTTTCATCAAGGATCTGTATTTCGCTCTGTTCATCTTTGCCTCGATCCTGACTAGTCTCCTAGTCCCTGCCGCTGAAAAATATCCCCACTGCATGATGCTGCCACCACCATGCTTCATTGTAGAGATGGTGACAGGTTTCCACCAGACGTGACGCTTGGCATTCAGGCCAAAGAGTTCAATCTTGGTTTCATCAGACCAGAGAATCTTGTTTCTCATGGTCTGAGAGTGTAGGTGCCTTTTGGAAAACTCCAAGCGGGCTGTCATGTGCCTTTTACTGAGGAGTGGCTTCCGTCTGGCCACTCTACCATAAAGGGCTGATTGGTGGAGTGCTGCAGAGATGATTGTCCTTCTGGATGGTTCTTCCATCTCCATAGAGGACCTCTAGAGCTCTGTCAGAGTGACCATCGGGTTCTTGGTCACCTCCCTGACCAAGGCCCTTCTCCCCCGATTGCTCAGTTTGGCCGGGCGGCCAGCTCTAGGAAGAGTCTTGGTGGTTCCAAACTTATTCCATATAAGAATGATGGAGGCCACTGTGTTCTTGGGGACCTTCAATGCTGCAGACATTTTTTGGTACCCTTCCCTAGATCTGTGCCTCAACACAATTCTGTCTCGGAGCTCTACGGACAATTCCTTCGACCTCATGCACTGTCAACTGTGGGACCTTGTATAGACCGGTGTGTGCCTTTCCAAATCATGTCCAATCAATTGAATTTACCACAGGTGGACTCCAATCAAGTTGTAGAAACATCTCAAGGATGATCAATGTAAACAGGATGCACCTGAGCTCAATTTCGAAAGTCATAGCAAAGGGTCTGAATAATTATGTAAAATTAGGTGTGTTTTTATTTTTAATAAATTTGCCCAAAAAAATAACTTATTTTTGCTTGGTCATTATGGGGTATTGTGTGTAGATTGCTTAGGATATAAATATATATACATATATTTTAGAAAATGTCTGTAATGTAACAAAACATGGAAAAAGTCAAGGGGTCTGAATACAGTACCAGTCAAAAGTTGACACACCTACTCATTCAAGGGTTTTTCTTACATTTCTTTACATTGTAGAATAATAGTGAAGACATCAAAACTATGAAATAATGCACATGGAATCATGTAGTAACCAAAAAAAAGTGTTCAACAAATCAAAATATATTTTATTTGAGATTCTTCAAATAGCCACCTTTTGCCTTGATGACAGCTTTGCACACTCTTGGCATTCTCTCAACCAGCTTCACCTGGAATGCTTTTCCAACAGTCAGTCTTGAAGGGTTCCCACATATGCTGAGCACTTGTTGGCTGCTTTTCCTTCACTCTGCTGTCCGACTCATCCCAAACCATCTGTATTGGGTTGAGGTCGGGAGATTGTGGAGGCCAGGTCATCTGATGCAGCACTCAATCACTCTCCTTCTTGGTCAAATAGCCCTTACACAGCCTGGAGTAGTGTTGGAGTCATTGTCCTGTTGAAAAATAAATTATAGTCCCACTAAGCCCAAACCAGATGGGATGGCGTATCGCTGCAGAATGCTGTGGTAGCCATGCTGGTTAAGTGTTCCTTGAATTCTAAACAAATCACAGACTGTGTCACCAGCAAAGCACCCCCACACAATAACACCTCCTCCTCCATGCTTTACGGTGGGAACTACACATGCAGAGATCATCCGTTCACCCACACCGCGTCTAACAAAGACACAGTGGTTTGAACCAAAAATCTCTCATTTGGACTCAGACCAAAGGACACATTTCCACCGGTCCAATGTAAATTTTCTCGTGTTTTTTTTGGCCCAAGCAGGTCTCTTCTTATTATTGGTGTCCTCTAGTAGTGATTTCTTTGCTGAAATTTGACCATGGAGGCCTGATTCGCACAGTCCCCTCTTAACAGTTGATGTTGAGATGTGTCTGTTACTTGAACTCTGTGAAGCATTTATTTGGTCTGCAACTTCTGAGGCTGGTAACTCTAATGAACTTATCCTCTGCAGCAGAGGTAACTCTGGGTCTTCCATTCCTGTGGCGGTCCTCATGAGAGCCAGTCTCATCATAGCGCTTGATGGTTTTTGCGACTGCACTTGAAGAAACTTTCAAAGTTCTTGAAATGTTCCGTATTGACTGACCTTCATGTCTTGAAGTAATGATGGACTGTCGTTTCTCTTTGCTTTTTTGAGCTGTTCTTGCCATAATATGGACTTGGTCTTTAACCAAATAGGGATATCTTCTGTATACCCCCCACCTACCTTGTCACAACACAACTGATTGGCTCAAACACATTAAGAAGGAAATAAATTAACTTTTTAAGAAGGCACACCTGTTATTTGAAATGCATTCCAGGTGACTTCCTCATGAAGCTGGTTGAGAGAATGCCAAGAATGTGCAAAGCAGTCATCAAGGCAAAGGGTGGCTATTTGAAGAATCTCAAATTTAAAATATATTTTGATTTGTTTTAATACTTTTTGTGTTACTACATGATTCCATATGTGTTATTTCATTGTTTTGATGTCTTCACTATTATTCTACAATGTAAAAAATAAAGAAAAACCCTTGAATGAGTAGGTGTGTTCAAACTTTTGACTGGCAGTACTAGTCAAATGTTGACATTCTCTCAACCAGCTTCATGAGGTAGTCACCTGGAATGCACTTCAATTAAACAGGCTCTGGTTGGATGACGTCCTCCGGACGTTGTCATAATTACTGTGTAAGTCTATGGAAGGGGGTAAGAAACCATTAGCCTCCTAGGTTTTGTATTGAAGTCAATGTACCCAGAGGAGGACGGAAGCTAGCTGTCCTCCGGCTACACCCTGGTGCTACCCTACAGAGTGCTGTTGAGGCTACTGTATAGACCTTCATTGTGATTTAATCAATTATTTGGTGACATTAATATATTTAGTATAGTTTGATCTAAAAAGGCTAACTTTTTAAAATGTTTTACCATTTTTATGAAGTTCACTGAGGAGGATGGTCCTCCCCTTCCTCCTCTGAGGAGCCTCCACTGATTTAAATGTCATATTCTTATAAAAAATTAAACATTTAGAACTGCTCTTCTGTCATCTGTTTTATTAACCTTCATTAGTCAAATCTGTCACATGTAAATTCCATTCAGTGTAATTGTGTTTTATACAGAAGCAGGATTGTTTGGTCAACTATTTGACAAATAAACATTTTACAGACAGGAATATTTACAAAACATGAAAAAGCAACAACAACAAGATCAATGATTTCTAAATGAGAACCTTTAACAAACAGTGGTGATTCATTCTATGAATTACTATTTTACAATGTCTATCAACTTCAGTGGTGATAATCATGACTATTTAGATATTATTATTATTATTATTACTATTATTATTATTATTATTATAAGTTAACTCGTGACTAGAGAGTTCATATCAATTCTTGTTCCAGTGTGTCTTACTGAACATGACCATGATTACAGTGAAACATCATGTGTTTGGCACAGGGACACATGACACAGAGACATTGAAGAGGAGTCATCCCAAACCCCAAACCCTGGATAGAGGGGGCTCAGTGAATGTGGAGTGGAATGTGTTCAGGTGGGTCAGTGTGTCAGAGGAGACTCTGTAGAAGGACAGAGTGCCGGCTGGCCAGTCCAGATACACTCCTACTCTGTGGGAGCTGGAGGAGGGGACGTCTATGGTAGTGGACTTATTATTGTGCCTGGCAGAGTAACGGTTGTTAAAGCAGCTCAGACTCCAGGATTTGTCATTCTGTCCAAGTACACAGTCATCATCACCCCCTCCTCTCCTGCTGATTCCTTATATGTCACTCCCATATCAGCCCCACTCCCACTCCACTCTACCTCCCAGTAACAGCGCCCAGTCAGACCCTCTCTACACAGCACCTGTTCACAGTCCTCAAATCTCACTGGGTGATCAGAATACGGCAGAGCCTCTTCGCTACGTGTCACCTTTCTGTTCTCCTCAGACAAATAGAGGTGTCTGTTTACTGTGTTTGGGTCCAGTGTGAGATCACAGACATCTGATGGAGAAGACCAGGTATATTACAAATCATCTTCACATCACATCAGAATGTTAATGTTTCTAGGTATTAAAGGGCCACATCAGAATGTTATTGTTTCTAGGTATAAAGGGCCACATCAGAATGTTAATGTTTCTAGGTATTAAAGGGCCACATCAGAATGTTAATGTTTCTAGGTATTAAAGGGCCACATCAGAATGTTAATGTTTCTAGGTATTAAAGGGCCACATCAGAATGTTAATGTTTCTAGGTATTAAAGGGCCACATCAGAATGTTAATGTTTCTAGGTATTAAAGGGCCACATCAGAATGTTAATGTTTCTAGTTATTAAAGGACCAAGGAAAGGTTATTTAAGACTTGCTGAATGATGATATGTTATACTGTATGGTCATTTAAAACACAAACACACAGCAAAACATAAACCCCAGAGTGAAGTCCTATCAGTGTAACCACACATACATAGCTCACTTATCAAGCAAGCTCTGAAAGATTATTTCATTATTTCTAACCCCTTACTATAAAAAAGACTGAGTAATGACAAGCTAATTCTTCCCAGAAGTTAACACTCACATTTTCTAGGCCAAGGTTTGATTGTGTTCACTCCACCAGGTTTCACACTGTAGGGGGAGCAGAAGAACAGACAGTTAGTAAATGGAAATCTCTCTCACTAACCTGATAACTATCAATTATCATAACTAACCTGATAAGTATCAATGTTCATAACTTACCTGATAACTATCAATGATCATAACTAACCTGCTAGCTATCAATTATCCTAACTAACCTGATAACTATCAATGATCATAACTAACCTGATAACTATAAACGATCATAACTAACCTGACAATTATCAATTATCATAACTAACCTGATAACTATCAATTATCATAACTAACCTGATAATTATCAAAACTAACCCAAACTCAGAAACATTTCCTACAGTATTGTGTTGACGCTGTGATTACAGCTTGCAAGGAATGACTTCACCAAATCATGAACAAACTGCTCTATGCCGGTGCCCTCCATTGCCAACTCTGCCTGGGTCTCTGAGAAACTGTTATAAGGCCGATCCGAGAGTTCAGGCAGGTGATTGAGGAGAGCTGGTGCTTTGATGAACGTTGGGTTCCATAGCCTACAAGTATCTGTATTGCACTGGCTCTAACGGGTGCAGGTTGTCGTTCGCTGCTGGGTAGGGCTGCCGGCGACAAAGACAGGTAGTGAGGGGGAATTTGGGGAACCAGATGAGATAGTTGTGTTTCAAGGGGTGCTCATCCTGTCCCCTACACCTTTGGAATAGAACAGGCTGCTTGTTGTAGCACGTTCTTTTGCCTCCAACTGAAATAACTAGCCTGAACTAGAGCACAGCTGTTGCTGCATTATTAGTGTGGTCTTATCGTGTTCTTCTGGATTCTAAGTAATGAACCTGAATCTGTGTCCCCTTCAGGCCACTGTACTTTATTCACCTGCAACTTGCCATGCCAGCCGGCACAGCAATGGGGCACATGCTCAGACTGATCAGGAGGTTCTCGTCAGCTGGGCAAGTTTAGTGTTTTTAAAAAGTTCTGTCTTATGTCCCATTTTGTTGCAGACTGTATCTCAAAGTGGGCTGGGTCCTATATGACTGTATCACTATGATGTGCGTCTTTGACCATGTGTATTGGGCTAATGTTCCCTGTTAGCAGGAATTCACGTTTGCAGAGTATCACTTTTGTGCAGTGTGTCACCTTCTAGTGCGTAATGACGCTCAAAGCCTTTCATTATAACACAGAGCTTGTTTATTCCTACTGATGCCCAGGTTGAATCACATAGCCTACTGATGCTCAGGTTGAATCACATAGCCTACTGATGCTCAGGTTGAATCACATAGCCTACTGATACTCAGGTTGAATCACATAGCCTACTGATGCTCAGGTTGAATCACATAGCCTACTGATACTCAGGTTTAATCACATAGCCTACTCATGCTCAGGTTGAATCACATAGCCTACTGATACTCAGGTTGAATCACATAGCCTACTGATGCTCAGGTTGAATCACATAGCCTACTGATACTCAGGTTGAATCATATAGCCTACTGATGCTCAGGTTGAATCACATAGCCTACTGATACTCAGGTTGAATCACATAGCCTACTGATGCTCAGGTTGAATCACATAGCCTACTGATGCTCAGGTTGAATCACATAGCCTACTGATGCTCAGGTTGAATCACATAGCCTACTGATGCTCAGGTTGAATTGCATAGCCTACTGATGCTCAGGTTGAATCACATAGCCTACTGATGCTCAGGTTGAATCACATAGCCTACTGATACTCAGGTTGAATCACATAGCCTACTCATGCTCAGGTTGAATCACATAGCCTACTGATACTCAGGTTGAATCACATAGCCTACTGATGCTCAGGTTGAATCACATAGCCTACTGATACTCAGGTTGAATCACATAGCCTACTGATGCTCAGGTTGAATCACATAGCCTACTGATGCTCAGGTTGAATCACATAGCCTACTGATGCTCAGGTTGAATCACACAAGCCTACTGATGCTCAGGTTGAATCACATAGCCTACTGATGCTCAGGTTGAATCACATAGCCTACTGATACTCAGGTTGAATCACATAGCCTACTCATGCTCAGGTTGAATCACATAGCCTACTGATACTCAGGTTGAATCACATAGCCTACTGATGCAAAGGTTGAATCACATAGCCTACTGATACTCAGGTTGAATCACATAGCCTACTGATGCTCAGGTTGAATCACATAGCCTACTCATGCTCAGGTTGAATCACATAGCCTACTGATACTCAGGTTGAATCACATAGCCTACTGATGCTCAGGTTGAATCACATAGCCTACTGATACTCAGGTTGAATCACATAGCCTACTCATGCTCAGGTTGAATCACATAGCCTACTCATGCTCAGGTTGAGTCACATAGCCTACTGATGCTCAGGTTGAATCACATAGCCTACTGATGCTCAGGTTGAATCACATAGCCTACTGATGCTCAGGTTGAATCACATAGCCTACTGATGCTCAGGTTGAGTCACATAGCCTACTGATGCTCAGGTTGAATCACATAGCCTACTGATGCTCAGGTTGAGTCATAGACTACATCCATTTTGTAGGCCACCTCACATCTTATCCACATTATCCTATGAACTTGATTGTAATAAAGTATTACAATGTTTTCCTCAGGTGGTTGTGTGTTGGTGTGTTCAGACCTCTGATGCCGGCCCATACTGGTTAATGCAAAGATGGTGGTAGCGCCATGCTACTCTGATCAATCCAGTCCTTGTCCCTCCACTCAGGTGGTCTACTCTGATCAATCCAGTCCTTGGTTCTAGGATAGTGAGAGGTGAACATATAGTTGGGATTTTTATTTTTGTTTTACCTCTTGTTCGAGGTCGCCTTTTTTGGCATCGGCCAGACAATGTGTTTATTATTTTTATTGTCATATTTTTTTCTGTCCTATTTGTGTATGCCTGTTAACTATCTGCGTCTGATCTACAAATCCATTAGCTAGACCACCCGATTAGACAACAATCACCCCATTATACCCATTTGGTTTGCAAATCAGTGAATCTGCGCAGCATTCGCTCAATTTGATGCCTACGAACGAAGATTTCGATGCATATCAAATTACCCAGCAGCCATTTAGAAACAACAAGTCGTCCAAAAAGTGGTTATTTCTTAATTAAAAAATGTCTTCTGGCTGTTTAAATCGGCCACATCTTGAAAAAGAGGACAGGGACATGCGTTTTGTTTAGATTGTACACTTTAAAAAAATATATATATATGGTTAACCATGACCAGAACATTTTTAATGTTTGATGGCTATCCGCCAGCCATTGCCTCTTAAACTGTCTCACCTCACTATAGGTGGCCATAACATGTACTCAGGTGAACAGTGAGCGCGCGCTCACCAAGTAGCCGTAACCTTGTTAAAAATAAGTTACCTGAGGTAAACCTACAGGGTTAACGCTCACCAAGTAGCCATAACCTTGTTAAAAATAAGTTACCTGAGGTAAACCTACAGGGTTAACGCTCACCAAGTAGCCATAACCTTGTTAATAATAAGTTACCTGAGGTAAACCTACAGGGTTAACGCAGGCAGGTCTCATTGATAACAATAGTGAAGCTGGCGTTGTGACGCAGAACAATGGGCTGGGAATAGAATGTTCTGAAGGCGAGTTGGTGTCACGGAGCTCAATAGAACTAATAGGAGCTGGTAGGGTGAAAAATGCCCTAACATAAGGTCTGTTTTTTGGCAATTACTTCATAACCAGGGACAGAAGGTAATATTATGAAACTGGGCTACATGGCGGATGCAATGAAATAATTTTATCAGAAATAAACGTTGTAAAAAATGTAACTTGAGGCGCCCCGAAAATAATATTCAAAAGTTCAGTCCTTGGACACAGAGGGATTAAACACTAAAGTTACCGTCCATCTAGTGAAGAGAGGAGAACCGGACAGAGGGAGCGTAGGCCAGCATCCATCAACGAGAGAGGGAGAAGCCCTCCACGGTATTTAACAGGTGGAAGAAACAACCAGGGAGCTCCATCGGTCCACAAGAAATGCAGGCAGCCGGTGATGATGTAGTGGTAGCTAGGATAACTAGGATGCTGCTGGTAGAGTAGCTAGCTTAGCTAGCTGTACCGACTAGCTTGGCTAACTAGCAGGTCGTTCGTCTGTCCCTCGAGGATGATGACGAATCCGGTGAACCACACAATTAAACAAGAAGAGCGAGTGAAAAGGATCTGGCTACACTCATACTGTCACTGACCATTACGCAAAAAAAGCAAATTGAACAATAAACTTCGGTGTCTCAACACTGTAACGAACTCCGTCGTTATTCCCCAAGATCACCTCAGACCACTCTGCGCGTAACTGGACAATATGCTTGGTGCCAAACCGTACGTGGACGCGGACAGTTCCAGAACGCGGACATGAGCAGAGCCACACAATAAACTAAACCCAGTCTTTAAAGTTGGGTACATTAGTAATATTCTTTTTTTATTATGTCAAACAAAAATTATTCGTTTTTTAAAACAATATTTTGAGATCTGGGCACCTATCCAAAAAGCGTCTCAGAGTAGAAAATTGGTCCTCTCTCTCCCCAGACAGACTCATTTAATACTGGGTCGTTACAATATTTTGAGATCTGGGCCCATATCCAAAAAGCGTCTCAGAGTAGAAAATGTGTCGTATAAGTGCTGAGAATAAAGACATTTTAGTCCTACTCTTTTGGGTATAAATTAAAGCTATGCATGAAGCCTCTTTATTCATAAGTGTCCCACCTAGTTGGCAGATATTTAGGACACCTCATGAGCTGTCCTAACCAGTTAAGAGGTACCAGCAGGTGTCTTGATAATAGAAACATGCAGCGAGTCTGTGGTTCCTGTGCCACATGTAATTGCTTTGGAGCAGAGCCCCACCTGTTTAGCTTTTTGTTGTTGTCTGTTTTGCATGTTATTTTGACATTAATAGGTGTCACACATCAGTTTGCAAACAATGTCAAAAAATTAATTATTGAGTTAATAAAGCCGCATACAAACATGGTCTCTTTTTTGCTTTCTTGAGTAAGGCAGCTCCAAAATGCAGGTGTTTCAGCCTAGCTCAGTGCTTTCTGTGGTGGTGGGGCAGCCAGCGGAAAATACGGAGCGTAGGGGTTGGTAATGTTCTCTAGTTGCACCGTGATTGGCTCAGTGTTCTGTCACTCATGGAGACTCTAAGTCACCGTAAAATCTACAGGGAGAGCTCGAACATTCAAGCCTCTTGGGTGCTGCCATAGAGTTATATTAGAAGTGCCCATCCAAAAGGCTCAAGGTCATTGGCCACAGATAAAATGACGTCAAATCACGTTATATCTACCGTAGATTTGATTGGACTGATCGTGTCAATGTCATACTTTCAAAATCTTAGCTAGCAAGCTAGACAAGCAGTCATCATGAATCAAGTCGACAATCTACTGGCAAATCCTTTTCAATCCTTGTCATATGAAGACAAATGATAGATAGAACGTATCAGTGCTCATCGGCCATCGGACATAAACATTACACAACAAGTTGGAAATAGCTAATTCAACAATGAGTGGTTTGGAAGGAATCAGTGGCTAACTGCAAGCGTTGCAAAGCAATCACTAGCCTGCTATTCAGTGGAGTGGGTGTGTGGTCCAAGTCTGCGTTTAAGATGATCTTTTCCAAGCTTAAAAGGATAAACATTCACATGCAACACCATGGTCCAGAAAAGGTTGAATACATTGGGCATGCTGTTAATCCAGCATGACTTCTGCTGCGTTAAAAAAAATACTGGAAACTGGGAAATCTCAGACTTCAGTGAGTTCGAGACAACTGGGAACTCAGAAAAAAACGAGCACAATCCTTATTTTAAGTGTTTCTACAATTCCCTATGGGAAAAACGTATGGTGGAAAAACTATTGGAACCACTTCCCTGTTTGACCACTAGGTTTTATGGGTATTATGACACCTCCACTGAGGGGCAAATGAAATGGGAGAATCTAAAGAATGCAACAATATTTGTTTCATCTTGCTGTGATATTCTCAGCCGGATTTAGAGCCCTCAAAATGAAAAAATACAATAAAATTTCATAGAATTTAACTAAGACCACTTTCTCTTGGTCACAGATGGACAAAATCACTTTGTGTTTACAGCTGAAGTTGTAACGAGTCTGCACACATTTGAATGGTGACTGCGCTGCTCAGTGGACGTTTAGGAGAAAATGTCCGACACTGAAATCTATGAATTTTAAATCTTAGAACAGTAATATTTTACACACCCATAAGCCTTAATTTCTGATGGAAAAACACAAACATGAAGAAATGGTGGATATAGCGTTTTGGATATAAACTCTTCATAAATTCTTAAACAAAATTGTCATCTCACCTCTTAGATTTGGTGTCATGTTCCCCAGAGAGACTCATTTTAGAGGCAGGGCCCCCCTCCTCTCTCTCCCCAGAGAGACTCATTTTCGTGCACTGACCCCTAAACAGAGATCCAGCATGTTGGTTGTGGTTAACACAGTGACAACTAATTATTGAATGTCAATTGTTCTCTTTTATTCATTATCTCTTAGAAATAAAATATTTACTAACATTCTAGTGTGTTGCTTTGTTCAACAGATATGCTATTATTATGCTATTATTGAATTCAGTTCATAATATCTGTCACAGTTTCGGCCGAGACTCCTCCTCCTCCTGGTTCGGGCAGGCCTCGGTGTTTGCCGTCCCCGGAATACTAGCTGCCACCGTTGTATGTTTCGTGGTGTGATTGCTTTGGTCTGTCTTGTACACCTGTATCTGTTTGTGTCCTGATTACGTGTCCTATAAGTTCCTTGTTTTGTATTAGTTTCATTGTGTGTTGTTATTTCTGCCTGTCGTGCGGAGCTGCGTGTTTGCACTCTGTCTATTTCATTGGATTATTGTTTACGCGTGTTTGCGTAATTGCCTCGCCTCCGTCTGTTTTTCGAGGTCGTGTATTTTTGTTGCACTTGGGACTATTAAAGTATTTTGGACGAATCCTCTGTGTCCTGCGCCTGACTCCTCCACCACATCCACATCGGTTCTTCTGACAATATCAATGTTAAGAAAAGTATGTTCAGTGGTTTCATCCCAATTACACAGGAAGCAGGAGCTCATTCTAATTTTGAAAACAAACATTTTTCTGATATTCTGAAAGATGATTTATGACGAACTATGATACGTAAAAAAATATACAAATTGTAAAATAACCACAATATACGAATATATGAACAACATGTTTTTGAATTTGACTTGCCTACGCCCAGTTAGCACCATTTTGTATGATTGAACTGTCACGTAGCTGTCCAGGTGAAATGGACTGTTAGATTTGAGTGTTTTACTTCCATTCACTATACTAAAATTACACAGTAGTGTAAAGTACTTAAGTAAACATACTTTAAAGTACTACTTAAGTCGTTTTTTGGGGGTATCTGTACTTTTACTATTCATATTTTTGACAACTTTTACTTTTACTTCACTACATTCCTAAAGAAAATAATGTACTTTTTGCTCCATACATTTTCCCTGACACCCAAAAGAACTCGTTACATTTTGAATGCTTAGCAGGACAAGAAAATTGTCTAATTCACAAATTTACCAAGAGAACATCCCTGGTCATCCCTACTGCCTCTGATCTGGGGGACTCACTAAACACATGCTTCGTTTGTACATTGATAAATAAATGTTTTACTTTTGATACTTAAGTACATTTTAGCAATCACATTTACTTTTGATACTTAAGTATATTTAAAACCAAATACTTTTAGACTTTTACTCAAGTAGTATTTTTACTTGGTGACGTTCACTTTTAGTTGAGTAATTTTCTTTTAAGGTATCTTTACTTTTACTCAAGTATGACAATTGGGTACTTTTTCCACAACTGAAATTACACCATACATTTAATTTCTCTACACACTTAATCCAAATCACAACAATCCCTGTGAAGAGTCTTACCTCGTAGCCTGTATTCACAACCAGAACATGTAAAGTCATTGAGATATTTTCCGTTCTGCTGAGAGAGCACCTTCCTGATGACAAGTGGCTCTGTATCTATGTTCTAGGTACAGTTGATCTTTGGATGCAATAATATCTGGTCAAAGTCTAGTGGCACAACCCCATAGTATATCATTAACATAACAGTAGTTTAACCTTTGGCCAGTAAAGGCCATGGCATACTATAAAATGTTGAATCATTATGATGGATCCAGTTTCAACATATCTCTAACTTTGAAGTATACAATAGGGTCCCAAAATATTAAATTAAATTATTTTATACTAATACAATTGCTCAGAGAAAGAGATTGTTTAACAAGTAATACTTTTTTTCTCAAAAAGGTAGCGGTCAAAATTGACACCCCCGTTCAATACCTCCCTTGCGAGAACACATTGGGAGTGATATTAGACCATTCCTACATACAGAATCCTTCCAAATGGCCAACTACAGGAAGGTAAAGGTACAACTAAACACACAATAAAGAAACAAATCTCCCTAATTGACAGGAGGCTTGAATCTTAGTCATTTACCCACCGGCCTCTTACTACTATCCCAATGTATACATTCTACCAACATCATACATAAATAATCCCTGGTAGGATCCTTACTACTATCCCAATGTATACATTCTACCAACATCATACATAAATAATCCCTGGTAGGATCCTTACTACTATCCCAATGTATACATTCTACCAACATCATACATAAATAATCCCTGTTAGGATCCCTTACTACTATCCCAATTTATACATTCTACCAACATCATACATAAATAATCCCTGGTAGGATCCTTACTACTATCCCAATGTATACATTCTACCAACATCATACATAAATAATCCCTGGTAGGATCCTTAATACTATCCCAATTTATACATTCTACCAACATCATACATAAATAATCCCTGGTAGGATCCTTACCTTGCAGCCTGAATTCAAAACCAGAACATGTCAAATCATCGAGATTTTCCTTTGTGCTGAGAAAGAAACCTTGGGAAAAGTTTACTCACCTCCCCAATGTCAACTGACTTTGTGTAATTTTTGTTACTGATTAATTTAACATCTGCTAAAGTCTAGTGACATTGACCCCATGTCAGAATAATCAGAAAACCAGTTGAACCTGTTTAGGAGAAAAGCCATGGGTTTCCAACATGGCTGTGTAGCTACTGCTAGAGGTCTCATGGATGGAATGGCATTTATATTTTTAATCATTTCATCATTAATAAACGGTTTTGTTATATTTCATTCTGTCATGTATATAAAGTGTAATATTGGGATGTAAACTCAACATGGAATACATTTCTACTCTATATCTGACATGGTCCAGGGGTCTTTCTACTCTATATCTGACATGGTCCAGGTGTCTTCTTTTTATTAAGCCCATAACCATGTGTGTGAGGTGTGTACTTTTGTTTCAAAGTAGATTTGTTTAAGAATACCAAGAAACACTGTGTGACCCTGATTTAGGCCACTGCAGTACAAGGTTAATCATTAAAAACAATACCGTATGAACAACTGGCAGTGTCCAGGTCCAGTGATTCAAGTCTGAGGTTCCATCCCAAATGACACCCTGTTCCCTCCATAGTGCACTACTTTAGACCAGGACCAATAGGGCTGTAGTAGTGCACTATATAGGGTGCCATTTGAGGAGGCAGACTGAGTGTTATCCAGTCCTCTCTCTCTCTCTCTCTCTCTCTCTCTCTCTCTCTCTCTCTCTCTCTCTCTCTCTCCCTCTCTCTCTCTCTATCTCCCTCTCTCTCTCTCTCTCTCTCTCTCTCTCTCTCTCTCTCTCTCTCTCTCTCTCTCTCTCTCTCTCTCTCTCTCTCTCTCTCTCTCTCTCTCTCTCTCTCTCTCTCTCTCTCTCTCTCTCTCTCTCTCTCTCTCTCTCTCTCTCTCTCTCTCTCTCTCTCTCTCTCTCTCTCTCTCTCTCTCTCTCTCTCTCTCTCTCTCTCTCTCTCTCTCTCTCTCTCTCTCTCTCTCTCTCTCTCTCTCTCTCTCTCTCTCTCTCTCTCTCTCTCTCTCTCTCTCTCTCTCTCTCTCTCTCTCTCTCTCTCTCTCTCCCTCTCTCCCTCCCTGCCAGGCTGTTAGGTTAATGGATTATGGAAACCTACTGAGAATCTGCCCTACAGAGAGAACTACAAATTAACATGACTAAACTATTTTAGTAAAAGGAAATTGCATTAAACCGTGTTAAATACATTTCCATGTATGTTGTTCTCTCGCTCTCTGTTTGCAGGACTAGAAATTGGGTTTAAATCAGGTCAATACAGCCAGAGAATGAATGATATATCCTCAAACCGTAGACTCATGTCCGTCCACATGCTGGCTCAAACCTAACCCTAACCCCTACCCTAACCCTAACCCTAACCCAACCCTGTCCCTAACCCTATCCCTAACTAGCTCCCAAGCAGCAGCACTGTGGAAAGGACTTATGCCAAGTTGTTTGGATGAATTGTGATCTGTATGATTTTTAACAAGCAACTCCACTCTACTACAAAGTTCATATTCAATGTGATAAAAACAACTTGTTCCTTACTTTTTATTTTGTTTTTAGAAACCACTTTTCAGACCTTGTTTTTCCATTACCACATTTAAATGTACCCCTTGATTTCTGTTGAAATATTTAGTGTTTGTGTGTGTATCTTGTTGCCTAGTTTCCAGCAGAAGGGTATCCAGGTGGGTATCTGAAGTTCAATTGATCCTGATTGTTTACAGGTTTGATGCCAGGAACAACTAGTGAAGATATCGACACACAAGAGCTTTCATTGGTTCTATGGTTGGTTCAACTAGATATGTATTCTGTACCTCATTATAGATCCATCTGTGGTTGGTTCAACTAGATATGTATTCTGTACCTCATTATAGATCCATCTGTGGTTGGTTCAGCTAGATATGTATTCTGTACCTCATTATAGATCCATCTGTGGTTGGTTCAACTAGATATGTATTCTGTACCTCATTATAGATCCATCTGTGGTTGGTTCAACTAGATATGTATTCTGTACCTCATTATAGATCCATCTGTGGTTGGTTCAACTAGATATGTATTCTGTACCTCATTATAGATCCATCTGTGGTTGGTTCAGCTAGATATGTATTCTGTACCTCATTATAGATCCATCTGTGGTTGGTTCAACTAGATATGTATTCTGTACCTCATCATAGATCCATCTGTGGTTGGTTCAACTAGATATGTATTCTGTACCTCATTATAGATCCATCTGTGGTTGGTTCAGCTAGATATGTATTCTGTACCTCATTATAGATCCATCTGTGGTTGGTTCAGCTAGATATATATTCTGTACCTCATTATAGATCCATCTGTGGTTGGTTCAACTAGATATGTATTCTGTACCTCATTATAGATCCATCTGTGGTTGGTTCAACTAGATATGTTTGCTGTACCTCATTATAGATCCATCTGTGGTTGGTTCAGCTAGATATGTATGCTGTACCTCATTATAGATCCATCTGTGGTTGGTTCAGCTAGATATGTATTCTGTACCTCATTATAGATCCATCTGTGGTTGGTTCAGCTAGATATGTATTATGTACCTCATTATAGATCCATCTGTGGTTGGTTCAACTAGATATGTATTCTGTACCTCATTATAGATCCATCTGTGGTTGGTTCAGCTAGATATGTATTCTGTATCTCTATATAGACCCATCTGTGGTTGGTTCAGCTAGATATGTATTCTGTACCTCATTATAGATCCATCTGTGGTTGGTTCAGCTAGATATGTATTCTGTACCTCATTATAGACCCATCTGTGGTTGGTTCAGCTAGATATGTATTCTGTACCTCATTATAGATCCATCTGTGGTTGGTTCAGCTAGATATGTATTCTGTACCTCATTATAGATCCATCTGTGGTTGGTTCAGCTAGATATGTATTCTGTACCTCATTATAGACCCATCTGTGGTTGGTTCAGCTAGATATGTATTCTGTACCTCATTATAGATCCATCTGTGGTTGGTTCAACTAGATATGTATTCTGTACCTCATTATAGATCCATCTGTGGTTGGTTCAGCTAGATATGTATTCTGTACCTCTATATAGACCCATCTGTGGTTGGTTCAGCTAGATATGTATTCTGTACCTCATTATAGATCCATCTGTGGTTGGTTCAGCTAGATATGTATTCTGTACCTCATTATAGATCCATCTGTGGTTGGTTCAGCTAGATATGTATTCTGTACCTCTATATAGACCCATCTGTGGTTGGTTCAGCTAGATATGTATTATGTACCTCATTATAGATCCATATGTGGTTGGTTCAACTATATATGTATTATGTACCTCATTATAGATCCATCTGTGCTTGTTCAGCTAGATATGTATTCTGTACCTCTATATAGACCCATCTGTGGTTGGTTCAGCTAGATATGTATTCTGTACCTCATTATAGATCCATCTGTGGTTGGTTCAGCTAGATATGTATTCTGTACCTCTATATAGACCCATCTGTGGTTGGTTCAGCTAGATATGTATTCTGTACCTCATTATAGATCCATCTGTGGTTGGTTCAGCTAGATATGTATTCTGTACCTCATTATAGATCCATCTGTCAGCATTGTAAACAATGTCAAGTCTAGAGTGGAATGTCACACACACGGTTTGTGATACCACAACTGTCTCACAACAGTTCCTCTGCATTACAGCCCCACCCTGTGGTTAACATCAGTATTGCAGCTGTGTCAATCAGGCCAGTTTGGAGTGGATGAATGAAATATTCTTTCAAGGGTTTTTATTTATATGAATGGTGACCAAAAAGATTCAAAATTGTCTTTGTACAGAAAGGGCACACGTACAAGACACATGAAACTAGTATTGTTAAAAAAAAAAAAAAATCTATATTTTTCATAGCTGTCTATTTACCACCACAAACCAATGCTGGCATTAAGATTGCACTGAATGAGTTGTACAAGGCCATTAATCAACAGGAGAACGCTCATCCAGATGCAGCGCTCCTAGTGGCCGGGGACTTTAATGCAGGGAAACTTAAATCCGTTCTACCTCATTTCTACCAGCATGTTAAATGTGCAACCAGAGGGGAAAAAACTCTAGACCACCTTTACTCCACACACAAAGACGCATACAAAGCTCTCCCCTCGCCCTCCATTTGGCAAATCTGACCATAATAACTCTATCCTCCTGATTCCTGCTTATAAGCAAAAACTGAAGCAGGAAGCACCAGTGATTCGGCTAATAAAAAAGTGGTCAGATGACGCAGATGCTAAGCTACAGGACTGTTTTGCTAGCACAGACTGGAACATGTTCCGGGATTCTTCAGACAGCATTGAGGAGTACACCACATCAGTCACTGGCTTCATCAATAAGTGCATCGATGATGTCGTCCCCACAGTGACCGTACGTACATACCCCAACCAGAAGCCATGGATTACAGGAAACATCCGCACTGAGCTAAAGGGTAGAGCTGCCGCTTTCAAGGAACGGGACTCTAACCCGGACGCTTATAAGAAATCCCGCTATGACCTCCGACGAACCATCAAACAGGCAAAGAGTCAATACAGGTCTAAGATTGAATCATACTACACTGGCTCTGACGCTCGTCGGATGTGGCAGGGCTTGAAAACTATTACAGACTACAAAGGGAAGCACAGCCGCGAGCTGCCCAGTGACACAAGCCTACCAGACGAGCTAAACCACTTCTATGCTCGCTTCGAGGCAAGCAACACTGAAGCATGCACGAGAGCACCAGCTGTTCCGGACGACTATGTGATCACGCTCTCCGTAGCCGATGTGAGTAAGACTTTTAAGCAGGTCAACATTCACAAGGCCGCAGGGCCAGACGGATTACCAGGACGTGTACTCCGAGCATGTGCTGACCAACTGGCAAGTGTCTTCACTGACATTTTCAACATGTCCCTGACTGAGTCTGTAATACCAACATGTTTCAAGCAGACCACCATAGTCCCCGTGCCCAAGAACTCTAAGATAACCTGCCTAAATGACTACCGACCCGTAGCACTGACGTCTGTAGCCATGAAGTGCTTTGAAAGACTGGTCATGGCTCACATCAACAGCATAATCCCAGAAACCCTAGACCCACTCCAATTTGCATACCGCCCCAACAGATCCACAGATGATGCAATCTCTATCGCACTCCACACTGCCCTTTCCCACCTGGACAAGAGGAACACCTACGTGAGAATGCTATTCATTGACTACAGCTCAGCATTCAACACCATAGTGCCCTCTAAGCTCATCACTAAGCTAAGGATCCTGGGACTAAACACCTCCCTCTGCAACTGGATCCTGGACTTCCTGACGGGCCGCCCCCAGGTGGTAAGGGTAGGTAACAACACATCTGCCACACTGATCCTCAACACGGGGGCCCCTCAGGGGTGCGTGCTCAGTCCCCTCCTGTACTCTCTGTTCACCCATGACTGCATGGCCAGGCACGACTCCAACATCATCATTAAGTTTGCCGACGACACAACAGTGGTAGGCCTGATCACCGACAACGATGAGACAGCCTATAGGGAGGAGGTCAGAGATCTGGCCGTGTGGTGCCAGGACAACAACCTCTCCCTCAACGTGACCAAGACAAAGGAGATGATTGTGGACTACAGTGAAAAAAAAAGAGGACTGAGCACGCCCCCATTCTCATCGACGGGGCTGAAGTGGAACAGGTTGAGAGCTTCAAGTTCCTTGGTGTCCACATCACCAACGAACTATCATGGTCCAAACACACCAAGACAGTCGTGAAGAGGGCACGACAAAGCCTATTCCCCCTCAGGAGACTAAAAAGATTTGGCATGGGTCCTCAGATCCTCAAAAAATTCTACAGCTGCACCATCGAGAGCATCCTGACTGGTTGCATCACCGCCTGGTATGGCAACTGCTTGGCCTCTGACCGCAAGGCACTACAGAGGGTAGTGCGTACGGCCCAGTACATCACTGGGGCAAAGCTCCCTGCCATCCAGGACCTCTATACCAGGCGGTGTCAGAGGAAGGCCCTCAAAATTGTCAAAGACTCCAGCCACCCTAGTCATAGACTGTTCTCTCTGCTACCGCACGGCAAGCGGTACCGGAGTGCCAAGTCTAGGTCCAAAAGACTTCTCAACAGCTTCTACCCCCAAGCCATAAGACTCCTGAACAGCTAATCATGGCTACCCGGACTATTTGCACTGCCCCCCCCACCCCATCCTTTTTTACGCTGCTGCTACTCTGTTAAGTATTTATGCATAGTCACTTTAACTTTACCCACATGTACATATTACCTCAACTACTACCTCAACTAGCCGGTGCCCCCCGCACATTGACTATGCAACGGTACCCCCCTGTATATATAGCCTCCCTACTGTCACTTTATTTTACTGTATATATAGCCTCCCTACTGTCACTTTATTTTACTTCTGCTCTTTTTTTCTCAACACTTTTTTGTTGTTGTTTTATTCTTACTTGTTTGTTTAAAATAAATGCACTGTTGGTTAAGGGCTGTAAGTAAGCATTTCACTGTAATGTCTGCACCTGTTGTATTCGGCGCATGTGACCAATAAAATTTGATTTGATTTGATTTGATTTGATTTGATTTAATAACACATCACTAACAACCAGGCTATACAGTAGAAGAACAGCAGAGACAAAACACCATTTCATTTCAGAATCCTAATAGACAATACAGTAGTTGTATTTGGTGTATCACAAAGATTTAAAACAGCGACTTACAAATTGGTGCATTCACCTTATAGCCAGTGGGATAACCACTTTACAATATGTTTTTTTTTTTTTTTTACAGTAATGCTCATTCCTTCATTAACACAATTATAATGTGTTGGATCCTAAACATATCCCCATTTTCCTTCAAGAAAACTGTTGTTGTTTATGAATTAACTTTGTCTGAAGGAGATGACTAGCCTGATGGCCAGTCTGTTCTTGCTTTCTTGACAACTCTTTATGGAATTGTCATGTTTGGCTTGACAATGACAAGCTAGGCTTTGACACTACTCTATAGTAAAGCAAAATAAACATTTAAAAGGTTTTTAAAATGTTGTTTTTTTCCCTAAACGCTGATATCACAGCTTTACCTCTTTGGCAAAGAGGAGAAAATCAATATATATTTTTTTAAAAGCACTCTAACAATGAACTGAGCTGAACAAAGCAACTCAACCCCAGTATGTACTAAAGGTGCTTTAAAAATGAACTGAGCTCAACAAAGCAACTCAACCCCACTATGTACTAAAGGGTGCTTTAACAATGAACTGAGCTCAACAAAGCAACTCAACCCCACTATGTACTAAAGGTGCTTTAACAATGAACTGAGCTCAACAAAGCAACTCAACCCCACTATGTACTAAAGGTGCTTTAACAATGAACTGAGCTCAACAAAGCAACTCAACCCCACTATGTACTAAAGGTATGTGGACATGTAATAAACATTCAACAGCAAACACTATGTACATCTTTCCACTGGAACCTTGGATTGTCTGTTTTTCTCTGTAGTTTACTCACACATGGGTGTGTATAATGTAGACCTGGGTTCAACTAGGATTTGTTTTCTTACAAATGTCTTAGCTGGGCTTGATTGAGCTTGCCTGGCACAATGAAACCAATGGAATATTGCCAAAAGTGCAAACACTCAAAAATGTAATCAAATGCTCAAAGTGTTTGACGGAAAACAAATACTATTTGAACCCAGGTCAGGTATGTGGTCCTATTAGTTTCCTGATTCAGATCTGTGTGGTTCAAACCAACTCTTAGTTTCCTGATTCAGACCTGTTTAAACCAAATCTTAGTTTCCTGATTCAGATCTGTTTAAACCAACTCTTAGTTTCCTGATTCAGATCTGTTTAAACCAACTCTTAGTTTCCTGATTCAGATCTGTTTAAACCAACTCTTAGTTTCCTGATTCAGATCTGTGTGGTTCAAACCAACTCTTAGTTTCCTGATTCAGATCTGTTGAAACCAACTCTTAGTTTCCTGATTCAGATCTGTTTAAACCAAGTCTTAGTTTCCTGATTCAGATCTGTTTAAACCAACTCTTAGTTTCCTGATTCAGATCTGTTTAAACCAACTCTTAGTTTCCTGATTCAGATCTGTTTAAACCAACTATTGGTGTCCTGATTCAGATCTGTTGAAACCAATGTTGTGTCGAGTAAACGTTGCTAATTATGCCGTGAAACCAAGGAGTCCGCTTATACTGTACTTTTGATTATAAGTTTTATTTATATCACAAGATTTCAGCATAAGTTTACAGACGTCTGCAGCATCTGGAGAACAGTGTCCCAAAATAATATGTCTGTTCTGATCTTCTTTGTCTCAAAACCAAGTATTTATAATCTTACCAGGATATGAGTGGTTTCCCATACTGACCAATCACCTGTCTCCACACAACAGACTTCCTCTGTTCTATGGGGTGTCCCTCTAAAACTGCTCCCCCTAAAACTGAATCAACATCCTCTCAGGTTCCACTTTGAAAACATTAGCAAAGTCATAATCCCTCAGACACTACACCAACTCTTAGTGTCCTGATTCAGATCTGTTTAAACCAACTCTTCTGACTCATTGTCATGCCATGTATATCTAAAGGAGTTGGCTAAAGCACACACAGATCTGGGACCAGACTAATGTATCCGTGGGTTGCCAGTTAGACTGTTTGTCTGGTCTCTGGTCTGTGGTCAGCAGTGGTGGCTGGTGGCATGGAGGACAGGCTCTTAATAATGTCTGGAATAAAATGAATGGAATGGTATCAAACGCATCAAACACATACGTACAATTCCATTCACTTCATTCCAGTCCTTATTATGAGCCGTTCATCCTCCCCTCACCAGCCTCCTCTGGTGGTCAGTGGGCACAGCATGGTTGGGCTCAATTCCATTTAAATTTCAATAAATTCAGAAGGTAAACCTCATTAAGAAGCATTGAAGAGAATTGTAACGTTAGTGTCCAACCCTGGGGCAAAGTGCTGTGTTCTTCTGGTGGTGGTGGTGTGAGGCCTTAACCTCAGCCTCCCTCCCTCTCTCATTCCCTCTTCCTCAGTACCATGTAGATGAGACCACTGACCAGACACAGAGGGAAGGACACCCAGGCCAGGACGTAGGCAAAGCCCAACGCAGCATCCACCTCCCCATCCGGACACATCACCGTGTAGATTATTGAGCCACACATCACAAAGACCTGGAGAGAGGGGGAGGAAGAGAGAGGAAGGGGGAGGAAAGGAGAGAGAGACAGAGAGACAGAGAGAGAGACAGAGAAGAGAGAGAGACAGGGAAGAGAGAGAGACAGAGAAGAGAGAGAGAAGAGAGAGAGAGACAGAGAGAGAGAGAGAGAGACAGAGAAGAGAGAGAGACAGAGAAGAGAGAGAGAAGAGAGAGAGAGACAGAGAGAGAGAGAGAGAGACAGAGACAGAGAGAGACAGAGACAGAGAGACAGAGACAGAGACAGAGAGAGACACGCGTGCCTTGAGTGCCTGTTCGGTAAAATATATATTAATATATATCCGGCTATAACAGTGGCGGCTCCTGAAAAAATTCTCAGGGGGGGCAATTTTTCTGATGATTTAGGTGACCTACACACATTTTAAAAAAGATATGTCCAGCAACAACATGAAGACAGGGGCAGCATATAAGTCAATACCAGAAGCATTTATTGACTGATCTCAAAAGTGTTGGCTTACCAGGGTTGGTGGAGCCCTCAGTTTCATCTTTGCCTCGCAAAGCTAACTCAAACACTCCGCAAAACTTGTCCACCAGTATCTGTCTTTTTATCTCACGTTGTACATCTCTTAAAGCCTGTCTATCACCCCCAGCATAAACTGCCTTCTTCCTATCAAGTAGTGATTTTAGATGTTTTGATACCCAAGGCTTGTTGTTAGGGTAGATTTTACAGGTCTTAGTAGGCACAACTGACTCAACACAGAAGTTTACATAGTCTGAAATAACCTCTGTGAGTTCATCCAAATCAGAGCTGCTGTCCTCAAATACCTCCTACATTGTACAGTCAAAACACCCCAAGTGATACTGTTGTCATTCCAGATCTGGACAGTTTTAACTGTGGGTTTCTCCCTCTCCAGGAGGCGACAGTAAATTGGCCTGAGGTAGACCACATTGTGGTCTGATGTCCCCAGAGGAGGTCTGGTGGTGGCAGAGAACGCCTTTGGTATTGTCCCATAGCACAAATCAAGAGTCCTATTTTTCCTAGTGTGACATTTCACATACTGATGGTATGTGCGCAAGACTTTGTGCAAGGTACAGTTGTTAAAATCCCCTAAAATAAATTTGGGTGCGTCGGGGGAGATGGATTCCAGTTACTGTGACAGATTATAAATAATCTCTGATGCCTTTGTTATATTAGCTTTTGGTTGAATGTACACAACGGTAACAAACAATTGGGGGAACTCACGGGGCAGATAGTAAGGTCGCAGTGACACAGAAAGCAGTTCAATGTCGGGGGTACAGAGTCGCTCTCTTACCAGGATCGATTTACACCACTGGTCGCTGACAAGCAGGCAGACGCCCCCGCCGTGAAGTTTCCCTGTGACTGTCAGATCGCGGTCCGCTCTGACCAGGGTGAAGCCGGCCGGCTCCACTTCTCTGTCCGGGACTCTGTCATCCAGCCAAGTCTCAGTAAATGCCAGCAAACAGGCCTCCCGATATTCGTGTTGGAAGCGCAGATTCGCTGACAACTCATCCGCTTCCCCCTCAGTGACTGGGCATTAATCAGCAAGGTGGTGGGTAAGGGAAGTTTGTTCTTAATTTTTTTTAAGTCGTTGTCTGATTCCCCCGCGTTTTCCACGTTTGCATTTGGGTTTGTAATCCACTCGCAGACAATCAGGTATTAGATGGGCCATTGGGATATCCATCGCGTTCGTATTTGAGTTGCATTGTAGTAAAAACTCCCTGCTGTATTGGATTCCGCTGCCAGCAGCATTTTCATTATTTAGTCCGTTCGTAGCGGGTATGTACACGATCAACAAGATCAGTCCAACACCGTGACCCCACCACTGGAAATCCATGGTTGGCAGAATGTTTGTAAACTAAGTGTACAAATTAAAAACATAAAATAACGCCACTAAGTGTACAAATTAAAAACATAAGATTAAAAAACATAAGATAACGCCACACCAAACGTCACACACACTGCAGGTCGTAACAGAGACGCTGCTACCCGCTCTTTTCTTAGTTACGTTCATGGTTATGTTACGTATGACGAAAGCGCGTAAGTGCAAGCCCTCAGACACCCATAGAGATTGTTTAGAAAGCTCTGAAATTTGAAAAAAATAGATTTTACATGGGAGTCTATGACAGACTTCTGGGCGATTTTCAACCTGACTGAAATCGCCCCAAAAGGGGGGGGGGGGGGGGGGGGGGGCATTTGAAGCACGACTTTAGCCTGATTGGACATTTAGTGGCAGTGTGGCACTGTGGCAGATCAGACGTCTAGATTACAACACTGATAACTACTGTTGCCGTGATATAATTGATTAGAAAAAAAATCCCTTCCTTTTCCCGTTTGGCAGTGCGTCGCCCATATCGCCCTATTGAACACACCGCCCCTGGGCTATAAACTGAAATAAATAAAGTAAATAAGTTAAGCAAGAGAAGAAATGCTTTCTCATTAACACATTAATTAATGATTGACAGATCGACTTTACTTGAGGTAAACAAAAATAAATGTACATAACAGGACCTCATACACTGAATATGGAGGCCAGGTCTGTTTGATGACTGGGAAGACTGACCACTGAGAATCTCTGACTCTGATCTCTCCTGTTGGTTTCTGTGGACAAAACATCCAAGGATTGCACACACACACAAACACACACTAAAATGAGGGAATTTTGTGTTTTAGGATTATGAGTTTAATTCCAAAATGCTATATAACCATTTTCAGAAACCCTGGTAAATTACCTTTTTTTGTTTAAAGAAATTATTAAAGATATTTGTGGGTTTTTTCACCATCTAATCTTGGCATGGGATTGTTTCATGACAGAAATGTATTTGTTTAAAATCTATCACTTGATGGTTTCATTTCAGAGAGATGCTATATATCTGCCTCACTCTCAGAGAAATAAGTAGTACTGCTAGGTTTTACATTGTCAAATGTAACAAACTCATGTAACGACATAAAAAATCTGTACAAATGATACATTTGTGACATCAATATTTAAAAAAATGTTTGAAAAATAATTATATACAGTCCAGTTTTATGAGATTTTAATCTCCAGGCCATCAGACTAGCTGGCCTCTGCCCAGTACACTGCCCTGAACTTAGTCACTGTTTCTAGCTGGCCTCCGCCCAGTACACTGCCCTGAACTTAGTCACTGTTTCTAGCTGGCCTCCGCCCAGTACACTGCCCTGAACTTAGTCACTGTTTCTAGCTGGCCTCCACCCAGTACACTGCCCTGAACTTAGTCACTGTTTCTAGCTGGCCTCCGCCCAGTACACTGCCCTGAACTTAGTCACTGTTTCTAGCTGGCCTCCGCCCAGTACACTGCCCTGAACTTAGTCACTGTTTCTAGCTGGCCTCCGCCCAGTACACTGCCCTGAACTTAGTCACTGTTTCTAGCTGGCTATCACCCAGTACACTGCCCTGAACTTAGTCACTGTTTCTAGCTGGCTATCACCCAGTACTCTACCCTGCACCTTAGTGACTGCTGCCCTATGTACCTAGTCATTGAACACTGTTCACTTTAATAGTGTTTACATACTGCTTACCCTCTTTATATGTATATACTGTATTCTAGTCAAGGCATTGTTTTTTCCTGATATTTCTTAATTTCTTCTTTTTATTTTGGGGATTTGTGGGTATTGTTTTTTCAAATATGTGTATGTGACCAATACAATTGATTGATTTTTGGTATAAAACATTTCCCTTTAACATTTGAGTAATTTAGCAGTTGCTCTTATCCAGGGCCCGGTTTTCCGGTGTCACTTTATACACAGAAGATCTCCGCTAAGCATAGAATTACATGATGTATCCGTCTCTCTGTGACTTCCAATAACTTCAGAACAAAGTTGACTACAAATACATAGTTGCCAATGTCTTCGCAATCGATACGAAGAAGTTATGTATACAATTATGCTTCAAATGAAAACTGAGATAACTGCATTAAAATATAAACATTAGGCTATAGGCCTATTTCAATCATATTGAAATACATTTCATGTTCAATTAATTGAGTTCTATTTTGCTACTTGTAGGCTACTGTCTGTAATTTGTCTCAATATACGCTACATGGTTAAAGGTACAGTGGGGAAAAAAGTATTTAGTCAAATCAAATCAAATCAAATCAAATTTTATTGGTCACATGCGCCGAATACAACAGGTGCAGACATTACAGTGAAATGCTTACTTACAGCCCTTAACCAACAGTGCATTTATTTTAAACAAAAAAAGTAAGAATAAAACAACAACAAAAAAGTGTTGAGAAAAAAAAGAGCAGAAGTAAAAATTAAGTGACAGTAGGGAGGCTATATATACAATAGAATAAAGTGACAGTAGGGAGGCTATATATACAGGGGGTACCGTTGCATAGTCAATGTGCGGGGGCACCGGCTAGTTGAGGTAGTTGAGGTAATATGTACATGTGGGTAGAGTTAAAGTGACTATGCATAAATACTTAACAGAGTAGCAGCAGCGTAAAAAGGATGGGGTGGGGGGGCAGTGCAAATAGTCCGGGTAGCCATGATTAGCTGTTCAGGAGTCTTATGGCTTGGGGGTAGAAGCTGTTGAGAAGTCTTTTGGACCTAGACTTGGCACTCCGGTACCGCTTGCCGTGCGGTAGCAGAGAGAACAGTCTATGACTAGGGTGACTGGAGTCTTTGACAATTTTGAGGGCCTTCCTCTGACACCGCCTGGTATAGAGGTCCTGGATGGCAGGGAGCTTTGCCCCAGTGATGTACTGGGCCGTACGCACTACCCTCTGTAGTGCCTTGCGGTCAGAGGCCAAGCAGTTGCCATACCAGGCGGTGATGCAACCAGTCAGGATGCTCTCGATGGTGCAGCTGTAGAATCTTTTGAGGATCTGAGGACCCATGCCAAATCTTTTTAGTCTCCTGAGGGGGAATAGGCTTTGTCGTGCCCTCTTCACGACTGTCTTGGTGTGTTTGGACCATGATAGTTCGTTGGTGATGTGGACACCAAGGAACTTGAAGCTCTCAACCTGTTCCACTACAGCCCCGTCGATGAGAATGGGGGCGTGCTCAGTCCTCTTTTTTTTCCTGTAGTCCACAATCATCTCCTTTGTCTTGGTCACGTTGAGGGAGAGGTTGTTGTCCTGGCACCACACGGCCAGATCTCTGACCTCCTCCCTATAGGCTGTCTCATCGTTGTCGGTGATCAGGCCTACCACTGTTGTGTCGTCGGCAAACTTAATGATGGTGTTGGAGTCGTGCCTGGCCATGCAGTCATGGGTGAACAGAGAGTACAGGAGGGGACTGAGCACGCACCCCTGAGGGGCCCCCGTGTTGAGGATCAGTGTGGCAGATGTGTTGTTACCTACCCTTACCACCTGGGGGCGGCCCGTCAGGAAGTCCAGGATCCAGTTGCAGAGGGAGGTGTTTAGTCCCAGGATCCTTAGCTTAGTGATGAGCTTTGAGGGCACTATGGTGTTGAATGCTGAGCTGTAGTCAATGAATAGCATTCTCACGTAGGTGTTCCTCTTGTCCAGGTGGGAAAGGGCAGTGTGGAGTGCGATAGAGATTGCATCATCTGTGGATCTGTTGGGGCGGTATGCAAATTGGAGTGGGTCTAGGGTTTCTGGGATTATGCTGTTGATGTGAGCCATGACCAGTCTTTCAAAGCACTTCATGGCTACAGACGTCAGTGCCACGGGTCGGTAGTCATTTAGGCAGGTTATCTTAGAGTTCTTGGGCACGGGGACTATGGTGGTCTGCTTGAAACATGTTGGTATTACAGACTCAGTCAGGGACATGTTGAAAATGTCAGTGAAGACACTTGCCAGTTGGTCAGCACATGCTCGGAGTACACGTCCTGGTAATCCGTCTGGCCCTGCGGCCTTGTGAATGTTGACCTGCTTAAAAGTCTTACTCACATCGGCTACGGAGAGCGTGATCACATAGTCGTCCGGAACAGCTGGTGCTCTCATGCATGCTTCAGTGTTGCTTGCCTCGAAGCGAGCATAGAAGTGGTTTAGCTCGTCTGGTAGGCTTGTGTCACTGGGCAGCTCGCGGCTGTGCTTCCCTTTGTAGTCTGTAATAGTTTTCAAGCCCTGCCACATCCGACGAGCGTCAGAGCCAGTGTAGTATGATTCAATCTTAGACCTGTATTGACTCTTTGCCTGTTTGATGGTTCGTCGGAGGTCATAGCGGGATTTCTTATAAGCGTCCGGGTTAGAGTCCCGTTCTTTGAAAGCGGCAGCTCTACCCTTTAGCTCAGTGCGGATGTTTCCTGTAATCCATGGCTTCTGGTTGGGGTATGTACGTACGGTCACTGTGGGGACGACATCATCGATGCACTTATTGATGAAGCCAGTGACTGATGTGGTGTACTCCTCAATGCTGTCTGAAGAATCCCGAACATGTTCCAGTCTATGCTAGCAAAACAGTCCTGTAGCTTAGCATCTGCGTCATCTGACCACTTTTTTATTAGCCGAATCACTGGTGCTTCCTGCTTCAGTTTTTGCTTATAAGCAGGAATCAGGAGGATAGAGTTATGGTCAGATTTGCCAAATGGAGGGCGAGGGAGAGCTTTGTATGCGTCTCTGTGTGTGGAGTAAAGGTGGTCTAGAGTTTTTTCCCCTCTGGTTGCACATTTAACATGCTGGTAGAAATGAGGTAGAACGGATTTAAGTTTCCCTGCATTAAAGTCCCCTGCTACTAGGAGCGCTGCATCTGGATGAGCGTTTTCCTGTTGATTAATGGCCTTGTACAACTCATTCAGTGCAATCTTAATGCCAGCATTGGTTTGTGGTGGTAAATAGACAGCTATGAAAAAATATAGATGAAAACTCTCTTGGTAAATAGTGTGGTCTACAGCTTATCATAAGATACTCTACCTCAGGCGAGCAAAACCTTGAGACTTCCTTAGTATTTGATTTTGTGCACCAGCTGTTGTATACAAATATACAGAGACCGCCACCCCTCGCCTTACCCGAGTCTGCCGTTCTGTCCTGCCGATGTAGCGTATAGCCTGCTAGCTGAATGTTGTCATTGTTGTCATTCAGCCACGACTCCGTGAAACATAAGATATTACGTTTTTAATGTCCGTTGGTAGGATAACCGTAATCTTAAATCGTCCATTTTATTCTCCAAAGCTTGAACGTTGGCTAATAGGATTGATGGGAGAGGCAGTTTACTCGTTCGCCGTCGGATCCTTACAAGGCACCCGGATCTGCGTCCACGATATCTCCGTCTCTTCCTCACGCGAATGACGGGGATCTGGGCCTTGTCGGGAGTCTGTAGAATATCCTTCGCGAACGCCTCGTTGAAGAAAAAGTGTTTGTCCAACGCGAGGTGAGTAATCGCTGTCCTGATATCCAGAAGCTCTCTTTGGTTATAAGAGACGATGGCATAAACATTATGTACAAAATAAATTACAAATAACGCGGAAAAAACACACATAATAGTACAATTGGTTAGAGGGCTGTAAAACGGCAGCCATCTTCTTCCGGCGCTGTTCATCTTCTTCCGTCAGCCACCAATTGTGCAAGTTCTCCCACTTAAAAAGATGAGAGAGGCCTGTAATTTTCATCATAGGTACACGTCAACTATGACAGACAAAATGAGAAAGAAAAATCCAGAAAATCATATTGTAGGATTTTTTATGAATTTATTTGCAAATTATGGTGGAAAATAAGTATTTGGTCAATAACAAAAGTTTCTCAATACTTTGTTATATACCCTTTGTTGGCAATGACACAGGTCAAACGTTTTCTGTAAGTCTTCACAAGGTTTTCACACACTGTTGTTGGTATTTTGGCCCATTCCTCCATGCAGATCTCCTCTAGAGCAGTGATGTTTTGGGGCTGTCGCTGGGCAACACGGACTTTCAAATCCCTCCAAAGATTTTCTATGGGGTTGAGATCTGGAGACTGGGTAGGCCACTCCAGGACCTTGAAATGCTTCTTACGAAGCCACTCCTTCGCTGCCCGGGTGGTGTGTTTGGGATCATTGTCATGCTGAAAGACCCAGCCACGTTTCATCTTCAATGCCCTTGCTGATGGAAGGAGGTTTTCACTCAAAATCTCACGATACATGGCCCCATTCATTCTTTCCTTTACACGGATCAGTCGTCCTGGTCCCTTTGCAGAAAAACAGCCCAAAGCATGATGTTTGCACCCCCATGCTTCATAGTAGGTATGGTGTTCTTTGGATGCAACTCAGCATTCTTTGTCCTCCAAACACAACGAGTTGAGTTTTTACCAAAAAGTTCTATTTTGGTTTCATCTGACCATATGACATTCTCCCAATCCTCTTCTGGATCATCCAAATGCACTCTAGCAAACTTCAGACGGGCCTGGACATGTACTGGTTTAAGCAGGGGGACACGTCTGGCACTGCAGGATTTGAGTCCCTGGCGGCGTAGTGTGTTACTGATGGTAGGCTTTGTTACTTTGGTCCCAGCTCTCTAAAGGTCATTCACTAGGTCCCCCCGTGTGGTTCTGGGATTTTTGCTCACCGTTCTTGTGATCATTTTGACCCCCATGGGGTGAGATCTTGCGTGGAGATCCAGATCGAGGAAGATTATCAGTGGTCTTGTATGTCTTCCATTTCCTAATAATTGCTCCCACAGTTGATTTCTTCAAACCAAGCTGCTTACCTATTATATATTCAGTCTTCCCAGCCTGGTGCAGGTCTACAATTTTGTTTCTGGTGTCCTTTGACAGCTCTTTGGTCTTGGCCATAGTGGAGTTTGGAGTGTGACTGTTTGAGGTTGTGGACAGGTGTCTTTTATACTGATAACAAGTTCAAACAGGTGCCATTAATACAGGTAACGAGTGGAGGACAGAGGAGCCTCTTAAAGAAGAAGTTACAGGTCTGGGAGAACTTGCACAATTGCTGGCTGAAACATCCGCAACAGGAAACATCCGCACTGAGCTAAAGGGTAGAGCTGCCGCTTTCAAGGAGCGGGACTCTAACCCGGACGCTTATAAGAAATCCCGCTATGCCCTCCGACGAACCATCAAACAGGCAAATAGTCAATACAGGTCTAAGATTGAATCATACTACACTGGCTCTGACGCTCGTCGGATGTGGCCAGAATATAGTCAAGAGCCTCTCTGTTTTGCAGAGCTAACTTAAGCAATTCTTTTAGTTCCCCATTCAATTGTTCCAGGGCATTTCTAGTAGCGTTGCCAAATTTCTCTATGTGTCTAGAGATGTCACGCATTTGGTCTAGGGCACATGCAACTCCATACCCAGAGAAAAAACACCCCCAAAGAACCTGGAGGCTGGTGCCTGAGTGTGAGTGACGTCAGCTAGAGGCCTCTTATCTCTCCTCATTCCAGGAAGTTTGTAGTCTCTAAACAGAGCCTTCAGACCCTTTCATTATCTGGAACGGTTCTCATAGCTGTCACCAAAAACCAAATAGTACAAGTACCTCCCCAGTCGAGGGAAGGCTATAGTAAGCCATCTGA
>CM072257.1:9953122-9956468 GCA_036851935.1 Coregonus suidteri | reverse complement strand
TCAACATGTGTTCAAGGACTACTGCAGAAATCCAACAGAACACTGGCATGTGGCACATGATGTGGAGGCTCCTTGATGTCTTTATGTGTGAGATGATTCTGCTGGCCAGGTCCTCATCACTGAATCTCTTCCTGAAGTACTCCTCCTTCTGTGGGTCATTGAACCCTCGTACCTCTGTCACCTGGTCAACACACTCAGGGGGGATCTGATTAGTTGCTGCTGGTCGGGAGGTTATCCATAGGAGAGCAGAGGGAAGCAGATTCCCCTTGATGAGGTTTGTCAGCAGAACATCGACAGACGATGTCTGGGTGACATCAGACACCTTTTCATTGTGCTGGAAATCCAATGGAAGTCTGCTTTCATCCAAACCATCAAAGATGAACATAGCTTTACAGGCAGTGAGTTTCTTTGCATTGCCTATGTCTAGTTCTGTGTGGAAGCCATTTAAAAGTCTGAGAAGACTGTACTGGAGATCTTTAATCAAGTTCAGCTCCCGGAAAGGAAGCACAAATATGATATCCACATCTTGGTTCGCCTTCTCTTCAGCCCAGTCTAGGATGAACTTCTGCACAGAGACTGTTTTTCCGATGCCAGCGATGCCCTTGGTCAGCACAGTTCTGATGCTTCTCTCTTGGCCTGGTAAGGGTTTAAAGATGTCATTGCAGTGGATTGCTGTGTCATGTGAGGTTGGTGTCCTGGATGCTGTCTCTAGCTGCCACACCTCATGTTCATTGTTAACCCCTTCACTCTCTCCCTCGGTGATGTAGAGCTCTGTGTAAATCCTGTTGAGGGGAGTTTGATTCCCTGCTTTTTCCATGCCTTCTATCACACATTCATACCTCCTTTTCAGACTGTCTTTATGGTTTACTATAGCTCTCTGCAGGCTGTCATCCACTACAAGGGAAGAGGAAAAATTATGTGTATCAGAAACATTCATTGACAGGATGAAAAGTGGGCCTTCCACAACTACAGTAACTTCTATTATCTCATAATATTGTAGTTAACTACTGTAAATCATATTAAGGTATTGACTTGGCCCACGTGTGCAAGTGGTCTTACTGTTTTCAGAGCCTCTTGTTTTATTGGGTTCACTCAGCTGCTGTAGTACAGGCCGTGTTCTGGATCTCTTTCTACACTGAGGACAGTCATAGTCTCCTGAAGGAGCAGGTTTCTCCCAGTATCTGGTGATGCACTGTCTGCAGAACCTGTGTCCACAGGTGATAGAGACTGGATCCCTCAGCACCTGCTGACACACTGCACACCTGGACTGATCCTCTGGCAGAGTAGACCTTCCACTATAGAGATAAAGGAGAGAGAGATTGTAGATGTTAATACTGATCCTCTGGCAGAACAGACAGACAGACAGACACAGAGAGAGAGAGAGAGAGAGAGAGAGAGAGAGAGAGAGAGAGAGAGAGAGAGAGAGAGAGAGAGAGAGAGAGAGAGAGAGAGAGAGAGAGAGAGAGAGAGAGAGAGAGAGAGAGAGAGAGAGAGAGAGAGAGAGAGAGAGAGAGAGAGAGAGAGAGAGAGAGAGAGAGAGACTTAATACTGATCCTCTGGCAGAGCTGCAGAAAGTTTAGTGATGTTTGGAGTCATACAGTATGTATCAGGACCTTGACATATACAGTAGATGGACCTCCAGTAACACCATGAATGTTTTAATGATCAGAATGGAGCAAAGAACTAGATGGGTTTGTTAATCCATGGAAATATCTTCATGATAAATCACAATCTTGACTTTTCAGTTCTTACAATGGATCAGTTGTACAATCAATATAAGTTGTAGATCAATATATGTTAGAGGATTCCACCTAGTAGTAGTAGTAGTAGTAGTAGTAGTAGTAGTAGTAGTAGTAGTAGTAGTAGTAGTAGTAGTAGTAGTAGTAGTAGTAGTAGTAGTAGTAGTAGTAGTAGTAGTAGTAGTAGTAGTAGTAGTAGTAGTAGTAGTAGTAGTAGTAGTAGTAGTAGTAGTAGTAGTAGTAGTAGTAGTAGTAGTAGTAGTAGTAGTAGTAGTAGTAGTAGTAGTAGTAGTAGTAGTAGTAGTAGTAGTAGTAGTAGTAGTAGTAGTAGTAGTAGTAGTAGTAGTAGTAGTAGTAGTAGTAGTAGTAGTATGTGTGTAGTCCAGTGTGTGTGTAGTAGTGTCCAGTGTGTGTAGTAGTGTGTGTGTGTGTAGTAGTGTGTGTGTGTGTAGTGTGTAGTAGTATATAGTGCCTTCAGAAGTACTCTAAATAGTAGTAGTAGTAGTCAGTGAGTTTTAGTTACCCATCTACACACAGTAGTAGTAATGACAAAGTGAAAGTTGTTTTAGAAAATGTATAGATAGTTAAATATCTCATTTAGTAGTATAAGTAGTCACACCCCTGAGTCAATACTTTGTAGAAGCATCTTTGGCAGTGATTACAGTAGTGAGTAGTTCTGGTAGTAGTAGTCTCTAAGTAGCTTTCCACACCGGGATTGTGCAGTATTTGTAGTATATTAGTAAAATTCTTCAAGCTCTGTCAAATTGGTAGTAGTAATCATTAGTAGTAGTTTCAAGTAAATGTAGTCAAAACTGTAACTAGTAGTAGTAGGAGTATTCATTGTCTTCTTGTAAGCGACTCCAGTAGTAGATTTGTATGTGTTTTAGTATTGTAGTAGATGAAAGTAGTAAGTAATCTCCCAGTGTCTAGTAGTAGTAGACTGAAGTAGGTTTTCAGTAGTATTTTAGTAGTGCTTAGTAGTATTCTGTTTCTTTTTTATCCTGAAAAAGTCCCCAGTCCTTAGTAATGTAGTATAGTAGTAACATGATACAGCCAGTAGTATGCTTGAAAATAGTAGTGGTAGTAATAATGTGTTGTATTGGATTTTCCCCAAACATAACGTAGTAGTAGTAGTAGTAGTAGTAGTAGTGTATTAGTAGTAAAAGTAATTGCTTTGCCACAGTTGTTTGTAGTAGTACTTTAGTAGTAGTGTTGTAAAAAGTAGTAGAATGTTTTAGGAATATTTTTGTAGTAGTACAAGTATAGTAGTTTTCCCTATGTCAAGTAGGTTAGTAGTGGAGTAACTACAATGTAGTTGATCCATAGTCAGTAGTTTTAGTATTAGTAGTAGGGTGGTAGTAGTAGTAGTAGTAGTGTGGTGGTGGTAGTAGTGGTGGTGGTGGTGGTAGTAGTAGTAGGTAGTGTGGTAGTAGTAGTAGTGGTAGTAGTAGTAGTGGTGGTGGTAGTAGTGGTAGGTGGTGGTAGTAGTAGTGGTGGTGGTAGTAGTGGTAGTAGTAGTGGTAGTAGTAGTAGTAGTAGTAGTAGGTAGTAGTAGTAGTAGTAGCAGTAGTAGTAGTAGTAGTAGTAGTAGTAGTAGTAGTAGTAGC
>CM072257.1:9875622-9938122 GCA_036851935.1 Coregonus suidteri | reverse complement strand
GTACAGGTGAGGCTGGTCTCTCCTGCTGGTATGGGCTGCAAACAACAAACATACTCTAATTCAGACATGTGCCATGCAATAATACCGTGTTAGCAATAGGAGAGTTGAAAGTTTGATTGTGATAATTCAGAAAGTTTAATGATGTTTGTAGTCATTAAGCATTAAGCATTCAGTCTCATTTACTCTGAGCTCAGCTGGGGAACTTTATTCTTAAATATATATATTTTTGGGTCATCTTAAATATTATCATCTTACCTCTTAGTTTTGGTGTCATGTTCCCCAGAGAGACTCCTTTTAGAAGTAGGGCCCCCCTCCTCTTTCTCCCCAGAGAGACTCATTTTAGAGGCAGGGCCCCCCTCCTCTCTCTCCCCAGAGAGACTCATTTTAGAGGCAGGGCCCCCCTCCTCTCTCTCCCCAGACAGACTCATTTTAGAGGCAGGGCCCCCCCTCCTCTCTCTCCCCAGAGATACTCATTTTAGAGGCAGGGCCCCCCTCCTCTCTCTCCCCAGAGAGACTCATTTTAGACCACTGACCCCTAAACAGAGATCCAACATGTTGGTTGTAGTTAACACAGTGACAAGATAGTCTTGAAAATCAATTGTTCTTTATTCTTCATAACATCTCTTAGAAATAAAACATTTACTAACAGACACTATATAATATTTGACTAAAACAATCATTTCAAACCTTTTTACGATCACATATGTTCTTTTTACTTGTATTTAATCAGGGGCAACCCATTGAGACCAGGGTCTCATTTTCAAAGGTGCCCTGAGCACAGCAGTACAACAGTACAAAAAAAATGTCTCACCTACAAATCAGTTTAAAAGGTCCAATGCAGCCATTTTTATATCAATATCAAATCATTTCTGGGTAACAATTAAGTACCTTACTGTAAAATAGCTTTTTAGCCAAAAACTTTCTCAAGCAAGAATTTTGCTAGCACTGTCTGGGAGTGGTCTGAGTGGGGAGGGGAAAACTGAAAACGAGCTGTTATTGGCAGAGAGGTTTGGAACTCTTTGTTATTGGTCTATTAACCAATTGACGCATGGTGATGTCACCATGGAAAGCCTAAACTCCCGCCCATGCAACATTTTTACAATTAAAACCACAGGTCAGGTGTATTCAGGATGCTTTGAACATTAAATGAACACTCAAAAATTCAACGACTTTGTTACTTTGAGATTATTTGGGGGATGAAATTTAAAGTATGCTAATATTTTGTTTAGCATATGTTTTTGGTGGTTTGACACTTTATTCAGACAGTAATGAAATGGGGAGACAGGCTAATGGGAGAAACAGTGGGAAGGTTGGAAGCAGGGATTGGTCCCTGTTCTCAGGTGGAAAGTTGTATGTGACACATGCCAGAGAGTGTTACCACTACACCAAGGTTCTGCACAGGAAATAATAATATTAATGATTGGTAGCAGTGGGTAACCAAATCATAGATTGCAGTCTGCTTGTCCATAGACTGCTTTTAGGGTAAGGACACAAACATTTTATGTTTGTAATTTGGGTGAACTCTCTCTTATAAAATAGGGATAGCCACACCGACCTCCTGCTTGCTCTCCAGGAGGGTTGGCCACACCGACCTCCTGCTTGCTCTCCAGGAGGGTTGGCCACACCGACCTCCTGCTTGCTCTCCAGGAGGGTTGGCCACACCGACCTCCTGCTTGCTCTCCAGGAGGGTTGGCCACACCGACCTGTTTCTCAAGTGCTGGGTGTTAAAAATGTTCATTTCTATAAATCACCCAACCTTCAAGAGAAATCTAATTTAAAACTATGCGAGCTTGTAATCTGTGTCAACCAACTGCAACTCAATAAAACATATAGCTTATGTCTAGTTGAAACTGGTTACACCTTTATACATTAACAGAAACCTGAGGGTGGAGCTAACAGTCAGTTGCATGCGACAGCAGTACCCATGACATTGTACCGAATCTTGCTTCAGTTTATTTTATTATAGTCCTTCTTCAAGACATTATTTTAGCTAAATTTATAATTTACTCGAGACCTGTTTTATTTGTGTTTTCTTCCTCCAAAATGTTTACTGTAGACCTTTAATAATTGTAAACAGGCCTACAAATCCAAAAGGTTTTAATTTGAGAATGTTCATTTGTATGCCTCAAATATTAAACTGTCTTAAAATATTTGATTAGTTGAATCAGGTGTGTAAATGCTGGGCAAGAACAAAAGGATTGAGAAACCCTGAGATAAACATAAAACCCTATCATTTAAAAGCGCCACCAGACGTTTGACTGATGACACGTAGGCCTTAGCTGATCCGTTTCTACTTTGAAAACTGCTGTTTATCAGCAACTAAGCTCAAGTAGCAGTTCTACTAACTAGTAATATCTCATTCCAGGTATTCATTCTCTTACTCTGTCCTTTAGAATAGATTATTGTTCAGAAATACTTACAAATACTCACTTTATTTTTCAGTTCTCTCCATTTAGTGTTTTCTGCTGTCGTCTCAAAATGGATCCTGTACAAAACAACAACTTTACTTTCGGTTTCAACTCAGCCTTCTCCCCACCCTGATAATAAAGTGTTTTATTGGTATCTTCCACTAGATGGCAGTAAACACCTGCTGTAACTAGACTGTACAACAGTGACCACTTTTAAATGCGCACAGTATTATATGATAGTAGCTCATGTCCCGCTTAAGGTCTTATTCGGGATAAGCTGTGTACATGCACCTTTGATATCCCGCTCACGAGTATCCCTGTAACCATGAATAAACAGAATATTCCTCATTTAAGTTCATACGTGTTGAATAGTAACTAACATAGGGACACTGACAGTAGGCCTATAACGTCTCACATGTAGCGTAATATAATATGAACTCCTGCAGAATTATGCATTTCTTGCAGTAAAATGATACAACAAATGCACATTTTGTCTTGGAACAGGAGTGGAGAAATATGGTTTATTTCTTTCAGCATCTCTTGAGAAAATGGGAATGGGCATGTAATGTGTTATCTTTTACACTGTTATTCAAGCAGACAGTGATTTCAACCACCAAAAAATAATCACCCAAGATGTGTATTTGTATTTGTATTTATTATGGATCCCCATTAGTTCCTGCCAAGGCAGCAGCTACTCTTCCTGGGGTTTATTATGGATCCCCATTAGTTCCTGTCAAGGCAGCAGCTACTCTTCCTGGGGTTTATTATGGATCCCCATTAGTTCCTGCCAAGGCAGCAGCTACTCTTCCTGGGGTTTATTATGGATCCCCATTAGTTCCTGCCAAGGCAGCAGCTACTCTTCCTGGGGTTTATTATGGATCCCCATTAGTTCCTGCCAAGGCAGCAGCTACTCTTCCTGGGGTTTTATTATGGATCCCCATTAGTTCCTGCCAAGGCAGCAGCTACTCTTCCTGGGGTTTATTATGGATCCCCATTAGTTCCTGCCAAGGCAGCAGCTACTCTTCCTGGGGTCCAGCAACATTTAGGCAGTTATACAATTTTCAAAACATTATAATACATTCACAGATTTTACAACACACTGTGTGCCCTCAGGCCCCTACTCCACCACTACCACATATCTACAATATAAAATCCATGTGTACGTGTGTGTATAGTGTGTATGTTATCGTGTGTGTGTGTGTGTGTGTGTGTGTGTGTGTGTGTGTGTGTGTGTGTGTGTGTGTGTGTGTATGCATGTGTCTGTGCCTATGTAAGTGTTGCTTCACAGTCCCCGCTGATCCGTCAGGTGTATTTTTATCTGTTTTTTAAATCTAATTTTACTGTAGTACTGTGCGCCTCCCATAGTCTGTTCTGGACTTGGGGACTGTGAAGAGACCTCTGGTGGCATGTCTTGTGGGGTATGCATGGGTGTCCGAGCTGTGTGCCAGTAGTTCAAACAGACAGCTTGGTGGATTCAACATGTCAACACCTCTCATAAACACAAGTAGTGATGAAGTCAATCTCTCCAACACTTTGAGCCAGGAGAGCTTGACATGCATATTATCAACGTTAGCGCTCTGTGTACATCCAAGGGCCAGCCGTGCTGCCCTGTTCTGGGCCAGTTGTAATTTTCCCAAGTCCCTTTTTGTGGCACCTGACCACATGACTGAACAGTAGTCCAGGTGCGACAAAACTAGGGCCTGTAGGACCTGCCTTGTTGATAGTGCTGTTAAGAAGGCAGAGTAGCGATTTATTATGGACAGACTTCTCCACATCTTAGCTGCTGTTGTATCAACATGCTTTGACCATGACAGTTTACAATCCAGGGTTACTCCAAGCAGTTTAGTCACCTCAACAATTTCCACATTATTTATTACAAGATTTAGTTGAGGATTAGTGAATGATTTGTCCCTAATACAAAGCTTTTAGTTTTATAAATATTTAGGACTAACTTATTCCTTGCCACCCACTCTAAAACAGACAAACAGAGAACACAGGTATAAATACACTGGGGATAATGGGGAAGATGGGCTTCACCTGGAAGGGGTTGGAGACAATCACAAAGACAGGTGATGCAGATCAGGATGTGACACTAATATTTTCCTGCAGTGAAAAACTGGGTCAAATTAAGATATGTCATCTGTAAGTGCATTCATGTTAAGATAGCTAAGTGAGACAACCACAAATCACAGTCAAATATACAAGATACAAACATTCCATTCCCGCTAAACAATGGATATACAATGGTATAGTTCTGCACAAAAAAAAAAAAAAAATTCATACACATCTAAAATCTATTAATAAAAAATCTGAGAACAGTAATGTTGCAGGTACCCACAAGCAATCATTTCTGAGGAAAAAACTAAATGTGAAAAAATTGTGTATATAGCGTTTTGGAAATACACTTTTCATAAATTCTTAAATAAAATTGTCATCTCACCTCTTAGCTTTGGTGTCATGTTCACCTGAGAGACTCATTTTAGAGGAAGGGCCCCCCTCCTCTCTCTTCCCAAAAGAGACACATTTTAGAGGCAGGGCCACCCTCCTCTCTCTCCTCAGAGAGACTCATTTTGGAGGCAGGTTCTCCTCCTCTCTCTCCCCACAGAGACTCATTTTAGAGGCAGGGCCCCCCTCCTCTCTCTTCCCAGAGAGACTCATTTTAGAGGCAGGGCCCCCCTCCTCTCTCTCCCCAGAGAGACTAATTTTAGAGGCAGGGACCCCCTCCTCTCTCTCCCCAGAGAGACTCATTTTAGAGGCAGGGCCCCCCTCCTCTCTCTCCCCAGAGAGACTCATTTTAGAGCACTGACCCCTAAACAGAGATGCAGCATGTTGGTTGTGGTGAACACAGTGACAACTCATTCTAGAATGTCAATTGTTCTCTTTTATTAATAATCTCTTAGAAATAAAACTATTTACTAACATCCTAGTGTGTTGCTTTGTTCAACAGGTATGCTATTATTATGCTATTACTGAATTCAGTTCATAATATCAATGTTAAGAAAAGTATGTTCAGTGGTTTCATCCCAAATTACACAGGAAGCAGGAGCTCATTGTAATTTTGAAAACAACAATTTTTCCGATATTCTGAAAGACGATTTATGACGAACTATGATACATAAAAAAATCCTCAAATTGTAAAATAACCACAATATACGAATATATGAACAACATGTTTTTGAATTTGACTTGCCTACGCCCAGTTAGCGCCATTTTGTATGATTGAACTGTCACGTAGCTGTCCCGGTGAAATGGACTGTTAGATTTGAGTGTTTTACTTCCATTCACTATACTAAAATTACACAGTGGTGTAAAGTACTTAAGTAAAAATACTTTAAAGTACTACTTAAGTCGTTTTTTGGGGGTATCTGTACTTTACTATTCATATTTTTGACAACTTTTACTTTTACTTCACTACATTCCTAAAGGAAATAATATACTTTTTACTCCATACATTTTCCCTGACACCCAAAAGTACTCTTTATATTTTGAATGCTTAGCAGGACAAGAAAATGGTCCAATTACCACATTTACCAAGAGAACATCCCTGGTCATCCCTACTGCCCCTGATCTGGGGTACTCACTAAACACATGCTTCGTTTGTAAATTTTATAAATAAATGTTTTACTTTTGATACTTAAGTACATTTTAGCAATTACATTTACTTTTGATACTTAAGTATATTTAAAACCAAATACTTTTAGACTTTTACTCAAGTAGTATTTTACTTGGTGACGTTCACTTTTACTTGAGTCATTTTCTATTAAGGTATCTTTACTTTTACTCAAGTATGACAATTGGGTACTTTTTCCACCACTGAAATTACACCATACATTTAATTTCTCTACACACTTAATCCCAATCACAATAATCCCTGTGAAGAGTCTTACCTCGTAGCCTGGATTCACAACCAGAACATGTCAAGTCATTGAGATATTTTCCGTTGTGCTGAGAGAGCACCTTCCTGATGACAAGTGGCTCTGTATCTGTGTTCTAGGTACAGTTGATCTTTGGGTGCAATAATATCTGGTCAAAGTCTAGTGGCACAACACCATAGTATATAATTAACAGAACAGTAGTTTTATCTTTTACTTTTTTTCTCAAAAAGGTAGGGGTCAAAATTGGCACTCCCTTTCAATACCTCCCTTGTGAGGATAATGACACTGAGCCTTTTTGTAAAAAGTTATATGAGTTGGAGAACACATTGGGAGTGATCTTAGACCATTCCTCCATACATAATCCTTCCAAATGACCAACTACAGGAAGGTAAAGGTACAACTAAACACACAATAAAGAAACAAATCTCCCTAACTGACAGGAGGCTTGAATCTTAGTCATTTACCCACCGGCCTCCTACTACTAACTATCCCAATGTATACATTCTACCAACATCATACATAAATAATCCCTGGTAGGATCCTTACTACTATCCCAATGTATACATTCTACCAACATCATACATCAATAATCCCTGGTAGGATCCTTACTACTATCCCAATGTATACATTCTACCAACATCATACATAAATAATCCCTGGTAGGATCCTTACTACTATCCCAATGTATACATTCTACCAACATCATACATAAATAATCCCTGGTAGGATCCTTACTACTATCCCAATGTATACATTCTACCAACATCATACATAAATAATCCCTGGTAGGATCCTTACTACTATCCCAAAGTATACATTCTACCAACATCATACATAAATAATCCCTGGTAGGATCCTTACTACTATCCCAATGTATACATTCTACCAACATCATACATAAATAATCCCTGGTAGGATCCTTACTACTATCCCAATGTATACATTCTACCAACATCATACATAAATAATCCCTGGTAGGATCCTTACTCTGCAGCCTGAAAAAAAAAAAAAAAAAAAAAAAAAAATGATTGCCTTGGCAACGTCTATTTGGGGATCCCAATAAAAAACTAAATACTTAACATGACCACAATAATGTCAGCTGTAGTTGTTGTAAGATGTCCATCATACACTGGTGGCAGGTAGCCAAGCGGTTAAGGATGTTGGACCAGTAATCAAAAGGTTGCTGGTTCGAAACCCTGAGCTGATTAGGTAAAAAAACTGTAGATGTGCCCTTGAGTGTCTTTGGATAAGAGCGTATGTTAAATGATGAAAATGTAAATACTATTATTTAAAATGGTCAAGGGCTTTATGAATGTATTTTAATGCCTATCATCTGCCATGTAAAGTGTTACCATGCAATTTCTGTGAAAAAAGCCTGAAATGGTGGAAGGTCAAAGATCATGAGTATTTGATGTCTGTGTCTCTCTCAGTCTCTGTCTGTCTCTAACCCCAGTTGTCAGTAAAGAATCAACTGCACCTAGAACATAGATACAGACCGCTCGTCATCAGGAAGTTGCTCTCTGAGCAGAACGGGAGATCAACTGCACCTAGAACATAGATACAGACCGCTCGTCATCAGGAAGTTACTCTCTGAGCAGAATGGGAAACATCTCAATGATTTGACATGTTCTGGTAGTGTATTCAGCTACAAGGTAAGATTATTGTGAAGTGTGTAGAGAAATGATATGTATGGTGTAATTATAGTATAGTGAATCCTGGGACAGGCGCTAACTGGGATTGGGTAAGTCAAATTCTAAAACATATAGCATATGAATATATCATAGTTCTACATTTCACATTTCGTATGAAATATGTAATTGTATCATATTTGTTCCACTATAGTGCAACGATCCTCAGTATATGAGCCACGTTACAATTCCCACCAAGTGGGTTAACCCTCTTAGTGCCAATGGCATGATGTGTAGGGTGTTTGCCTTTCACGCCAACAACCTGGGTTTGCTTCCCTGCCCCGCCGTTTGCTACAGAAGTGGGATGGTGGCCATGAGGCCATCAGAAAGCCTGGACGTGTGAGGGGGCTGAGTAGTGCCTTTGATGTCGAAAATTGTATTTGTCGTCAGTAAAACAAAAAGTACTTTCAGAGTTTTTGTAGAATTAAGATAGACTTTATTACACAGATAATATAGCCGAGGTGGTCTGCAGAGCATCTAACTTTCCACCTCTCAGCTCTCAGTTTATATACAGTTTCATCCTTACTCATTTTACATACATTTTAGCTTAATCCCTCCCTGTTTGGTTCCTCCACCATTGTCTCCAGTTTTCACCTCTTGACCGCTCCGCCCACTTCCTTATTTTATAATAATGGCGGTACCTTCTAATTCAGTGTCTGGAAACATTAGTGGCGGGACCAAGGCCTGTCCTGTAAAAATAACAGCCCTGTCCTGTAGAAATAACAGCCCTGTCCTGTAAAAAAACAGCTCATGTAAAAATAACAGCCCTGTCCTGTAGAAATAACAGCCCTGTCCTGTAGAAATAACAGCCCTGTCCTGTAGAAATAACAGCCCTGTCCTGTAGAAATAACAGCCCTGTCCTGTAGAAATAACAGCCCTGTCCTGTAAAAATAACAGCCCTGTCCTGTAGAAATAACAGCCCTGTCCTGTAAAAATAACAGCCCTGTCCTGTAAAAATAGCAGAGCCATTTCCTGGCTCCATTCTGACCCCCTAATTGATTCCCATACCTATCAATCGGTACTTAAACATGGCTTAAACATGGCAGGTCCATAATCAATTTCTCAATCATATACAGTTCCCACACATAGCAGGCAGTTCTCACACATTGCAGGCATTCTTCCAAGCCTCTTCCTTCTGTACCACTCAGTCCCAACACCTGTCATGCTGTGATTAACCATGTTTAACTTATAGTCTGAACTATGTTTAACCCCTGGCTCCGTTCCAGGAATATGCCTAAGGAGGGAGGCAAAGGGCAACAGTCTGGTTTCAGTCACTGATAAGGCAGGACAGCCGTGGATTAGGGAGAGGGAGAAATTTGACCCGAAGTCAGATCAGATGACGAGAGAAGAAACTTCCACGCCCACGAAGGTTTATAGCATCAGGCAGGGCCATGACTACACCAGCGAGAGGAACCAATGAAGTTCCTGCCTAGCAACAGAGATGTAACTATGTTTAACCCTGGCTCCGTGCTTGTCATGTTGTGATTAACTGTTTAACTTATAGTCTACTGAGTCTAAAAGGATTGAACTATAGTCTACTGAAAAATCCCCAATACCTTCCTGTTTTGGAGGGGGCTGTGTAGTGAGCCACGTTACAATTCCCACCATGTGGGTTAACCCTATTGCCATGTATAGCGTGTTTGCCTTTCTCGCCAGCGACCCGGGTTCACTTCCCTGCCCCGCTGTTTGCTACAATATTAATATCATAGACTACCTGTTTGAACAAAGAGACTCAATAGAACGAGATAAAGGATTTTAGGATAATATAAATAAGTATCTATTTAGAGTTGTCTTTTAGGTTCAGCCTTGTAGCTGCTTTTATCAATTGGCTGAAATGTAATAAATGACATGGCCTCCGAGTTGGGAGATAACCAGGCCCAGTTTAAATCACCATGACAACCATTTCATTATTTCCCCAGTGCAGCAAGGGAATCTAGAGACTCAACCTTTGTACCCAATCACATAGGTTTACAGCAGCTCACAGTTGCAACTTCATTGCTAAGAGGTCAAACTGCTTTGGTTTAGATAAAGACACAGGTCATAATATGTGTAGCAATCAGGGTTGGGCTCAATTCAGAATTTTGGAATTGACTCCCAATCAACTCATGAGGAAGATTAATCGTCATTGAGCAAATTTCAGGTCTGCTGAGCGCAAACTTGAATGTTGTGAAAGTTCTGTACAACTTTTGGCACCCGTTTACTGTGAACACTGAGGCTGTCCCAGCTGGAAGTTACAGTTTTAAAACAGTGGCCAAGTATATTCATTTCTCTAGAAGCATGCTGAAAGTCTGTTGTTAATTTGTTTACAGAGAAATAGCATTGTATTCGGTCAAACAACAGTTTGCTAAGTGCTGGTAGCAAGCTGCTAGGTCTGCTGTTAGAACCAGTAAAGGTCGCTTTACCACTCTTGGATAGCGGAATGACTTTGGCTTCCCTCCAGGCCTGAGGACAAAGACTCTCCTCTAGGCTCAGATTAAAGATATGACAGATAGGAGTGGCTATAGAGTCAGCTACCATCCTCAGTAGCTTCCCATCTAAGTCAATGTCTTGTCAATGCCAGGAGGTTTTTCATTATTGATCGATAACAAAAACAATTCTACCTCTCCCACACTAACTTTGCAAAATGTAAACTTGCAATGCTTTTCTTTCCTTTGTTGTTTTCTTATGCATGAGTACTATGGCTCAGAGTACAGGCCTGAGTCGTGCCTGGCAATACTACAGAATCCTTCTCTGATGCGCTCTGCCTACTAAATCTACTGCATAGTTAGTTTTGTATACTACGTCTTGCATAGTTTGCTTTATTTCAGTATGTTGGACTGAAAGTGGCTAATATTGTGTTGATTCCATCAGAATTCCCACAGTAGAGGCAAATGTTAATAGTGTTAACTAATCGGGAAAAAACGATCAAGTTGGAGAGAACATTGCTCATGAGTTGAAATTCTAATTGGCCACATCCCACAGGAATTTGAATTTGAGTAACAGAAGTCGAATTTAATTCAGTGCAATCAAAGATTATGGATACACTGACAAGATCCGTCTCTCTGCCCTCACATGGGTGTTGTTGTCCACAAAGCTCCCGTCTATCCTTTTCTTTGGATTGGTTCCAACCGCCGTGTCTTTGTGAGATGCAGGGTAGGTGAACAGATTATCTCTGCATGTGTGGTTCCCACCGTGAAGCATGGAGGAGGAGGTGTGATGGTGTGATGGTGTGGGGGTGCTTTTGCTAGTGACACTGTCTGTGATTTATTTAGAATTCAAGGCACACTTAACCAGCATGGCTACCACAGCATTCTGCAGCGATACGCCATCCCATCTGGTTTGCGCTTAGTGGGACTACCATTTGTTTTACAACAGGACACTGACCCAACACACCCCCAGGCTGTGTAGGGCTATTTGACCAAGAAGGAGAGTGATGGAGTGCTGCATCAGATGACCTGGCCTCCACAATCACCCGACCTCAACCCGTTTGAGATTGTTTGGGATGAGTTGGACCGCAGAGTGAAGGAAAAGCAGCCAACAAGTGCTCAGCATATGTGAGAACTGCTTCAAGACTGTTGGAAAAGCATTCCAGGTGAAGCTGGTTGAGAGAATGCCAAGAGTGTGTAAAGCTGTTATGAAGGCAAAGGGTTGCTAAAAACACTTTTTTCATTACTACATGATTCCATATGTGTTATTTCATAGTTTTGATGTCTTCACTATTATTCTACATTATGTCCATCAACTGTAAACATGGAATGCAATGTCGTGGTAGAAATATTTGACTAGATAATCAACTAAAAAATATCTCTCAAGACACCGGAGCCTGTGAATTCAAGAATTAGACTTTATTGCATCACAAAGCCCAGCTTGCTCCATGGAACAAACTGTCCCTTTCTGGCTTAAAGATCTCTTATATCCACACAAATGAAAAAAACATGCGTACATTCCTAACTTTTTTTAGTTCTGTACCACCCCTCTCATTCTATCATTCTATTGGCTGCGTGCTTAGGCCCCTTCTTAAAAGCCCCTTCTTAAAAAAACGAATGTAATGCATACCATATGTCTATAACAAACCCATGGCCACAGTTTAAGAGCCCCTGTGAAAGAACACATGCATTCATTTAAAACACAGCATATACTCCATGTCTATATTCCTTATTTAAGCATGTATCTGGATTATAAAATATCAAACATGTTCATTCTGTTTCACCATTATCATTTCATAACACATTATAAAACATTTATCATTCATCATCCTCCCCGGCCCCTGAGATTATGTGCATGTGGCCATGTGTCAGGTCATAAGGTCATAAGCATAAAGAAATTATAACACTAGTTCCATTGTTACTCCAATCTCCACACAGCCATCACGTCATTGACATTCCCAGACCAGCTGCAGGGAGTTTTATGAAAAAATGGTTCTTCTCATTCCATAACCATTTTAAGGCATATAGGTTTTAAATTTTACAACATATCCATGCTTATTACTAATATTATTATTTTACCTTTGACCTCTCCCTACATTTGCCTTAATGATACATAAAATAATACCATAGGTGCTGGGTAGCAGAGTAGAACACCTGTTTAGGAGAGGTGCTGGCTAACAGAGTAGAACACCTGTTTAGGAGAGGTGCTGGGTAACAGAGGAGAACACCTGTTTAGGAGAGGTGCTGGGTAACAGAGTAGAACACCTGTTTTTAGGAGAGGTGCTGGGTAACAGAGTAGAACACCTGTTTAGGAGAGGTGCTGGCTAACAGAGTAGAACACCTGTTTAGGAGAGGTGCTGGGTAACAGAGTAGAACACCTGTTTAGGAGAGGTGCTGGGTAACAGAGTAGAACACCTGTTTAGGAGAGGTGCTGGCTAGCAGAGTAGAACACCTGTTTAGGAGAGGTGCTGGGTAGCAGAGTAGAACACCTGTTTAGGAGAGGTGCTGGGTAACAGAGGAGAACACCTGTTTAGGAGAGGTGCTGGGTTGCAGAGTAGAACACCTGTTTAGGAGAGGTGCTGGCTAACAGAGGAGAACACCTGTTTAGGAGAGGTGCTGGGTAGCAGAGTAGTAGAACACCTGTTTAGGAGAGGTGCTGGCCGCTAACAGAGTAGAACACCTGTTTAGGAGAGGTGCTGGGTAGCAGAGGAGAACACCTGTTTAGGAGAGGTGCTGGCTAGCAGAGTAGAACACCTGTTTAGGAGAGGTGCTGGGTAGCAGAGGAGAACACCTGTTTAGGAGAGGTGCTGGGTAACAGAGGAGAACACCTGTTTAGGATAGGTCCTGGGTAACAGAGGAGAACACCTGTTTAGGAGAGGTGCTGGCTAGCTGAGTAACAGAGGAGAACACCTGTTTAGGAGAGGTGCTGGGTAACAGAGGAGAACACTTGTAAAAGAAAAGGAGAGTCTCACTCTATGATCTCAGATGAAATCATGTAATAACCTGATGACCAACGTTTCGATAGACAGCAGTCTTCATCATTTACCTTAAAAATACCAAAATATGGATCCTGAAAGGGAATTTGATGCATTTTCATATGGGTTAAATGGAATAGTAACTGAAATCTGGACACTGACTGTAGGCCTGTAACCTAATATAATATGAACTCATGCAGAATTATGCATTTCTTGCATTTAAATGATACAACAAATGTTCATTTTGTCTGGGGAACAGGGGTGGATAAATGTTATTCATTTCAGTATCTCTTGAGATAATGTGAATGAGACTGTAAGGTGTTATTTTTGACACTATTATGCAAAAAAGTATTTTCAACCTTATCAACCTTATTAAACCGTTCAAACCGATGACTTTTGGACATTTTGCACAGGATCTGGCTGACTGGATCAAGCTGCACAGGTGGCCTACTTTTTGAAGGGATTTGTGCGACAATCAGATGAAAACATCATCACATATGATATGTGAAACTGAGCCTAAGCAGACCTCAGAAACATCTGTAACAGGGATAAGATGTGTACATGCATCAACTCAAAAACAGAATACTGAAGTATCCTGAATAATAACGGGATATTGGTGTGCATGTAAACGTGGTGGCTGGTACAGCAGGGGTTTACTGCCCTCTAGTGGAAGATACCAATAAAACACTTGATTATCAGGTTGAGCTGAAACAGAAAGTAAATGTGTTATTTTCTACAGGATCCATTTGGAGATGACAGAGCAGAAAACACTATATGGAGAGAACTGAAAAATAAAGTAAGTATTTATGAACAATAATCTATTCTAATGGACAGAGTAAGAGAATGAATACCTGGAATGAGATATTACTAGTTAATAGAACTGCTATTTGAGCTTAGTTGCTGACAGACAGCAGTTTTCAAAGTGGAAACTAATCAGTAGGTCTATGTGTTATCAGGTAGGCCATTATCATTGTCATTATGGAGACACCTATTTTACAACCCTTATTCCATGAAACATATTAACGCTGTAGAACTGATGCACATCAAGAAATAAGGTGACAAATCACAGGAAAACTACTTTAGGCGCTCTAGAGCACGTTAGATACATTCTGCCGGAGGTGGTTTAAACTGCATTCTAATGTCGACTTTGCTTATGGAAAACCATATCATGCGAAGGTTTTTACACATGCTCAGTTCTTGGGTCTCTCGAGTGTACATTTTGAAAATGGAAGTTATGGAACTCCATCATGTGCTTCTGTTATGAGAAAAACCTCCACAACCTCCACAATGAAACAGACATAAATGTGGAGAATGATAGATCTGTTAGCCATCAAGTAGCCTATTCATTGTTATGCCTGTCTAGGCTACTGTAGCCTGCCATTTTATACTATAAATATGTTGAAATGACTGGAGTCGTTGCAAATCATTTTGTGCCACTTGTGTGTAGCCAACCTGGAGCTGGCAAACAGATGTAATAATATAGCCTTTAACTTCAGTTTATTGTTGTTGTAGCCTCGTGTTTTTTATGTAATTAATAATGGCCTGTGTTTAGTTCATTCAATTGGAAGTTATCAAGTGTCACCATGGTCACAGTTCTATTGCAATTGCTGATCAGATGTTAGAATGCATTAGATTTAAGGTAACAGTCAGCCAGATTAGGCTACAGGTAAAGAAATAACCTGGCTGTTGTTGACAAGCATGGACCTATTCAGTTCATATCCATATTATTAAATATTTAATACAGATTGAAATTACGACCCCATCCTCAGTAGCCTATTCCAGCAGGCTACTGGGCAACAGAAGCACTTCCTACCTCAACATCGTCTTGCTGTTCATGTTAATATAAATGAATCTGTTAATTTTGAACTAAGCAAACTGCTAAATCATTCAGCTTACATCTTGCCTACATGTTGCCCAGGCTACTGGAGGCTGTCTGAAATAAGATGTAGGCCTATCAGGGTCTATGTTTTGCCTAGTTTTCAGGCCGCGTTGTTGGTGGGTTTGAGAGTAGTCATTGGGCTAGAAAAAGTAATTGCATTAAATCACCTGACTGTTTTCGATATGTCTGTTAGTAAACTGTTTCAGATCATGAATAAAAAAAGAGGACAATTGACATTCAAGAATTAATTGTCACTGTGTTCACCACAACCAACATGCTGCATCTCTGTTTAGGGGTCAGTGCTCTAAAATGAGTCTCTCTGGGGAGAGAGAGGAGGGGGGCCCTGCCTCTAAATGAGTCTCTCTGGGGAGAGAGAGGAGGGGGGCCCTGCCTCTAAAATGAATCTCTCTGGGGAACATGACACCAAAACTAAGAGGTGAGCTGAAAATATTGTTTAAGAATTTATATTCGAAAGTGCTATATAGGAGAAAAGAAAATCACATTTGTGATTTTTCATAGGCTATATGCAGATAAATCAGAAATGATTACTAATGGGTACCTTCAATGCAACTATTGTAGATTTGAGATGTGATTTAAAACCATTGTTTAGCTGGAATGTAATGTTCGTATCCTGTATATTTGACTGTGATACGTGGTCGTCTCACCTAGCTACCTTTGCTTCTGATATGAATGCATTTACAGATGCCATATATATTTAATTTTAGCTTTACCCATCTGAGCTCAGAGTAGATGAGAGACGTAATGTTTGTCTCTGTTGTGTGTGAAGCCCAATCAAGCAGGAGAGACCAGCCTCCCCTGTACCCAGCTGTGTGTCCCATGAAGAGTGACCGGTCTATGGAAACAACCTATAGACTTTAGAGAGGGAGACTTTTCTACTGAACAAAGGTAAGAAGAACTCATGGGTCATGGTCAGTGAGTTAAACAACACTGTCTCTAGTCATTTCTCCTCTCCCATTTTTTTTACCATTTATTTTTGTTGTTTTTTCATAATCCATAGGCTAATCCTTTTTTCCATTTTCATAGTCCTGAAACAATATTAAACAAACACAACATTCCCTGTGTGTGTGTGTGTGTGTGTGTGTGTGTGTGTGTGTGTGTGTGTGTGTGTGTGTGTGTGTGTGTGTGTGTGTGTGTGTGTGTGTGTGTGTGTGTGTGTGCACTCCCTGGATGAGGAGATGTAATCTCATGTTTTGTCCACAGAAACCAACAGGAGAGATCAGAGTCAGAGATTCTCAGTGGTCAGTCTTCCCAGAGTCATCAAACAGACCTGGCCTCCATATTCAGTATGTGGTCCTGTTATGTACATTTGTTTTTTTTTTTTTTTTTTAAAGTTGATCTGTCAATCATTCATTAATGTGTTAATGAGAAAGCATTTAGTCTCTTGCTTAACTTATTTACTTGATTTATTTCAGTTGCTTGAAGAGAATATTATGACATTTGTGAAGAACGAGCTGAAGATGTTCAAGAGGATTCTTAGTCCAGAACTCCCAGAAGGCTTTGAGAGTCAGAAGCAGGATAAGGAAGTGGTGGATGCTGAAGATGAGAAGCAGGAGAGCAGTGCCAGAGAGGGGGCTCTGAAGATCACACTGCACGTCCTGAGGAAAATGAACCAGAAGGAGCTTGCTGACACACTGGAGAAAAGTAAGAGCTGTCTGCCTCATGTTGAATGCTGTTTTAGAACATTTAAAAGCTGTAGCTAAAGTACAGCTAAAGTAGCTGTGTAACTCAATGATATTGTAGCAGCCTTAACACAACACCTAGTGACCTCATCAAGTAGCAGCAGGGATGTGTTGTGTGTGATTAATTTAGACAGAGAGAGAGAGAGAGAGAGAGAGAGAGAGAGAGAGAGAGAGAGAGAGAGAGAGAGAGAGAGAGAGAGAGAGAGAGAGAGAGAGAGAGAGAGAGAGAGAGAGAGAGAGAGAGAGAGAGATAATGATATAATAGTCATACCAGTCACACCACACCAGTCTGTAATGCATTATGAAAACATTTACACATTTATACAGTCAGTTAAGAGAATAAATGATTATAATTTAAACTTTATAACAGTCCTACAATACTGTAGGCATTAAAACAGATGTAATATTAATATCCTCTGTGTTATTTCTTCATTCAGATGAGCTTGCTGTGATTTGCCAACGTGAACTCAAATCTAATCTAAAGAAGAAGTTTCAATGTGTATTTGAGGGGATCGCTAAACAAGGAAACCCAACACTTCTCAATAAGATCTACACAGAGCTCTACATCACAGAGGGTGGAACAGGAGAGGTCAATAATGAACATGAGCTGAGACAGATTGAGACAACAACCAGGAAACAAGCAAGACCAGAGACTGCAATCAAATGTAACGACATCTTCAAACCCTTAACTGGACAAGACAAACTTATCAGAACTGTGCTGACAAAGGGAGTCGCTGGCATTGGAAAAACAGTCTCTGTGCAGAAGTTCATTCTGGACTGGGCTGAAGGAAAAGCAAATCAGGATGTCCAATTTGTATTTTCATTCCCTTTTCGGGAGCTGAATTTGATGAAAAAGGAAAAAAACACACTTTGATTGAACTTCTCAATCACTTCTCAATGGAAACCAAAGAATCAAGAATCTCCAACTACGACAAGTACAAAGTTCTGTTCATCTTTGATGGTCTGGATGAGTGCCGACTGCCCCTAGACTTCCAGAAGAACAAGATCTGTTGTGACGTCACAGAGTCAACCTCAGTGGATGTTCTGCTGACAAATCTCATCAAGGGAAATCTGCTTCCCTCTGCTCTCCTCTGGATAACTACCCGACCTGCAGCAGCCAATAAGATCCCTTCAGGGTGTGTTGACCAGGTGACAGAGGTACGAGGGTTCAATGACCCACAGAAGGAGGAGTACTTCAGGAAGAGATTCAGTGATGAGGGACCTGGCCAGCAGAATCATCTCACACATAAAGACATCAAGGAGCCTCCACATCATGTGCCACATTCCAGTCTTCTGTTGGATTTTTCTGCAACAGTCCTTGAACACATGTTGAAACAGACAAGAGAGAAGAGATGCCCAAGACTCTGACTGAGATGTACTCACACCTTGTGGAGTTTCATACCAAACAGAAGAATGAAAAGTATCTTGGGAAAGAAGAGACAGGTCCACACTGGAATAAAGAGAGCATTCTGTCACTGGGAAAACTGGCTTTTCAACAGCTTGTGAATGGCAATCTGATTTTCTATGAAGAAGACCTGAAAGAGGCTGGCATTGATGTCAATGAAGCCTCAGTGTACTCAGGATTGTGCACACAGCTCTTTAAAGAGGAATGTGGGCTGTACCAGGACAAGGTGTACTGCTTCGTGCATCTGAGCATTCAGGAGTTTCTGGCTGCTGTATATGTGTTCCTCTCATTCATCAACAACAATGAGAATCTAATGGCCAAACCTCAATCAACGTTAGCTACTTTTTTGCGCTGTTCAGAGACACAAGCCTGAAGTTACTAAGAGTGCTGCTGTGGATAAAGCCTTACAAAGTGAGACAGGAAACCTGGACCTTTTCCTCCGCTTCCTTCTGGGCCTCTCACTGGAGTCCAATCAGAAGCACTTACGAGGTCTACTGACAAAGACAAGAAGCAGCTCACAGAGCCATGAAGAAACAGTCAAGTACATCAAGGAGAAGATCAGGGAGAATCCCTCTCCAGAGAGGTGCATCAATCTGTTCCACTGTCTGAATGAACTGAATGACCATTCTCTAGTGGAGGAGATCCAAAGCTACCTGAGATCAGGAAGTCTCTCAGAAGAAGAACTGTCACCTGCACAGTGGTCAGCTCTGGTCTTTGTGTTGCTGACTTCAGAAAAGGAGCTGGATGTGTTTGACCTGAAGAAATACTCCAGATCAGAGGAAGGTCTTCTGAGGCTGCTGCCAGTGGTCAAAGCCTCCAGAGCTGCTCTGTGAGTACATAAAATGACATTTAAGTACTAATCATCAGGAAGAAATATTCAGTTTAGAGAAATATATATATATTTGAATAACATATTGAATCAATGCATTGATGTTCACATTAGTATAACAATATGACCATACAATTCTAGGAGACGGAAGATGAATCTATATGTTGTTTAAGAGAATAAACCAAATGCATCTGCCATTGTCCTTCTACACTACTGGTGTTAAATTAACAGTTTGTGAAATCATGATGATCTCTTTGCAGGCTGTCAGGCTGTGGAGTCACAGAGGAAGGCTGTGCTTCTCTGGTCTCAGCTCTGAAGTCAAACCCCTCACACCTGAGAGAGCTGGATCTGAGTAACAATGACCTGAAGGATTCAGGAGTGAAGCTGCTCTCTGCTGGACTGGGGAATCCCCACTGTAAACTGGAGACTCTGAGGTCAGTATTCCTGTAGTTGGTCAACAAGTGATAACTGTTCACCAGATCCACATGTGTTTACCAGGCACACATAGTCCACACCATATGTGTTTGGACAGTGAAGCTTACAGTTTTAAATTTGGTTTTTAGATACAATGTTTCATATTATGCAACAGTACAGAATGTCACCTTTTATTTAAATATTTTCATACATATACAGTGAGGGAAAAAAGTATTTGATCCCCTGCTGATTTTGTACATTTGCCCACTGACAAAGAAATGATCAGTCTATAATTTTTAATGGTGGTAGGTTTATTTGACAGTGAGAGACAGAATAACAACAAAAAAATCCAGAAAAAACGCATGTCAAAAATGTTATAAATTGATTTGCATTTTAATGAGGGAAATAAGTATTTGACCCCTCTCAATCAGAAAGATTTCTGGCTTCCAGGTGTCTTTTATACAGGTAATGAGCTGAGATTAGGAGCACACTCTTAAAGGGAGTTCTCCTAATCTCAGTTTGTTACCTGTATAAAAGTCACACCTGTCCACAGAAGCAATCAATCAATCAATCAGATTCCAAACTCTCCACCATGGCCAAGACCAAAGAGCTCTCCAAGGATGTCAGGGACAAGATTGTAGACCTACACAAGGCTGGAATGGGCTACAAGACCATCGCCAAGCAGCTTGGTGAGAAGGTGACAACACACAGTTGGTGCGATTATTCGCAAATGGAAGAAACACAAAAGAACTGTCAATCTCCCTTGGCCTGGGGCTCCATGCAAGATCTCACCTCGTGGAGTTTGCAATGATCATGAGAACGGTGAGGAATCAGCCCAGAACTACACGGGAGGATCTTGTCAATGATCTCAAGGCAGCTGGGACATAGTCACCAAGAAAACAATTGGTAACACACTACGCCGTGAAGGACTGAAATCCTGCAGTGCCCAAGCAAGTTCCCCTGCTCAAGAAAGCACATATACATGCCCGTCTGAAGTTTGCCAATGAACATCTGAATGATTCAGAGGAGAACTGGGAAAAAGTGTTGTGGTCAGATGAGACCAAAATCGAGCTCTTTGCATCAACTCAACTCGCCGTGTTTGGAGGAGGAGGAATACTGCCTATGACCCCAAGAACACCATCCCCCCACCGTCAAAACATGGAGGTGGAAACATTATGCTTTGGGGTGTTTTTCTGCTAAGGGGACAGGACAACTTCTTCACCGCATCAAAGGGACGATGGACGGGGCCATGTACCATCAAATCTTGAGTGAGAACCTCCTTCCCTCAGCCAGGGCATTGAAAATGGGTCGTGGATGGGTATTCCAGCAGCATGACAATGACCCAAAACTCACGGCCAAGGCAACAAAGGAGTGGCTCAAGAAGAAGCCCATTAAGGTCCTGGAGTGGCCTAGCCAGTCTCCAGACCTTAATCCCATAGAAAATCTGTGGAGGGAGCTGAAGGTTCGAGTTGCCAAACTTCAGCCTCGAAACCTTAATGACTTGGAGAAGATCTGCAAAGAGGAGTGGGACAAAATCCCTCCTGAGATGTGTGCAAACCTGGTGGCCAACTACAAGAAACGTCTGACCTCTGTGATTGCCAACAAGGGTTTTGCCACCAAGTACTAAGTCATGTTTTGCATAGGGGTCAAATACTTATTTCCCTCATTAAAATGCAAATCATGTCATTTATATATAACATTTTGACATGCGTTTTTTGGATTTTTTTTTTGTTATTCTGGTCTCACTGTGTTCAAATAAACCTACTTTACATTAAAATTTAGAGACTGATCATGTCTTTGTCAGTGGGCAAACGTACAAAATCAGCAGGGGATCAAATACTTTTTTTTTTTCACTGTATATTTTTTACCGTTTAGAAATGAAAGTACTTTATTATGTAGTTTCCCATTTGAAAAAGTCATAATTATTTAGACAAATTAATTAGTCAAAAGTTTAGTATTTGGTCCCATATTCCTTACCTGCAGTGATTACATCAAGCTTGTGATTCTACAAACTTGTTGAATGCATTTGCAGTTTGTCTTGTTGTGTTTTTTGGATGATGTTTTTTTTCCCAATAGAAACTGAATGGTGAATAATGTCCTGTCATTTGGGAGTCACTTCACTTGTATTGTCAGTAAGAATAGAAGATGTTTCTGAACACTTCTACATTCATGTGGATGCTACCATGATTATGAATAATCATGATGAATGAATCGTGAATGATGATGAATGAGAAAGTTACAGAGGAACAAGGATCATACCCCCTCTGTTATTGGTAATGGTGAGAGGTTAGCATGTTTTGTTGTAGCCTCTGTAACTTTCTCACTCATTATTATTCATGATTCATTCATGATCTTTCTCATCATCACAGATTTAGTTTTTGGGACTTAAACTTTTGACTATCACAATAAGTGAATTGGTCATGAGATTACATTGATCATTATTCATGATTCATTTATGATTTTTCTTAATCATGTCATCATCAGGATTAATTTAGTAATGTTTAGAAACATGTTATCTACTCACTTAGACAGAAAATTACTCCAGTCATCATCCACCATTCAGTTACTATCGGGCAAAACATAACCCAAAACACAACCAAAACAAACTGCAAATGCAACCAACGAGTTTGGGACCAAATACTAAACTTTTGACTACTTTAATACACTATGAGTGAATTTATCAAAATACTTATGACTTCTTCAAAAGTGGGGGACTAGATACATAAAGTGCTTTCATTTCTAAATGGTGAAACAGATATGTATTCAAATACCCTCAAATAAAAGGTGACATTATATACTGTCACCTCATATGAAACATTTGATCTCAAATCCAAAATGCTGGAGTATAGAGCCACATTTAAAATGTTAGCTTCACTGTCAAAATAGATATGGTGTGGACTGTATACTCAATACAATCTACCGTAATTTTCGGACTATAAGCCGCGCCTTTTTTTCCAATTTTTCGACCCCTGCGGCTTATATAACGGTGCGGCTAATCTATGGATTTTTACAGCTAACGGCCACTAGAAGACCTCCTAAATCTATGGATTTTACAGGTTACAGTCCACCAACTTAACTCTATGGGCTCTATGACCGGTCCGCGCCCCCCACCCTTTAAGCGGCGGGCTCCAGCAGGAAAAGCTGGAGGCCGGAAAAGAGTGAGACAGGTAGCGCGCGCAAAAGTAAAAGTGGAACCGAGAGTGGTACGAGAGACAGAACGAGAGACAGAACGAGAGCAAGACAGACAGACATTACGAGAGCGAGACAGTTTGTGCAAAGGAAGTTTTCATGCACAAACCCTCATTATGGAAAACAAACGTAGAAATGCATATGATGCAGCTTTTAAGTTAAAGGCAGTCAATCTGGCTGTAAAAGAAGGAAATAGAGCTGCTGCACGTAGCCTTGGCATCAATGAGTCAATGGTGAGACGTTGGAGACGCCAGCGGGAAGAACTGTCTCAATGCAAAAAGTCAAAAAAAGCTTTCAGAGGTAAAAAGCAGATGCCCGAACTGAAGACTTTCTTGAAGATTGGGTGAACACACAGAGTCAGACGGCCGAGGTGTTTCCGTGAAAGTGCAGAATCCGACTGAAAGCTGAAACAGTCGCCACCGAAATGAAAATTGAAAATTTAGAGGTGAACCATCCTGGTGTTTCAGATTTATGAGACAGAGGGACTCTCCATCAGGGCGCGGACGACTGTGTGTCAGCAACTCCCTGCAGATCCGACTACCAGGAAAAAAATAACAAACTTCGGCGAATTCACACAAAGAATGATAGAGGAATATTCCATCGGACCGGACCAGATCATAAATATGTGAAGAAGTGCCTTTGACGTTTGACCTGCCTCTCACTAGGACTGTTAACAAGAAAGGTGAATCGTCCATCACACGTTGAGAACCACTGGCCACGAGAGAACGAATTTCACTTGTGTTCTTGGCTGCACAGCATCTGGATTAAAGCTTCCGCCAATGGTGATTTTGAAGCAGATTACAATGCACAAAGAAAAAAGATCCTGAACGGCATCTCCCTTTAAAGTCAACAAGAAAAAGGTGGGATGATGGAAAGCAAATGAAAGCTGAATGAAAGTCAATGACTGCTGACAGTGGCTGAATGAGTGCCAGTGGCTGAATGAGTGGCTGAATGAGTGCTACGTCAAGCGCCCTGGAGGATTCTTTCGCCAAAAAAAGCTTTGCTCGTTTTGGACAGCATGAGGGCCCATATAACGGATTATGTGAAAGCAGCCATCAAGAGCACAAACTCGATTCCAGCTGTGATTCCTGGGGGCACACAACAGCATCTGCAGCCACTCGACATCAGTGTCAATCGTGCGTTCAAAGTGGCACTACGCGTTCAGTGGGAGGCGTGGATGACTAGCGGCGGCGATAAATCATTCACCAAAACTGGTCGCATGCGAAAAAGCAACTTTCGCTCAAGTTTGCGAGTGGATCCTGATAGCGTGGAGGAGTGTCAAAACATCCACGATCATTAACGGGTTCCGAAAGGCTGGACTGCTGCGTGATGAAGAGGAGGACGCCGCCACAGCTGAGGCCCTTCAGAGGCTGTTCGATTCCGACAGTGACGAAGAGGAGTTCGTTGGTTTTGAGAGCGTCAACGAAGGAGAGAGGAGAGTGGCTGACGAAGCCACCCTGAGCCTGTTCGTTTCCGACACTGAAGATGAGGACTTTGGTGGTTTTAGTACGCAGGAAGAAGACGGAGATGAGGATTAATGACTTGACTTTTCTGGTTACAGCCGTGTACTGCACACCTTAGCCTAAAAGATGAAGACGAGGATTAATGACTTTTCTGGTAGGCTGATTACCGTATATTTTAAGCAGCCGTGTTGCTGCAACTTTAGGTTTACGCGCTTACTGTCGTGTTACAGGCACTTTATTTTGCACTTTAAAAAAAACACATTTAATTTAGCCATTGATATTGCCTCGTCAAGCGCTGTAAGCTTTGTTTTTTGTTATGGTTACTACTGTAGGCTATAATGTAGATAAATATTCAAAGATGTGCACACTTTTTCAAGGTTTTTCAAAAATAACCAAAGTTAAGTGGTTAAATGATTGTGACGCTATTAACTAATTTTGCTGGAATACGTTATGCAAATATGCAACTTGTTTGTTGAAATGTTAATAAATGGGAGCTTCCTCAAGCAGCCATCTCTTTCCCGACAATCCCCTCTGTGCACGAACCCTTACATATGGTAATTAAACATTAAAACACACGGCTTATAGTCCAGTGCGGCTTATATATGTACACATCATTCAATTTAGCTGCTGCGGCTTATACTCCGGTGCGCCTTATAGTGCGGAAAATACGGTAAATCTGATACCTCACTGTCTGTCTTTTGACTGATACTGCTTTTTAAAACTGGTCTGGTCAGTCAACTCAAATATTCGTACTACTATGATGTTTCTCTCTACAAGCAATATTATGATCATTTCTAATAATGATACATTCATTTATGAATGGATATGGCAGGTTTCAGGACACTGATATATCTGAATATGTTGTAAAAAAATACTGCCACACAATTTTCACCACCAAAGAATAGCAGTGTGGTTTTAATATGATTTGACTCTTTGCAGGCTGTCAGGCTGTCTAGTCACAGAGGAAGGCTGTGCTTCTCTGGTCTCAGCTCTGAAGTCAAAAACCCCTCACACCTGAGAGAGCTGGATCTGAGTAACAATGACCTGAAGGATTCAGGAGTGAAGCTGCTCTCTGCTGGACTGGGGAATCCCCACTGTAAACTGGAGACTCTGAGGTCAGTATTCCTGTAGTTGGTCAACAAGTGATAACTGTTCACCAGATCCACATGTGTTTACCAGGCACACACACAGTCCACACATACATGTTTTGGACACAGAAGCTTACAGTTTTACATTTGGTGCTGCTCCAGCATTTGGATTTGAGATATAATGTTTAGGCAACACACACACATTAGGTGACACACATAACACACCTTTTATTTTACACATTTGATCATACACACCACTTTTTGTTTAGAGTATACAAAGCACACATATGTGTCTAGTTCTCACACACACAAAGACACACACACGTGTGGATTTGGACAAATACAATTTACACAGATACACTCACTGTCTGTCTTTTGACTGATACTGCTTTTTAAACTGCTCTGGTCAGTCTACTCAAATATTTGTCATATGCATTTTTCTCTCTACAAGCAATACTTTGATAATTTTCATTTCTAACAATGATACATTCATTTATGAATAGATATGGCAGGTTTCAGGACACTGATATATCTGAACATGTTGAAAAAAATATACTGCCACTATTTTCACCACCAAAGAATAGCAGTGTGGTTTTATGATTTGACTGATTTTGACTCAGGGCTGTCACACTGTCTAGTCACAGAGGAAGGCTGTGCTTCTCTGGTCTCAGCTCTGAAGTCAAACCCCTCACACCTGAGAGAGCTGGACCTGAGCTACAATCACCCAGGAGACTCAGGAGTCAGACTGCTCTCTGCTGGACTGGAGGATCCACACTGCAGACTGGAGAAACTCAAGTATGTAGAGGGTTTATGTCAATGTTCATATCAGACATGTTGGAGTTATCAGGCTAGTTAAGACAAACATTCTGACCACCACTTGGACTAAGTTATATGTGTGTGTGTGTGTGTGTGTGTGTGTGTGTGTGTGTGTGTGTGTGTGTGTGTGTGTGTGTGTGTGTGTGTGTGTGTGTGTGTGTGTGTGTGTGTGTGTGTGTGTGTGTGTGTGTGTGTGAGTTCAGGTGTATCCCTCAATGACTGTCTGTTCTTCTGCTTACCGCTACAGTGTGGAACATGGTGGAGAGAACACAATGAAACCTGGACTTAGAAAATGTGAGTGTTGACTGCTGTGAAGAATATGACTAAGAATAAGTCTTAATTCAAGTGAAGTCAAAGTCAAAGACCACCATCATTACTTACTTGGTCATATTAAAATATAAGCTGTAGTTCTACAGAAGCAGCAATCAGGGACACCAAAGTTTACAAAGAGTTGCTTTGACAATGTGTGTGTGTGTGTGTGTGTGTGTGGCTTGTTCGTGTTACTTTAGAAATGTGTGTGTGTGTGTGTGTGTGTGTGTGTGTGTGTGTGTGTGTGTGTGTGTGTGTGTGTTGTGTGTGTGTGTGTGTGTGTATGTGTGTGTAATAAGTGTGTGTGTGTGTATACCATAAGTGTGTATATTACCATACAGTGATCATTCATTCAACAAGTCTCAAGTTACCTTAACTTCTCCTTTTGATACCTAGAAACATCTACATTAAATGAATTAGTGAAAAGTGAGTTAACATTCTAATGTGAATGATGATGATTTCTAATATTGTGTCTGGTTTCATCCATCAGATGTCTGTGATCTCACACTGGACCTAAACACAGTAAACAGACGCCTCTCTCTGTCTGAGGAGAACAGAAAGGTGACATGGAGGAGAGAGGAGCAGCCGTATCCTGATCACCCAGAGAGATTTGAGGGCTGTAGACAGGTGCTGTGTAGAGAGGGTCTGACTGGGCGCTGTTACTGGGAGGTAGAGTGGAGTGGGAGAGGGGCTGATATAGGAGTGACATATAAAGGAATCAGCAGGAGAGGAAGGGGTAATGACTGTGGGATTGGATGGAATGACAAGTCCTGGAGTCTGTTCTGCTCTGACAACAGTTACTCTGCCTGTCACAATAATAAGTCCACTACCATAGACGTCCCCTCCTCCAGCTCCCACAGAGTAGGAGTGTATCTGGACTGGCCAGCCGGCACTCTGTCCTTCTACAGAGTCTCCTCTGACACACTGACCCACCTGAACACATTCCACTCCACATTCACTGAGCCCCTCTATCCAGGGTTTTGGGTTGATGATGTTGACTCCTCAGTGTCCCTGTAAATAATAACCATGGTAACACTGACACACACACACACACACACACACACACACACACACACACACACACACACACACACACACACACACACACACACACACACACACACACACACACACACACACACACACACACACACACACACACACACACACACACACACACACACACACACACACACACTGACACACACACACACACACACACACACACACACACACACACACTGACACACACACACACACACTGACACACACACACACACACACACACACACACACACACACACACACTGGACACACACACACACACACACACACACACACACTGGACACACACACACACACACACACACACACACACACACACACTGGACACACACACACACACACACACACACACACACACACACACACACACACACACACACACACACACACACACACACACACACACACACTGGACACACACACACACACACACACACACACACACACACACACACACACACACACACACACACACACACACACACACACACACACACACACTGGACACACACACACACACACACACACACACACACTGGACACACACACACACTGGACACACACACACACACACACACACACACACACACACACACACACACACACACACACACACACACACACACACACACACACACACACACACACACACTGGACACACACACACACACACTGGACACACACACACACTGGACACACACACACACACACACACTGACACACACACACACACACACACACACACACACACACACTGGACACACACACACACACACACACACACACACACACACACACACACACACACACACACACACTGGACACACACACACACACACACACACACACACACACTGGACACACACACACACACACACACACACACACACACACACACACACACACACACACACACACACACACACACACACACACACACACACTGGACACACACACACACACACACACACACACACACACACACTGGGACACACACACACACACACACACACACACACACACACACACACACACACACACTGGACACACACACACACACACACACACACCACATTTCCATGTGTGTGTTGGATTTTGATGAAAGGAAATCCCATATAGCCTACTGGACAGGACTTTGCTATGGCATCTTCTGTTTGGGTGTCTCAGGTCAGGTCTGAGCCATGATCAGAATGTGTCTCTGTGTCTATTTCCAGCCCTGCCATTTCTACCTGTCCTGATCTAGTGTTTCACCCCTGACCTCCTCACACCGTCTCACTGTCCATGTCTGCTTTTAGCTCCCACCTCTACTTCACTGTGTTATAATGGACCTTATGCTTGTTATGTCACCTCTGTAACCAGTTATCAAACATACTGACCTTTCTGACCCTATCCCATGGCCCTACTTTCTACAACTGAACATTTAAATTCCTCTATGAGTTTTGTTTAGTGTCCATTTACTTATCTATGTATTTGTTGTATATTGGGGTTGTGCTGCAGAGCATCATGGGGGTTTGTATGTGTTGAGATGATCACGTTCCAGATAAATGGTTGAACTGATTCCTGTCTCCTGTCTCATCATTATTGAATTGTTATACAGACGTGGTTATGAAACCCACGAGACATAACAAAAGATTGGTGATGAGTAAGTCTGAATCTACAGGAACTATTCTGTCTGGAAGAAGTGGGTTTTTACAACTGTTTAAAACTGTTATTTTCTGTGGTACAGAATAGGCTAATGTTAGCACAGTGTATTGCTAGCAGAGGCAAGTGCATAGTCGAGCTAGCTAAGAAAGAGAGTTAACATCGTCATGGACGGCAGAAAAGGACTGGAGACGGACGTCGGAGCGGGAAAACAACGTGATTAAAAAGGGAGGAATATACATTGATTAAAGGAAAGGACATTTATTCAACTGTGAAGACAAACCTTTTAATTAAATCTGCTAAATGAGCGAATTTAGGAGGAAACGTCAGTGAGTGAAGTGAATGAAGATCACATGACTGAGGAAAATATTGCTGTGGTTGAGGACAATATTGAAGTGAGTGACAATCAGGAGCTTATTGAGAAACAAAAAATTATTGGAATTGTTGGAAACATTGGACAGTTTGATAAAAGTATTGAGCAGTGGAGCTCATATACAGAACGGTTTGAATATTTTGTTCTTGTAAATGACATGGATGAGGACAACATTGTGCCTACATGTTTTAGTGTAATGGGGCCAAAGACATTTAATTTACTAGGCAGCCTGCTACAGCCAGACAGAACAGGTAATAAGACGTATGGGGATATTGTGGAGATACTTAAAGGACATTTTTCACCAGAACCACTAGTTAATGCTGAAAGGTTCAGGTTCCACAGGAGACATCAGGAAGAGGGAGAATCAGTAACAATGTTTGCTGCTGCATTAAAGAAACTACCAGAACACTGAGTTTAATGCTGTTCTAAATGACATCATTAGAGACAGACTAGTATGTGGGCTACGGAGTGAAGCTACACAAAAGAGACTGTTGACTGAAAGTCATCTGACCTTGGCAAAGGACATTGAAATCAGTGTGTCCATGGAACTAGCTGCTAAAGAGGCTCACCAGTTGAGTTCATCAGGAACTTAGTGGGTTCATCTAACAATCCTAATCACCAGCTGATACATTTTAATCTCATACACAGGGTAAACCTTCCACCTAGAAAACATCATTTAATAGAAATCACAACCGCTCCTCTGTGTGATCTATGTAATCAAGGTGCCTTGGGCTCCTTTAATCATATGTACTGGGAGTGACCAGGGGACATGTTTTGGAAAGAGGTATCCTCATACCTTGTTCCCCCAAACTGTTATTACTGAATGATAATTCACCACTGTCATTACAGCAAAGACGTATAATGTTGTCAGGTTGGACAGCAGGATGTTGGGGATGGCAACCACCAGGACCTCATTGGGCACTTTTATAGATATCATTTATTTAGAACTATCCACTGCTAGGATCCCATGGGGCTAGGTGCAGGGAAACCATAAAATACTCCTGTAGTGGGTTTTACCCAACAGAGGGGTTGGAGGGTGGGTTGGGTGCAAAGGGTGTGTACCCAGGAGGGGTTGGAGATCAGGTTGGGTGGGTTGGGGTGGTCCCAGGAGGGGTTGGAGGGTGGGTTGGGGTGGTCCCAGGAGGGGTTGGAGGGTGGGTTGGGGTGGTCCCAGGAGGGGAGGGTGGAGGGTTGGGTGGAGGGGTTGGGGTGGTCCCAGGAGGGGTTGGAGGGTGGGTTGGGGTGGTCCCAGGAAGGGTTGGAAGGTGGGTTGTGTCTCTAGCTGTATAACCATTCCTGCTGCTATTTGTTCTGATATATATTTTAACAGTATTGTGTCTCTAGCTGTATAACCATTCCTGCTGCTATTTGTTCTGATATATATTTTAACAGTATTGTGTCTCTAGCTGTATAACCATTCCTGCTGCTATTTGTTCTTGTCTGTGTTCCTTTCAAATAAATAAAAAGTTTCAACAGAGTTTCAACTGAAAATCAGAGACCGGGAAATCAAGTCACATGCTGGTGTAAGGACATGGATTGTCCAGCCTGTGGTAAAAAGGGCCACATCGGACAAGTCTCCAGAAACAAAAAGAGAACAGAGAAATCACAAAAACGGGAAACAAGAAACAGGCATTCCAACGAAAGACACATAGACATGTTCACACTGTTGAGTAAGAGAACACTGAGGTGAGTGACTCATCAGACCAGGAAGTCACACTGAAAATCCTGACTTTTTCCTGGCGGGCTGCACGGCTACTATGTCTCCCCTTTGCTAGAGGGACAGCCGGTGGGTATGGAGATTGACACAGGGGCAGCTGTATCTCTTCTGTCAGAAAAAATACACTGAAACACCTTCCACTTCAACCAGCGCACCTCGTGTTAAAGACTTACACAGGTGAATCTGTCGCTGTGAGAGGCATCACTGATGTCACAGTTCAGGTAAACAGACAAACTGAAAAGATGCCACTCTATGTTGTGAAAGGAGACTATGCATCACTACTGGGATGTTCATAGATGGAGAAAATCACACTGGACTGGCCATCAGTGCATACAATGACACATGGAGACACAGACCTACCTGCCATCTTAAAGAAACATGGAGAAGTATTTAATGGACAGCTGGGTAGTATGAACGACATTACAGGGAAGCTTAGCATTAAGCCAGATAGCAAACCAACGTTTCTGAAAGCAGGACCTGTACCTTATGCTATCAGACCAAAAGTCAAGGCTGACTTGGAGGCTTTAGTCAAGAACAAAGTACTGGAGCCGGTCAGCATGAGTGAATGCATGAGCAACACCCATCTACCAGTCCTTAACACTAGAACCGCCTGGCCTTTCAGCTAGTAGGGATGGGTAACTCCAATCCTCGGGGTGTCACACTTTCCCCCCATCCCTAGCAAACACAGCTGATTAAACTAATCGCATTCTAAATTGAAGATTATGATTCATTAATTATTGGAGTCAGGTGTGTTAGCTGCGGCTAGGGCAAAAGTGTGACACCAATCAGGCCCAGAGGACTGGGAGTTGCCCATCCCTGCACTAGAGCAAGGTGTGCAAACATGGTTGATAAATAAATCCTTGATACATAGTGCATAACTATTGTAAAGGATTAATTGCATGAAGAAATATTAGTGGAAATATATATTTTTTGTAACTTTAACCCTCCTGTTATGTTGTGGGTCAATTTGACCCGTTTCCACTTTTGCGTTGTCTAAAATACTAGTTAACCACTCTTTTTCGCCATGAAATTACATGACTTTTCCTCATTTAGGGTCATGAACCTAACTGCAAAATGTGGACACACTGATGTGTTGTGGAATGTCTGTGTACATTTTGTATACAAACATGATGTTGTGGGTCATTTTGACCCGGAGGCTTTCATGTGTATATATATTTGCACAGGTGCAAAACAAAAAAGTGTCTTTGATTTATTTTGTTTTTGACTGGTCCTGGTTGCACTTTTAGAATTGTGTTTGGGTTAAAAAGGGCTTTCCCAAGCTTCTCCTCAGTGTGAGAGCAGCAGGTCCCTGACACAGACACTCAAAAATGAGCTCCAAAAGATTTTCAATCAATGAAGTCTTATCACAAATTCTGGACTGTGACAGTGAAAAAGAAGAAGAGGTTTCAGAGACAGAGGATATTTCAGAGATAGAGGACAATGCTGTTGATGATCCAGATTTTGTCTTCATTGAAGAGGATTCAGAGGAGGAGTCTGCCGTACCATCCCCTACATCAGATGAGAGACAGAGCATGCAACAAGCATCATCAAGAGAAGAGAAGACATGGAAGTCTAAAGATGGTCATATTGAATGGTCACCGTCACCACAACGAGGTCAAGGTAGACTCTCAGCTTCCAATGTAATAAAAATGGTTCCAGGACCTACACGATTTGCTGTCACTCGAGTCCATGACATAAATCAGCTTTTGAGCTCTTTTTACCCCAAGCAATAGAGAAGATTGTTCTGGACATGACCAACTTGGAGGGGAGCCGTGTGTTTCAAGAGAACTGGAAGCCACTGGATCGGATTGACTTGCATGCATACATTGGATTGCTCATATTAGCTGGAGTCTACCGGTCAAACGGAGAAGCAACGGCCAGCCTGTGGAATGAAGAGAATGGAAGGCCAATATTTCGGGCAACAATGTCTCTACAAGAATTCCACATAATTTCTCGGGTGATTCGCTTTGATAACCGTGATACCAGACCGGGTCGACGTGAAAGAGACAAACTAGCTGCAATCAGAGATGTATGGGATAAATGGGTGGAAATTCTACCGTTACTGTACAATCCCAGTCCTCATGTTACAGTTGATGAACGCCTTGTTCCATTCAGAGGACGTTGTCCCTTCAGACAGTATATGCCAAACAAGCCTGCAAAATATGGCATCAAAATATGGGCAGCATGTGATGCCACATCAAGCTATGCATGGAATATGCAAGTTTACACTGGGAAAAGCCACCCGGCGGAGTGCCTGAGAAAAAACCAGGGGATGCGGGTGGTGCTGGACATGAGTGAAGGGCTGCAAGGTCATAACATCACGTGTGACAACTTCTTCACATCCTACCGCCTTGGTGTTGAACTACAGAAGAGAAAGCTGACCATGGTTGGAACAATCAGAAAAAAACAAACCTGAACTTCCCAGTGAGCTTCTGAAAATGCAGGGCAGAACTGTGCATTCCTCTAAATTTGCTTTCTCTGAAAATGCAACTGTTGTTTCATACTGCCCAAAGAAGAACAAGAATGTTCTTGTAATGAGCACAATGCACAAAGATGCATCGCTGAGTGCAAGAGAGGACATCAAGCCACAAATAATACTGGACTACAATTCCACCAAAGGAGAGTTGACAATTTGGATAAAGTCACAGCAACATATAGTTGTCAGCGCATGACTGCCCGCTGGCCTTTGGTGATTTTCTACAACATTGTGGATGTGTCTGCTTACAATGCCTATGTCCTGTGGACTGAAATCAACCAGCAATGGAATGGTGGCAAATTGTACCGACGCCGGCTTTTCCTAGAGGAGCTCGGCAAAGCTCTCATCACTCCCAAGATCCAGAGGAGAGTCCGGCCTCCTCGGTCGACAGCAGCTGCATCTGCCGTCCAGAAAATTCAAGCTGGACCATCAACACATGCCTCCAATCAACCAGAAATGGATCCAGTGGATACAGGCAGTGGCAAGAAACGGAAAAGATGCCAGCTCTGCCCCCTCGACAAGACAGTAAAACAAGCACCACTTGTGTAGAATGCAATAAATACATCTGCAGAAAGCACACACACACATGTGTTCAACATGTAGAGAGAAAGACTGAAGGGATAATATGGACCAATAGGGGGGGAAAAAACCTACTTGGGGAAACTGAAAAATCTTGTTTGTGAGAAAGGAAATATGTTTAACAAATAGTTCTTAAATATTGTTTAAAAAAAATAAAAAGTATTGTATTTCTTCTTTCTGAAATGTCTGATAAGACAAAATAAAGTTGTTTCTGTTTTTACTTAATTCTTTGACTGTCTTGAGTGTGTTTAAACTGTGCGGGTCAATTTGACCCGTAACATAGTGGATGTAATTTTTTTTTAGCATAACAGGAGGGTTAAAAAAAGTTTATTCTACAAAGTAAAATAAAAAAAAGGCCTATAGCCTATTTCTGTTTCCCTTACAATAAAAACATTACAGTGTAATTATCCCTTTGATCAACTTTATTTGTAGATTTAATTAGTAATAGAGTTTTAGTACTTAATAAAGTCCATTTACAGTTTATTTTGACAAAGTAGAATGAAAAACATAATAATAATAATAATAATAATAATAATAATAATAATAATAATAATAATAATAATAATATAACCAGCCAGGTGTTCAGGTGAAATTATTTGCTGTATTTCTAAACAAAAGCACCAGTGCATGAACAATTATAAAGGATTAATTCCATGAATAAATATTTGTGATAATATATTAATGACAAGATATAAAAACAATAATGTGTTGATTGTATCAGACACTGTACCGAGCCTTTACACATGAACCAATCACGTCTTCTCTTTATGCTTCAGGTCCACAGTCAGCACACAGCTTCGGGGCTTTGTGTGAGCAAGCCCCACAAACAAATCGGTTGCCCTGCACACAGTTTTTATGGGACTTTTTCCGTCCGCTCTTACTTACTTGACATTGTGTCTCCTTTTTCCCCAGTGGGAGCTGTGGTGCTTGGGGAAGAGGGAGAACAGGACCTGCTGCCTTGACATTGTGTATTTTTCCCCAGTGGGAGCTGTGGTGCTTGGGGAAGAGGGAGAACAGGACCTGCTGTCTTGGCATTGTGTATTTTTCCCCAGTGGGAGCTGTGGTTCTTGGGGAAGAGGGAGAGCAGGACCTGCTGTCTTGACATTGTGTCTTTTTATTTTTGCTCCACGTGTCTCAAAACCACAGTCTCAGACAGTCGCTCACTCGGCTGGTCTGGTTGAATCTTTCCCCAGAAATGGAAAGACATTGAGCAAGTTGGTTTCGACATCCGCTGCTAACCAAAACAGAAGTCACATGCATCATTATCAGTTTCTATCTGGTTTCTATTGGACATTCATCCATTGACGACAGAATATTATGTTACTCGTTGTTGCTTAGTAACCAGAGCAATGCTGGCACTAGAGTGGTCATGTGCTAAATGAATGAACAGCAGGGATGTTGGTGAAAAAATGATATTTGGAAATAGAGCTGCACCTCTTGAATTTGGAGAGTTATTTGATAAAGGTAAGTGTCATAGAAACTGCAGAATATGCTCTTTCAGATACAGCACTATATAGAAATCACAATGTTTTACCTGCATGTGACTCTGAAGGAGGATTTGATAAAGAGATGCTCCTTTCCCTGCATCTGTCAATTACAAGATGCACCCATCTCTTCATGTACAATTTGACCACTGATAGGCCTAATATTGTCACTCATCAGACTATTGTCAATGTAATCTGGTCTATAGGCTAACTCTTATCATGTGTGAAATGAGTTGAGGTATAGTTCAGGTGTAGTTTTGATGGGCCGGCTGTGAGGCTGACTGGCATCAGTTTGTTTCCCACTCATCAACTTGGATAGATTCAAGGATATTATTCTAAAGGACTTCTGCAACTCATAGCATGTTTTCGTTTCCCACAATACATTTAATTAGTAATAGAATTATAGTAAATAAAACAGACCTGTAACAGTTTATTTTTACAAAGTAAAACATAAAAGAGAAATGTATCAACCCACAAGGCGTGTGGTCAAGTGATTTGCTGCTGATAAACAGGCATAACACAAACTCATCATTACACTATTGTTCTAAATGAATTCAACATCTGCACCCTCCTTATCATTCAGTTAAGCCTCATTTAAATTCAATTGTGAAGTAAGGTGCACAACTATCGCCCATTCATCCATTTGTCATTTATTCAGTGAGGAAAGAGAGACTCATTAGTGGCGCATTTTCTTGGCAGATTAAGTTGGGAATAGGTGTGAAAACAACGGGTAACAAGGCATAGAATACTTTTCTGTTCGTGATGTAAAAATTCTGACAAATGAGCAGTGTAAAATACAAACATTTAGGAAGAGTCAGGGAGCAGGACATAGGTTTTTTTGGGGTCTGATTCTGGTGTTTAAAAGGCAATTCCACCACTTTTCAACCTCATATTCATCCTCTCCAGCACCACAACAGTGTCTATATTTGTGAAAACAGCACGTTTCTATGATCTGTAGTTAAAAGACAAGACAAGAAGAAAAGTCTTTACAAAATGTGACATAAAAGTAAAACCTGTGATTTCCACCTGCAGTGAGTTTCTAGTTTCCAGCCCAATGGAGTAAACCCAGTGATTTCCACCTGCAGTGAGTTTCTAGTTTCCAGTCCAATGGAGTAAACCCAGTGATTTCCACCTGCAGTGAGTTTCTAGTTTCCAGCCCAATGGAGTAAACCCAGTGATTTCCACCTGCAGTGAGTTTCTAGTTTCCAGCCCAATGGAGTAAACCCAGTGATTTCCACCTGCAGTGAGTTTCTAGTTTCCAGCCCAATGGAGTAAACCCAGTGATTTCCACCTGCAGTGAGTTTCTAGTTTCCAGCCCAATGGAGTAAACCCAGTGATTTCCACCTGCAGTGAGTTTCTAGTTTCCAGTCCAATGGGGGGGATTTTATTGCTCCCCACATCACTGCAAATCTGATTGGGTTTGAACATTTCTGCTTTTAACATGTTTAAACTTTTAAATTAGGTCTTTTTAACTTTATATAATTTTCTACAAAACACAATTTTCACATATGTTCTTCTTTTATTTTTACGGCTGCATTGGACATTTAAAGGTAGTTTTTTTTTATATATATATAGTTTGCCTCCACAGCAACATGGACACCTGCATGCTATAGGAGGACAGGCTCATTGTAAAGACTGGAATGGAATTAATGGAGCGGTATCAAACACTTAATTTATTTATTCAATTTCAGCCATAAAAATGAACCCGTCCTCCTATAGCTCTTCCCACCAGCCTCCTCTGGGAAATGTCTCTGTTCTTGTAAAAGAGAAGTTGATAGTATCACATCTTGTTTCTGTTGTATCTACATGTATCTACATTAAACCACAGGTTCTGTTCTTGAGACTGATGGGGAAGAGTGGGGTGGAAAGGCTTTTGCAACACTACTTTAGTTAGCACACCCCTGTGACTAATTTTACTTCCTGTTTGAGATACTTGGGAGAAATTCAATGTTATTTTTCTACCTTCCCAATACCTTCCCCCATGTCTCATATTCACAGTTATCTTTCAACGTTCCCAATACCTTCCCAATGTCTCACATTCACAGTTATCTTTCAACCTTCCCAATACCTTCCCCCATGTCTCATATTCACTGCTATCTTTCTACCTTCCCAATACTTTCCCATAGAGTGCATTGTCCTTTAGTCTCTATGGGCCAGATGGCCAGTTGGTGAGGGCCACAGCATGGGGAAAGAAACTGTTCAGATGGGGGTCTATAACATCCAATCACATAGGTTTACAGCAGCTGACAGTTGCAACATCATTGCTAATAATGCAAACTGCCTTGGTTTAGATAAAGACAAGCTCTGTACAGATGTAGGATCTTAATTTAATCAGCCTGTTGCAGGAGAACTAAAACTTGTTGTGTATTTGAGGGTTAAAAAGGCTTCTGAAGTTTGTAATTTCCACTTTTCCACCTTTCCCTTTTGAAAAATGTCAATTCATTATAATCCACATGATAATTCAAAATGTCGTGTTGCTTCAGGATTATTTTCCTGCTGTAGCATACGGGCTCAAATTAAGATCCTACATCTGTAGCAATATACCTGTCTTTAATGTACATGGCTATATTAGGAGGACATGATTCTCTTTAGACCATTGTTTCTTGACCATTTGACATATTTTATTTACTGTTGTTTAGGCTGGTTGAATGAGTTCCCTATGAGAGGCTACTTCATCTGCAAGAAAACAGGCGGCCGCACCAGTTTCCTCATATGAAATTAAAAGTAAGTGTGTAGCCTACGCACTTACAAAATGGCTGTTGAAACTGTGGGACACATTTATTGGCAACATTAAAATTAGGATAAATGTGTTGAGTTTAAGGAAAGACGGGCAGACTCTGGTAAGTCTAGGCTACATAGAACTATTATATTAGAAAGTTAGGTCGTTTACAGACATTCAATAGTCAGAGTTGGTTTGATATATGATCACTTATCATGCTGACCAACCTGATGGTCTCTGTTGGAAATGTGAAACATGTCATGCCTAGGCTACAAGCTCTGTCCTGCTACTGGTAGGTCTATAACGTTATGGAAACTGATCTGAACAGGTTTAGGCTGGTCATCTAGGATATATAGGCTATAGCTGAGGTATAGACCTCCATCTGCATATCACTAACAAACCGCTATTATATATTATAACCTAGCCTACTTTACATAATATAAATCTCCTACTTGTTGCAAAAATACTTTCTGAATGTATCAATGATTTCCCCTCAGATAAATCATGCCTGTTTTAGCCCTTCTGTCTACATTCTCAGATTCAAAGACAAAAAATGGCCGACTTTTAATTAATACAAATAAGTGTGAGACATGGCCTTGTGTTGCTGCACTGTCTATAACTACCTTAACAAACAGTGACCTATTATTATTATTGACAGTTAACATGGAGAAGAGATGTCACAACCAGATGTTCATCTGATTGCATTAAATAGCCTGACTGTTTCAATATGTCTGTTAGTAAATGTTTTATTTCTAAGAGATCATGAGTAAAAGAGAACAATGGACATTCTAGAATTAGTTGTCACTGTGGTAACCACAACCAACATGCTGCATCTCTGTTTAGGGGTCAGTGGTCTAAAATGAGTCTCTCTGGGGAGAGAGAGGAGGGGGACCCTGCCTCTAAAATGAGTCTCTCTGGAGAGAGAGAGGAGGGGGTCCCTGCCTCTAAAATGAGTCTCTCTGGGGAGACAGAGGAGGGGGGCCCTGCCTCTAAAATGAGTCTCTCTGGGGAGAGAGAGGAGGGGGTCCCTGCCTCTAAAATGAGTCTCTCTGGGGGACATGACACCAAAGCTAAGAGGTGAGATTACAATTTTGTTTAAGAATTCGTACGTTTATTTCCGAAACGCTATATCCACAATTGTTTTTCAGCAGAAATGATTGCCTTAGGTCCCTTCAATATTACTGGGTACCTTCAATATTACTGTTCTCAGATTTTTTATTAATGGATTTGAGATGTGTATAAAAATAAAAGTTTTTTTGGCTAAATGCTATATATCCATTGTTTAGCTGGAATGTAATGTTCGTATCCTGTATATTTGACTGTGATACGTGGTTGTCTCACCTAGATATCTTAAGATGAATGCACTTACAGATACCATATCTTAATTTGACCCAGTTTCTCATAGCAGGAAAATAATCCTGCAGCAATAGGAAATGTAAATTATTATGTGGAATTATAATTCATGATTTTTTTTTGTAGTGGTCGGTAAATTTTTCATTAGGGCAAATCAAGTTTGACATTTTTTAAGTGGAAATTACAAACTCTAGAAGCCTTTTTAAAGCTTGAATACACTACAATATGGCAACTGTATTGTAAGTCACTCTGGGCCCGGTTTCCCGATAGCGATGGAATTTATTATTACTGTGTAAAACCTAGTAGTACTACTTATTTCTCTGAGAGTGAGGCAGATATATTATTACTGTGTAAAACCTAGCAGTACTACTTATTTCTCTGAGAGTGAGGCAGATATATTATTACTGTGTAAAACCTAGCAGTACTCCTTATTTCTCTGAGAGTGAGCCAGATATATATTATTACTGTGTAAAACCTAGCAGTACTACTTATTTCTCTGAGAGTGAGCCAGATATATATATTATTACTGTGTAAAACCTAGCAGTACTACTTATTTCTCTGAGAGTGAGGCAGATATATTATTACTGTGTAAAACCTAGCAGTACTACTTATTTCTCTGAGAGTGAGGCAGATATATTATTACTGTGTAAAACCTAGCAGTACTACTTATTTCTCTGAGAGTGAGGCAGATATATTATTACTGTGTAAAACCTAGCAGTACTCCTTATTTCTCTGAGAGTGAGCCAGATATATATTATTACTGTGTAAAACCTAGCAGTACTACTTATTTCTCTGAGAGTGAGCCAGATATATATTATTACTGTGTAAAACCTAGCAGTACTACTTATTTCTCTGAGAGTGAGCCAGATATATATTATTACTGTGTAAAACCTGGCAGTACTACTTATTTCTCTGTGACTGAGGCAGATATATAGCATTTTGCAAAAAAACATGATTATTTGTCTCTCTGAAATGAAACCATCAAGTGATAGATTTTAAACAAATACATGTCTGTCATTGAACAACCCCATACCATGATTAGATAGTGAAAAAACACACCAATCTCTTTCATAATTTCTTCAAAAAATAAAAGCTAATTTACGAACATTTCTGAAAATGGATATATAGCGTTTTGAAATGAAACTCTTCTTATGTTTCCCCATCTGAGCTCAGAGTAAATGAGAGATGTAATGTTTGTCTCTGTTGTGTTGAAGCCCAATCAAGCAGGAGAGACCAGCCTCCTCTGTACCCAGCTGTGTGTCCATGAAGAGTGACCTGTCTATGAATCTTCCTATAGAGTTCAGAGAGGGAGACTTTTCTACTGACAAAGGTAAGAAGAACTCATGGGTCATGGTCAGTGAGTTAAACAACACTGTCTCTAGTCATTTCTCCTCTCTCCCGTTTTCCCATTTATTTTTGTTGTTTTCATAATCCATAGGCTAATCCTTTTTTCCATTTTCATAGTCCTGAAACAATATTAAACAAACACATCATTCCCCTGTTTGTGTGTGTGTGTGTGTGGTGTGTGTGTGTAGGTGTGTGTGTGTGTGTCTGTGTGTGTGTGTGTGTGTGAGTGTGTGTCTGTGTGTGTGTGTGTGTCAGTGAGTGGTGTGCACTCCCTGGATGAGGAGATGTAATCTCTATCCTGATTGCCTAGTCACTTTTACCCCTACCTACAGTTGAAGTCAGAAGTTTACATCACTTAGGTTGGAGTCATTAAACTCGTTTTTCAACCACTCCACAAATTTCTCGTTAACAAACTATAGTTTTGGCAAGTCAGTTAGGGACATCTACTTTGTGCATGACACAAGTAATTTTTTCCAACAATTGTTTACAGACAGATTATTTAACTTATAATTCACTGTATCACAATTCCAGTGGGGTCAGAAGTTTACATACACTAAGTTTACTGTGCCTTTGAACAGCTTGGACAAATTCCAGAAAATGATATCTTTGCTTTAGAAGCTTCTGATAGGCTAATTGAATCATTTGAGTCAATTGGAGGTGTCCCTGTGGATGTATTTCAAGGCCTACCTTCAAACTCAGTGCCTCTTTGCTTGACATCATGGGAAAATCAAAAGAAATCAGCCAAGACCTCAGACATAAAAATTGTAGACCTCCACAAGTCTGGTTCATCCTTGGGAGCAATTTCCAAACACCTAAAGGTACCACGTTCATCTGTACAAACAATAGTACGCAAGTATAAACACAATGGGACCACGCAGCCGTCATACCGCTCAGGAAGGAGACGCGTTTCTTGTCACGCCCTGACTCAGGGGACTCGTATATGTTGAGTGAGGGTGTGTAGTTTCTATGTTGTGTATTTCTATGTTGTATTTCTAGATCGTGTAGATCTATGTTGGCCGGTGTGGTTCCCAATCAGAGGCAGCTGTAGCTCGTTGTCTCTGATTGGGGACCATACTTTCTCAGCCTATTGGCACTAGTGGGTTGTGGGATCTTGTTCCGTGTTAAGGTATGTTGTGTTGTGCTGCCTTGGACTTCACGTATCGTTTGTTTATTGTTTTGTCGTTGTGTTTATTCGTTAATAAACATGTATGCATATCACGCTGCGCCTTGGTTCGACCAGTCTTTGAACGAGCGTGACAGTTCTGTCTCCTAGAGATGAACGTACTTTGGTGCGAAAAGTGCAAATCAATCCCAGAACAACAGCAAAGGACCTTGTGAAGATGCTGGAGGAAACAGGTGCAAAAGTATCTATATTCACAGTAATAACTAGTCCTATATCGACATAACCTGAAAGGTCGCTCATCAAGGAAGAAGCCATTGCTCCAAAACCGCCATAAAAAAGCCAGACTACGGTTTGCAAATGCACATGGGGACAAAGATCGTACTTTTTGGAGAAATGTCCTCTGGTCTGATCAAACAAAAATAGAACTGTTTGGCCATAATGACCATCGTTATGTTTGGAGGAAAAAGGGGGGTGGATTGCAAGCCGAAGAACACCATCCCAACCGTGAAGCACGGGGGTTGGCAGCATCATGCTGTGGGGTGCTTTGCTGCAGGAGGGACTGGTGCACTTCACAAAATAGATGGCATCATAAGGAAGGAAAGTTAGGTGGATATATTGAAGCAAAAATCTCAATGCTACCAAATACTAATTGAGTGTATGTAAACTTCTGACCCACTGGGGAATGTGATGAAATAAATAAAAGCTGAAATAAATCATTCTCTCTACTATTATTCTGACATTTCACATTCTTAAAATAAAGTGGTGATCCTAACTGACCTAAGACAGGCATTGTGAAAAAATGAGTTTAAATGTTATTGGCTAAGGTGTATGTCAACTTCCAACTTCAACTGTATGTAGGATCTTAATTTGATCCAGTTTGCTACAGCAGGAAAATATTCCTGCAGCAACAGGAAATGTGGATCATAATTTATGTACATTTTTGTAAGGTTGATATATTCTTCATAGAAAAAATCTATTCTGAAACTTTAGAAGCCGTTTTAAACCTCAAATACATTTCCTGCATTGCATGGAAGTTATTCTGCAGTGGGGGGTGATCAAATTAAGATCCTTTACTCAGAATTTTTACTTGGTGATATGGTGCTGCTAGTGATAGACAACATTTAGAGACAGAATACAGACAGAGGACTTTACACAACGTTTACGTACAGCATTATTCACACAGAGCTAGAGTGAGCATTGAGCTATAAGAGAATGAGCAGTGGATATACAAATTTATACAACAGGTGGGTCTAATCCTGAATGCTGATTGGTTAAAACCGCATTCCAGCCGGTGTCTATTCCACAAATTACCACCGGCTAAATCTATGACATTAAATGCCTATATATTCTGTTCCATCTGACTGCGCAATCCACTATCTCATCAGCCCAGCCATATAAAAAAGTATCTAGACATTATCTCACATTTCTTTTTAGACTAACATTTAGTTTGCATTTACATTTGCAACATTGTTTCAATATTCAAATTTGATCTCCAGCTGTCGCATAGTAATGAACGTGTCAGAGTCGGGATGAGACAGACTGGCAGGCAGCTTTTCTCAACAGTCGAAAATCATGAATACAAAGAAATATCAATAGAAAACAGGTCAAACTAAACGAAGTGCAGCTAGTTTGCAGTTTTTTTCATTTCACTTCACCATTTTGGGACTATTTTGTGTATGTCCATTACATGAAATCCAAATAAAAATTTATTTAAATTACAGGTTGTAATGCAACAAAATAGGAAACATGCCAAGGGGGATGAATACTTTTGCAAGGCACTGTATTTGCAGAGTTTGCTTAACAAAACCCCATGCCAATATATCTTACAAACACCTGCTTCTCAGGCATTTATCACTTAAAATAGAGTACAGTGGGTTTTACATTTACATAAATATATCTAAGAAAGATGAACAGAGTGCTAAGCAGTATAGTGCAGTTATTTAGTGTACAGTTCAGAGATGGCTTGATGTGGTGTGCAGCATAGAGTGTATAGTCCTTTAGTCTCTATGGGCCAGATGGCCAGTTGGTGAGGGCTACAGCATGGGGAAAGAAACTGTTCAGATGGGGGTCTATAACATCCAATTACATTGGTTTACAGCAGCTGACAGTTGCAACATCATTGCTAATAATGCAAACTGCCTTAGTTTAGATAAAGACAAGCTCTGTACAGATGTAGGATCTTAATTTAATCAGCCTGTTGTAGGAGAACTAAAACTTGTTGTGTATGTAGGCTATAGCTGAGGTATAGACCTCCATCTCCCCTCAGATCAATCATGCCCGTTTTAGCCCTTCTGTCTACATTCTCCGATTGAAAGACAGGGATGTAGCTCAGTTGGTAGAGCATGGCGTTTGCAACGCCAGGGTTGTGGGTTCGATTCCCATGGAGGGTATAAAATTTTTTAAAATAATGTATGCACTCACTAACTGTAAGTCGCTCTGGATAAGAGCGTCTGCTAAATGACTAAACTGTTTTAATGAATAAAAATAAGTGTGAGACATGGCCTTGTGTTGCTGCACTGTCTATAACTACCTTAACAAACAGTGACTTATTATTATTATTATTGACAGTTAACATGGAGAAGAGATGTCACAACCATTTGAGATGTGTATAAAAATAAAAGTTTTTTTGTCTAAATGCTATATATCCATTGTTTAGCTGGAATGGGATGTTCGTATCCTGTATATTTGACTGTGATATGTGGTTGTCTCACCTAGATATCTTAAGATGAATGCACTTACAGATGCCATATCTTAATTTGACCCAGTTTCTCACAGCAGGAATAGGAAATGTAAATTATTATGTGCATTGTAATTCATGAAAATGTTTTGTAGTGGTCGGTACATTTTTCATTAGGGCAAATCAAGTTTGACATTTTTTAAGTGGAAATTACAAACTCTAGAAGCCTTTTTAAAGCTTGAATACACTACAATACAGCAACTGTATTGTAAGTCACTCTGGGCCCGGTTTCCCGATAGCGATGGAATTTAGGCTTACCAGTGTTTTAAGATGCATCTTTCCTACAACGGCTGATGATGTAACATGTATATAAAGTATAAAGTGACGCGGGAGGGCAAAAAAGCATCTAACGATGCACTTGGCTGTTCTACAAGTGGTCTGAGGCAGGTGTTAGAATATGAGCGTTTTCAAGTGCAACGTTAATAACGATGGTTTTGGGAAACAGCTCAGAGATTTAACAATGCTCCTACGAAGGTTCTAATGATGAACTTAGCCTTAAGATGCTTTTGGGATACCAGGCCCTGGACAAAAACATCTGCTAAATTCAAAGGTAAATGTTTTACATACAGATCTCATATTACTGGGTTTATTTAAAAAAATATATATATATATATATTGATGTTACAAATGTATCATGTGTACAGTTTCTATAAAAAATGTAGTTATTTGTACATTTGAATGTGTAAAACCTAGCAGTACTACTTATTTCTCTGAGAGTGCGGCAGATGTACATTCAAGAATTAGTTGTCACTGTGTTAGCTGTGACAACTAATTGTCACAGCTAACACAGCGGCAGGTAGCTTAGTGGGTAAGAGCGTTGTGCCAGTAACCGAAAGGTCGCAGGTTCTAATCCCCGAGCCGACTAGGTGAAAAATCTGTCGATGTGCCCTTAAGCAAGGCACTTAACCCTAATTGCTCCTGTAAGTCGCTCTGGATAAGAGCCTCTGCTAAATGACTAAATGTAAATGTAAAATGTGTTAACCACAACCAACATGCTGTATCTCTGTTTAGGGGTTAGTGGTCTAAAATGAGTCTCTCTGGGGAGAGAGAGGAGGGGGGCCCTGCCAACATGCTGTATCTCTGTTTAGGGGTTAGAGGTCTAAAATTAGTCTGTCTGGGGAGAGAGAGGAGGGGGGCCCTACGCTTTTTGGATACGTGCCCAGATCTCAAAATATTGTTTTAAAAAACGAATAATTTTTGTTTGACATAAAGACTGGGTTTAGTTTATTGTGTTGCTCTGCTCATGTCCGCGTTCTGAAACTGTCCGCGTCCATGCACGGTTTGGCGCCAAGCATATTGTCCAGTTACGCGCAGAGTGGTCTGGAATAACGACGGAGTTCGTTACAGTGTTGAGACACCGAAGTTTATTGTTCAATTTGCTTTTTGCGTAATGGTCAGTGACAGTATGAGTGTAGCCAGATCCTTTTCACTCGCTATTCTTGGTTAATTGTGTGGTTCACCGTATTCGTCATCATCCTCGAGGCACAGACAAACGACCTGCTAGCTAGCCAAGCTAGTCGGTACAGCTAGCTAAACTAGCTACTCTACCAGCAGCATCCTAGTTATCCTAGCTACCACTACATCATCACCGGCTGCCTGCATTTCTTGTGGACCGATGGAGCTCCCGGGTTGTTTCTTCCACCTGTTAAATACCGTGGAGGGCTTCTCCCTCTCTCGTTGACGGATGCTGGCCTACGCTCCCTCTGTCCCGTTCTCCTCTCTTCACTAGATGGACGGTAACTTTAGTGTTTAACCCCTTTGTGTCCAAGGACTGACATTTTGAATATTATTTTCGGGGCGCCTCAAGTGACAACGTTTATTTCTGATAAAATTAGTTCATTGCATCCGCCATGGTGCCCAGTTTAATAATATTACCTTCTTTCCCTGGTTATGAAGTAATCGCTAAAAAACAGGCCTTATGTTTGGGAAATTTTTCACCCTACCAGCTCCTATTAGTTCTATTGAGCTCCGTGACACCGACTCGCCTTCAGAACGTTCTATTCCCAGCCCATTGTTCTGTGTCACAATGCCAGATTCACTATCGTTATCAATGAGACCTGCCTGCGTTAACCCTGTAGGTTTACCTCAGATAACTTACTATTGACAAGGTTTCGGCTACTTGGTGAGCGCGTACACTGTTCATCTGAGTACATGTTGTGGTCACCAATAGTGTGGTTAAACACAGTTTAAGAGGCGATGGCTGGCGGAAAGCCATCAAACATTAAACATTTTCTGGTCATGGTTAACCATATTTGTTTTAAGAAAAAAGTGTACAATCTAAACAAAATGCATGTCCCTGTCCTCTTTTTCAAGATGTGGCCGATTTAAACAGCCAGAAGACATTTTTTAATTAAGAAATAACCTTTTCTTTGAGGACTTGTTGTTTCTAAAAGGCTGCTGGGTAATTTGATATGCATCGAAATCTTCGTTCGTAGGCATCAAATTGAGCGAATGCTGCGCAGGTTCACTGAGTTGCAAACCAAATGGGTATAATGGGGTGATTGTTGTCTAATCGGGTGGTCTAGCTAATGGATTTGTAGATCTGACGCAGTTGCTACCTCAGATTATGAGCCTAGCAAGTGTCATTAATGAATTATATAGTACCCACATTCGGCCACAAGGAGGAGCAAGAGTGCCATAAACCCATACTGTTTTTTGCCATATAAACCATAAACCTAACAATCAATCAAATGTATTTATAAACAGGGGTGCACATAACCTTACCAGCAGATTGTGTCTGGTACTCACCCCATATGTATTGTGGTCTTAAGAAGTGCAGTCTTCCTCAGTGCCGCCACCACTGTCCTCTTCAGTGTTGCCCCCACTATCCTCTGCTTCAGCTTCCTGCATGGTAGATGATGAAGATGCTGCAGATGCACCTCCCTGTCCTTGGTTGAGGCTCCGATTGGTCAACAGCAGGCTTTGGGTCAAATATAATAATAATATAATATGCCATTCGCAGACGCTTTTATCCAAAGCGACTTACAGTCATGCGTGCATACATTTTTGTGTATAGGTGGTCCCTGGGATCGAACCCACAACCTTGGCGTTACAAGCGCCGTGCTCTACCAGCTGAGCTACAGAGGACCACATCTCTGTAGCTCTGTGGTCTGCTTTGACAGGTGAATGTGCATCAGGGCTGAGAGACAAGCATGTGACAGACGAGATCTGTACTTGGTTTTTATTATGTTGAGATGTGAGAATCCCCTCTCACAAGCTGCACTGCTTAAAGGCAGTGTAAGAGACAGCTTAACCACCTTGTTGATGTTGGAGTAAGCATCTGGGTTACTTGTATTTACTATTTGGACCAAGTCATACACAGAAGAGGCTCCAGGCGTTTTCCTGCCTGCTTTAAGCGCATCCATTCTGTCACAAGTGGTATCTTTGTCAAGTTGCAAGGTGGCCTCATATTTCTTGAGAATGCTGCAAACTGTTATGTGTTTCCAAAATGTGGAGGTCTTGCATTTCCTGAGGCCATGTTGAAGGATCAAATACTAAGAAAATGATCACATGACTTGAGGGAGTCATATCTGATTTCAAAATCTTCAATTAACCCCCTGAGTAAGTGTGTCTTGTCTCTGTCAGCATCAGCATTAGGAAACAGTGTGTGCCCTGTGGCTTTCACCATCAAGCAGAAGTGTGAACTGTCCAATGGCCACCATGAGTTCATCCTTACATTCTCCAATGGTCAGCTTTTCCTTCTGAAACCAATGGATGGGGTCTTCAAAATGTTGCAAATGTCAAGCATGTTTGACAGAAAGCACTGAAAACGCTCTGTGCAGAAATGCTGCAAGTCACTGTTATCGCTCATAACCAGTTGCATTTTAATGGCTGGCAATAGTCTTGATATTTTTAAGTGTTTCATGCCTCCATGCAGACCATCTGATATTATGAAACTTACCCAGTTTCACAAAGGAGATCCCATTTTCTTCACATAGCTTTATCAGTGCAGCAGTTTTTTTTGCTCCACCTTTTTGTAAATAAAACTGCAGCAGCTTGACCACAGAGCTATTAAATGTCTCACAGTAAGGAACGTTGCGATCAGCTGATTTCGCGCAATTCTCCAGTGTGTGTGCGGTGCACAGAATGTGCACAAGGCAGTCTCCAACCGCAGCAAGTTGCCGGAGTTTTGGCACAACGCCGTTGTAGATACCTACGTTAGCAGCAGCCCCATCTGTGCACACAGCGACCAACTTTGTTGTCCAGTCATCCAAGCCTGTGTCCTGGAAAAGTCTCACAAGTCCGTCTGTTATGGCCTGCGCCGTTCGGTCAGCACCCAATTCAATCAGTCCAATAAAGTCTGAAGTAAATTCTCCGTTGCTGGACACAGACACAATGTAAACGATTTCCTGCTAAGTTTTTGTGATGTCCTCAGATCCATCAAAAAGCAGCCCCCCAAAATTCATCAGACTGCAAGTTGGCTCGTAACTCCTAGCTGATGGTGTGAGCGATGCTCTGCATGATCCGTGTGCCCACTTCACGTGAATGATATGCTGCACCTCCAACATTTACTCCTAGCCGCTTCAGTAAAGGAACATCCTCAGAATAGGAAGACATGGGACGTGCGTGTTTAGCTTTATGGAAGGCGAGGAGAAAAATATGAAACAGAGCTTGCCGCTGTTCTTCATTCAGCTTGTCTCGCCATCTGGCAAGTGGGCGACTGGACATTTATTCTCGGCAATTCTCGGCTAACCCCCTGAGTAAGACACACTTACTCAGGGGGTTAATTAGCAACGGCTTGTGCCATATTCGTGTGCTCCTTGCTCTTTTCATGTTTGTCAAATTAAGGATGGTTGAAATTCTTTGAGCCTTTATAAAATGCACCTGTTTTGTCTGCTAGATGTGAATTTGAGCGGCAAATCTTGCACCACATTTCAGTGCGCTCATCGTTAGCTTCAAGCCACTGCACATCTTGGAGCCGCTTTTCCGAAAAAAGTATTTTCTTCGGCTCTGGCTCCAGTTGGCGTTTCTTTGTAGGTGGCGAAACGCCAAAGAAGCTGCTTAATGTCTGATGCTTTTTGGACATCCCTGACAGTAGATGACAAGCAACATGTCATGTGTAAGGTTAGATGAGAAGATCTGTCAAGTACGCAAAGGCGCGTAGTAACACAAGTGGCATTACGCATTCCTGATTTTTGTCGCGCTTGCGTACCTGCGTACCAGTTATGTGCACCCCTGTTTATAAAGCCCCTTTTACACCAGCAGATGTCACAAAGTGCTATACAGAAACTCTTACCCTACTTATAACCTATTTTAGCCGTAACCCCTAATTCTAGGGTAAGGTAGCCTAGAACAGTTTTAGAAACTATTTTAGTAATAATATGATCTTAGTAAATACAATTATAGTATTAAATAGCGTTTTGATTATTTTTTTATTTTTATTATATGTATAATTGCAAGACAGAACACTTGATAAAATAAGACACATTTGTTTTATTTTTCAAATGTGGTTTGAATTGGGTGACCTAGTAACCTCTGTGTGAAAGTCCAGAAATTGGCGTGGGGCAGGTTTGAGACCTGATCTAATACACTTCATTTCTCAGCTGCCTCACCAACGTCTGTACGTGAATTAATAATTTTAATTGCTAAATATTTCTATAGATGGCAGCATAAGACAACGAAGCATCAGTTATAGGCTACAAGCAGCAATATGATTGGACATAAAATATTATGCAACCAAATACTATATGTCCCATGATTTTCTAAAATGGTCACTCATTACTTTAGTTAGCTATATATCTCGTATTAGGCCTGTGATGCTTTGGAATAGCAATTAAATAGTGACTATAGCAGGTGTGAACCCCGGGTAAATAATCACTAGTCAGATGCGCTAAGCTCAACCCTAGTTTACATGCATTATAGAAAAATAATCTTAATATCTGATATTGGGAGTAGTAAATAACCTCGGAATAGAAAAGACAGAGATGCATTCTTCCAGCCCGCCAATAAATTACATCAAATCAAATCAAATGTTTATTTGTCACATACACGTGTTTAGCAGATGTTATAGCGGGTGTAGCGAAATGCTTGTGCTTCTAGCTCCGACAGTGCAGTAATATCTAACAAGTAATATCTAACAATTTCACAACATATACACACAAAATTTAGTAAGGAATGGAATTTAAGAATATATACATATATGGATAAGCAATGACAGAGCGGCAGGCTAAGATACAGTAGTATATTATAGAATACAGTATATACATATGAGATGAGTAGTGCAAGATATGTAAACATTATTAAAGTGACTAGTGTTCCATTTCTTAAAGTGGCAGTGATTTCAATAGGCAGCCAGCAGCCTCTAATGTGCTAGTGACGGCTATTTATCAGTCTGATGGCCTTGAGATAGAAGCTGTTTTCAGTCTCTCGGTCCCAGCTTTGATGCACCTGTACTGACCTCACCTTCTGGATGATAGTGGGGTGAACAGGCAGTGGCTCGGGTGGTTGATGTCCTTGATGATATTTTTGGCCTTCCTTTGACATCGGGTGCTGTATGTGTCTTGGAGGGCGGCTAGTTTTCCCCCGATAATGCAACCCTCACGGTTAGCAAATGTACCTCAACATGCCCCTCGCTTGGCTAGAAGGCAGAGTGCTCGCTGCTGGTTGATGAATCTGACAATGAATGTACTAGGAAAATACGTTTTTCTCGACCAGAGGGTGACTAAATTAATGTTCAGGCTTATTTATAATCGTTATAGTAATGAAGTATAATTTCAAAACATGAGCATAAAACAGCTAATAATAAACATGAATCATCATTATATTATTTCACAGTAACCTGTTAAATGCGTTTTCAGTCGTTCCTCTTGCTTCAGCAGTGTGGAAAGGGACAGTAAAAAGTGTGTGCAGGAGTTTTCCTGTGAGGGGGAGTGGTGGTGTATCCAGGGAGAAAACTAAACTAACCTTCTGAAATGTCATTTGTGGTCTTATGCTATATTCTATTGGAATTATTTAGCAACTGCAGTAGTACTGAATAAAGTATATCCTTACTAAAGTAGTAATTACTCAGAATTGCAAAATATGAAATTTCTAGTTCATTTACCACTTACAACCAATAAAATAACATTTTATAGCATAGCACAATGAATCTGACATAAACCAAAAAACAACATTCATTTTGTTAATTATAAAAAATAATTAAAAAAACGATATATTTAGATGGGTGACATTATCTGCCAAAGTAAACACCTCGAATCGAGCGTTCTTTTTGATTATTATTACTGTGTGAAACCTAGCAGTACTACTTATTTCTCTGAGAGTGAGGCAGATATATATTATTACTGTGTAAAACCTAGCAGTATACTCATTTCTCTGAGAGTGAGGCAGATACATATTATTACTGTGTAAAACCTAGCAGTACTACTATTTCTCTGAGAGTGAGGCAGATATGTAGTATTTAGCAAAAAAACATGATTCTTGGTCTCACTGAAATGAAACCATCAAGTGATAGATTTTAAACAAATACATGTATTTCATTGAACAACCCCATACCATGATTATATAGTGAAAAAACACACCAATCTCTTTCATAATTTCTTTAAACTATAAAAGCTAATTGACCAACATTTCTGAAAAAATGGATATATAGCGTTTTGGAATGAATCTCTGTGTTTACCCATCTGAGCTCAGAGTACATGAGAGACGTAATGTTTGTATCTGTTGTGTTGAAGCCCAATCAAGCAGGAGAGACCAGCCTCCCCTGTACCCAGCTGTGTGTCCATGAAGAGTGACCTGTCTATGAATCTTCCTATACTGTTTAGAGAGGGAGACTTTTCTACTGAACAAAGGTAAGAAGAACTCATGGGTCATGGGTCAGTGAGTTAACAAAACACTGTCTCTAGGTCATTTCTCCTCTCCCATTTTCCCATTATTTTGTTGTTTTTCATAAATCCATAGGCTAAACCTTTTTTCAATTTTAATAGTCCTGAAAACAAATATTAAACAAACACAACATTCCCTCCATGTGTGTGTGTGTGTGTGTGTGTGTGTGTGTGTGTGTGTGTGTGTGTGTGTGCGCACAGGAGATGTAATCTATATCCTGATTGCCTAGTCACTTTACCCCTACCTACAGTTGAAGTCGGAAGTTACATACACTTACGTTGGAGTCATTAAACTCGTTTTTCAACCACTCCACAAATTTCTCGTTAACAAACTATAGTTTGGCAAGTCGTTTAGGACATCTACTTTGTGCATGACACAAGTAATTTTCCAACAATTGTTTACAGACAGATATTTCATTTATAATTCACTGTATCACAATTCCAGTGGGTCAGAAGTTTACTTAGCTTGGAAAATTCCAGAAAATGATGTCATGGCTTTAGAAGCTTCTGATAGGCTAATTGACATCATCTGAGTCAATTGGAGGTGTACCTGTGGATGTATTTCAAGGCCTACCTTCAAACTCAGTGCCTCTTTGCTTGACATCATGGGAAAAGAAATCAAAAGAAATCAGGCAAGACCTCAGAAAAAAAGGAGGAAAACAGGTACAAAAGTATCTATATCCACAGTAAAAAATAGTCCTATATCGACATAACCTGAAAAGGCCCCTCAGCAAGGAAGAAGCCATTGCTCCAAAACCGGCATAAAAAAGCAAGACTACGGTTTGCAACTGCACATGGGGACAAAGATTGTACTTTTGGAGAAATGGTCCTCTGGGTCTGATGAAATAAAAATATAACTGTTTGGCTATAATGACCATTGTTATGTTTGGAGGAAAAAGGGGGTTTGCTTGCAAGCCAAAGAACACCATCCCAACCGTGAAGCACGGGGGGTGGCAGCATCATGCTGTGGGGGGTGCTTTGCTGCAGGAGGACTGGTGCACTTCACAAAATAGATGGCATCAAGAAGAAGGAAAAATTATGGGATATATTGAAGCAACATTCTCAGAAATAAATCATTCTCTCATACTATTATTCTGACATTTCACATTCTTAAGATAAAGTGGTGATCCTAGCTGACCTAAGAAAGGCATTTGTGAAAAAACGGAGTTTAAATTTATTTGGCTAAGGTGTATGTAAACTTCCAACTTGAACTGTATGTAGGATCTTAATTTGAGCCAGTTTGCTACAGCAGGAAAATATTCCTGCAGCAACAGGAAATGTGGATCACAATTTATGTAAATGTTTGTAAGGTTGATATATTCTTCATATTAAAAAATATAGTCTGAAACTTTAGAAGCCGTTTTAAACCTCAAATACATGTCCTGCATCGCATGGAAGTTATTCTGCAGTGGGGGTGATCAAAATTAAGATCCTACAACTTTTCTCAGAATTGTACTTGGTGATATGGTGCTGCTAGTGATAGACAACATTTAGAGACAGAATACAGACAGAGGAGTTTACACAAAGTTTACGTACAGCATTATACACACAGAGCTAGAGTGAGCATTGAGCTATAAGAGAATGAGCAGTGGATATACACATTTATACAACAGGTGGGTCTAATCCTGAATGCTGATTGGTTAAAACCGCATTCCAGCCGGTGTCTATTCCACAAATTACCACCGGCTAAATCTATGACATTAAATGCCTATATATTCTGTTCCATCTGACTGCGCAATCCACTATCTCATCAGCCCAGCCATATAAAAAGTATCTAGACATTATCTCACATTTCTTTTAGACTAACATTTAGTTTGCATTTACATTTGCAACATTGTTTCAATATTCAAATTTGATCTCCAGCTGTCGCATAGTAATGAACGTGTCAGGAGTTGGGATGAGACAGACTGGCAGGCAGCTTTTCTCAACCAGTCGAAATCATGAATACAAAGACATATCAATAGAAAACAGGTCAAACTAAACAGTGCAGCTAGTTAGCAGTTTTTTCATTTCACTTCACCAATTTGGACTATTTTGTGTATGTCCATTACATGAAATCCAAATAAAAATCCATTTAAATTACAGGTTGTAATGCAACAAAATAGGAAAAATGCCAAGGGGGATGAATACTTTTGCAAGGCACTGTATTTGCACAGTTTGCTTAACAAAACCCATGCCAATATATCTTACAAACACCTGCTTCTCAGGAATTATCACTTAAATACAGTACAGTGGGTATACAGGTGATTTACATAAATATATCTAAGAGAGATGAACAGAGTGCTAATGCAGTATAGTTCAGTTATTTAGTGTACAGTTCAGAGATGGCTTGATGTGGTGTGCAGCATAGAGTGTATAGTCCTTTAGTCTCTATGGACAAGATGGTAGTGTACAGTTCAGAGATGGCTTGATGTGGTGTGCAGCATAGAGTGTATAGTCCTTTAGTCTCTATGGGCCAGATGCGCCAGTTGGTGAGGGCTACAGCATGGGGAAAGAAAACTGTTCAGATGGGGGTCTATAACATCCAATCACATAGGTTTACAACAGCTGACAGTTGCAACGTCATTGTTATAGTAATGCAAACTGCCTTGGATTAGATAAAGACAAGCTCTTAATTTAATCATCCTGTTGCAGGATAACTAAAAACGTGTTGTGTATGTAGGCTATAGCTGAGGTATAGACATCCATCTGCATATCACTAACAAAACTATGTTTATATATTATAACCTAGCTTACTTTACAAATATAAATTTACCTAATTGTTGCAAAAAATTCTTGTTACAAAACAACTGACCTCTACCGGACCCTCTATTTACGTCATGATTGAATGTCATCCAGTTTGAGCCATGAATGGGAGACTCAGCATGTGGGACGGGGATTTGGACAGACATGAACATAGGCACAGATTGAATCCCTGCTATAGCTACACATGTATTTTCTGTGGAACCCACCACTATCATCACATTGTTGTTAAAAAGTGATTTATTTAGTGAGCCTATAACAATATTTGTCTTTAGTATCCTAAATACTACCACATATGAATCGTTTTTTGAGGGCATAGGAACCATGGATGGCAGAAAGAAACCCCACATTCTAACTAAATGTTGTTTATAGCACTCACAATATCACAGGCATTTTCGGGCACAATTTGGTGATAGCCCAAAGCGTTCGAAGAGCCTTGATTCCCACATAGTGGACACCACCAGAGGTCTTTCCGAACCCCTCTACATCCGACCTGTTTCGTTTGGTTGTTGTTAGTGACTCTTGGTTAGTTCATTGTTCTGTTTGAGAGACAATGTGTTATTTATTGTTGAGGAACGCGAGAGATGTTCACTGGATTCAATTCACATACCAACTGTTTGGATGTGGGGGTCTGTTAGTAAATGTCTTACTTCTAAGAGGGTCATGAGTAAAAGAGAAACAATTGACATTATAGATATGAGTCTCTCTGTGTTCACCAAGACCAAGAAATTGCTGAATCTCTGTAGGGGCCCTGCCTCTAGAATGAGTCTCTCTTGGAGAGAGGGGGGGAAGGAGGAGGGGCCCTGCCATCTAAAATGAGTCTCTCTGGGAGAGAGAGGAGGAGGAGCCCTGCCTCCTAAAATGCGCTCTCTGGGGAGGGAGAGGAGGGGAGCCTGCCGCCTCTAAATGCGTCTCTCTGGGGAACAGGACACCAAAGCTAAGATGTGAGATGACAATTTTATGGAAGAATTTATACATTTATTTACAAAATAAATATATGCTATCTTAAGATAGAATGGCAACTTCCTGTAAATCACTCTGGATTAGAGGACTCGCTAAATCAGTAGATGTTCGTCAATCCAGGGTCAGTGGAGGTACTGCAGGGGTTCTGCAGCACCCTTGACTGGACTCGTTGCCAATGGAAAGACATTTGATAGAATTTTTCACAACACGAGAGCTTGACCTACTCTTCATTATTGCCTAATATAATGGAATGCATATTTCTTTAACCAATTCTGATGGTTGTTACAAGCGGGGAATTTTGACAATATTACCGTTTATACCCAACACACTCTTCACAACCCGTTTTTAACAACTTCTAAATAGCTTTTGGCATGTAAGGCATCAGGGTACCTTGTCAAGTAAATGTTGCCTACAACTTTGCATACAATGTTCATTTCTTTGAACACATTTTTCCCTAGATGCCTTAAATTTCCCCAATTATACCCTGGCCAATTTAGGAAAAAATTTTAACAAACGTGATGTTGCGCCCAAAGGGGGATAAATTTTGAAAAAACATGAGTAGGTAATTAAAAATAATCAAAAGAAAAGCGGGTTATTAACACTTAGAAAAAAAAGGTTTCCCTTATAGAACCAAAAAGGTTTCTATCATTTCCTTAATATATGGAACCACTAAAATTTAGATTTTTTTGGGGTCAAAGAAAGAACCTCTGGGTTCTGTTCAACGAAAGGTAAATTTTTTAGGATGTGAACCCAGCAGCCCCCCAGTGTCAGATAAGCCCCCCCCTTTTTTTTCCAGCGCCCGGCCGTGATTCGAACAGCCCCCTTTTGCCAAGGCCCCAACTCGCCACTGTCCAACCCCTAGCCGGGGGCGAAACCTGAGTTATTTCAGAAATAAAGATTTAATTTGCCAACCGAAGACAAAATGATGCATTCTTTATCCCAAAAGTGTAAAAGCCTTAATTTCAGCACTATACGACTTTTTTACTCTGAGATACTTTGGGATATGGCCCAGAAGATTCAAATTTGTTTTAAAAAAACTTGAATGTTTTTTTTACATATAAAAAAAAAATAAAGAAATTACTAAGAAGCCATTTAAAAGACTGTTTATTTATGTGTGCTTGTATGCCCCTTTTGGAACGCCCGCTCCCGTCAGAATGCCCGCTACGTAGGGTTTGGGGCGCCAACAATGCCCATTACGCCAGAGTGGGCTGAGGTGATTTTGGGGAACAACCGGAGTTTTTACAGTGTGAACGCCGAATTTTATTTTTCAATTCCTTTTTTGGTCATAGAAAGTATGAGTTAGCAGACATTTCGTTGCTTTTCTTTTTTAATTTGTGGGTTCCCCGGATTCATCATCCCGAGGGACGACAAACGCCCTGAGTTACCCAAAGTAGTGGGTACAGTAGCTAAGCAGTTTCCCGCAGCACCCTTTTATCCTACTCCCACTACATCTAACCCAATCCTGCTTTTTCTTGTGGCCCAAGGGGAGCCCCCTGGTTGTTTTTCCACCTGTTAAATACCGTGGGGGGTCCCCCTCTCTCTTTAGGGGATGCGGCTCCTACGCTCCCTCTGTCGGTTCCTCTCTTCACAGAGGACGGAACTTTAGGTTCCAAGGAGAATTTTTGAATATTTTTGGGGGAGCTTCAAGTGACTTTTTACAACGTTTTTTTCTGTAAAATTATTTCATTGCATCCCCCAGGACCCCCCAGTTTATAAATTCCCTTCGTCCTTTTATGAAGTAATCGCGAAAAAACAGGCCCTTTTGTTTGGGATTTTTTACCCTACCAGCTCCCATTTTTCTATTTGGGTCCGGACACCGACCGCCTTCAAAATTTTATTTTCCCGCCCATTGTTTGCGTCAATCCAGTTCACATTGTATCAATAGACCTGCCTGCGTTAAACCGTAGGTTTACCTCAGGTAATTTTTATAAAAGGTTATGGCTACTTTTAGGGTTTAACCCCTTTGGGTTTTCTCAGTTTAATTATTTTAAAAAAGGTTACAGCTACGGTGAGCATTAACCCTGTAGGTTTACCCCAGATAAAATTTTATTTACAAGGTTTCAGTACTTTGGGGAGCAAAACACTGTTCACGAGTACATGTGGATTTCTTTTAAAGGAAGGGGAAAGGGGGATAGCCATAAACATTTAAAAGTTTTTTTGGGATGGTTAACCCAAATTGTTTTTAAGAAAAAAGTGTACAATTAAAAAAAGCATGTCCCTGTCCTCTTTCAAGATGTGTCCGATTTAAAAAGCCAGAAAAATTTTTTAATAAAAAAAAACAAATTTTTTTACACTTGTGTTTAAGGGTGGGGTAATTTTAATCATCGAACTCTTTTTTTCTAGGCATAAATTGAGGGAAAAGCTGCGAGGTTTACGGGTTGCAACCAAAGGTATAATGGGTGATGTTGCTAATCGGGTGGTCAGCTAATGGATTGGATTTATGCAGTTGCTCCTCGATTATGAGCAGCAAGGCAAAATGAGTTTTTGTAGTACCCACATAGGCCACAAAGGGGGGAAAGGTGCCAAAAACCCCTACTGTTTTTTGCCCTATAAACCCTAAAAAAAAAATAAATTTATTTAAAAGCCCTTTTTCACTAGCGATGTACAAAGTTTTACGAAACTCTACCCATTATAACCATTTTTGCCGTAACCCCAACCCCTAATTAGGGTAGGGTAGCCAGAACACTTTTTGAAACTATTTAGTGATAATATTATTTAGAATACAATTTTAAATATTAAAAAAGCGTTTGATTTTTTGTTGTTTTTTTATTTAGATAAATTTCAAACAGAAAACTGTAAATAAGGAAAATTGTTTTTTTTTAAATTGTTTGAATTGGGTGACCGAACCCCCTGTGTGAAAATCCAGCAATGGCGGGGGCAGGTTTTAGATGATTTAAAATTTTTCCAGCTGACTCACCAACGTTGTACGTGAATTAAAACTTTTAATTAAAAATTTTTAAAGTGCAGCATAAGCCACAAAACATCAGTTAAAAACACAAGCAGCAAATGATTTAAAAAAAATAGCATGCAACCCCAAAAATATATGTCCCATATTTCAAAATGGTCACTCTTACTTTTGAGCTATTATATCGTTTTAGGCTGTGATGCTTTGGAAAAAGAAAAAATAGTGCTTAGCAGGGGTTTAAAACCCCCCCCCGGTAAATAATACTAGTTAGATCCACAACCTCAACCCAGTTTAAGCATTATAGAAAATAAGTAATATCTGAATGGGGTAAAAACCTCGGAAAAGAAAACAAGAGTGATTTCCAGCCGCCAATAAATTACATCAAATCAAATCAAATGTATTTTTTCACATAACGTGTTTAGCAGATGTTATAGCGGGGGTAGCGAAATGCTTGGTTCTAGCTCGACAGGGCAGTAGATCTAACAAAATAATATCTAACAATTTTACAACATATACCCCAAAACACACAAAAACAAGTAAGGAATGGGAATTTAAGAAAAATTAATAATGGACAAGCAATGACAGAGCGGGTGGCTAAGTACAGTGTTATTATAGAATACAGTATAACATATGAGAGGGGAGTGCAAGATATGGAAAATTAAAAGTGATAGTGTTCCATTCCCTTAAAATGGCCCGTATGTCAATAGGCGCGCAGCCTCTAATGTGCTGTGAGGTATTTTAAAGTCTGAGGCCTTTAGATAGAAACTGTTTTTCATTCTTCCCTCCCAGTTTTATGACCGTAAGACCCCCCTATTTGGGTGATAGTGGGGGAACAGGGGAGTGGCTGGGGGGTTAGAATCTGACAATGAAGTACTAGGAAAATACGTTTTTCTCGACCAGAGGTGGGTAAATTAATGTCGGGTTTTTGCGTTTAGCAGTGGAAAGGGGCAGTAAAAAAAAGTGTGCAGGGGTTTCCGGAGGGGGAGTGGGGGTACAAGGAGAAAACTAAATAACCTTTTGAAATGTCATTTTTTGGGTCTTAGCTGCATTTAGGGAAATTATTTAACGCAGTAGACTGAAAAAAGTATACCTTTCTAAAGTAGTAATTTCTCAGAATTTTAAAATTGACATTTTTATTCATTTTTCCTTTCAAAAAAAATAAAAATTATAGCATAGCAAATGAAATGACAAAAACCCCAAAAATACAAAATGGGAAAAAAAATATTTAGTGACAATGGCAATTCTCCCCCAAAAAATAAAGGCCCTTTTTAATTTGGGAACGTAACATGCAGACAAATTGAGAAAAAAAATCGAAAAACACATTTAATTTTTAAAGAATTTATTTGAAATATTGGAAAAAAGTTTTTGGGGAACTCAAAAAAGCAAATTTTCTCACGACCTGTAAATTTTCTTTAAGAGGCTCTGTCCTTTCCATCGTTTGTAAATTGATTTTTGAAAGGGGTTTTCATTTTAAAAAAACACCTGTCCACAATAAACAGTAACTCAAACCCAAGGCCAAGCCAAAACCGTCAAGGCACCCAAAAAAAAATTGAGACCTGCCAAAAGGGGGGAAGAAAATTGCCCAAAGGGAAGCAGGTTTGAAGAAACCCTGGGGGACAATTATTTGGAAAGGAAGAAAAAAACCCTTTTAAAAAAGGGGCCCACGAAGATCCCCCCGGGGCCAAAAAATCCCCAAAAGGGGAAAAAAAACCCCAAAAAAGGGGGGAGTAAGATGCAGGGTGGGGAAAATCAAAGCTTAGAAACCACCCCCCAAAAGGGGCTAAACCTGGTGCAAACGGCCCCCGTTAAACCCTTACAGCCCGGCCCCTAAGTTTGTTCATTTGGGGGTGAAAAGGGATTGGGAGTGTCTAGGGCAGTGAAAACAAAAATGATTTTTGGGAAAAAAACAAGTGGTTTTGGGGGAAAAAAAGGAGGCACAAAAAAACACCCCCCTTCTTTAAGATTGGGGGGGAAAACACATGTTTGGGGGTTTTTCTGCGGGACGGGACCTGTCCGGTTAAAAAAAAAAAGGGGCCGTACGGAGTTTTAGAAAACCTCTTTCCTCCAAGGGGTTAAAGAGAAATGGGGGTTTTTTAGCCCAAAAATGCCCAAAAACACCAAAAACGGGATGGTTGGAAGATTTAAGGTTTAGGGCCAGCCCCCTCCCGAATAACCCATAGAAATCTTTTGGGGATTGAAAGGGTGGCCCCCGGGAAGCCCAAAAAACGCCGAGGAGACCATGGGGGGAATGGGCCAAAAACCGAACAGTGGGAAAAAATAAGACTCAGAAACCCCTTTGCCCGTTATGCAAAAAGGGTTTAAAAAAAATATTGAGTTTTTTTTTGACCAAAATTTTTTTTTCCAAAAATTTTTTTGCAAATTATTAAAAAAACCAAATTTTTTTGATTTTTTTTTTTGCCTTTTTTAAGGGAAATAAAAAAATTTTATTTTTTGTGGGGGGAAACACAATTTGGATTTTATTTTTCCCCCCCTTCAATTAATAAAAAAATAAAAAAAACATTTGATGGGGGATATCTGCCAAGAAATATAAACGTTCTTTTTATTTAAATTTCTTTTAAAAACCCCAATTTTTCAAAAATATTTAATTTTTTACGAAAATTTTTTCTTTAAAGGGGAAATTTTTTTCAATAAAAACATGATTTTGTCTCTCGAAAGGAAACCAAAGGATAGATTTTTAAAAAAAAAGGGTTGTCATTTAACAACCAGCCAGATTAAACTATGAAAAATCACACCAATCTCTTTCATAATTTTTTTAAAAAAGTAAAAGTAATTTAGAACATTTCTGAAAATTTTATGAAGATTTTTGGGGTGAAAATCTTGTTTTCCCCATCTGAGCTCAGAGTAGTGAGGTTGTAATGTTTGTCTCTGTTGTGTTTAAGTCAAAAGCAGGAGAGACCAGCTCCCCCACCCCCCCCGTGTGTCCATGAAGAGTGACCCTTTTGGCCAACTCAAAAATTTTTGGGAAGAAGAAAATCATGGGTCCGGCAGTGAG
>CM072257.1:9809863-9875122 GCA_036851935.1 Coregonus suidteri | reverse complement strand
AGCTGGTGAGTATGGAGATTGACACAGGGCCAGCAGCTGGTGAGTATGGAGATTGACACAGGGCCCAGCTGGGTGCGCCAGCTGGTGCGTATGGAGATTGTACCTTAGGCTATCAGACCAAAAGTCAAGGCTGACTTGGACGCTTTAGTCAACAACAAAGTACTGGAGCTGGTCAGCGTGAGTCTCTATGGAGTGGAAGCAGTCTTGTCCCATATCATGCCTTCTGGTGAAGAAAAGGCTTTCACATCAAGGACATTGAACGAAGCAGAAAGTAACTAATGCACAGATAGAATGAGAAGCCCTTGGTCACCCTTCTTACAAATCATTGTTCGCTGACGAGCATCTTTGGACCTCATACTAGGATTCTGTCACTTGCTGCCAGCAGAATGTAAACATTTACATTTTACATTTTAGTCATTTAGCAGACGCTCTTATCCAGAGCGACTTACAGGAGCAATTAGGGTTAAGTGCCTTGCTCAAGGGCACATTTACGTCATTTAGCAGACGCTCTTAGCCAGAGCGACTACAAATTGGTGCATTCACCCTATAGCCAGTGGGATAACCACTTTACAATTATACTTTTTTTTTTGGAGGGGGGGGGGGGGGGGGTTGGGTAGAAGGATTACTTTATCCTATCCCAGGTGTTCCTTAAAGAGGTGGGGGTTTCAAATGTCTCCGGAAGGTGGTGAGTGACTCCGCTGTCCTGGCGTCGTGAGGGAGCTTGTTCCACCATTGGGGTGCCAGAACAGCGAATAGCTTTGACTGGGCTGAGCGGGAACTATGCTTCCGCAGAGGAAGGGGAGCCAGCAGGCCAGAGGTGGATGAACGCAATGCCCTCGCCTGGGTGTAGGGACTGATCAGAGCCTGAAGGTACGGAGGTGCCGTTCCCCTCACTGCTCCATAGGCAAGCACCATGGTCTTGTAACGGATGCGAGCTTCAACTGGAAGCCAGTGGAGTGTGCGGAGGAGGGGGGTGACGTGAGAGAACTTGGGAAGGTTGAACACCAGACGGGCTGCGGCATTCTGGATGAGTTGTAGGGGTTTTAATGGCACAGGCAGGGAGCCCAGCCAACAGCGAGTTGCAGTAATCCAGACGGGAGATGACAAGTGCCTGGATTAGGACCTGTGCCGCTTCCTGTGTAAGGCAGGGTCGTACTCTCCGAATGTTGTAGAGCATGAACCTGCAGGATCGGGTCACCGCCTTGATGTTAGCGGAGAACGACAGGGTGTTGTCCAGGGTCACGCCAAGGCTCTTCGCACTCTGGGAGGAGGACACAACGGAGATGTCAACCATGATGGCGAGATCATGGAACGGGCAGTCCTTCCCCGGGAGGAAGAGCAGCTCCGTCTTGCCAGGGTTCAGCTTGAGGTGGTGATCCGTCATCCATACTGATATGTCGGCCAGACATGCAGAGATGCGATTCGCCACCTGGTTATCAGAAGGGGGAAAGGAGAAGATTAGTTGTGTATCGTCAGCGTAGCAATGATAGGAGAGGCCATGTGAGGATATGACAGAGCCAAGTGACTTGGTGTATAGGGAGAAAAGGAGAGGGCCTAGAACTGAGCCCTGGGGGACACCAGTGGTGAGAGCACGTGGTGCGGAGACAGGGATAGGCAGAGGCATAGTTGACAGGCTGCAGCAGATGGCTACAATAATGCAGAGGAGATCGGAATGAAATGAACTAAACATCAGGGAAAGGAGAGAGCAGGCCTCCCTCACCAAAAATATATATATATATAACTCTCCCAACTTTCCACCTCAGAAACTATAATTGCTCCTGTAAGTCGCTCTGGATAAGAGCGTCTGCTAAATGACTAAAATGTAAATGTAATGTAATGTAATAATTGTTTCACTGAACCACCCCGAGTAAAACTCTCCCAACTTCCACTTTAGAAATTAGAATTGTTGTAAACTACAGCAGACTGTTATCAGTAGCTGTAATTAAGTACAGCAGCTACCAACCACCTAACGTTAATGCCTCGGATGAGGTTAGAAAAACAGCTGAATGGTAGCAGCTAGCTGGCTCAATCACAGGTACTCTTAAGCATGAAATAACATTGGAAACAATTAACCACAGTTGCAAAAAGTTACCAGTAGCTACCCGCTAGCTAGCTAGCTTTGTTGGTCCAAGTAGTGGGTAGGCTAGCCTCGTGCTTCGCCGGGGTCCACCGAATACAGTCCTTACCTACAATAATTACCTACAATAACCTTCAATAACTACCTGAGTAAGCTACCTATAATACCAACTACAATACCTACATACAATCTAAATACATGGTTTAAGCTTAACTCAACACCATATAAGAAGCCAAGCTTACCTTTCATAACGCAGCAATGATTAAACGTTGGGTAGCTAGCACAAAGATATTGTATTTAGCTACCACAGTACAGCCAGCTGGTAGTGTTGGCTGGCTAGCAAAGGCTACTGTGTTGACTTTGTTTGAAAAACGGTGTCGCTGCGAACGAATGTAGCTGTTTAAAAGGATATTGTTTTTAGTTGCAACCGTTGCTAATAGCAACTCGCCAGCTAATCCAGGAGGTGAGTTAGCTAGCTAGCTTCGTGCTACACCCGGCACCGCCGAATACAAAAGTAACCTACAATAACTACACAACAGCTATCCACAACAGCCCACGATGCCTACCTATACTACTTAATAATATACAGCCCTCGATGCCTACCTATAGTACCTAACTACAATCTAAATACATAGTTTAAGCCTTACTCGACAAAGCCCAAGCTATGTATAATGCCAAACTGGCAGACTGCAATCAGTAGCCGAAATTAAGTACAGCAGCTACCAACCACCTAACGCAGGCTTTGTTGTCAGCACACACCTACGACATCAAGTACCGCAAGTCAGAACTGCACTGCAATGCAGATCAGTGGAGGCTGCTGAGGGGAGGACGGCTCACAATAATGTCTGGAATGGAGCAAATAGAATGGCATCAAAACACATGGAAACCATGGAAACCATGTGTTTGATGTATTTGATACCATTCCCCTAATTCCACTCCAGCCATTACCACGAGCCCGTCCTCCCCAATTAAGGTGCCACCAACCCCCTGTGATGCAGAATGGACTCCAGGTTACCACTACCTGTGGTCAAGACAGAGTCAGATGGACTCCAGGTTACCACTAACTGTGATCAAGACAGAGTCAGATGGACTCCAGGTTACCACTACCTGTGGTCAAGACAGAGTCAGATGGACTCCAGGTTACCACTACCTGTGGTCAAGACAGAGTCAGATGGACTCCAGGTTACCACTACCTGTGGTCAAGACAGAGTCAGATGGACTCCAGGTTACCACTACCTGTGGTCAAGACAGAGTCAGATGGACTCCAGGTTACCACTACCTGTGGTCAAGACAGAGTCAGATGGACTCCAGGTTACCACTAGCTGTGGTCAAGACAGAGGCAGATGGACTCCAGGTTACCACTACCTGTGGTCAAGACAGAGTCAGATGGACTCGAGGTTACCACTACCTGTGGTCAAGACAGAGTCACGCCAAGTAGACATCTTCTACTTCAGACAAGTGGAAAACTGCACCAGTCACTTCAGCACAAGTACGGAGAAACACCAGAAACGACCCGGTTTCATCTGAAGTGATGGACATCATCATCATCATCAAAGGTAAAGCCGCAGGAGATGCTCTGGAACTGAGATATCAATACAGTCCGTTGTCTGCTGTGGGAGAGGAGAGTTATCATTCCACCTTCACTGACGAAACCGGTGTTGCAACAGTTACACTCAGGTCATTGTGGAATGGTTCACATGAAGTAAATCACACAAAGCTACTTCTGGTGGATTGGATTGGATGGAAGCATTGAGGAGAAAGAGAAAATGTGTTCCTCATGGCAGGAGGTTCTCAACGTACCTCAACTTGGTTAGATAGAGGGGTGGAGACAGGGGGAGGAGGAGGAGGAGAGAGGGGTGGAGACAGGGGGAGGAGGAGGAGAGAGAGGGATGGAGACAGGGGAGGAGGAGGAGGAGAGGGATGGAGACAGGGGGTGGAGGAGAGAGAGGGGTGGAGACAGGAGGAGGAGGAGGAGGAGAGGGGATGGAGACAGGGGGGAGGAGGAGGAGAGAGAGGGGTGGAGACAGGGGGAGGAGGAGGAGAGAGAGGGATGGAGACAGGGGGAGGAGGAGGAGAGAGAGGATGGAGACAGAGGGAGGAGGAGGAGAGAGGGATGGAGACAGGGAGAGGAGGGGAGAGGAGACAGGGGGAGGAGAGGAGAGAGAGGGGATGGAGACAGGGGAGGAGGAGGAGAGAGAGGGGTGGAGACAGGGGATGGAGGAGGAGAGACAGGGGTGGGAGGAGGAGGAGAGGAGAGAGGGATGGAGACAGGGGGAGGAGGAGGAAAGAGAGAGGGATGGAGAGAGAGGGGAGACAGGGGAGGAGGAGGAGAGAGAGGGATGGAGACAGGGGGAGGAGGAGGAGGAGAGAGAGGGATGGAGACAGGGGGAGGAGAGGAGAGAGGAGAGAGAGGGATGGAGACAGAGGAGAGATGTGTTTGATGCCATTCTATTTGCTCCAGGAGAGACATTATTATGAGCCATCCTCCCCTCAGCAGCCTCCACTGATCTGCATTGCAGTGCAGTTCTGACTTGCGGTACTTGATGTCGTAGGTGTGTGCTGAGACAAAGCCTGCCTTTACATTCTGCTGGCAGCAAGTGACAGAATCCTAGTATGAGGTCCAAGAGATGCTCGTCAGCGAGATGATTTGTAAGAGGGGGAGGAGGAGGAGAGAGGAGGGATGGAGAGGGATGGAGACAGGGGGGAGGAGGAGGAGAGAGAGAGGGGGTGGAGACAGGGGGAGGAGGAGGAGAGAGAGGGGTGGAGACAGGGGGAGGAGGAGGAGAGAGAGGGATGGAGACAGGGGGAGGAGGAGGAGAGAGAGGGGTGGAGACAGGGGGGGAGGAGGAGGAGAGAGAGGGGTGGAGACAGGGGGAGGAGAGACAGGGGGAGAGGAGAGGAGAGAGGGGAGACAGGGGGAGGAGGAGAGAGAGGGATGGAGACAGGGGGAGGAGGACAGAGGGGAGACAGGGGGAGGAGGAGGAGAGAGAGGGATGGAGACAGGGGGGGGAGGAGAGAGAGGGATGGAGACAGGGGGAGGAGGAGGAGAGAGAGGGGTGGAGACAGGGGAGGAGGAGGAGAGAGAGGGTGGAGACAGGGGGAGGAGGAGGAGAGAGAGGGATGGAGACAGGGGAGGAGGAGGAGAGAGAGGGATGGAGACAGGGGGAGGAGGAGGAGAGAGAGGGGTGGAGACAGGGGGAGGAGGAGGAGAGAGAGGAGGAGGAGGAGAGAGAGGGATGGAGAGAGGGGTGGAGACAGGGATGGAGACAGGGGGGAGGAGGAGAGAGGGGTGGAGACAGGGGGAGGAGGAGAGAGAGGGGTGGAGACAGGGGGAGGAGGAGGAGAGAGAGGGGTGGAGACAGGGGGGGAGGAGAGGAGGGGATGGAGACAGAGGGATGGAGACAGGGAGACAGGGGGAGGAGGAGGAGAGAGGGATGGAGACAGGGGGAGGAGGAGGAGAGAGAGGGATGGAGACAGGGGGAGGAGGAGGAGAGAGAGGGATGGGATGGAGGAGAGAGAGGGGGATGGAGACAGGAGGAGGAGAAGAGAGAGAGAGGGATGGAGGGGAGGGAGAGGAGGAGGAGACAGGGGGGAGGAGAGAGAGAGGGTGGAGAGTGAAAACTCCAGACTATGAGGGGTCCAAACAAGCCAACTCTTAACAGAGATGGAGCCTAATGGTTTATGACAAGTCTCTACTTTTCATTTAAAATGTGTTTTGTTCAGAATTGTTTCCTTAAAGGACCAGTGCTATCAAAAATGTGATTTTTCCTGTTTTTTTTATACACATTTCAAGCTGAGGTTGGAATAATACTGTGAAATTGTGAAAATTATGATAATGCCCTTTTAGTGTAAAAGCTGTTTGAAAAGACCTCCTGAAAAATCTGCGTGTTTTGGTGGGATGGAGTTAATAGCCAATAGCCAATAACAACTCGTTTTCAGTTTTCCCCTTCACACTCAGACCACTCCCAGACAGTCCTAGCAAAATACTTGCTTGACAAATTGCTCTTTGCTAAGAGAAGCTATTTTTTTTTAAAACCATTTTAATTCAAACCAATCACAGTAAGGTACTTCATTGTTACGCTGAAATTATTTGATATTGATATAAAAATGGCTGCATTAGTTTTTTTATATATACTGTATATAATTTACCTCCACAGCAACATGGACACCAGCATACTGGCACGTACACACCAGAGGAGGCTGGTGGAGGAGCTATAGGAGGACGGGCTCCTTGTAAAGACTGGAATGGAAAAATTGAATGGTATTTAACGCATCATTTATTTATTCCATTCCAGCCATTCCAATTAACCTGTTCTCCTATAGCTCTTCCCAACAGTCTCCTCTCGGAAACTTCTCGGTTCTGGTAAAAGAGAAGTTGAGAGTATCACATCATGTTTTATCTCAGCGAAGCTGTACAACAGCATATTTAAGAAGCATAAACTGCAACCATGTGATGTTGTTTTGAGAACTTACTCAGCTCAGCCTATTCAGTTATTGGGAAAGCTGGAGGTTAAAGTGAGATGTGGTGCTCAGGTGTTACCACTACCCCTATTAGTGTCAATAGGGAAGGGGTCCTACGATAATGTGGAGAAACTGGATTCAGCACCTAAAATTAGATTGGTCAAGAGTGAACCATGTGTCAGACCCAGTTGCACAGCTGGGCGATAAATATACTGAGGTGTTTAAAATGGGTGTGGTAAAGGGAGTTAAAGGTGTTTAGTGGTGAAATGGGTGTGGTAAAGGGAGTTAAAGGTGTTTAGTGGTGAAATGGGTGTAAAGGGGTAAAGGGAGTTAAAGGTGTTTAGTGGTGAAATGGGTGTGGTAAAGGGAGTTAAAGGTGTTTAGTGGTGAAATGGGTGTGGTAAAGGGAGTTAAAGGTGTTTAGTGGTGAAATGGGTGTGGTAAAGGGAGTTAAAGGTGTTTAGTGGGTGTTAAAGGGAGTTAAAATGGGAAATGGGTGTGGTAAAGGGAGTTAAAGGTGTTTAGTGGTGAAATGGGTGTGGTAAAGGGAGTTAAAGCCAACATTCAAGTGTCAGAGAAAGCTGTTCCAATGTGTTATAAGGTTAGACCTTATGCACTCAGAGAGGCAGTAGACAAACAGCTTACAGAGATAGAAAAACAAGGAGGGATCACACCATTAGAATATAGTGAATGGGCAGCACCTATAGTTTGCCTTCCAAAGACAAAACGGGGGTGTCAGAATATGTCATGATTACAAGGTGACTGTAAATGCATGGGTGGATGTGGACCAGTACCCCTTACCAAAGACCCAGGACTTGTTTGCTACTCTAGCCGGGGGTAAACAGTTCACAAAGTTAGACCTTACACAGGAACTACCAGCAAGTGGAGGTAGATCAAGAGTCAAAGCATTTCCTGACTATAAACAAGGGTTTCTACCAGATGAATAGACTGCCTTATGGAGTATCAAGCGCTCCAGCTATATTCCAAATGTATTATGGACCAGGTCTTACAGGGTTGACCTGGGGTTGGGTGCTTTCTGGATCACATTCTTATCACAGGGAAATCGGCAGAGGACCACTTCCAGAACGTAGAAGCAGCAGTGTTACAGAGACTGCAAGAGCCTGGGTTAAGAGTAAAACGGGAAGTTTATGGAGAATCTCTCTACTCTCATCAAACCTGTGACAGAGCTCTTCCAGAGAGATAGACCTTGGGTGGGGTCAGAACAATGTCAGCAGGCATTTGAAACGACGAAGACGCAGCTGTCTTCCTCCTCAGTGTTAGTGCACTACGACCCTCACATGCCAGTAATATTGGCTTGTGATGCCTCACCATATGGGGGGGGTGCTGTCATCTCACATACAATGCCCCACGGTAGTGAGAGGCCTATTGCATATGCTTCACCCACACTCAAATAGAGAAGACAGAGGTGAAGTATGCCCAAATAGAGAAGACAGAGGTGAAGTATGCCCAAATAGAGAAGACAGAGGTGAAGTATGCCCCAATAGAGAAGACAGAGGTGAAGTATGCCCCAATAGAGAAGACAGAGGTGAAGTATGCCCCAATAGAGAAGACAGAGGTGAAGTATGCCCCAATAGAGAAGACAGAGGTGAAGTATGCCCAAATAGAGAAGACAGAGGTGAAGTATGCCCCAATAGAGAAGACAGAGGTGAAGTATGCCCCAATAGAGAAGACAGAGGTGAAGTATGCCCCAATAGAGAAGACAGAGGTGAAGTATGCCCCAATAGAGAAGACAGAGGTGAAGTATGCCCAAAAGAGAAGACAGAGGTGAAGTATGCCCAAATAGAGAAGACAGAGGTGAAGTATGCCCTAATAGAGAAGACAGAGGTGAAGTATGCCCAAATAGAGAAGACAGAGGTGAAGTATGCCCCAATAGAGAAGACAGAGGTGAAGTATGCCCCAATAGAGAAGACAGAGGTGAAGTATGCCCCAATAGAGGAGGAGGCCCTAGGGATCATATTTGGGGTAATGAAGTTCCATGACTACCTATATGGTGGTAAGTTTACATTGACAGACCATCAGCCTCTTGTTAAAATACTAGGACCAACAACAGACGACCCAGCTCCAGCAGCAGCCAGACTCCAGAGGAGGGCGTTAATACTAGCTGCATATCAGAATGACATACAATACAAGTCCTCTCAGCAGCATATCAGAATGACATACAATACAAGTCCTCTCTGCATATCAGTATGACATACAATACAAGTCCTCTCAGCTGCATATCAGTATGACATACAATACAAGTCCTCTCAGCAGCATATCAGAATGACATACAATACAAGTCCTCTCAGCTGCATATCAGAATGACATACAATACAAGTCCTCTCAGCAGCATATCAGAATGACATACAATACAAGTCCTCTCAGCAGCATATCAGAATGACATACAATACAAGTCCTCTCAGCTGCATATCAGTATGACATACAATACAAGTCCTCTCAGCTGCATATCAGAATGACATACAATACAAGTCCTCTCAGCTGCATATCAGTATGACATACAATACAAGTCTCTCAGCAGCATATCAGAATGGCATACAATACAAGTCCTCTCAGCAGCATATCAGAATGGCATACAATACAAGTCCTCTCATCAGCATATCAGTTATGACATACATACAAGTCCTCTCAGCAGCATATCAGTATGACATACAATACAATCCTCTCAGCTGCATATCAGAATGATATACAATACAAGACCTCTCAGCTGCATATCAGTATCAGACATACAATACAAGTCCTCTCAGCAGCATATCAGTATGACATACAATACAAGTCCCTCTCAGCTGCATATCAGAATGACATACAATACAAAGCCCTCAGCTGCATATCAGTATGACATACAATACAAGTCCTCTCAGCAGCATATCAGTGTCAAACTATCCAGTGTCATTTGTAGATGTACTTCCCATTTCAGAGCAATCCAAACTATCCATTGTCATTTGTAGATGTACTTCCCATTGTAGCTAAGGACACAGCCAGGGAAACTACCAAAGACAAGGGTTTGGCTGAAGTGAAGCATTTCCCACTTACAGGGTGGCCTAACCACGTTACTGATCCTGAACTAAAGCCTGGATTGGAGAAGGGGATGAGCTCAGGGATGAGCTGATTGTGTGTTATGGGGTATGAGAGCGGTGGTGCCGGCTACTCTACAGAGGAACCTACTGAAGGAGCTACATGAAAACCACTGGAGCATGGTTCAAAATGGAAGCTCTGGCAAGGAGACACTTCTGGTGGCCCAGGTTAGACTCAGACATAGAAGACATGGTAAGGAGATGGCCCAGGTTAGACTCAGACATAGAAGACATGGTAAGGAGATGGCCCAGGTTAGACTCAGACATAGAAGACATGGTAAGGAGATGGCCCAGGTTAGACTCAGACATAGAAGACATGGTAAGGAGATGGCCCAGGTTAGACTCAGACATAGAAGACATGGTAAGGAGATGGCCCAGGTTAGACTCAGACATAGAAGACATGGTAAGGAGATGGCCCAGGTTAGACTCAGACATACAAGGTTACCACTGGTTAAACCCAGCTTTTCAGCTGACATGCAGTCTAAGATACAGGACAAGGGGTTGGGCAAGAGGCTTCGTTTTTTACAGTCGGAACAAACAGTGCTTGTCCCAGATTACCGGGGAGGAGAGAGAGAGAGAAATGGAGACCCGGGGTTGTGTGAAAAGGCTACTTGGTCCTGTAACCTACTTAGTGCAGACTGAGGGAAAAAAAACTGTGTAAGAAGCATGTGGATCAATGATGATGCAACCCAATGAAAGAGAAGAGCTGAATGTGTCAGAGTGGAACATCTCTGATTGGGACTTGGACACTACCACTGGGACGGGCACCAATACAGACACACAGATTGTTCCAGGCCGTGAGCCTGAGGGTCCAGAGCATCATGAGAGGCCAAAAAGGGTCAGAAGGCCTCCGGACCGATTGGATCTGTAAACAGGTTGTATATGAGTTGAGAAGTGAAAAACTGTTTTGGAAAACTCATGATGTTCGTCGAGGATGTTTTCAGAGGAAGTGAGAATTTCCTGGGGAGGAGTTTGGTGTATTGAGAAATGTATTATGTGTTAATGAGTTTAGATTTAAAATGGTTGCAAATAGCCAATGGGATTTGTATGCAGGAGTTTATTTGAATTAACAAATGACATTGGGTTTTCCATTCTTGCATTGAAGTGATTGGATTACGAGATGCAAGGGCAGTAAAAAGTTTAATGATGTATTGGTTGGGCTGAAGACGCTGTAGAGAGTGGTCCACTGGAATGTGTTAAGGAGAACATGAAATAAATCTGTTCAGTTTATTATAAGTACGCCTCGGAGTCTTCAGTAAAATAACCCAGCATCTTAGGATGCAACAATGATCCTTTATCACGTTTAGAAAATAACAGATTGAAAGACAACAAATAGACTACTTTTAATTAATAAAAAATATGTTAGAGACATGGGACATGGCCTTGTGTTGCTGCACTGTCTAAACTGTTAGAGACATAAATATTGCTGCATATGAGGACATGGGACATGGCCTTGTGTTGCTGCACTGTCTAAATATGTTAGAGACATGGGACATGGCCTTGTGTTTGCTTGCACTGTCTAAATATGTTAGAGACATCATGGCCTGTGTTGCTGCAAATATGTTAGAGACATGGAACATGGCCTTGTGTTGCTGCACTGTGTCTAAATATGTTAGAGACATGGGACATGGCCTTTGTGTTGCTGCACTGTCTAAATATGTTAGAGACATGGAACATGGCCTTTGTGTTGCTGCACTGTCTAAATATGTTAGAGACATGGGACATGGCCTTGTGTTGCTGTATGTTAGAGACATGGGCTTGTGTTGCTGCACTGTCTAAATATGTTAGAGACATGGGACATGGCCTTGTGGGACATGGCCTTGTGTTGCTGCACTGTCTAAATATGTTAGAGACATGGGACATGGCCTTGTGTTGCTGCACTGTCTAAATATGTTAGAGACATGGGACATGGCCTTGTGTTGCTGCACTGTCTAAATATGTTAGAGACATGGGACATGGCCTTGTGTTGGCACTGTCTAAATATGTTCGAGACATGGGACAACAACTGCCTTGTAGAGACATGCTGCACTGTCTAAATATGTTAGAGACATGGGACATGGCCTTGTGTTGCTGCACTGTCTAAATATGTTAGAGACATGGGACATGGCCTTGTGTTGCTGCACTGTCTAACTACCTTAACAAACAGTGACACATTATATTATTATTAATATTATTATTGACATTTAACATGGAAAAGAGGTGACCCCTTGACTTTTTCCACATTTTGTTACGTTATGGCCTTATTATAAAATGGATTAAATAAAATAATGTCCTCATCAATCTACACACAATACCCCATAATGACAAAGCGAAAAACAGGTTTATAGAAATGTTTGCAAATGTATAAAAATTCAAAATGAAAAAAAACGTGTGTACATAAGTATTCAGACCCTTTGTTATGAGACACTAAATTGAGCCCAGGTGCATCCTGTTTCCATTGATCATCCTTGAGCTGTTTCTACAACTTGATTGGAGTCCACCTGTGGTAAAATTCAAACTGTTAGGACATGATTTTGGAAAGGCACCTGTCTATATAAGGTCCCACAGTTGACACACCCCTCACTATAGTCATTGGTTGCACTAATTGCATTTGTCTACATAACCTGGTTCAATCATTCATGACATCAGTTGATATACAGAGTGTGAGACTCTCTATATATATATTTTATATCTTCCAGTTCATTCTCCGTTAGTCAGCACCTCTACACTAAATAATGTTCTCTGGGGGTGCGCCAGCTCATGCTTTTTATTAGAGACTTTAGTCCCCAGAGGTCTTAACCTGGAAAAGGACTATAGTATGTTTTAGAGACTTTAGTCCCCAGAGGTCTTAACCTGGAAAAGGACTATAGTATGTTTTAGAGACTTTAGTCCCCAGAGGTCTTAACCTGGAAAAGGACTATAGTATGTTTTAGAGACTTTAGTCCCCAGAGGTCTTAACCTGGAAAAGGACTATAGTATGTTTTAGAGACTTTAGTCCCCAGAGGTCTTAACCTGGAAAAGGACTATAGTATGTTTTAGAGACTTTAGTCCCCAGAGGTCTTAACCTGGAAAAGGACTATAGTATGTTTTAGAGACTTTAGTCCCCAGAGGTCTTAACCTGGAAAAGGACTATAGTATGTTTTAGAGACTTTAGTCCCCAGAGGTCTTAACCTGGAAAAGGACTATAGTATGTTTTAGAGACTTTAGTCCCCAGAGGTCTTAATCTGGAAAAGGACTATAGTATGTTTTAGAGACTTTAGTCCCCAGAGGTCTTAACCTGGAAAAGGACTATAGTATGTTTTAGAGACTTTAGTCCCCAGAGGTCTTAACCTGGAAAAGGACTATAGTATGTTTTAGAGACTTTAGTCCCCAGAGGTCTTAACCTGGAAAAGGACTATAGTATGTTTTAGAGACTTTAGTCCCCAGAGGTCTTAACCTGGAAAAGGACTATAGTATGTTTTAGATACTTTAGTCCCCAGAGGTCTTAACCTGGAAAAGGACTATAGTATGTTTTAGAGACTTTAGTCCCCAGAGGTCTTAACCTGGAAAAGGACTATAGTATGTTTTAGAGACATTAGTCCCCAGAGGTCTTAACCTGGAAAAGGACTATAGTATGTTTTAGAGACTTTAGTCCCCAGAGGTCTTAACCTGGAAAAGGACTATAGTATGTTTTAGAGACTTTAGTCCCCAGAGGTCTTAACCTGGAAAAGGACTATAGTATGTTTTAGATTCTTTAGTCCCCAGAGGTCTTAAACTGGAAAAGGACTATAGTATGTTTTAGAGACTTTAGTCCCCAGAGGTCTTAACCTGGAAAAGGACTATAGTATGTTTTAGAGACTTTAGTCCCCAGAGGTCTTAACATGGAAAAGGACTATAGTATGTTTTAGAGACTTTAGTCCCCAGAGGTCTTAACCTGGAAAAGGACTATAGTATGTTTTAGAGACTTTAGTCCCCAGAGGTCTTAACCTGGAAAAGGACTATAGTATGTTTTAGAGACTTTAGTCCCCAGAGGTCTTAACCTGGAAAAGGACTATAGTATGTTTTAGAGACTTTAGTCCCCAGAGGTCTTAACCTGGAAAAGGACTATAGTATGTTTTAGAGACTTTAGTCCCCAGAGGTCTTAACCTGGAAAAGGACTATAGTATCTTTTAGATACTTTAGTAGTCCCCAGAGGTCTTAACCTGGAAAAGGACTATAGTATGTTTTAGAGACTTTAGTCCCCAGAGGTCTTAACCTGGAAAAGGACTATAGTATGTTTTAGAGACTTTAGTCCCCAGAGGTCTTAACCTGGAAAAGGACTATAGTATGTTTTAGAGACTTTAGTCCCCAGAGGTCTTAACCTGGAAAAGGACTATAGTATGTTTTAGAGACTTTAGTCCCCAGAGGTCTTAACCTGGAAAAGGACTATAGTATGTTTTAGAGACTTTAGTCCCCAGAGGTCTTAACCTGGAAAAGGACTATAGTATGTTTTAGAGACTTTAGTCCCCAGAGGTCTTAACCTGGAAAAGGACTATAGTATGTTTTATAGACTTTAGTCCCCGGAGGTCTTAACCTGGAAAAGGACTATAGTATGTTTTAGAGACTTTAGTCCCCAGAGGTCTTAACCTGGAAAAGGACTATAGTATGTTTTAGAGACTTTAGTCCCCAGAGGTCTTAACCTGGAAAAGGACTATAGTATGTTTTAGAGACTTTAGTCCCCAGAGGTCTTAACCTGGAAAAGGACTATAGTATGTTTTAGAGACTTTAGTCCCCAGAGGTCTTAACCTGGAAAAGGACTATAGTATGTTTTAGATTCTTTAGTCCCCAGAGGTCTTAACCTGGAAAAGGACTATAGTATGTTTTATAGACTTTAGTCCCCGGAGGTCTTAACCTGGAAAAGGACTATAGTATGTTTTAGAGACTTTAGTCCCCAGAGGTCTTAACCTGGAAAATGACTATAGTATGTTTTAGAGACTTTAGTCCCCAGAGGTCTTAACCTGGAAAAGGACTATAGTATGTTTTAGAGACTTTAGTCCCCAGAGGTCTTAACCTGGAAAAGGACTATAGTATGTTTTAGAGACTTTAGTCCCCAGAGGTCTTAACCTGGAAAAGAACTATAGTATGTTTTAGAGACTTTAGTCCCCAGAGGTCTTAACCTGGAAAAGGACTATAGTATGTTTTAGAGACTTTAGTCCCCGGAGGTCTTAACCTGGAAAAGGACTATAGTAAAGGGGGAAATGGCATTGTGTGCATGGAGCACTTTAACAATTCCATGTCCAAGGAGGTCTGGGTGCAGTGTTGGGAATGATGGGCTCACCAGCCTGAACCCCAGGACAGCCATACCACTGTCACCAAGCCTGAACCCCAGGAAAGCCATACCACTGTCACCAAGCCTGAACCCCAGGACCCCAGGACAAATGTATTGGACCCCAGGACAACCCCAGGACAAATATATTGTGTCTCTAGCTGTATAACCATTCCTGCTGCTATTGTGTTTTGATATATATTTTAACAGTATTGTGTCTCTAGCTGTATAACCATTCCTGCTGCTATTTGTTCTGATATATATTTTAACAGTATTGTGTCTCTAGCTGTATAACCATTCCTGCTGCTATTTGTTCTTGTCTGTGTTCCTTTCAAATAAATAAAACGTTTCAACAGTCACATGCTGGAGTAAGGACATGGATTGTCCAGCTTGTGGTATAAAAAGGGCAACATCGGACAAGTCTCCAGAAACAAAAAGAGAACAGAGAAATCACAAAAACGGGAAACAAGAAACAGGCATTCCAACGAAAGACAAATAGACATGTTCACACTGTTGAGTAAGAGAACACTGAGGTGAGTGACTCATCAGACGAGGAAGTCAAACTGAAAATCCTGACCTTTTCCTGGCGGGTCGCACGGCTACTATGTCTCCCCTTGCTAGAGGGACAGCCGGTGGGCATGGAGATTGACACAGGGGCAGCTGTATCTCTTGTGTCAGAAAAAAGACACTGAAAACACCTTCCACTTCAACCAGCGCACCTCGTGTTAAAGACTTACACAGGTGAATATGTCGCTGTGAGAGACATAACTGATGTCACAGTTCAGGTAAACAGACAAACTGAAAAGCTGCCACTCTATGTTGTGAAAGGAGACTATGCATCACTACTGGGATGTTCATAGTTGGAGAAAATCACACTGGACTGGCCATCAGTGCATACAATGACACATGGAGACACAGACCTACAGTGGGGGAAAAAAGTATTTAGTCAGCCACCAATTGTGCAAGTTCTCCCACTTAAAAAGATGAGAGGCCTGTAATTTTCATCATATGTACACGTCAAATATGACAGACAAAATGAGAAAAATAAATCCAGAAAATCACATTGTAGGATTTTTTATGAATTTATTTGCAAATTATGGTGGAAAATAAGTATTTGGTCAATAACAAAAGTTTCTCAATACTTTGTTATATACCCTTTGTTGGCAATGACACAGGTCAAACGTTTTCTGTAAGTCTTCACAAGGTTTTCACACACTGTTGCTGGTATTTTGGCCCATTCCTCCATGCAGATCTCCTCTAGATTAGTGATGTTTTGGGGCTGTCGCTGGGCAACACGGACTTTCAACTCCCTCCAAAGATTTTCTATGGGGTTGAGATCTGGAGACTGGCTAGGCCACTCCAGGACCTTGAAATGCTTCTTACGAAGCTACTCCTTCGTTGCCCGGGCGGTGTGTTTGGGATCATTGTCATGCTGAAAGACCCAGCAACGTTTCATCTCAATGCCCTTGCTGATGGAAGGAGGTTTTCACTCAAAATCTCACGATACATGGCCCCATTCATTCTTTCCTTTACACGGATCAGTCATCCTGGTCCCTTTGCAGAAAAAACAGCCCCAAAGCATGATGTTTCCACCCCCATGCTTCACAGTAGGTATGGTGTTCTTTGGATGCAACTCAGCATTCTTTGTCCTCCAAAACACGACGAGTTGAGTTTTTACCAAAAAGTTATATTTTTGGTTTCATCTGACCATATGACATTCTCCCAATCCTCTTCTGGATCATCCAAATGCATTCTAGCAAACTTCAGACGGGCCTGGACATGTACTGGCTTAAGCAGGGGGACACGTCTGGCACTGCAGGATTTGAGTCCCTGGCGGCGTAGTGTGTGTTACTGATGGTAGGCTTTGTACTTTGGTCCCAGCTCTCTGCAGGTCATTCACTAGGTCCCCCCGTGTGGTTCTGGGATATTTGCTCACCGTTCTTGTGATCATTTTGACACCACGGGGTGAGATCTTGCGTGGAGCCCCAGATCGAGGGAGATTATCAGTGGTCTTGTATGTCTTCCATTTACATTTACATTACATTTACGTCATTTAGCATACGCTCTTATCCAGAGTGACTTACAAATTGGTGCATTCACCCTATAGCCAGTGGGATAACCAGTCAACAATTTTTTTTTATTTTTTTTTTTATATTTATATTATTATTATTATTATTATTTTTTTTTTAAATATTTTTTTTAATATTTTTTTTTAGGGGGGGGGGGTAGAAGGATTACTTTATCCTATCCCAGGTTTTCCTTAAAGAGGTGGGGTTTCAAATGCCTCCGGAAGGTGGTGAGTGACTCCGCTGTCCTGGCGTCGTGAGGGAGCTTGTTCCACCATTGGGGTGCCAGAGCAGCGAACAGTTTTGACTGGGCTGCACGGGAACTATGTTTCCGCAGAGGAAGGGGAGCCAGCAGGCCAGAGGTGGATGAACGCAATGCCCTCGTTTGGGTGTAGGGACTGATCAGAGCCTGAAGGTACAGAGGTGCCGATCCCCTCACATCTCCATAGGTAAGCACCATGGTCTTGTAACAGATGCGAGCTTCATCTGGAAGCCAGTGGAGTGTGCGGAGGAGCGGGGTGACGTGAGAGAACTTGGGAAGGTTTCAGTCTTCCCAGCCTGGTGCAGGTCTACAATTTTGTTTCTGGTGTCCTTTGACAGCTCTTTGGTCTTGGCCATAGTGGAGTTTGGAGTGTGACTGTTTGAGGTTGTGTACAGGTGTCTTTTATACTGATAACAAGTTCAAACAGGTGCCATTAATACAGGTAACGAGTGGAGGACAGAGGAGCCTCTTAAAGAAGAAGTTACAGGTCTGTGAGAGCCAGAAATCTTGATTGTTTGTAGGTGACCAAATACTTATTTTCCACCATAATTTACAAATAAATGCATTACAAATCCTACAATGTGATTTTCTGGATTTTTTTTTCCTCATTTGTCTGTCATAGTTGACGTGTATCTATGATGAAAATTACAGGCCTCTCTCATCTTTTTAAGTGGGAGAACTTGCACAATTGGTGGCTGACTAAATACTTTTTTCCCCACTGTACCTGCCATCTTAAAGAAACATGGAGAAGTATTTAATGGACAGCTGGGTAGTATGAACGACATTACAGGGAAGCTTAGCATTAAGCCAGACAGCAAACCAACGTTTCTGAAAGCACGACCAAAAGTCAAGGCTGACTTGGAGGCTTTAGTCAAGAACAAAGTATTGGAGCCAGTCAGCATGAGTGAATGCATGAGCAACACCCATCTACCAGTCATTAACACTAGAACCGTCTGGCCTTTCAGCTAGTAGGGATGGGTACTCCAATCCTCGGGGTGTCACACTTTTCCCCCATCCCTAGCAAACACAGCTGATTAAACTAATCGCATTCTAAATTGAAGATTATGATTAGTTAATTATTGGAGTCAAGTGTGTTAGCTGCGGCTAGGGCAAAAGTGTGACACCAATCAGGCCCAGAGGACTGGAGTTGCCCATCCCTGCACTAGAGCCAGGTGTGACAACATGGTTGATAAATAAACGCTTGATAAATAGTGCATAAACTATTGTAAAGGATTAATTGCATGAAGAAAATATTAGTGGAAATATGTATTTTTTGTAACTTAAAAAAAAGTTAATTCTACAAAGTAAAAATAAAATCGCCCTATATCCTATTTCTGTTTCCCTTACAATAAAAACATTACAGTATAATCCATCTGATCAACTTTATTTGTAGATTCAATTAGTAATAGAGTTATAGTACTTAATAAAGTCCATTTACAGTTTTATTTTGACAAGTAGAATGAAAAATATAATAATAATAATAATAATAATAATAATACTAACCAGCCAGGTGTTCAGGTGAAATTATTTGCTGTGTTCCTAAACAAAAGCACCAGTGCATTAACAATTGTAAAGGATGAATTGCATAAATACATTTTTGTGGAAATATATTAATGACAAGATATTAGGGGTGTAACGATTCGTTTTAACAACGATTCGATTCGTATCACGATTCGTGGTTGTCGATACGATTCAAGGACGATATTGGTTCATTTAGAACGATACGATCCCGAAACGATTCAGTGACTTGAAATCGATTCAGTAACCTTTTAGCCAAAAATGCAACCAGTGTGACTGAAATAAATACCTGGTAACCAGTTGCATTTTAATGGCTGGCAATAGTCTTGCTATTTTTAACAGTGTTTCATGCCTCCATGCAGACCATCTGGTATTATGAAACTTACCCATACCTACGTTGACAGCAGCCCCGTCTGTGCAACTTTGTTGTCCAGTCATCCAAGCCTGTGTCCTGGAAAAGTCTCACAAGTCCGTCTGTTATGGCCTGTGCGGTTCGGTCAGCACCCAATTCAATCAGTCCAATAAAGTCCGAAGTAAACTCTCCGTTGCTGGACACAATGTAAACTATTTCCTGCTCAGTTTTTGTGATGTCCTCAGATCCATCAAAAAGCATTCAGTAAAGGAACATCCTCAGAATAGGAAGACATGGGACGTGCGTGTTTAGCTTTATGGAAAGAGAAAAATATTAAACAGAGCTTGCCGCTGTTCTTCATTCAGCTTGTCTCGCTATCTGGCAAGTGGGCGACTGGACATTTATTCTCGGCTAGCTTTTAGCAATGGCTTGCGCCACATTCGTGTGCTCCTTGCTCTTTTCATGTTTGTCAAATAAAGGATGGTTGAAATTCTTTGAGCCTTTATAAAATGCACTGTTTTGTCTGCTAGATGTGGATTTGAGCGGCAAATCTTGCACCACATTTCTTCGGCTCTGGCTCCAGTTGGCGTTTCTTTGTAGGTGGCGAAACGCCAAAAAGGCTGCTTAATGTCTGTTGCTTTTTGGACATCCCTGACAGTAGTTGACAAGCAACATGTCATGTGTAAGGTTAGATGAGAAGATCGGTCAAGTACGCAAAGGCGCGTAGTAATTTGTTGCGCTTGCGTATCTGCGTACCAGTTATGTGCACCCCTGCATATAAAGTCTGACGTGCTTAAATCCAATGGGTTATTTCCTAGTATCGATACAATCGATTTATTACATTTTTAAAACGATATTAGATCGATATATGTTGTCCAAAAGGCCAACTCGCCGCGCACAGATCGATGTAGTTGAATCATATGAATATAAATCGATACATCGATGTAGTCGATGAATCGTTACACCCCTACAAGATATACAAACAATAATGTGTTGATTGTATCAGACACTGTACCGCGCCTTTACACATGAACCAATCACGTCTTCTCTTTATGCTTCAGGTCCACAGTCAGCACACAGCTTCGGGGCTTTGTGTGAGTAAGCCCCACAAACAAATCGGTTGCCCTGCACACAGTTTTTATGGGACTTGTTCCGTCCGCTCTTACTTACTTGACATTGTGTCTCCTTTTTCTCCAGTGGGAGCTGTGGTGCTTGGGGAAGAGGGAGAGCAGGACCTGCTGTCTTGGCATTGTGTCTCCTTTTTCCCCAGTGGGAGCTGTGGTTCTTGGGGAAGAGGGAGAACAGGACCTGCTGTCTTGACATTGTGTCTTTTTCCCCAGTAGGAGCTGTGGTGCTTGGGGAAGAGGGAGAACAGGACCTGCTGTCTTGACATTGTGTCTCCTTTTTCCCCAGTGGGAGCTGTGGTTCTTGGGGAAGAGGGAGAACAGGACCTGCTGTCTTGACATTGTGTATTTTTCCCCAGTGGGAGCTGTGGTGCTTGGGGAAGAGGGAGAACAGGACCTGCTGTCTTGACATTGTGTATTTTTCCCCAGTGGGAGCTGTGGTTCTTGGGGAAGAGGGAGAACAGGACCTGCTGTCTTGACATTGTGTCTTTTTCCCCAGTGGGAGCTGTGGTTCTTGGGGAAGAGGGAGAGCAGGACCTGCTGTCTTGACATTGTGTATTTTTCCCCAGTGGGAGCTGTGGTTGCTTGGGGAAGAGGGAGAACAGGACCTGCTGTTTTGACATTGTGTATTTTTTTTGGGGGCTCCACGTGTCTCAAAACCACAGTCTCAGACAGTCTCTCACTCGGCTGGTCTGGTTTAATCTTTCCCCAGATATGGAAAGACACTGAGCAAGTTGGTTTCGACATCCGCTGCTAACCAAAACAGAAGTCACATGCATCATTATCAGTTTCTATCTGGTTTCTATTGGCCATTCATCCATTGACGACAGAATATTATGTTACTCGTTGTTGCTTAGTAGCCAGAGCAATGCTGGCACTAGAGTGGTCATGTGCTAAATGAATGAACAGCAGGGATGTTGGTGAAAAAATGACATTTGGAAATAGAGCTGCACCTCTTGAATTTGGAGAGTTATTTGATAAAGGTAAGTGTCATAGAAACTGCAGAATATGCTCTTTCAGATACAGCACTATATAGAAATCACAATGTTTTACCTGCATGTGACTCTGAAGGAGGATTTGATAAAGAGATGCTCCTTTCCCTGCATCTGTCAATTACAAGATGCGTCCATCTCTTCATGTACAATTTGACAACTGATAATATTGTCACTCATCAGATTATTGTCAATGTAATCTGGTCTATAGGCTAACTCTTATCATGTGTGAAATGAGTTGAGGTATAGTTCAGGTGTAGTTTTGATGGGCCGTGTGAGGCTGACTGGCATCAGTTTGTTTCCCACTCATCAACTTGGGTAGATTCAAGGATATGTTTTATTCTAAAGGCCTACTTTGCAAAATAGCATGTTTTCATTTCACTCAATTCGAGCAAATAGTAATAGAATTAAAGTAAATTTTAGCAAATTTTGTGCGTTTTTTTGGCTTAATTCAAACATAAAAGAAAAATGTATTTTCCTACAAGGCGTGTCGTCAAAAATTTGCTATTTTAAACAGGCAAAATCAGCCACATCAAAAATGCATGCTTTTTGTGCATATTTGCACCTCCTTGAGTGTGAGATTGTGTTGATTTAAACACATAGCATGTTTTCGTTTCCCACAACTATCGCATTTGATTAGTAATAGACAATAAAACAGATCCATTTAACAGTTTATTTCAGTGAGGAAAGAGAACATCAAAAGAGAAATGTATCAACCCACAAGGGGTGTGGTCAAATGATTTGCTGCTGATAAACAGGCATAACACAAACTCATCATTACACTATTGTTCTAAATGAATTCAACATCTGCACCCTCCTTATCATTCAGTTAAGCAGGACCTAGGTTTTTTAAATTCAATTGTGAAGTAAGGTGCACAACTATCGCCCATTCATCCATTTGTCATTTATTCAGTGAGGAAAGAGAGACTCATTAGTGGAAAACAGCATTGTCTTGGCAGATTAAGTTAAATAGGTATGAAAAAAATGGGTAACAAGGCTCAAAATACTTTTCTGTTTGTGATTCCACCAGCATGTTTCTATGATCAGTCATTAAAAAGATAAAAACAAAAGTCTTTGGAGTCCTATAGCTCTTCCCACCAGTGATTTCCTCTGGGAAGTGAGTTTCTGTTCTGGTAAAAGAGAAGTAGATAGTTTCCACATCTTGTTTCTGTTGTATCTACATGTTTCTACATTGAAAACCACAGTTTCTGTGTCTTGAGACTGATGGGGAAGAGTCTTTAAAAGGCTTTTGCAACACTACTTCCAGTTAGCACAGTTGTGACTAATTTTTAAACTAATTTTACTTCCTGTTTGAGATACTTGGGTGAAATTCAATGTTATCTTTCTAGTTTCCTTCCCAATGGAGTTCCCCAGTGTCTCATATTCAGTGTTATCTTTAAACCCAATGGAGTATACCCAGTGATTTCCCCCAGTGTCTCATATTCACTGTTATCAATCAACCTTCCCAGTGATACCACATCACCCCATGTCTCATATTCACAGTTATCTTTAAACCCTTCCCAATACCTTCCCCATGTTTCATATTCACTGTTATCTTTCTGTCTTACCCCAATACTTTCCCACACCTGTGGCTTGATGTGGTTTGCAGCATTAGAGTGTATAGTCCTTTAGTCTTTATGGGCTTTTTGGTTTTGTACATTTTCAGAGTTTGGCTTGATGTGGTTGCACATAGAGTGTATAGTCCTTTAGTCTCTATGGGACAGATGGTAGTGTACAGTTCAGATATGGCTTGATGATGCCTGCAGCATAGAGTGTATAGTCCTTTAGTCTCTATGGGCCAGATGATAGTGTACAGTTCAGAGATGGCTTGATGAGCGGTGTAAAACAGCAGCCATAGAGTGTATAGTCCTCCTTTAGTCTCTATGGGCCAGAAATGTCTCTGTTACAGTTAAAAGAGATGGCTTGATATCACATCTTGTTTCTGTTGTATCTACATGTATAGTACTTTAGTCCACATGGGCCAGTTGGTAGACTGACAGGGAAGAGATGGCTTGGAAAGGCTTTTGCACACATAGAGTGTTTAGTTAGCAGTCCCTGTGACCAATTTTACTTCCTGTTTGAGATACTTGATGTGAAATGCAATGTTATTTTGTATAGTCCTTTAGTCTCTATGTCTCAGATTCACAGTTATCAGTTCAGAGATGGCTTGATGTGGTGTGTCTCACATTCACAGTATATCTTTCAACCTCTCTAATACCCCCCCATGTGTACATATTCAGAGCTATCTTTCTACCTGTGGTGTGCAGCATAGAGTGTATAGTCCTTTAGTCTCTATGGGCCAGATGGCCAGTTGGTGAGGGCCACAGCATGGGGAAAGAAACTGTTCAGATGGGGGTCTATAACATCCAATCACATAGGTTTACAGCAGCTGACAGTTGCAACATCATTGCTAATAATGCAAACTGCCTTGGTTTAGATAAAGACAAGCTCTGTACAGATGTAGGATCTTAATTTAATCAGCCTGTTGCAGGAGAACTAAAACTTGTTGTGTATTTGAGGGTTAAAAAGGCTTCTGAAGTTTGTAATTTAAACTTTTCCACCTTTCCCTTTTGAAAAATGTCCATTCATTATAATCCACATAATAATTCAAAATGTCGTGTTGCTTCAGGATTATTTTCCTGCTGTAGCAAACGGGCTCAAATTAAGATCCTACATCTGTAGCAATATACCTGTCTTTAATGTACATGGCTATATTAGGAGGACATGATTCTCTTTAGACCATTGTTTTTTGACCATTTGACATATTTTATTTACTGTTGTTTAGGCTGGTTGAATGAGTTCCCTATGAGAGGCTACTTCATCTGCAAGAAAACAGGCGGCCGCACCAGTTTCCTCATATGAAATTAAAAGTAAGTGTGTAGCCTACGCACTTACAAAATGGCTGTTGAAACTGTGGGACACATTTCTATTGGCAACATTAAAATTAGGATAAATGTGTTGATTTGAAGGAAAGACGGGCAGACTCTGGTAAGTCTAGGCTACATAGAACTATTATATTAGAAAGTTAGGTCGTTTACAGACATTCAATAGTCAGAGTAGGTTTGATATATGATCACTTATCATGCTGACCAACCTGATGGTCTCTGTTGGAAATGTGAAACATATCATGCCTAGGCTACATGCTCTGTCCTGCTACTGGTAGGCCTGTAACGTTATGGGAACTGATCTGAACAGGTTTAGGCTGGTCATCTAGGATATGTAGGCTATAGCTGAGGTATAGACCTCCATCTGCATATCACTAACAAACCGCTATTATATATTATAACCTAGCCTACTTTACATAATATAAATCTCCTACTTGTTGCAAAAATACTTTCTGAATGTATCAATGATTTCCCCTCAGATAAATCATGCCTGTTTTAGCCCTTCTGTCTACATTCTCAGATTCAAAGACAACAAAAAATGGCCGACTTTTAATTAATACAAATAAGTGTGAGACATGGCCTTGTGTTGCTGCACTGTCTATAACTACCTTAACAAACAGTGACCTATTATTATTATTGACAGTTAACATGGAGAAGAGATGTCACAACCAGATGTTCATCTGATTGCATTAAATAGCCTGACTGTTTCAATATGTCTGTTAGTAAATGTTTTATTTCTAAGAGATCATGAGTAAAAGAGAACAATGGACATTCTAGAATTAGTTGTCACTGTGGTAACCACAACCAACATGCTGCATCTCTGTTTAGGGGTCAGTGGTCTAAAATGAGTCTCTCTGGGGAGAGAGAGGAGGGGGGCCCTGCCTCTAAAATGAGTCTCTCTGGAGAGAGAGAGGAGGGGGTCCCTGCCTCTAAAATGAGTCTCTCTGGGGAGAGAGAGGGGGGGCCCTGCCTCTGAGTCTCTCTGGGGAGAGAAGGAGGGGGTCCCTGCCTCTAAAATGAGTCTCTGGGGGACATGACACCAAAGCTAAGAGGTGAGATTACAATTTTGTTTAAGAATTCGTACGTTTATTTCCAAAACGCTATATCCACAATTGTTTTTTCAGCAGAAATGATTGCCTTAGGTCCCTTCAATATTACTGGGTACCTTCAATATTACTGTTCTCAGATTTTTTATTAATGGATTTGAGATGTGTATAAAAATAAAAGTTTTTTTGGCTAAATGCTATATATCCATTGTTTAGCTGGAATGTAATGTTCGTATCCTGTATATTTGACTGTGATACGTGGTTGTCTCACCTAGATATCTTAAGATGAATGCACTTACAGATACCATATCTTAATTTGACCCAGTTTCTCATAGCAGGAAAATAATCCTGCAGCAATAGGAAATGTAAATTATTATGTGGAATTATAATTCATGATTTTTTTTTTTTGTAAATTTTTAGTGGCAAATCAAGTTTGAAATTTTTTAAGTGGAAATTTTAGAATTAGCTTGAATACACTACAAATCAAGTTTGATGGAACATTTTTTATTAGTGGAAAACCTAGTACAAATTTCTCTAGAAGCCTTTTTAAAGCTTAAATACACTACAATATGGCAACTGTATTGTGAAGTCACTCTGGGTACTACTTATTTCTCTGAGAGTGAGCCAGATATATTATATTACTGTGTAAAACCTAGCAGTACTACTTATTTCTCTGAGAGATATATTATTACTGTGTAAAACCTAGCAGTACTACTTATTTCTCTGAGAGTGAGGCAGATATTATTACTGTGTAAAACCTAGCAGTACTACTTATTTCTCTGAGAGTGAGGCAGATATATTATTACTGTGTAAAACCTAGCAGTACTCCTTATTTCTCTGAGAGTGAGCCAGATATATATTTACTGTGTAAAACCTAGCAAAATTTCTCTGAGAGTGAGCCAGATTACTGTGTAAAACCTAGCAGTCTTATTTCTCTGAGAGTGATATATATTAACTGTGTAAAACCTGGCAGTACTACTTATTTCTCTGTGACTGAGGCAGATATATAGATTTTTAAAAAAAATGATTATTTGTCTCTCTGAAATGTCTGTCATGTCTGTCATTGAACAACCCCATACCATGATTAGATAGTGAAAAAACACACCAATCTCTTTCATCATTTCTTCAAAAAATAAAAGCTAATTTACGAACATTTCTGAAAATGGATATATAGCGTTTTGAAATGAAACTCTTCTTATGTTTCCCCATCTGAGCTCAGAGTAAATGAGAGATGTAATGTTTGTCTCTGTTGTGTTGAAGCCCAATCAAGCAGGAGAGACCAGCCTCCCCTGTACCCAGCTGTGTGTCCATGAAGAGTGACCTGTCTATGAATCTTCCTATAGAGTTCAGAGAGGGAGACTTTTCTACTGAACAAAGGTAAGAAGAACTCATGGGTCATGGTCAGTGAGTTAAACAACACTGTCTCTAGTCATTTCTCCTCTCCCGTTTTCCCATTATATTTTTGTTGTTTTCATAATCCATAGGCTAATCCTTTTTTCCATTTTCATAGTCCTGAAACAATATTAAACAAACACATCATTCCCTGTTTGTGTGTGTGTGTGTGTGTGTGTGTGTGTGTGTGTGTGTGTGTGTGTGTGTGTGTGTGTGTGTGTGTGTGTGTGTCTGTGTGTGTCTGTGTGTGTGTGTGTGTCAGTGAGTGTGTGTGCACTCCCTGGATGAGGAGATGTAATCTCTATCCTGATTGCCTAGTCACTTTTACCCCTACCTACAGTTGAAGTCAGAAGTTTACATACACTTAGGTTGGAGTCATTAAACTCGTTTTTCAACCACTCCACAAATTTCTCGTTAACAAACTATAGTTTTGGCAAGTCAGTTAGGACATCTACTTTGTGCATGACACAAGTAATTTTTCCAACAATTGTTTACAGACAGATTATTTAACTTATAATTCACTGTATCACAATTCCAGTGGGTCAGAAGTTTACATACACTAAGTTTACTGTGCCTTTGAACAGCTTGGAAAATTCCAGAAAATGATATCTTTGCTTTAGAAGCTTCTGATAGGCTAATTGACATCATTTGAGTCAATTGGAGGTGTCCCTGTGGATGTATTTCAAGGCCTACCTTCAAACTCAGTGCCTCTTTGCTTGACATCATGGGAAAATCAAAAGAAATCAGCCAAGACCTCAGACATAAAATTGTAGACCTCCACAAGTCTGGTTCATCCTTGGGAGCAATTTCCAAACACCTAAAGGTACCACGTTCATCTGTACAAACAATAGTACGCAAGTATAAACACAATGGGACCACGCAGCCGTCATACCGCTCAGGAAGGAGACGCGTTCTTGTCACGCCCTGACTCAGGGGACTCGTATATGTTGAGTGAGGGTGTGTAGTTTCTATGTTGTGTATTTCTATGTTGTATTTCTAGATCGTGTAGATCTATGTTGGCCGGTGTGGTTCCCAATCAGAGGCAGCTGTAGCTCGTTGTCTCTGATTGGGGACCATACTTAGGCAGCCTATTGGCACTAGTGGGTTGTGGGATCTTGTTCCGTGTTAAGGTATGTTGTGTTGTGCTGCCTTGGACTTCACGTATCGTTTGTTTATTGTTTTGTCGTTGTGTTTATTCGTTAATAAACATGTATGCATATCACGCTGCGCTTTGGTTCGACCAGTCTTTGAACGAGCGTGACAGTTCTGTCTCCTAGAGATGAACGTACTTTGGTGCGAAAAGTGCAAATCAATCCCAGAACAACAGCAAAGGACCTTGTGAAGATGCTGGAGGAAACAGGTGCAAAAGTATCTATATTCACAGTAATAACTAGTCCTATATCGACATAACCTGAAAGGTCGCTCATCAAGGAAGAAGCCATTGCTCCAAAACCGCCCGCCATAAAAAAGCCAGACTACGGTTTGCAAATGCACATGGGGACAAAGATCGTACTTTTTGGAGAAATGTCCTCTGGTCTGATCAAACAAAAATAGAACTGTTTGGCCATAATGACCATCGTTATGTTTGGAGGAAAAAGGGGGGTGGATTGCAAGCCGAAGAACACCATCCCAACCGTGAAGCACGGGGGTGGCAGCATCATGCTGTGGGGGTGCTTTGCTGCAGGAGGGACTGGTGCACTTCACAAAATAGATGGCATCATAAGGAAGGAAAGTTACGTGGATATATTGAAGCAAAATCTCAATGCTACCAAATACTAATTGAGTGTATGTAAACTTCTGACCCACTGGGAATGTGATGAAATAAATAAAAGCTGAAATAAATCATTCTCTCTACTATTATTCTGACATTTCACATTCTTAAAATAAAGTGGTGATCCTAACTGACCTAAGACAGGCATTTGTGAAAAACTGAGTTTAAATGTATTTGGCTAAGGTGTATGTAAACTTCCAACTTCAACTGTATGTAGGATCTTAATTTGAGCCAGTTTGCTACAGCAGGAAAATATTCCTGCAGCAACAGGAAATGTGGATCATAATTTATGTACATTTTTGTAAGGTTGATATATTCTTCATAGAAAAAATCTATTCTGAAACTTTAGAAGCCGTTTTAAACCTCAAATACATTTCCTGCATTGCATGGAAGTTATTCTGCAGTGGGGGGTGATCAAATTAAGATCCTTTACTCAGAATTTTACTTGGTGATATGGTGCTGCTAGTGATAGACAACATTTAGAGACAGAATACAGACAGAGGAGTTTACACAAAGTTTACGTACAACATTATACACACATAGCTAGAGTGAGCATTGAGCTATAAGAGAATGAGCAGTGGATATACAAATTTATACAACAGGTGGGTCTAATCCTGAATGCTGATTGGTTAAAACCGCATTCCAGCCGGTGTCTATTCCACAAATTACCACCGGCTAAATCTATGACATTAAATGCCTATTTACTCTGTTCCATCTGACTGTGCAATCCACTATCTCATCAGCCCAGCCAGGCAATTTATACATTTGATCGCCACGATAAAAAGTATCTAGAAATTATCTCACATTTCTTTTAGACTAACATTTAGTTTGCAGGTTTGTATAAACATTGCTGTCTGTCTCTCCGACATTTGCAACATTGTTTCAATATTCAAATTTGATCTCCAGCTGTCGCATAGTAATGAACGTGTCAGGAGTCGGGATGAGACAGACTGGCAGGCAGCTTTTCTCAACCAGTCGAAATCATGAATACAAAGAAATATCAATAGAAAACAGGTCAAACTAAACGAAGTGCAGCTAGTTTGCAGTTTTTTCATTTCACTTCACCATTTTGGACTATTTTGTGTATGTCCATTACATGAAATCCAAATAAAAATTTATTTAAATTACAGGTTGTAATGCAACAAAATAGGAAACATGCCAAGGGGGATGAATACTTTTGCAAGGCACTGTATTTGCAGAGTTTGCTTAACAAAACCCGTGCCAATATATCTTACAAACACCTGCTTCTCAGGCATTATCACTTAAATAGAGTACAGTGGGTTTACATTTACATAAATATATCTAAGAGAGATGAACAGAGTGCTAATGCAGTATAGTGCAGTTATTTAGTGTACAGTTCAGAGATGGCTTGATGTGGTGTGCAGCATAGAGTGTATAGTCCTTTAGTCTCTATGGGCCAGATGGCCAGTTGGTGAGGGCTATGTGGTGGGAAAGAAACTGTGTCAGATGGGGGGGTCTATAACATCCAATTACATTGGTTTACAGCAGCTGACAGTTGCAACATCATTGCTAATAATGCAAACTGCCTTAGTTTAGATAAAGACAAGCTCTGTACAGATGTATAGATCTTTATTTAATCAGCCTGTTGTAGTGACAAACAGAGATATGTAGGCTATTGTATGTGGTGCATATCACTAGCATAGAGTGTATAGTCCTAGAGTGTATAGTCCTTAGTCAGATCTCTATGGGCCAGATGGCCAGTTATGAGGGCTACTTGTTGGGGAAATAAACTTTCTGAATGGATAAATCCAATCCCCTCAGATCAATCATGCCCGTTTTAGCCCTTCTAATAATACATTCTCCGATTGAAAGACAGGGATGTAGCTCAGTTGGTAGAGCATGGCGTTTGCAACGCCAGGGTTGTGGGTTCGATTCCCATGGAGGGTATAAAATTTATAAAAATAATGTATGCACTCACTAACTGTAAGTCGCTCTGGATAAGAGCGTCTGCTAAATGACTAAACTGTTTTAATGAATAAAAATAAGTGTGAGACATGGCCTTGTGTTGCTGCACTGTCTATAACTACCTTAACAAACAGTGACTTATTATATTATTATTGACAGTTAACATGGAGAAGAGATGTCACAACCATTTGAGATGTGTATAAAAATAAAAGTTTTTTTGTCTAAATGCTATATATCCATTGTTTAGCTGGAATGGGATGTTCGTATCCTGTATATTTGACTGTGATATGTGGTTGTCTCACCTAGATATCTTAAGATGAATGCACTTACAGATGCCATATCTTAATTTGACCCAGTTTCTCACAGCAGGAATAGGAAATGTAAATTATTATGTGCATTGTAATTCATGAAAATGTTTTGTAGTGGTCGGTACATTTTTCATTAGGGCAAATCAAGTTTGACTTTTTTTAAGTGGAAATTACAAACTCTAGAAGCCTTTTTAAAGCTTGAATACACTACAATACAGCAACTGTATTGTAAGTCACTCTGGGCCCGGTTTCCCGATAGCGATGGAATTTAGGCTTACCAGTGTTTTAAGATGCATCTTTCCTACAACGGCTGATGATGTAACATGTATATAAAGTATAAAGTGACGCGGGAGGGCAAAAAAGCATCTAACGATGCACTTGGCTGTTCTACAAGTGGTCTGAGGCAGGTGTTAGAATATGAGCGTTTTTTCAAGTGCAACGTTAATAACGATGGTTTTGGGAAACAGCTCAGAGATTTAACAATGCTCCTACGAAGGTTCTAATGATGAACTTAGCCTTAAGATGCTTTTGGGATACCAGGCCCTGGACAAAAACATCTGCTAAATTCAAAGGTAAATGTTTTACATACAGATCTCATATTACTGGATATAATGCTGTGTTGGAAAACACAACAATTTCTTAAAAAAATAGAAGCTAATTTCTAAACGTAACATTTTCTGAGTGCGGAAAAAATATATATACTGCGTTTGTGAATGAAACTCTTCTCATGTTTTTTTTTTATACAGGTTTTTAATATTGATGTTACAAATGTATCATGTTTACAGTTCTTTATAAAAAATGTAGTTATTTGTACATTTGACTGTGTAAAACCTAGCAGTACTACTTATTTCTCTCTGAGAGTGAGGGCAGATGTACATTCAAGAATTAGTTGTCACTGTGTGTTAACCACAAACCAACAGCTGTATCTCTGTTTAGGGGTTAGTGGTCTAAAAGAGTCTGTCTGTGAGAGAGAAGGAGGGGGGCCCTGCCAACATGCTGTATCTCTCCTGTTTAGGGTTAGTGGTCTAAAATGAGTCTGTCTGGGGAGAGAGAGGAGGGGGGCTTAACTCCTGCCAACATGCTGTATCTCTGTTTAGGGGTTAGTGGTCTAAAATGAGTCTAACTGGGGAATGAGAGAGGAGGGGGGCCCTGCCAACATGCTGTATCTCTGTTTAGGGGTTAGTGGTCTAAAATGAGTCTGTCTGGGGAGAGAGAGGAGGGGGGCCCTGCCAACATGCTGTATCTCTGTTTAGGGGTTAGTGGTCTAAAATGAGTCTGTCTGGGGAGAGAGAGGAGGGGGGCCCTGCACCAATTTTCTACTCTGAGACGCTTTGTGGATATGGGCCCAGATCTCAAAATATTGTTTTAAAAAAACAAAAATTTTGTTTTGACATAATAAAAAAAAAAGAATATTACTAATTTAAGCCACTGTAAAGACTGGCTTTAGTTTATTGTGTGGCTCTGCTCATGTCCGTGTTCTGGAACTGTCCGCGTCCCCGTACAGAACTGTCCGCGTCCACGTACGGTGTGGCGCCAAGCCAGTTACGCGCAGAGTGGTCTGAGGTGATCTTGGGGAACAACGACGACGGAGTTCATTACAGTGTTGAGACACCGAAGTTTACTGTTCAATTTGCTTTTTTTCATAATGGTCAGTGACAGTATGAGTGTAGCCAGATCCTTTTCACTCGCTATTCTTGTTTAATTGTGTGGTTCACCGGATTCGTCATCATCCTCGAGGGACAGACGAACGACCTGCTAGCTAGCCAAGCTAGTCGGTACAGCTAGCTAAGCTAGCTACTCTACCAGCAGCATCCTAGTTATCCTAGCTACAGTGAGGGAAAAAAAGTATTTGATCCCCTGCATATTTTGTACGTTTGCCCACTGACAAAGAAATGATCAGTCTATAATTTTAATGGTATGTTTATTTGAACAGTGAGAGACAGAATAACAACAAAAAAATATAGAAAAAATGCATGTCAAAAATGTTACAGGAGGGATTTTGTCCCACTCCTCTTTGCAGATCTTCTCCAAGTCATTAAGGTTTCGAACCTGACGTTTGGCAACTCGAAACCTTCAGCTCCCTCCACAGATTTGCTATGGGATTAAGGTCTGGAGACTGGCTAGGCCACTCCAGGACCATAATGTGCTTATTCTTGAGCCACTCCTTTGTTGCCTTGGCCGTGTGTTTTGGGTCATTGTCATGCTGGAATACCCATCCACGACCCATTTTCAATGCCCTGGCTGAGGGAAGGAGGTTCTCACCCAAGATTTGACGGTACATGGCCCCGTCCATCGTCCCTTTGATGCGGTGAAGTTGTCCTGTCCCCTTAGCAGAAAAACACCCCAAAGCATAATGTTTCCACCTCCATGTTTGACGGTGTGGGTGGTGTTCTTGGGGTCATAGGCAGCATTCCTCCTCCTCTAAACACGGTGAGTTGAGTTGATGCCAAAGACCTCGATTTTGGTCTCATCTGACCACAACACTTTCACCCAGTTCTCCTCTGAATTATTCAGATGTTCATTGGCAAACTTCAGACGGGCCTGTATATGTGCTTTCTAGCAGGGGGACCTTGCCGGCGCTGCAGGATTTCAGTCCTTCACGGCGTAGTGTGTTACCAATTGTTTTCTTGGTGACTATGGTCCCAGCTGCCTTGAGATCATTGACAAGATCCTCCCGTGTAGTTCTGCGCTGATTCCTCACCGTTCTCATGATCATTGCAACTCCACGAGGTGAGATCTTGCATGGAGCCCCAGGCCGAGGGAGATTGACAGTTCTTTTGTGTTTCTTCCATTTGCGAATAATCGCACCAACTATTGTCACCTTCTCAACAAGCTGCTTGGCGATGGTCTTGTAGCCCATTCCAGCCTTGTGTAGGTCTACAATCTTGTCCCTGACATCCTTGGAGAGCTCTTTGGTCTTGGCCATGGTGGAGAGTTTGGAATCTGATTGATTGATTGCTTCTGTGGACAGGTGTCTTTTATACAGGTAACAAACTGAGATTAGGAGCACTCCCTTTTAAGTGTGTGCTCCTAATCTCAGCTCGTTACCTGTATAAAAGACACCTGGGAGCCAGAAATATTTCTGATTGAGAGGGGGTCAAATACTTATTTTTCCCTCATTAAAATGCAATTCAATTTATAACATTTTTGACATGTTTTTCTGGATTGTTTTGTTGTTATTCTGTCTCTCACTGTTCAAATAAACCTGTGGGCAAACGTACAAAAATCAGCAGGGGATCAAATACTTTTTTCACTCACTGTATGAACAGTAACTCTGTAAAATCTTTGAAATTGTTATCACCGGCTGCCTGCATTTCTTGTGGACCGATGGAGCTCCCTGGTTGTTTCTTCCACCTGTTAAATACCGTGGATGGCTTCTCCCTCTCTCGTTGATGGATGCTGGCCTACACTCCCTCTGTCCGGTTCTCCTCTCTTCACTAGATGGATGGTAACTTTAGTGTTTAACCCCTCTGTGTCCAAGGACTGAACTTTTGAATATTATTTTTGGGGCGCCTCAAGTGACATTTTTTACAACGTTTATTTCGGATAAAAATAGTTCATTGCATCCGCCATGGAGCCCAGTTTCATAATATTGCCTTCTGTCCCTGGTTATGAAGTAATCGCGAAAAAACAGGCCTTATGTTTGGCCCATTTTTCACCCTACCAGCTCCTATTAGTTCTATTGAGCTCCGTGACACCGACTCGCCTTCAGAACGTTCTATTCTCAGTCCATTGTTCTGCGTCACAATGCCAGCTTCACTATTGTTATCAATGAGACCTGCCTGCGTTAACCCTGTAGGTTTACCTCAGGTAACTTATTATTAACAAGGTTGCGGCTACTTGGTGAGCGTTAACCCTGTAGGTTTACCTCAGGTAACTTATTATTAACAAGGTTACGGCTACTTGGTGAGCGCTCACCATGTAATGTTTACCTAAGGTAAATTATTATTAACAAGGTTACGGCTACTTGATGAGCGCGCGCACACTGTTCACCTGAGTACATGTTGTGGTCACCAATAGTTAGGTGAGACACAGTTTAAGAGGCGATGGCTGGCGGATAGCCATCAAACATTAAACATTTTCTGGTCATGGATAGCCATATATATATTTTTTTAAGTGTACAATCTAAACAAAACGCAAGTCCCTGTCCTCTTTTTCAAGATGTGGCCGATTTTAAACAGCCAGAAGAAATGTTTTAATTAAGAAATAAATAAAAATTTGACGACTTGTGGTTTCTAAATGGCTGCTGGGTAATTTGATATGCATCGAAATCTTCGTTCATAGGCATCAAATTGAGCGAATGCTGCGCAGGTTCACTGAGTTGCAAACCAAATGGGTATAATGGGGTGATTGTTGTCTAATCGGGTGGTCTAGCTAATGGATTTGTAGATCAGACGCAGTTGCTACCTCAGATTATGAGCCTAAGCCTAGCAAGTGTCATGAAGTGTCAGGTCTCCCGCAGTGGTCTAAGGCCACTAGAGATCCTGGTTCGAATCCAGACTGTTGTAGCCGGCCGCGACCGGGAGACCCGTGACAAAAAAAAAATGTAAATGTGATGAATGAGTTATGTTGTACCCACATACGGCCACAAGGAGGAGCAAGAGTGCCATAAACCCATACTGTTTTTTGCCATATAAACCCTAAAACCTAACAATCAATCAAATGTATTTATAAAGCCCTTTTTACACCAGCAGATGTCACAAAGTGCTATACAGAAACTCTTACCCTACTTATAACCTATTTTAGCCGTAACCCTAACCCCTAATTCTAGGGTAGGGGAGCCTAGAACACTTTTAGAAACTATTTTAGTAATAATATTATCTTAGTAAATACAATTATAGTATTAAATAGCGTTTTGATTATTTTGTTGTTATTTTATTATATATATTATATGAAAGGCAGAACTCTTGATAAACATTAGTTTTATTTTTCAAATGTGGTTTCAACTGGGTGACCTAGTAACCACTATGTGAAAGACCAGAAATTCGCGTGGGACAGGTGGGTCAGGTTTGAGACTGATCTAAGGAATTAACAAGAAAAATACACTTTATTTCTCAGCTGCCTCACCAAGGCTATATGTCCCATGATTTTCTAAAATGTTCACTCATTACTTTAGTTAGTTAGTTATTTTTCAAATGTGGTTTGAATTGGGTGACCTAGTAAACTCTGTGTGAAAGTCCAGCAATTGGTGTGGGGCAGGTTTGAGACTGATCTAATACACTTTATTTCTCAGCTGCCTCACCAACGTCTGTACGTGAATTAATAACTTTTAATAGCTAAATATTTCCAATAGATGGCAGCATAAGACCACGAAGCATCAGTTATAGGCTACAAGCAGCAATATGATTGACATAAATAAAATAGCATGCAACCAAATACTATGTGTCCCCATGATTTTCTAAAATGGTCACTCATTACTTTAGCTAGCTATATATCTCGTATTAGGCCTGTGATGCTTTTGGAAGAGCAACAAAATATTGACTATAGCAGGTGTTGCACCCCTGGTAAATAATCACTAGTCAGATGCTTTAACTTCAACCCTAGTATTCATGTATTATAAAAAATGATCTTAATATCTGATATTGGGAGTAAATAACCTCGGAATAGAAAAGACAAGAGTGCATCTTCCAGCCCGCCAATAAATTACATCAAATCAAAGTGTATTTGTCACATACACGTGTTTAGCAGATGTTATAGTGGGTGTAGCGAAATGCTTGTGCTTCTAGCTCCGACAGTGCAGTAATATCTAACAAGTAATATCTAACAATTTCACAACATATACCCAATACACACAAAACTAGTAAGGAATGGAATTTAAGAATATATACATATATGGACAAGTAATGACAGAGCGGCATGGACTAAGATACAGTAGTATATTATAGAATGCAGTATATACATATGAGATGAGTAGTGCAAGATATGCAAACATTATTAAAGTGACTAGTGTTCCATTTCTTAAAGTGGCCAGTGATTTCAATAGGCAGCAGCAGCCTCTAATGTGCTAGTGATGGCTATTTAACAGTCTGATGGCCTTGAGATAGAAGCCATTTTTTTAATTCTCTCGGGTCTCAGCTTTGATGTACCTGTACTGACCTCGCCTTCTGGATGGTAGTGGGGTGAACAGGCAGTGGCTCGGGTGGTTGATGTCCTTTGATGATATTTTTGGCCTTCCTGTGACATCGGGTGCTGTATGTGTCTTGGAGGGCGGGTAGTTTTCCCCCGATAATGCAACCCTCACGGTTAGCAAATGTACCTCAACATGCCCCTCGCTTGCGCTAGAAGGCAGAGTGCTCGCTGCTGGTTGATGAATCTGACAATGAATGTACTAGGAAAATACGTTTTTCTCGACCAGAGGTGACTAAATTAATGTTCAGGCTTATTGATAATCGTTATAGTAATGAAGTATAATTTCAAAACATGAGCATAAAACAGCTAATAATAAACATGAATCATCATTATATTATTTCACAGTAATCTGTTAAATGCTTTTTCAGTCGTTCCTCTTGCGTTAGCAGTGTGGAAAGGGACAGTAAAAAGCATGTGCAGGAGTTTTCCTGTGAGGGTGAGTGGTGGTGTATCCAGGGAGAAAACTAAACTAACCTTCTGAAATGTCATTCAAGGTCTTATGCTGCATTCTATTGGAATTATTTAGTAACTGCAGTAGTACTGAATAAAGTGTATATCCTTACTAAAGTAGTAATTATTCAGATTGCAAAAATATGACATTTCTAGTTTATTTTACCACTTACAACCATAAAATAACCATTTATAGCATAACAAACAATGAACTGACATAACCAAAAACACCATACATTTAGTTAACTATATATATATACTATTTATTTAGATGGGTGACATTATCTGCCAATGTAACACCACTGTAGATAAAGAAGAGCTCTCCAGTAGGTGAACCAAAACATTCAAAGGCCATTTTCTCAAAAGTGAGGTTGCAAGTTTATCATCTTTCAATATATATTATTACTGTGTAAAACCTAGCAGTACTACTTATTTATCTGAGAGTGAGGCAGATATATATATTATTACTGTGTAAAACCTAGCAGTACTACTTATTATTCTGAGGGTGAGGCAGATATATATTATTACTGTGTAAAACCTAGCAGTACTACTTATTTCTCTGAGAGTGAGGCAGATATATAGCATTTTGCAAAAAACATGATTGTTTGTCTCTCTGAAATGAAACCATCAAGTGATAGATTTAAAAAAATACATGTCTGTCATTGAACAACCCCATGCCATGATTAGTACTGAAAAATCACACCAATCTCTTTCATCATTTCTAAAACAGCAAAAGCTATTTTACGAACATTTCTGAAAATGGATATATAGCATTTTGGGATGAAACTCTTGTTTTCCCCATCTGAGCTCAGAGTAGATGAGAGATGTAATGTGTGTCTCTGTTGTGTTGAAGCCCAATCAAGCAGGAGAGACCAGCCTCCCCTGTACCCAGCTGTGTGTCCATGAAGAGTGACCTGTCTATGAATCTTCCTATACCGTTTAGAGAGGGAGACTTTTCTACTGAACAAAGGTAAGAAGAACTCATGGGTCATGGTCAGTGAGTTAAACAACACTGTCTCTAGTCATTTCTCCTCTCCCATTTTCCCATTTCTGTTGGTGCTGTCATCTTCAGGACAGGAATACTGGCTTACTTAACGGAGGAATAAACACACATGTTCATCGTTGGTGTTTTAACCAGAACGGGGGAAATGCCCTTGCTTTATTTCGCGCTCATGCGCAGTTGTACATTTCTCATAGGGCATGAATGTACCAGTGTAAGAACACAATTTAATAACATATGAGTCTATATGTTAACACCCCCACTTGCTCTTATATGTACAAGTCGTATTCAACCTAACTATCAACACATTTAGCTTACAGTTATACATCTCACATTCCAAACATATAACCCAAGAATTTTTCTTTTTTGAACTTCGTTACAGGTTTAGTCAAAAACATCTGCAACCATGTCTGCCGTTGGACAATATTCAATACTTATTTTACCATCACTGAGTGCAGATCAAAATTAAATGATATCTGATGTCGACATGTTTACATCTCTGACGACATACTGGATTCTTTGACAGAGCAATTGCACCTTAGTTATCTTCAAAGATTGTTACTGGTGCATATTGGCACTCACTATCCATCTGGCCCAATAACTGTACAAGGTACAAACTTTCTTGTGTAGTAGCAGCCTGTGCCATAAACTCTGCTTCACATATAGATAAAGCTACTGTTGGCTGCTTCTTAGACCTCCATGAAATAACAGGTCCACATTTAGTTAAACTAAAACAATACCCTGTTATGCTTCGTCGTGTCACTTTGATCTGCTGCCCAATCAGCATCACTATATGCTACGAGGTTGAGTTTTTCCACCCCCTTTTTGTAACACAACTCCTTATTCATTGTCCCCTTCAAGTACCTCAACACATGATTAGCTGTTATCCAGTGTTGCTCTTTTGGTTCTGATAGGTATTGTGACAGCTTGCTGACAATCCAACTGATATCCGGTCTTGTACATGTCATCATATATATCAAGCTGCCTATCACTTCACGATACCTTTTTGAATCAATAGGTTCACCATCACCATCAAAGTTTAGTTTTTGTTCACATGGTGTTAACCTTGTTTTACAGTCTGACCTACCAAACCTTTCCAGTATCTTGGTTATGTACCTTGGTTGGTTCATCATTATTTTCCCTTCACTTTGTGTAAAATCAATGCCTAGGAAATGTCTAAGCCTCCCAAGATCTTTCATCTTAAATTTTTCACTTAACATTTATTTTACCCTTGTGAGTGAGTCACTATCTAGCAGCGATAATTAAATCATCGACCCAAATTATCAAAATGATCCTTTCTGTTGCAGTTTGTTTGTTATAAACACAGTGATCAGCTGGGTTCTGTATAAAAACCATTTTCACTAAGGTGATCATGCAACATTTTGTTCCAGTTCCTTCCTGACTGTTTCAGGCCGTATAATGACTTGTTCAGTTTGCAGACTAGTTGCTCACCTGTATCTGACCGGACTTCAAAACCCTCTGGTTGCTCCATGTACACTTCACAGTCAATAGGAGCATGTAGATATGCTGTTTTGACATCCATCTGATGTAACTCTAAGTCATACTGAGCTGCTAGCTGCATCAAACAACGTACTGATGTCATATTTGCAGTTGGAGAAAAAGTCTCCTTATAGTCTATTCCTGCCACTTGACTATACCCCTTTGCAACATATTCTGCCTTGTATGTCTCAGTCTCATCTGAATTGTTTTTGACCGCATAGACCCACCTGCCCCCCACTGCATTTTTACCCTCTGGCAGTGTGGTCAATGTGACTGTATCACTCCTCCTTCATAGCAGTAGCCCAAATCTCTGATTTTGGTGAAATCATTGCTTCTTTGAAGGTTTGTGGTGCATTGCACATTACTCTGTAGCAGTAGTCAACACTAGGTGGTATCTGGTCATCACACTTCACTTTACACTCATAGTCTTTTAAGTACTGAGGTTCCTTCCTCTCTCTGTCTGGATAGCGTGGACTCTGACTATCTGAAGTCTCAATTTGCACATCTTGTGTCTCTTCGGAAATTTTGATCTGCCATCTTGGCCTTTGGCATGGGGGATTCAAATCTCTCCCCATGAAGATCATCACTCATTTCCAAATCTGTCTGAGTTTGGCGTTCGACTACACCTTTTGTAACGAACTTGACTAATCTGTTTTTAAGAACTTTTCCAGTGTCTGGGTAGTGGACTAGGTATGCTGGACTATTTTCATCATACCTGACAATAATACCCTTTTCACATCTTGAGTCCAACTTTTTCTTGTTCTGTCTGTATGCATAGCACACAGATCCAAGTTCTTTCATCTTTGAAAGATCAGGCTTTCTCCCAGTAAACATGTAGTGTTGGAGTCTGTCCTACACGCTTATTGTAACACCTATTGCGAAGTACTGCAGCAGTCATTACAGCATATGTCCACAATTTCTTTGGTAGGTTGCTCTCAAGTAGCATGCATCTTGCCATTTTCAAACAGTGTTCTCCAATTTCTCTCAGCGGTCCCATTTTGATGGGGTGAGTAAGGGGCTGAAGTTTCATGTCTTATGGCATTCTTACTGAGCAGTGACTGGAACTCTTTGGCTGTGTACTCTGTGCCATTATCTGACCTGACACACTTTATTTTCCCATAAGGGGCCACATCAGCAATAAACTTCTCAGTAGCTTTTACAGTATCACTCTTTGCTTTTAGGAAATACACAAAAACTGCCCCTGAATAATCATCCGTAAATGCTAGAATATATCTGAACCCATCTTTTGCCTCTGGCTCAATAGGGCCAGCCAAATCAGTGTGCACAAGCTCAAGAGCTGCTTTTGCCTTTTCATCAGGCTCTCTGTTTCTGCTCTGACAAATTTTCCCTGTGTGCAGATTTCACAGTTGACACTAGATTTGTCAATATTACCTGTGATTTTCATTCCCTCTGTCACATTTTCTAACTTTGACACATCCTCAAAATTACAGTGGCCAATAATTTTGTGCCATGTGTGAATATCATAGCACCCATGACATCAATCATCATTTTCATCACTTACAGTGTTAAGATAGTAAAGTGTATCGTACTCCTCGATGTAAAAAGTGGTACCGTTCTTGTGGATGAGCTTGTTACACCCCTGTCGAAAGTTGACTGAAGCTCCGTTGGCTGTCGCTGCTTTAACAGAGAAAATGTCCTGTGGAAACGACGGCACGTACAGCGCCTTCGTCAGCGTTATTTTCACCCCGACGACCCCGTGTTGTCTCTCAGGTAATCCTCCGCTGCACCTCTCCTCTCCGCGACACCATTCGTTCTTGTTCCGTCAGCCAGCCACGGAATGTTTTTCCAGTTTGAACGTCTCGTCAAACTCCTTAAACTTCCCGATGTCCGTGACTATATGTGACGTTGCTCCCGTATCAACCATCAGCCCTTTTTGTTTCAGTCCAGGAACCTGACAGTCACTTATTCTGAATGCAAATGTGTGGCCTTCAGCATCTGTTGCTTGTTTCACATTGTCTCTTCTTTTTCGTCTGCAATTTGCGTCAGTATGAGTGGAGCTCTTGCAAAAACTACACCACTGTCTCCGTTCTCTGTGCTCTCCAGTAACGGTACATTCCCGGACCTTGTGCCCTTTCTGGCCACAGTTGAAGCAGGTTATCTCGGTCCCTTTATCTCTTCCTCTTGGCCAGCTAACTTTAATGTTACTTGCCTTCATCACGTTGTCGTCAGTGGAAATGGCGCTAAACTTCTCGGTGCTTTCATAGCTCCTCAACTTGGTTTTGAACTTGCCATAAGTTGTCGGCACGTCACTCTGCGTTATGTGGATGGCAAAACGGCTTAAATGATTCGGGCAAACCTTTCAGAATCATTGCAATCAACAGCCCGTCACTTAAAGTCTCTTCAGCATTCCTCAGTGCTGTAATAGCCGTCTCAGCACGAATGATATAATCCGTGACACTTTCGTCACTGGCTTTCTGAAGAGAAGTTAGCTCAGTGTAGAGGCTAATCACACGTGGCTTCCCTTTACCTGCATAATGTTCCCTCAATATCTTCAATGCTTTTCTCCCATCATCTGCTGCTTCTCTCATTATCAGGGAAATACTTTTATCATCCAGAGCCTGTATCAATTCGGCTTAGGCTTCTTCATTTTTTTCTCCGTCTTCTTCATCTTCATCCACGCTCAATATGGTGGCCCACGCAAGTGCCCCAAAAACTTCGTCTCCCATAACTCGTAGTTTTTTTTAATCTCCGTCGAAACATAATCGATTCCATCGGCTTCCATGTTCCCTCCTGGGCCCATAACCTGTTGTTGCTGTCATCTTCAGGACAGGAATACTGGCTTACTTAACGGAGGAATAAACACACATGTTCATCGTTGGTGTTTTAAACAGAAATGGGGAAATGCCCTTGCTTTATTTTCGCACATGCGCAGTTGTACATTTCTCATAGGGCATGACTGTACCAGTGTAAGAACACCATTTAATAACATATTAGTCTATATGTTAACAATTTATTTTTGTTGTTTTCATAATCCATTGGCTAATCCTTTTTTCCATTATCATAGTCCTAAAACAATATTAAACAAACACAACATTCCCTCCCTGTGTGTGTGTGTGTGTGTGTGTCAGTGAGTGTGTGTGCACTCCCTGGATGAGGAGATGTAATCTCTATCCTGATTGCCTAGTCACTTTTACCCCTACCTACATGTACATATTACCTCAACTACCTGGTACCCCTGCACATTGACTCAGTACTGGTACTCCTTGTATATAGTCTAGTTATTACCTCAACTTCCTGGTACCCCTGCACATTGACTCAGTACTCCTTATAGCCTCATTACTACCTCAACTTCCTGGTACCCCTGCACATTGACTCAGTACTCCTTATAGCCTCATTATTGTTATTTTATTATGTTACTATTTCCTTTTTTTATTCAGTGAATTGTTGTGACTTTTTAACTCTGCATTGTTGGGAAAGGGCTCATAAGTAAGAATTTCACGGTAAAGTGTACCACTGTTGTATTCGGCGCATGTGTGAAATACAATTTGATTTGATTTGAAGCTCATGCGCAGAAATACGTCATTGGGTCTAATGGTCGTCTTGTGCCGAACTGCACATGTGCAGGCCGTCAAATCAAAGGCACTCCTTCGATATAAAGTTGTTTATGACTAACATGAAAATGTGTCAGTTTGTTAAACTACTTAAGACAGAACATTTTCAAAATTAACAACTAAGGAAGTCATTTTTACCTCTCATTGACTTCTCAAACCCCAAACCTTGGCCTGCTCTGCATATGTATTCCCAGAAGACATTTTTTACATCAGCAGTTGTCACAAAGTGCTTATATAGAAACCCAGTCTAAAACCCCAAAGAGCAAGCAATGCAGATGTAGAAGCACGGTGGCTAGGAAAAACTCCCTAGAAAGGCAGGGACCTAGGAAGAAACCTAGAGAGGAACCAGGCTCTGAGGGGTGGCCAGTCCTCTTCTGGCTGTGCTGGGGGGAGATTATAAGAGGATATGGCCATTAAGGCCAGATCGTTCTTCAAGATGTTCAAATGTTCATAGATGACCAGCAGGGTCAAATAATAATCACTGTGATTATAGAGGGTGCAACACGTCAGCACCTCAGGAGTAAATGTCAGTTGGCTTTTCATAGCCGAGCATTCAGAGGTCGAGACAGCAGGTGTGGTAGAGAGAGAGAGAGAGAGGGAGAGAGAGAGAGGGGCGAAACAGCAGGTTCGGGACAAGGTCGCACGTCCGGTGAACAGGTCAGAGTTCCATATCCGCAGGCAGACCAGTAGAAACTGGATCAGCAGCACGACAAGGTATCACGTCCGGTGGAGCATGTGTTGATACTGATAGGATTGAAAGAAGGGGAGCGCTGCTCTCGGATCAGTTTTCTCCATTAAAATCTTTCCTTAACATTATAATTATTTCACAATACTGACCACGGATCAGCTTCTAGAAAGATATTACTACCTACGGCTGCAAATATTGAGGTAGTTTATTCTAATGCTTACACAATAAAAATGCACTAAATCACAGATTTGGCACATCATTGCGCACATGTTAGGCTACATATCATTAAATATACTGAGACAAATTACAGACAGTAGCCCACAAGTAGTAAAATAAAACTAAATATATTGAACATATACCAATATGATTGAAATAGGCCTACAGCCTACTGTTTATATTTTTGCATTTAGATTTTTAGCAGACACTCTTATCCAGAGCGACTTACAGTTAGTGAATACATATTTTTTTCATACTGGCCCCCCGTGGGAATTGAACCCACAACCCTGGCGTTGCAAACGCCATGCTCTATCAACTGAGCTACATCCCTGCCAGCCATTCCCTCCCCTACCCTGGGCCAACTGTGCGCCGCCAATGAGTCTCCCGGTCACGGCCAGCTGCGACAGAGCCTGGATTCGAACCAGGATCTCTAGTGGCACAGTTAGCACTGCGATGCAGTGCCTTAGACCACTGTGCCACTCAGGAGCAGTGGTCTAAGTTACATTTTAATACAGTCATCTCTGTTTTCATTTGAAGCAAATTTGTGTACTTCCCTTGTTTGAATCAATTGCAAAGACATTGGCAACTTTGTATTTGTAGTCAACTTTGTTCTGAATTTATCTGCGGTCACAAAGAGACGGATAAACCATGTGATTCTATGTTTAGCGGAGATCTTCTGTGTATAAAGTGACGCGGGAGGGCAAATAAGCATCTAACGACGCACTTGGCTGTTCTACAAGTGGTCTGAGGCAGGTGTTAGAATATGAGCGTTTTCAAGTGCAACGTTAATAACGATGGTTTTGGGGAACAGCTCAGAGATTTAACCATGCGCTTACGAAGGTTTTAACGATTAACTTAGCCTTAAGATGCTTTTGGGATACCAGGCCCTGGACAAAAACTTCTGCTAAATTCAAAGGTAAATGTTTTACATACAGATCTCATATTACTGGATTATTTTTTTAAACAATTTTTTATATTGATGTTACAAATGTATCATGTGTACAGTTCTTTATAAAAAATGTAGTTATTTGTTACATTTGACTGTGTAAAACCTAGCAGTACTACTTATTTCTCTGAGAGTGCGGCAGATGTACATTCAATAATTAGTTGTCACTGTGTTAACCACAACCAACATGCTGTATCTCTGTTTAGGGGTTAGTGGTCTAAAATTAGTCTGTCTGGGGAGAGAGAGGACCCATTTTCTACTGTGAGACACTTTGTGGATATGGGCCCAGATCTCAAAATGTTGTTTTAAAAAAACGAATAACTTTTGTTTGACATAATAAAAAAATAATATTACTAATGTACCCGACTCTAAAGACTGGGTTTAGTTTTTATTGTGTTGCTCTGCTCATGTCCGCGTTCTGGAACTGTCCACGTCCACGTACAGTTTGGCGTCAAGCATATTGTCTAGTAACGTGCAGAGTGGGCTGAGGTGATGTTGGGGAACAACGACGGAGTTCGATACAGTGTTGAGACACCGACGTTTATTGTTCAATTTGCTTTTTGCGTAATGGTCAGTGACAGTATGAGTGTAGCCAGATCCTTTTCACTCGCTAGTCTTGTTTCATCTTGTGGTTCACCGGATTCGTCATCATCCCGAGGGACAGACGAACGACCTGCTAGCTAGCCAAGCTAGTCGGTACAGCTAGCTAAGCTAGCTACTCTACCAGCAGCATCCTAGTTATCCTAGCTACCACTACATCATCACCGGCTGCCTGCATTTCTTGTGGACCGATGGAGCTCCCTGGCTGTTTCTTCCACCTGTTAAATACCGTGAAGGACTTCTCCCTCTCTCGTTAACGGATGCTGGCCTACACTCCCTCTGTCCGGTTCTCCTCTCTTCACTAGATGGACGGTAACTTTAGTGTTTAAACCCCTCTGTGTCCAAGGACTGAACATTTGAATATTATTTTCGGGGCGCCTCAAGTTACATTTTTTACAACGTTTATTTCTGATAAAAAACAAGCCTTATGTTTGGAAATTTTTTCACCCTACCAGCTCCTATTAGTTTCTATTGAGCTCCGTGACACCGACTCGCCTTCAGAACGTTCTATTCCCAGCCCATTGTTCTGCGTCACAATGCCAGCTTCACTATTGTTATCAATGAGACCTGCCTGCGTTAACCCTGTAGGTTTACCTCAGGTAACTTATTATTAACAAGGTTACGGCTACTTGGTGAGCATTAACCCTGTAGGTTTACCTCAGGTAACTGATTATTAACAATGTTACGGCTACTTGGTGAGCGTTAAACCTGTAGGTTTACCTCAGGTAACTTATTATTGACAAGGTGACGGCTACTTGGTGAGCGTTAACCCTGTAGGTTTACCTCAGGTAACTTATTATTGACAAGGTTATGGCTACTTGATGAGCGCGCTCATTTTTCACCTGAGTACATGTTGTTGTGAGCCACAGTCGAAGATGAGATGGCTGGCACATAGCCATTAAACATTTTCTGGTCAGAAAAAAGTGTACGATCTAAACAAAACGCATATAACTGTCCTCTTTTCAAGATTATTATAAACATGAATCATCATTATATTACTTCACAGTAATCTGTGTAAAATGCTTTTTCAGTCGTTCCTCTTGCGTTAGCAGTGTGGAAAGGGACAGTAAAAAGCATGTGCAGGAGTTTTCCTGTGAGGGGGATGTGGTGTATCCGGGAGAAAACTAAACTAACCTTCTAAAATGTCATTCGTGGTCTTATGCTGCCATCTATTGGAAATTATTTAGCAACTGCAGTAGTACTGAATAACGTGTATATCCTTACTAAAGTAGTAATTACTCAGAATTGCAAAATATGACATTTTTCTAGTTCATTGTACCACTTACAACCATAAAATAACAATTTATAGCATAACAAACAATGAAACTGACATAAAACAACATACATTTAGTTAATGTTTTACTATTTATTTAGATGGGTGACATTATCTGCCAAAGTAAACACCACTGTAGATAAAGAAGAGCTCTCCAGTAGGTGAACCAAAACATTCAAAGGCCATTTTCTCAAAAGTGAGGTTACAAGTTTATCATCTTTCAAAGCAGAATTACTTTCCCATTGTTCCTCATCTATAGTTTATGATATACCTTTTTCTAGCTGAGTCTCTACTTTTATCCAATGTAAAAAACACAATTTCAAATTTTGCTACATAAGACCGAATCGAGCCGGTCGGCCACATTTGACTGTGTAAAACCTAGCAGTACTACTTATTTCTCTGAGAGTGAGGCAGATATATTATTACTGTGTAAAACTTTGCAGTACTACTTATTTCTCTGAGAGTGAGGCAGATATATAGCATTTAGCAAAAAAACATGATTATTTGTCTCTCTGAAATGAAACCATCAAGTGATAGATTTTAAACAAATACATGTCTGTCATTGAACAATCCCATGCCATGATTAGATAGTGAAAAAAACACCCAATCTCTTTCATAATTTCTTTAAACAATAAAGCTAATTTCTGAAAATGGATATATAGCGTTTTGGAATGAAACTCTTCTCATGTTTCCCCATCTGAGCTCAGAGTAGATGAGAGATGTAATGTTTGTCTCTGTTGTGTTGAAGCCCAATCAAGCAGGAGAGACCAGACTCCCCTGTACCCAGCTGTGTGTCCATGAAGAGTGACCAGTCTATGAGTCGTCCTATACAGTTTAGAGAGGGGAGACTTTTCTAGTGAACAAAGGTAAGAAGAACTCATGGGTCATGGTCAGTGAGTTAAACAACACTGTCTCTAGTCATTTCTCCTCTCCCATTTTACAATTTATTTTTGTTGTTTTCATAATCCATAGGCTAATCCTTTTTTCCATTTTCATAGTCCTGAAAAACAATATTAACAAACACAACATTCCCTGTGTGTGTGTGTGTGTGTGTGTCTCTCAGTGAGTGTGTGTGTGTGTGTTTGTGTCAGTGAGTGTGTGTTCACTCCCTGGATGATGTACATACAGTGGGGGAAAAAAAGTATTTAGTCAGCCACCAATTGTGCAAGTTCTCCCACTTAAAAAGATGAGAGAGGGCCTGTAATTTTCATCATAGGTACACGTCAACTATGACAGACAAAATTGAGATTATTTTTCCAGAAAATCACAGGATTTTTAATGAATTTTATTTGCAAATTATGGTGGAAAATAAGTATTTGGTCACCTACAAACAAGCAAGATTTCTGGCTCTCACAGACCTGTAACTTTCTTCTTTAAGAGGCTCCTCTGTCCTCCACTCGTTACCTGTATTAATGGCACCTGTTTGAACTTGTTATCAGTATAAAAGACACCTGTCCACACAACCTCAAAAACAGTCACACTCCAAACTCCACTATGGCCAAGACCAAAGAGCTGTCAAAGGACACCAGAAACAAAATTGTAGACCTGCACCAGGGCTGGGAAGACTGAATCTGCAATAGGTAAGCAGCTTAGTTTGAAGAAATCAACTATGGGAGCAATTATTAGGAAATGGAAAGACATACAAGACCACTGATAATCTCCCTCGATCTGGGGCTCCACGCAAGATCTCACCCCGTGGGGTCAAAATGATCACAAGAACGGTGAGCAAAAATTCCAGAACACACAGGGGGACCTAGTGAATGACCTGCAGAGAGCTGGGACCAAAGTAACAAAGCCTACCAGTCAGTAACACACTACGCCGCCAGGGACTCAAATCCTGCAGTGCAAGACGTGTCCCCCTGCTTAAGCCAGTACATGTCCAGGCCCATCTGAAGTTTGCTAGAGTTCATTTGGATGATCCAGAAGAGGATTGGGAGAATGTCATATGGTCAGATGAAACCAAAATATAACTTTTTGGTAAAAACTAAACTCGTCGTGTTTGGAGGACAAAGAATGCTGAGTTGCATCCAAAGAACATACCTACTGTGAAGCCATGGGGGTGGAAACATCATGCTTTGGGCTGTTTTTCTGCAAAGGGACCAGGACGACTGATCCGTGTAAAGGAAAGAATGAATGGGGCCATGTATCGTGAGATTTTGAGTGAAAACCTCCTTCCATCAGCAAGGGCATTGAAGATGAAACGTGGCTGGGTCTTTCAGCATGACAATGATCCCAAACACACCGAACGCCCGGGCAATGAGGAGTGGCTTCATAAGAAGCATTTCAAGGTCCTGGAGTGGCCTAGCCAGTCTCCAGATCTCAACCCCATAGAACATCTTTGGAGGGAGTTGAAAGTCTGTGTTGCCCAGCGACAGCCCAAAACATCACTGCTCTAGAGGAGATCTGCATGGAGGAATGGGTCAAAATACCAGCAACAGTTGTGAAAACCTTGTGAAGACTTACAGAAAATGTTTTGACCTGTGTCATTGCCAACAAAGGGTATATAACAAAGTATTGAGAAACTTTTGTATTGACCAAATACTTATTTTCCACCATAATTTGCAAATAAATTAATTTGGCAAAAAAATTCCTACAATGTGATTTTTCTGGATTTTTTTTCTCATTTGTCTGTCATAGTTGACGTGTACCTATGATGAAAATTACAGGCCTCTCTCATCTTTTTAAGTGGGAGAACATGCACAATTGGTGGCTGACTAAATACTTTTTTTCCCCCACTGTATTTCCAAAATTACCTCAACTACCTGGTACCCCTTATTGTTATTTTAATATGTTCATTATGTTGTTATTTTATTATTTTACTATTTCCTTTTTTATTTAGCTAATTTTTGTGACTTTTTATCTCTGCATTGTTGGGAAAGGGCTCGTAAGTAAGCATTTCACGGTAAAGTGTAACCACTGTTGTTTTCGGCGCATGTGAGAAATACAATTTGATTTCATTTGAAGCTCATGCACAGAAATAAGTCATTGGGTGCTAATTGTCGTCTTGTGCCGAACTGCACATGTGCAGGCCGTCAAATCAAAGGCACTCCTTCGATATAAAGTTGTTTATGACTAACATGAAAATGTGTCCGTTTGTTAAACTACCTAAGACAGAACATTTTCAAAATTAACAACTAAGGAAGTCATTTTTAACCTCTCATTGACTTCTTAAACCCTAAACCCTGGCCTGGTCTGCTTCATATGTATTCCCAGAAGACATTTTTTACATCAGCAGTTGTCACAAAGTGCTTATATAGAAACCCAGTCTAAAACCCAAAGAGCAAGCAATGCGATGTAGAAGCACGGTGGCTAGGAAAAAACTCCCTAGAAAGGCAGGAACCTAGGAAGAAACCTAGAGAGGAACCAGGCTCTGAGGGGTGGCCAGTCCTCTTCTGGCTGTGCTGGGGGGAGATTATAAGAGGATATGGCCATTAAGGCCAGATCGTCTTCAAATTTTCAAATGTTCATAGATGACCCAGCAGGGTCAAATAATAATCACAGTGGTTATAGAGGGTGCAACACGTCAGCATCTCAGAAGTAAATGTCAGTTTGGCTTTTCATAGCCGAGCATTCAGAGGTCGAGACAGCAGGTGTGGTAGAGAGAGAGAGAGAAGAGAAGGAGAGGGAGAGAGAGAGAGAGAGGGTCGAAACAGCAGGTTCGGGACAAGGTACACGTCAGGTGAACAGGTCAGAGTTCACGATCCGCAGGCAGACCAGTAGAAACTGGATCTAGCAGCACAACAAGGTATCATGTCCGGTGGAGCAGTATCGATACTGATAGGATCGAAAGAAGTGGGAGCTCTGCTCTCGGATCAGTTTTCTCCATAAAATCTTCCTTAACATTATAATTATTGCACAATGCTGATAAAATAACAGATCAGCTTCCTAGATAGATATTCTCACCTACAGCTGCAAATATGTGAGACGGCTTAATTTAATGCCTTATACAATAAAAATGCACTAAATCACAGATTCGGCACATTCATTGGGCATTGTTAGGCTACACCATCATGAAATATACCTTGAGACAATTTACAGACAGTAGCCTACAAGTAGCAAATTAAAACTAAATATATTGAACATGGGAATATATTCCATATGATTGAAATAGGCCTATAGCCTACTGTTTATATTTTTAATGCAGTCATCTCGGTTTCATTTGAAGCATAATTTTATACGTCGCTTGTTTTGCATCAATTGCAAAGACATTGCAACTTTGTATTTGTAGATCAACTTTGTTCTGAATTATCGGTGTCACAGAGAGACTGGATAAACCATGTCGTCGATTCTATGTTTAGCGGAGATCTGCTGTGTATAAAGTGACACGAGAGGGCAAAAAAAGCATCTAACGACGCACTTGGCTGTTCTACAAGTGGTCCTGAGGCAGGAGTTAGAATATGAGCGTTTTCAAGTGCAACGTTAATAACGATGGTTGGGGAACAGCTCAGAGATTTAACAATGCGCCTACTAAAGGTTCTAACGAGTTAACTTAGCCTTAAGATGCTTTTGGGATTACCAGGCCCTGGGACAAAAAACATCTGCTAAATTCAAGGTAAAGGTTTTACATACAGATCTCATATTAATGGATTTATTTTTTTAAACTATTTTTTTATATGATGTACAAAATGTATCATGTGTACAGTTCATTTATAAAAAATGTAGTTATTTGTTACATTTGACTGTGTGTAAAACCTAGCAGTACTACTTATTTCCTTGAGAGTGAGGCAGATATAATATATTATTACTGTGTGTAAAACCTAGCAGGAGTACTACATTATTTCTCTGAGAGTGCGGCAGATGTCCATTCAAGAATTAGTTGTCACTGCTGTTAACCACAAACCAACACATGCTGTATCTCTGTTTAGGGGTTAGTGGAGAGAGAGGACCAATGTTTTCTCTGAGACGCTATTGTGGATACGTGCCCAGATCTCAAAATATTGTTTTAAAAAAAGACTAATAATAATTTTTGTTTGACATAATAAAAAAAGAATATTACTAATGACTTAAAGACTGCTTTTAGTTTATTGTGTGGCAGTGCTCATGTCCGCGTTCTGAAAACTGTCCGCGTCCCCTTACAGAACTGTACCGCGTCCACGGACGGTTTGGCGAGGGCCAAGCATTTGTCCAGTTACGCGCAGAGTGGGGCTGAGGTTGATCTTGTGGAACAAACAACGGAGTTTCGGTACAAGTGTTGAGAGACGCCGAAGTTTATTGTTCAATTAGCTTTTTTGCGTAATGGTCAGTGACCGTATGAGTGTAGCCAGATCCTTTTCAGTCCGCTATTCTTGGTTAATTGTGTGGTTCAACGGATTCGTCATCATCCTCGAGGGACAGACGAACTGACTTGCCTAGTTAGCCAAGCTAGTCGTACAGCTAGCAAGTAGCTACTCTAAAAGCAGCATCCTAGTTATCCTAGCTACCCACTACATCATCACCGGCTTGCCTGCTTTTCTTGTGGACCGATGGGGAGCTCCCGGGTTGTTTCTTCCACCTGTTAAATACCGTGGAGGGCTTCTCCCGCTCTCGTTGACGGATGCTGGCTACCTACCATCAACCTCTGTCCGGTTCTCCTCTCTTCACTAGAATGGACGGTAACTTTAGTGTGTTTACCCCTTTGTGTCCAAGTACCAAACTTTTAATTAATATTTTCGGGCGCCGCCAAGGTTTTTTATTGTTTGTAAAAACTTTAGTGGAGAGCTCTCAATTTGCCGGATTTTAGGTATATAAAGTGGCTTCAGAAAGTATTCACACCCCTTGACTGACATTTTCCACCATTTTGTTATGTTAAAGCCCTGAATTTAAAATGCATTAAAATTCAGATTTATTCGGTCACTGGCCCTACACACAATACCCATAATGTCAAAAATGGAATTATGTTTTACGAAGTCTTTACAAATGTAATTAAAAATGAAAAGCTGAAATGTCTTGAATCAGTAAGTATTCAAAACCCTTTGTTATGGCAAGCTGAAAAGTTTCAGGAGTAGAAATGCGCTGAAACAAGTCACATAAATAAGCAGTAGGATGTGCGTTGGGTCAAATCCATGGGGAAGACAAGCCAGAAAAAATACATATTACAATCTACAGTTGGTCTGAAGTTTACATACACCTTAGCCCAAATACATTTAAACTCAGTTTTTCAAAAATTTCCTGACATTTAATCCTAGTAAGAATTCCCTGTCTTAGGTCAGTTAGGATCACCACTTTTATTTTAAGAATGTGAAATGTTTCTTTCATCACATTCCAGTGGGTCAGAAGTTTACATACACTCAATTAGTATTTGGTAGCGTTGCCTTTAAATTGTTTAAACTTGGGTTCAAACGTTTAGGGTAGCCTCCACAAGCTCCCACATTAAGTGGTTGAATTTTGGTCCCATCTCCTCCTGACAGAGCTGGTGTAAACTGAGTCAGGTTTGTAGGCCTCTTGCTCGCATAACACTTTTTCAGTTCTGCCCACACATTTTCCATAGGATTGAGGTCAGTGGCTTTGTGATGGCCACTCCAATACCTTGACTTTGTGTCCCCTTAAGCCATTTTGCCACAACTCTGGAAGTATGCTTGGGGTCATTGTCCATTTGGAAGACCCATTTGTGACCAAGCTTTAACTTCCTGACTGAATGTCTTGAGATGTTGCTTCAATATATCCCCATAATTTTCATTCCTCATGATGCCATCTATTTTGTGAAGTGCACCAGTCCCGCCTGACAGCAAAGCACCCCAACAGCATAATGCTGCCACCCCTGTGCTTCCCGGTTGGGAATGGGTGTCTTTGGCTTGCAAGCAAGCCCCCCTTTTTCCTCCAAACATAACGATGGTAATTATGGCCAAACAGTTCTATTTTTGTTTCAATCAGACCCTAGGACATTTCTCCAACCAGTATGGATACTTCGTCCCCATTTGCAGATTCAAACGGTAGATGTCTGGCTTTTTTATGGCGGGTTTTGGAGCAGTGCTTTCTTCTTGCTGAGCGTCCTTTCAGGTTATGTCGATATATGACTTCGTTTTACTGTGGATATAGCTACTTTTGTACCTGTTATTCCTCCAGCATCTTCACAAGGTCCTTTTGCTGTTGTTCTGGGCTTGATTTTTCACTTTTTTTCGCACCAAAGTACGTTCATTCTCTAGGAGACAGGACGCATCTCCTTCCTGTGAGCGGTAATGACAGGCTGTGTGGTACCATGGTGTCTTATACTTGCGTACTTATTGGTTTGTACAGATGAACGTCGGTATCCTTCAGGGCGTTTGGAAATTGCCTCAAGAGTGTGGCAAAGCTGTCCTCAATGGCAAAGGGTGGCTACTTTGAAGCAGTCTCGAAATATAAAATATTTTTTTGATTTTTTTAACACTTTTTGGTTTACGACAATGATTCCATGTGTGTTATTTCATAGTTTTGATGTCTTCACTATTATTCTACATGTAGAAATATAGTAATAATTAAAGAAAACCCTTAAATGAGTAGGTGTGTCTCAACCTTTGGACTGGGTACTGTATACTATGTATTTATTTGTACACATTACACTATGATATACAAAAGTATGTGGACACCCCCATCAAATTAGTGGATTCGTCTATTTCAGTCGCACCGTTTGCTGACAGCGGTGTCTGGAAAATCAAAGCACACCGCCATGCATCTCCATAGACAAACATTAGCAGTAGAATGGCTTTACTGAAGAGCAACAGGTGAATTTCAACGTGCACGGTCATAGGAAATGCAACATTTCCAAACAAGCTCTGCCGCCATTGGCTCTGGAGCAGTGGAAACGACGATCACACGTGATCACGCTTCACCATCTGTCAGTCCCTGACGGACCAATCTTGGGTTGGCGGATCCAAGGAGAAGAACGCTACCTGCCCTAATGCATAGTGCCAAACTGTACAGTTGGGTGGAGGCGGCATGATGGTCTGGCTGTTTGTTGTCGTGGTTCGGGGCTAGGCCCCTTAGTTCCAGTGAAGGGAAATCTTAACGCTACTGCATACAATGACATTGTTAGACGATTCTGTGCACCCCAAAGCAATGTCCATAAACAGAAATGGTTTTGAAACTGAGAGACTTGACTGGCCTGCACAGAACCCTGACACCTCAACCCCATCGAGCACCTTTGGAATGCCTAATGCGAGGCGAGGCCTAATCGCCCAACATCATGCCCCGAACTCCTCACTACATTTCTCTGGTTGCTGAATGGAAGCAAGTACCCGCAGCAATGTTCCAACATCTAGTGGAAAGCCTTCCAGAAGAGGTGGAGGTCCTGTTATAGCCCCCAGCAAAGGGGGAACCAAACTCCATATTAATGCCCATGATTTTTGGAATGAGATGTTTGACCAGCAGGTTTAATGAGATGTTTGGACCAGCAGGTGTAATAGATGTTGGACCACGCAGGTGTAATGAGGATGTTGGACGCGATCAGGTGTAATGAGATGTCTGGACCAGGCAGGTGTAAATGAGATGTTGACCCAGCAGGTGTAGTGAGATGTTGGACGAGCAGGTGTAATGAGATTGTTTGGCCAGCAGGTGTAATGAGAGGTCTTATGGACCAGCAGGTGTCCACAATACTTTTGATAATGTAAGTTTCTGTTTTGGTAGTAATAAAGAAGGTGTAATTATTTTGGTAGTAGATGGTCCTAGAACAGGAGTATAAACTAGATATGGACAGTATAATAAAGTATGTGCCTGAATAGACTCGTGAAGGATAAAGTGAGAACTGAGATGAGGAAGTGAATCAGGAGGCTCAATATTAGGAGGGTGTTCTTAATGTTTGTTACACTTGTTGTTTGTGTTGCTTTTATGTAATGACTTATATTTAAATGCTTTGTGTAATGTCACATAATTTACATGCGTTATGTAATGGCAGATATATTTTAATGCCTTATGTACACTGAGTGTACATACAAACATTATGACCATGCTTGTCCTATGACATAGACTTGATAAGGGTTTTTTTTTGGGGGAAAATCCAGGTGAACAGATATATCTCCTTGATTTATTGTCACTTGTTAATCAACTTCAAATCAGTGTAGATGAAGGGGAGGAGACAGGTTTAATGAATGATTTTTAACGCCTTGAGACAATTGATACATTGGATTGTGTAAATGTGCCATTCAGATGGTGAATAGGCTAAGCACAAAATATTTTAAGTGTCCTTTGAACGGGGTAATGGTAAGTAGGTACCAGGCACCCACAGGTTTTTGTCAAGAACTGCAACGCTGCTGGGTTGTTCACGCTCAAAAGGTTTCCCGTGTGTATCAAGACTGGGTCCAATACCCAAAAGGACATCCAGCCATTTTGACACAAACTGGGGGACGCATTGGAAGTCAAACATGGGCCAGCATCCCTGTGGTACGCTTTCGTTCGACACCTTGTAGAGGTCCCTTTCCCCGGACGAGTTGAGGCTGTTCGGAGGGCAAAAGAGGAGGGGAGGTGCAACTCAATATTAGGAAGGTTGTTCATATGTTTTGTATATACTCAGTGTATGTTTTTGCTTTATGTAATGGCATATCTTTTGATTGCTTCATTGTAATGTTATTTTCTCTCTTGAAATATTGTTTTTTATATATTTTTATAATGTAGTGTTCATGGGGATTTTATATGTTTTCAGAATCTCCAACCAAATTCGGAGATCAGTCTCTCCTGTACCCAGTTCATCTGTCCATGAGAGTGACTTCTCTATGCATCGTCCTATCCATTTTAGTGATGGGACAGTGACCTGTGACCCTAGGTAAAAAAATGTATCATATTTACTATTGAAGTGAGACATCTTCTAGATCTTAACACAAGAGTATATGTGTGTATCTGAGTATTATACTGTTAAGCATCTGCCTTATAATTAGTTGTTTATGTCATATATTTTAATCCACTGAGTTGTAACAAAACCATTAATGAACACCTGCTTTTTCCATGACATAGAGTGATAAAGGTGAATCCAGTATGAAGAGATAGTGATCTCTTATTTATGTAACTTTGTTAAATCAACTTCAATCATTGTCGATGAAGGGGAGGAGACAGGTTAATGAAGGATTTTTAAGCCTTGAGACAATTGATACATGGATTGTGTAAATGTGCCACATCAGATGGTGAGATAGGCATACCACAAAATATTTTAAGGTTCTTTGAACTGGGTTATGGTAGTAGGTACCCTATGGCACACAGGTTTTTTGCTCAAGAACGTGCAACGCTGCTGGTTTGTTCCCAGCTCAAAAGTTTCCCGTGTGTAGCATCAGATGTGCGTGTCCACTACCCAAAGGACATCCAGCCATTTTGACCCAACTGTGGGACGCATTGGAGTCAACATTGGCCAGCCGTTCCTGTGGGGGTGGGAACGCTTTGGACACCTTGTAGAGTACATGCCCCCGTCGAGTTGATGCTGTTCTCTGAGCAAAGAGCAGGGGAGGTGCAAATCAATATTAGGAGGGTGTTCTTAATGTTTTGTATACTCAGTGTATGCGTTGTGCTTTATGTAATGGCCATATCTTTTATTGCTTAATGTAATGTATTTTATCTCTGTGAACTATTAGTTTTATATATTTTATAATGTAGTTTCATGGGATTTATTATGTTTTCCAGAATCTCCAACCAAAACTCTGAGAGCAGTCATCTCCAGATACCCAGCTCATCTGTCATGAAGAAGTGACTTCTCTATGGGACGTCCTATATATACATTTTAGTGTATGGACCAGTGACCTTTGACTCCTAGGTAAAATAATGTATCATATTACTATATGAAGATGAGAATCTTCTAGATTCTGAAACCAGATGTATTTTGTGTATCTTGATTATATACTTGTAAAGGCATCTGCTTATAATTAGTGTTTATGTCTATATATTGAATTACAACTGAGTGTTACACAAAATAGTATGAACACCTGCTTTGTTTCCATGACATAAGATTGATGAGGTAATTCCAGGTGAAGATATGATCTCTTATTTATGTAAGTTGCTAAATCAACTTAAATCATTGGTAGATGAAGTGGAGGAGATAGGTTAAGGAGGATTTTTAAGCCTTGGAGACAAGTGAGACACATGGATTGTGGTAAATGTGCCATTCAGAGAGTGAATAGCACAAGACAAAAATTATTTTAAGTGTCATTTGAACAGGGTTATGGTATAGTAAGGTACCAGGCACACAGGTTTTTTTGGTCAACTGCAAACGCTTCTTGGGTTGGTCACAGCTCAAAAGTTCCTGTGTGTATCAAGAATGGTCCACTACCACAAAGACTCTAATCCGCCATTTTGACACCAAATGGTGGGACGCCATTGGAGTCACCAATGGGCACAGCATCCCTGTGGGGAACGCTTTCGACACCTTGTAGATGTCCCTTGCACTAAGAGTTGAGGCTGTTTGTCTGATGGCAAAAGAGAGGGGAGGTGAAATCTTTTCCAATATTAGGGAAGGTTTTTTTAATGTGTTGTAATAATCAGTGTATGGTTGATTGCTTTATGTATCCAATGGCATATATTTTATTACTCCAATGTAATGTATTTTACCTATTGAAATAGTTGTGGATATATTTTTAAAATGTAGTTTCATGGTGATTTATTATGTTTATTCAGAATTCGTTCCACCAAATTCTGAGATCATTCTCTCCAGTACCCAGTCATGCTGTCCATGAAGAGTGACATCTCTATGGAAAACGTCCTATACATTTTAGTTATGGAACCGTGACCTTTGACCCTAGGTAGTTACTGGTCAGCAATTTATGATATTATCTATTGAAGATGAGAGTCTTCTAGATCTGAAAACCAGATGTTTTTGTGTATCTGAGTATATACTGTAAATCAGGAGGGGGGCTTGTGTGTTGTGTCCAATCAGTGTATATTTTACATGTTGTTTCTAGTGTTTATTTATTCCCCCCCCCACCCCCCAAGTCGTCTTTGCCATGCAAGAACAATTTAGTGCAATCTCAATAGAGCTGTTTTGTGATTCATCTCTGCACCATTTCTGCTGTAGCGAGTATAGCCAACCAAGATATCCAGTCATGGGCCTTGTTGTTACTGATACTATTATTATTTTATTGATATAACCAACAGATACAGTAGCTCTTGTGGAAACAAACCAAAGCCAATCGCATTGACTAACTAATCAAAACATCATATGTTTTGCAAGAAATCGCTCTGCCAGTTGCTGGTTGCTAAAACATTCTAATTGTTCAGCGTTATTTCAGTTTATGTGACAAAACCAGCAAGTCATAGTTTAGAGAATCATTGTATCATCAAAACCGATATGACATTTATTTCCCATAACCAAAAATATTGTATTTTCAACTGGTGTACAAAAACCTAAATTAAAAGACGCAAAAAAACCGAAACTTAAGACCGGGAAGCAAAGAAATAGCTCACATAGAACAGATCTACCGCTTCCTGAGACTTGCTTTGAATGCCAGATATCTTACATTTCTATATTAATTGGTCGGGTCACCCAAAAAGTTCAATATTGCACCATTTAAAAAAAAAAAAAAAAATTTAATATAGTATAAATAAAAACTTTGATAAAATACCTAAAATAAAAAAAAAAACCTTTATTTAAGGCAAGGTAGTCTGATTGAGACCCAAGGGTCTTTTTAAATGGGGACCTTCATAACAAGACCTAAGGCAAGAAGGAAAATAAATTATAATAAGCAATTACACAATAAAAGTAATTCACAGCAATTACACTACAGTAATCTATAGCAATTACACAATAAACTTAATTACAGACAAATTACACAATTAAAAGGAATTACCCAGCATGTACGACTACCAAGTAATTATAGCAATTACACAATTAAGTAATTACAGCTAATTACACACTACAAGTTTAGAGATACATATGCTACACTCAGGCAGGAGGAAACACAAAAAGAAAAATATTAAAAAACACCATGATTAAAAACACCATGATAAAAAAAAAATACCAATGAATTAAAAAACCCCCATGAATAAAAACACTATTGATCAAAAAACAACACCATGATAAAAAAAACCCATGATAAAACACACCATGAATAAAAAACACCATGATACAAAACCCCATGATAAAAAAAAACATCACCCTACATTCCTCAGTAGAAGAGGTCCTCTTACTAACAATCTGAATGGGACGAAAGGCCCCCCATGCATCAAAACTGGGACGGTAGTTTTTGAAGATTGTTTACATTACGTTTAGGTGCAAAGAAATGAAAAGACCTGTTTTTAACCTAAATCTGTAGTGACAGACGGCAAGGAGTTCTTCCATCCTAAAATCTGTAGTGACGGAGGAAAGGAGTTATCCATCTAAATCTGTAGTGACAGAAGGAAGGAGTTCTCCATCTAAATCTGTAGTGACAGAAGGAAGGAGTTATCCCATCTAAATCTGTAGTGACAAGAAGGAAGGAGTTATCCATTTGCTAAATCTGTATTGACAGAAGGAAGGGAGTTCTCCATCTATAAATCTGTGAGTGGTGACAGAAGGAAAGGAGTTCTACATCTAAATCTGTTAGTGACAGAAGGAAGGAGTTCTCCATCAAATCTGTAGTGACAGGAAGGTAAGGAGTTCTCCATCCCTAAATCTGTAGTGACAGAAGGAAGGAGTTTATTCCATCTAAATCTGTATTGACAGAAGGAAGGATTCTCCATCTAAATATGTAGTGAAACAGAATGAAGGAGTTCTCCATCTAAATCTTTTGTCAGTTGACAGAAGGAAGACGTGTTCTCCATCTAAAATCTGTAGTGACAGAAGGAAGGAGTTCTCTCCATCTAAATCTGTTAGATGACAGAAGGAAGGAGGTATCCATTCTAATCTAGGTAGTGACAGAAGGAAGGAGTTATCCATCTAAATCGTAGTCGACAGACAGGAAGAGAGTTAGGAGTTATCCATCTAAATCTGTAGTACAGAAGGAAGGAGTTATCCATCTGATCTGTTTAGTGACAGAAGGAATGAGTTATCCATCTTAAATCTGTTTAGTGACAGAAGGAAGGGAGTTATCCACTAAATCTGTAGTGACAGAAGGAAGGAGTTATCCATTCTATATCTGTAGTGACAGAAGGAAGGAGTTTATTACATTTACATTTTACGTCCTGGTAGCCGACGCTCTTATCCAGGAGCGACTTACAAACTGTGTGCATTCACCCTATAGCCATGGGATAACCATTTACCATTTTTTATTTATTTTAATAAAAATTGTGGTGGGGGGGGGGTAGAAGGATTACATTTATCCGATCCCCAGGTATTCCTTAAAGAGGTGGGGTTTTTCAAATCTCTCCGGAAGGTGGTGAGTAGTGACTCTGTAGTGACAGAAAAGGAAGGAGTTTCTCCATCGAAATCTGATAATGACAAGGAAGGAAGGAGTTATCCATTCTGAATCTGTAGTGACAGAAGGAAGGAGTTTCATTCCATCTAAATCTGTAGTGACAGAAGGAAGGGGAGTTTCCATCCTGTGACCGGGGCATCGGTCTTTGCCATACTTCTATAGGGTTAGTACAACCATTTTTACAGTAATTTCGTATTTTTTTTACAAAGTGCTTTATAATGGAATAGCGATGTAATGTTTTGTTGCTCTGACACAAATCACAATAAATAAAACATATTGTCAACATTAATGACAAACTGCCTTGATATTTGCAGTTTGTTTGTAAAACAAATAATTTTTCCTTAAATGCAGTTAGTGGGTACACACTAACTACTAAGTTCTATGTAGTTGCCAGAACGGGTTCCGCTATGGTTTTACAGCCCTGTGTTGTGGCTAGAAAGTAGCCCTTGTGTATGGTTCTTTATAGAACCTTTATAGAGGATGTTCAGCTTATGAACCTTCCTCAGATGGAACTCAAAGGTTCTTTGTAGATCCTTTTGACAGAACATTAAGTTTTTTTTGTATTCTGGTTAGCCTACTATATTGTTAAAAAATCCATAGGTGTTATATTTACTAACCGTTGTCAGACGCTCTTATGCAGAGCAAAATTAGGGCCAATTAGGGAAGTGCCTTGCTCAAGGTCACCATTGGCTGATGAGATTCACCGAGTCGGCCGGGGATTCAAACCAGGACATTTCAGTTACTGGCTCTTAGATACCCCTAAGCTACCTGCACTTTCAGTTACTGTGCTCTAATGCTAACTACCTGCCTTTCAGTGACTGGCTCTGTAATGCTAAAGCTACCTGCCTTCGAGTTTTTACTGGCTCTTATGCTAAGCTACCTGCCTTTCCAGTTTGTACTGGCTCCTTAATGCTAAGCTACAGGTGCCATGACAAGTTTGCACGGATGTGCTAAGTCTCTCAAACTGCTGCCGGGGCACTGTAGTGCATTGCTTCAGGAAACATTAGTTTGCTAATGAGGCATATTCCAGCCAATTGTGTTATATTAAGTTAATTGCTCTGAGCTTCTTTTATTTCATTCACAAATGCACATTAGTGACATCTGGCTGGTCAGCTAATAAATAACAATGTGTGATTATCAGATAGAGGTCTTTTTTCTTCCACTGATTTGATCAAAAACTCTGTAGCGGTAAGTCGTTGGCTTTAACAGCCTCCAGTCAGTTCACATCTTACATCATGCTTTGTTTTCGGCATTCAAGTGGTCTATTTTTCAAAAATGTGAATCTATGGCAATTATTGAGGATGTTTAAGAGAAGGAGCTTTTACTATACTAACCATAACGATGATTTGAACAACAGTGCAGAAAGTGTGGTGTTTCACAAACTATTTTCAGAATAGTGTCTCTTCATGCGGATTTACGAACTCATACTCCCACATCCCGGAAGTCCATAGTTCCCTACTCTACCAGCTAAGGACACCAGTCAGGTGAAATGATTTGTATCAAAATCCTACACTAAATGTATAAGTAGGGGATCCAGTAGCAGTCGGTGTTGAAAGCAGCTTAATCGAAGAAAGGCATCGGAACCACGGTTGAAGTCAGTGGGATCTCGCCATTTTGCAACACACACGTTTTGAAAAAGCACTGTGAATCAAACGAAGGCTTCGGACATCATTGATGACGTACTTCTGATAAAGTTATACACGGCATCGGCACACTGATGTGGAAGTTAAGCTCCGTAGCGATTTCAACACCCCAACTGTCTTGGAGCTCCAGTAGTAAACGTAACCATCACTAGATCACTGATGAGAGAATTGGGAGAACCCACTGAGCCTTAGTCAACCATTCTCAATATTGACACAAGGCCATACGGGAGTCCGTTCAGCCAGACACCGTCACTGGCCATAGTCTCTACATATCTGGTTTTATTAACCGTCATTGTGCATAACACAAATGCTAGCATTTACATACAATTTTAGTCATGTAGCAGCGCTCTTATCCAGAGGGTAAACTTACATGGGCAATTAGGGTTAAGTGCCTTTCCTGCAGTGCACATTTACGTCATTTAGCAGACGATCTATATCCAGACGATAAGACGTCTGCTAAATGACGGTAAAATTACTTTAATCCTATCCCAGGTATTCCTTAAAGAGGTGGGGTTCAATGTCTCCGGAAGGTGGTGAGTGACCTCCGCTGTCCTGTCGTCTGTGAACTGAGGGAGCTTGTTCACCTCTGGGGTGCGTGCCAGAGCAGCAAACGTTTGATCTGGGCTGAGCGGGAACTATGCTTCCGCAAGAGGAAGGGGAGCCAGCAGGCCAGAGGTGGCATGAACGCAATGCCCTCGTTTCTGGGTTGTATGGACTGATCAGAGCCCGAAGGTACAGTCTTGTCCGTTCCCCGTTCGCTCCATAGGCAAGCCCAGGTCATGTAACGGTATGCGAGGCTTCAACCAGAAGCCAGTGGAGTGTGCGGGAGGAGGGGGGTGACGTGCAGATAACTTGGGGAAGGTGAACAACAGACGGGCCTGCGGCGTTCTGGATGAGTTGTAGGGTTTTATAATGGACATGCAGGGATGGCAGCCAACCGCGATTAGTGTTGCAGTAATCCCGACGGGAGATGACAATTGCTGATTAGGACCTGTGCCGCTATCCTGTGTAGAGCATAGGGTCGTTACTCTCCGAATGTTGTAAGAGCATGAACGGACAGCGAGCGGGGTCACCGCCTTGATGTTAGCGGAGAACGGACAGCGGTGTTGTCCAGGGTCACGCCAAGGCTCTTTCGCACTCTGGGAGGAGGAACACAACGTGACATTGTCAACCGTGAGGCGAGATCATGGACCGGGCAGTCCCTTACCCCGGGAGAAGGAGCAGCAACCGTCTTGCCACGGGTCAGCTTGAGGTGGTGATCCGTCATCCATTACTGATATGTCTGCCAGACATGCAGCAGAGAGCGATCGCCACCTGGGTTTATCAGAGCAGGGAAAGGAAGAGATAGTTGTGTATCCGAGCAGCGTAGCAATGATAGGAAAGACCTCCATGTGAGGATATGACAGAGCCAAGTGTATCTTGGTGTATAGGGAGGAAAAGGAGAGGGCCTAAGACTGAGCCCTGGGGGACACCGGTGGTGAGAGCACGTGGTGCAAGGAGACAGTCATTCTCGCCATGCACAATATGGTAGTGAGCAGATCCGGTCAGGTAGGACGCCATTCCAGGAGTGACGCGTCGGAGATGACCCAGCTCGGAAGAGGGTGTAGAGGAGGATCTGATTGTTAACAGTATCAAAGGCAGCAGACAGGTCTAGAAGGACAAGAGCAGAGGGAGGAGAGAGTTAGCTTTAGCAGTGGCGGAGAGCCTCCGTGACACAGAGAACGAGCAGTCTCAGTTGAATGAACCAGCTCCTGAAACCTGACTGGTTTGGATCAAAGAAGGTCATTCCTGAGGAGAGATAGCAAGGAGTTGGCTAAAGACCGTCACGCTCAATAGAGTTTTGGAAAGAAAAGAAAGAAGGGATACGGGTCTGTAGTCGTGAAATCAGTGGGATCGAGTGTTGGTTTTTTGAGATAGGGAGCCAACTCCTCGCTCTGATAAAAACAGAAGGGACATGGCGAGCGGTCAAGAGGATATTGGGAGAAAGAGCCGGTGCAGGTAGGCCAGGAGAAAGGTCACCGAAAATGGTCCCCAGAAAAAGTTCGATGGTAGAACAATAAATTTACAAATTCAACATCTGGAGAGAGAGACAGAGGGAGAGACAAAATAAGGACATCAAAGACAAGGAGTAGCAGAGAAAGGCAGTGTGAGCAGGACCCAAAGACAAACAGTATCTATTAGACTTAAAAAAAAAAACGAGATCGATGTCGTAACCTTCTTTTTTAAAATGGTTTCGAAGTAAACCCCCGAGAGAAGGAGGGGGGGGGGGGGGTTCAGGGGGAGGAAAATTGGGGAAAGACTTCCTGGGGGTTTGAGGCAGTGCTTGGAATTTTGAGTGGAGAAAGTGGGCCTTTGCAGCAGAAAAAAAAATGAAAAAATGTAAGAGGAGGGGGTGAAAAGATGCAGGCGGCAGGATTTAGTTTTCTTCCCTTTTCCCCTCCGCGCCCCGGGC